>CM035839.1:449735036-450935036 GCA_020510985.1 Pholidichthys leucotaenia | reverse complement strand
TTACAATATTCAGGGCCTTGAGGTACTCATGGCAAATCTTGTCCACCCCCCGGGGCCAGCCACCGAAGAGTTTTTAACCACTTTGGCAACCTCAGTCCCTGTGATGGGCAAGCCAACCTGCTCGTCCTCAAGCTTTGCTTCCTCTGTGGAAGGCAGAGAGATAACTCCTTCCACCGCCTGACAATATTCCCAGTTGAAGTCAGCAGTGCCACATCCGCACCATACACAGTGTGGACAGGGAGCTGCTTCCCCTTTTGAGTTGCCGGACAGTTTGCCAGAATCTCGTTGAGGCTGACCAAAAGTCTTTTTCCATGGCCTCACCAAACTCCTCCCACACCCGAGTTTTTGCTTCAGCAACCACCAGAGCTGCACTCCGCTTGGCCTGCTGGTACACCTCAGCTGCTTTGGGAGTCCCACAAGCCAACCAAGCTTGATAGGACTCCTTCTTCAGCTTGATGGCCTCCCTCACCACTGGTGTCCACCCCTGGGTTCGGGGGTTGCCACCATGAGATGCACAGACAACCTTGCGGCTACATCTCTGGGCAGCCGCTTCAACAATGGAGGTGGAGAACGTTGTCTATTCTGACTCCATGTATCCAGACTCCCTTGGAATGTGGTCAAAGTTCTTTCTGAGGTGGGAGTTGAAGACCTCCTAGACAGGGGCCTCAGCCAGATGTGTCACAACTCGCCGTCCTTGGTCATCTGCTTCAGCTGCGTGCACACCTGCGCCTCATCAATCACAGGATATTTAACCCACTCGGCCCCGAGCATCGGTCTGGAGCCATCTGTTCAGCAACGCTCTCAATTTCCCCGCAGGATCGTTCCTTCCCGACCTGCAACATCACCTACCAGCAAGTAAGCTGTATTATCTCTCACCTGTCTTCCAGTCTCTCCCCTGTGCACAGGTGGATTCCCTGGTGGTGGATTCCTCCCGTCCTCGCCTCCTCCTCTTCCTCCTCATCCACTCCTTGTCAGGCGCGCAGCAGGGCGCTGTCTCCCTGGCTAGAGTTCCTTTGCCAACGCCAGCCACCGTTACATCTGCAAGTAAGCAACATTCGATACTTTTATCCCACATGGTGAAGGGTAACTCATATCCCTGTCTCTGCTCTATCCATAGGGTTGCCTGGCTGCACGGCGTGCCAATCTGCCCCCGGCGCTCCTCGTTCACCCACAGACCACTTACATTCTGCACACACGCATCTATACACCCATTGTTGTTGAATAAAGCCTTTAAATCACACCTGAGCCTGCGTGCGTGTTTCCTGGGCCAGTATTTACACTACCATTCAAAAGTTTGGGGTCACTTAGAAATTTCCTTATTTTTGAAAGAAAAGCACTTTTTTTCAATGAAGATAACTTTAAACTAATCAGAAATGCACTCTATACATTGCTAATGTGGTAAATGACTATTCTAGCTGCAAATGTCTGGTTTTTAGTGCAATATCTACATAGGTGTATAGAGGCCCATTTCCAGCAACTATCACTCCAGTGTTCTAATGGTACAATGTGTTTGCTCATTGCGTCAGAAGGCTAATGGATGATTAGAAAACCCTTGTGCAATCATGTTAGGTCTGCAATGCTGTAATTGCTGCAAATGGAGGATTCTTTGACGAAAGCAAAGTTTGAAGGAAAAAATTATTATTTCAAATACAAATCATTATTTCTAACCTTGTCAATGTCTTGACTATATTTTCTATTCATTTTACAACTCATGGTGGTAAATAAGTGTGACTTTTCATGGAAAACACAAAATAATTGTCTGGGTGACCCCAAACTTTTGAACGGTAGTGTATGTCAGTACAGCTCCAGCAGGGCGGCCCAGCGGACAGCGGGCTCGCACGCCGTCTTTCCACCCTAGAGGCTCGGGTGGATTTGATCGCTCATCAACAACAAGTCATATTAAATCAATTAACAACTATTACTCACCAGCTGGATTGCCTCGACCCCCAGCAGGCGTTCCCCCCGGCTCATCCTGGCGGATCAGCTTCCGCTACTCCCTCGGCTAGCCAGCCTAGCTCGGGAGCGCCAACCCAGCTCACTCCTATCCCCACACCCGCACACTTTAACGGGAAACTTGGTGAAGCGCGGGGGTTCATCTTGCAGTGTGAGTCGGTGTTTCAGTGCGTTCCCGGGGATTTTCCCTCAGACCACAGCCGGATTGGGTACGTGGTTAACCTCCTGGAGGGGCGAGCGTTAGCTTGGGCTTACGCCATCATGGCGAAGCCCAGCTACGCAAACCTTTCCTACGCCCAATTCGTGCAGGATTTCTTCGAGGTTTTTGACCATTTGGATCGTGACAGCGTTCTAGCCGATCGGCTCCTTAACCTTCGCCAGGGTAGCTGGGCGGCGGCTGATTACGCTGTTGACTTCCGGGTGGCAGCGGAGGAGGTCGGCTGGGGTGAGGCATCTCTCTGCAGCATCTTCCTCTGCAGCCTCTGTTCTAGTCTGCGAGATGAGTTGGCTAGCCGGGATCTTCCGGGGCGGTTATCTGAATTAATCTCCCTCACCATCAGTTTAGATAACAGGCTGTGAGAGCGGGCCGCCGAGTGGAAGTCCTACAGCCACTCACGCGGAACCCCCGCCCGCGCCTCTCACTCTCGCCCCCTGGTGTTACCCGCTCTGGAGTCCGCCGATGAGCCTGAGGCGATGTTGGTCGGGAGAACTAAGCTCCCTCTAGCGGAGAAACAGCGCCGCTGGGAGCTGGGCCTCTGCATGTATTGCGGGGGCGACCAGCATTCCATGGAGCATTGCCCGATCAAGCCAAACGGGGGGGTCCGCGAGTCACTGTAGGGGGCCTTGCGGATGCCAACCAGTCAAATCCCCTCTCAAATTGTTCACTGCCCATTAGGTTCTGTCACAACTCCACCGGGCACCTCACTCACGCACTGGTGGACTCGGGGGCAGAACAAAACTTCATTTCCAAGAGCCTGGCAACCCGTTTGGGCATCCCTTGTCAAGCATTACCGGCTCCCCTTAACCTCGTCACTCTCTCCCGTTCCCCCCTGGAAGTAGTGACGCATCGCACTAAGCCGGTGTCAGTCATTGTCTCGGGCAACCATTGAGAGGACCTCAGCCTGTTCGTCCTGTCAACCTTGGCGTCCCCCGTCATCTTGGGCTACCCGTGGCTGCGCCTCCACAACCCTGTGCTTGATTGGCAGTCTGGCAGCGTCCTCTCGTGGAGCTCGTTTTGCATGGGTACCTGCCTCCAGTCTGCGGCTTGTGCCCCATCCTCTCCTCTTCCTGCTCCAGACTCATCTCCCCCGGACCTTACCCTGGTGCCTTCAGAGTTCCACGATCTGGGGTTTGTCTTTAGCAAATCCAAGGCGATGTATCTTCCCCCCCACCGCCCGTATGACTGCGCCATAAACCTCCGCCCAGGGGCGCCGTTACCATCTGGTCGCCTCTACAGCCTGTCTGTCCCGGAGCGGGAGGCCATGGACACACACATCAGGGAATCGCTCAGTGCCGGCATCATCCGCCCCTCCTCGTCTCCACTCGGAGCCGGGTTTTTCTTCCTCTCCAAGAAGGATGGGTCCCTGCGGCCATGCATCGACTTCCGGGCCCTGAACGACATCATGGTGAAGGACAGATACACCCTTCCGCTCATGGACTCTGCCTTCCACTCCCTCCAGGGGGCCACCTGGTTCACCAAGCTGGACCTCCGCAGCGCATACCATCTTGTTCGGACCCGGGAGGGCGATGAGTGGAAGACGGCTTTTCGGACGCCCAGCGGCCACTTCGAATACCTGGTCATGCCGTTTGGGCTCACCAACGCTCCTGCCGTCTTCCAACAGCTCATCAACAACGTCCTGCGAGACTTCCTGGGGGTCTTCGTATTTGTATACTTAGATGACATTCTGATCTTCTCCAGGTCTCGGGAGGAGCACCAAGCCCACGTGAGGCGGGTTCTGCAGCGGCTGTTGGAAAACAGACTGTATGTAAAGGCAGAGAAATGCGAGTTCTTTGCCAAGACAACCTCTTTCTTGGGTTTTATCATCTCCCACGACCAGATCCTCCCCGACCCCGCCAAGGTCAAAGCGGTGGTCGAGTGGCCCACCCCTGCTTCCAGGAAACAAGTGCAACAGTTCATTGGTTTTGCTAAATCCTACCGCCGTTTTGTGCCTAACTTCGGTGCCATCGTCACCCCCCTGACCCGCCTCACCTCTCCTAAGGTGCCCTTCCAGTGGACCGAGGAGGCAGCAGCAGCATTTGAGACCTTGAAGACGGAGTTCTCCTCCTCCCGGGTCCTGACCCAGGTTGACCCCGCTCTGCAGTGCTTGGTTGAAGTGGACGCATCTGATACGGGGGTGGGGGCAGTTCTGTCCCAACGTTCTCCAGCGGATGGGGTGAAGCGCCCCTGCGCCTTCTTCTCCCGGCGCCTGTCTGCGGCTGAGCGCAATTATGACGTCGGCAACAGGGAGCTTCAGGCAGTAAAGCTCGCGCTGCAGGAGTGGTGTCACTGGCTGGAGGGGGCAGCGCAGCCTTTTGTGGTCTGGACGGACCACAAGAACCTGGAGTATCTGAGGTCGGCCAAACGCCTGAATGCCCGCCAGGTGCGCTGGTCTCTGTTTTTCACATGCTTCAGGTTCACGATCACCTACCGTCCAGGCTCCAAGAATGGGTTACCCGATGCACTATCCAGACAGTTTGCCCCGGAGACCCTGGAGGAGAGGGACCACACTATCCTGCCCAACTCGTGTGTTGTGGGGGCGATTTCCTGGTCCATCAGGGACAAGATCCGGAGGGCGCAGGAGACCGAACCGGACCATGGCGGCGGCCCGGTAGGGAGGCTCTTCGTGCCATCGGCAGTTTGGAGGGATGTCATCCACTGGGCCCACACGTCCAAGCTCGCCTGTCATCCTGGCATCTCCCGGCTGGTGGACCTCCTTCAGTGCTTTTTCTGGTGGCCCGGACTTCAGAAGGACGTCGCCAATTACGTCCGGGCCTGCCCCCAGTGCGCTACGAGCAAGACCTCGAATTCACCTCCTGCAGGGTTGCTCCATCCCCTGCCGGTCCCGGGCAGACCCTGGTCACATATAGCCCTCGACTTCGTTACTGGCCTCCTCGTTTCTAATTCATACGACACCGTCCTGACTATTGTGGACCGATTCTCCAAGGCCGCTCACTTTCTGCCCCTCCATGGTCTCCCCACGGCACGGGTGACGGCCGATCTCCTAATCCAACATGTGGTCAGACTGCACGGGATCCCAACTGACGTCGTATCTGATCGGGGCTCCCAGTTCGTGTCCCAAGTGTGGAAGTGTTTTTGCAACGCCCTGGGGGCCACGGTGAGCCTCTCCTCCGGTCACCACCCCCAATCCAATGGGCAGTGTGAGCGCACTAATCAGGAGCTGGAAGCTGCCCTGCGCTGCGTCACCTCCTCCAGCCCATCCTCCTGGAGCTCTTACCTGGCCTGGATGGAATATGCCCACAATTCAACACGGTCTTCGGCTATCGGGATGTCCCCCTTCCGGGCGTCATTAGGCTATGCTCCCCCTTTGTTCCCTGAGCAGGAGAGCGAGGTAGCAGTTCCATCCATCCAGGCCCACCTGAGGCGCTGCCGGAGCCTGTGGAACAGGACGCGCGAGGCGCTTTTACGCATGGCGGCGCACAACAGCACTACGGCTAATCGCCATAGGAAGCCTGCTCCCGGTTACCAGGTGGGCCAACAGGTCTGGCTATCGGCCCAGGACGTCAATCTCAAGGCCGAGAAGAGGAAGCTGGCGCCACACTTTATCGGTCCCTTCACCATTTCTAATCAAACCGGTGGCTGTGCGTTTGGCCCTCCCCCCCTCCCTCCGTGTTTGCCCCACATTTCATGTTTCCAAGATCAATCCCGTGATCTCTGACCCTCTCTGTCCTCCTCCTAAGGCACCTCCCCCTCCCGTGATGATTGACGGCCACCCGGCTTGGGGAGTTGCCTCCATCCTGGATTCCCGGTGCCGAAGTTGTGGGCTGCAGTACCTGGTGGATTGGGAGGGGTATGGCCCGGAGTGGAGATCCTGGGTGCGCTCTTCCTTTGTGCTGGATAGGGATCTTATCACAGAGTTCCACCGGGCACATCCGGATAAACCAGCATCAGGAGGCGCTGCTCAGGGGGGGGAGTACTGTCATAACTCGCCGTCCTCGGTCATCTGCCTCAGCTGCGCGCACACCTGCGCCTCATCAATCACAGGATATTTAACCCACTCGGCCCCAAGCATCGGTCTGGAGCCATCTGTTCAGCAACGCTCTCAATTTCCCCGCAGGATCGTTCCTTCCCGACCTGCAACATCACCTACCAGCAAGTAAGCTGTATTATCTCTCACCTGTCTTCCAGTCTCTCCCCTGTGCACAGGTGGATTCCCTGGCAGCTGATTCCTCCCGTCCTCGCCTCCTCCTCTTCCTCCTCATCCACTCCTCATCCGGCGCGCAGCAGGGCGCTGTCTCCCTGGCTAGAGTTCCTTTGCCAACGCCAGCCGCCGTTACATCTGCAAGTAAGCAACATTCGATACTTTTATCCCACATGGTGAAGGGTAACTCATATCCCTGTCTCTGCTCTATCCTTAGGGTTGCCTGGCTGCACGGCGTGCCAGTCTGCCCCCGGCGCTCCTCGTTCACCCACAGACCACTTACATTCCGCACACACGCATCCATACACCCATTGTTGTTGAATAAAGCCTTTAAATCACACCTGAGCCTGCGTGCGTGTTTCCTGGGCCAGTATTTATGTCAAGATGTTCCCAGCACACCCTCACTATACATTTGGGTCTACCGGGTCTGAATGGCATCCTCCCCTGCCATTAGATCCAACTCACCACCAGGTGGTGATCAGTTGACAGCGCTCTGCACCTCTCTTTCTCTCTTTACTTTGCATGCCCTAGTGATCCCAAGAGCTATGTTTTCCAGGGCAATTTGCCTCTGGTAGAGTCACCCAAGATAAACTGGTGCTGGGTGAAGGGCCAGACGAAGAACGATCCAATAGACTCTCATGATGAATGCTAGAACAAGGATTCAGTATACCCAGCCCAGTATGGGTTTACCGGGGACCCGCCCCGGAGCCAGGCGTGGGGAAGGGGCTCGATGGTGGGCTCACCACCTGCAGGAGAGAACGTGGGGGTCCGGTGCTATGTGGATTAGGTGGTGGTCAAAGGCAGAGACCTTGGCGATTTGATCCCCGGCTTCCTAAATTGGCTTTTGGGACTTGGAATGTCACATGTCTGGTGGGGAATAATGCTGCAACTAATGATTATTTTGGTAGTTGACTAATCTAACGACTATTTTGCCGATTAGTCAACTAATTGCGATTATTTCTCTTATGTCTGCCAGCTCAGCTTCCTGCTGGCACGGCTCCTGTTCGGGGCTCTAGGTTATGTTTTACCTCACCTGTTTAAGCCTACACACCTGTGAAAATCACTTTGTTGTCAGTCTCTGCCTTAATATAATGTTGCCTATTATAAAAAAATTCCCATAGCTAAATAAAATAATGACTCATCAAACAGGAGTTGGAAACGAACTTGACAGCTTAATCAGAAGTGTTTGTAGCAACACAATCATAATAGATGCTAAAGTGTAAAAACTCAAATAGCAGCTCTGCTGCTCCACAAAGGCTGTTGTAACTGCATGTTAAAAACAAACTAGAATAATATTCAACTCCATTAAAGTAAAAAAAGAAAATAACAAGCTAGTCCATCGTGTTTGAAACCTTGCTGGGTCTAGAAGTTTAAAAGTTTAATTAGGCTTCAGATGAAAATTAAAAGCACTTCTTCCGGTCCAAAATAAAACAAACAAACAAACAAAAAAACACTTTAAATATCAGTGTGTGGCAGACTGAAGAGGTACCTCTCACCCAGTGGGATTTGTGTTTGGGGTGCGTGGTTTGTGTTTCCCGGTTTTGGAGTCCGGGAGTGTTGACTGTTAGTTATTCAGTGGCAGTTGAGGAGTAAAGATAAAAACCCAACTTTGTCTCCTGTGTGTTTCTTCCTCCTGCCACATTGGTGACCCCGATTCAAGCATGTCCGACACAGAAAAAAACTGTGTTTCCTCATCAGCTGTGTCGCCCCAACCCTCACAGCCAGCCGCTTGCACCACGGCTGTGAACCTTCTGGAGTTTTGGCAGAGCGATCCGACTTTGTGGTTCCAGCATATCAAAGCACTGTTCCACCTGCGAGGAATCACTGCAGGTGAAACGAGGTATTACTTGGTCGTCGCTGCCCTGGATCAGCAGTCCACATGGCGTATCATGCAGTTACTTCACGTGCCCCCACAGCATGGTAAATACACCACCATCAAACAGTTCCTGCTCCAGAGGTATAGTCTATTGGCCGCGGAAAGAGCGGAAAAATTCCTCTCCCTGTCGGGCTTGGGTGACAGCACGGCTGTGGACCTTATGGACAGAATACTATCATTGCTTGGAGTGGACAAAGGTGGTTTCCTGTTTCCACACATATCCCTGCGCCAGCTCCCGCTGCCTGTGCGCATGGTTTTGGTTAACTCCGCGCATGTGGCTACCGGTGACTACCAAGCTTTAGCTGAGGAAGCTGATGAGGTCCTGCTGGTTACCAGGCAGTTTGCTGTGCAAAGCAGGGCATTGGATATCCTGTAACCCACATCGGAAGACACGGACCCGGCAGCAGTAGCTGGAGTGGTGGCCCGGAGACGACGCAGGAAAGGTCTGTGTTTCATCCACCTGCGGTTTGGCAGCAAGGCTAAGTGCTGCGTTCCTCTATGCACGTTTGAGACAACAGGAAAACCCCAGAGCCATCACTCAGTAGCAGCTGTGGGTGCTGGTGGTTGAGGTGAGCTGCTCTTCATTGAAGACTCACTGTCAGGGAGACGTTTCCTAGTGGACTCTGGCTCACAGAAGAGCCTGCACCCGCCAGTCAGCACGGACAGACCAGCGGCAGGCAACGACCCGAGTTTGAGTGCAGCTAACGGTTCTTCCATTGAGACATTTGGCACAAGGTCTGTGACTGTTTGTTTCCAGGGGCACAGTTTTGAGTGGGACTTTGTAATCACTTCCATTACAGTACCTATTGCTGACGCGGATTTTCTGTGTGCAAATGGTTTGCTTGTTGATGTTGTTAACCACCGTTTGATTGATGCTGTGTTTTTTGTCACTTTTCTGTGTGAGGCTGGGGGAGCTGGGCTGTTGTCATGTGCTAAGTTTTTAGTGTCAGATAATGTTTTTCTGCGTTTGCTGACAAATTTTCCATCACTTACGATTCCTGCTCTTTCCACCGTGGCTACTAAGCATGGGGTTGAACATTTCATCCCCACCACGGGACCACCGTTTTTTGTGCATGTGTGATGCCTCAACGCGGTTAAGCTGGCCATAGCGAAAGAGGAGTTTGCCACTTTGGAAAGTTTGGGAATAGTGAGGCATTCTAACAGCCCATGGGCCTCGCCGCTTCACATGGTATCTAAGGCGGATGGGTCGTGGCCACCGTCTGGTGATTTTTGTCAGCTTAACAACGTCACTGCTAGTGACCGTTATCCTATTCCGCACATCCAAGATTTTTCCGTTTGTTTGGCAGGCTCTGCCATTTTTTCAAAGGTGGATCTGGCGCGCGGTTATCACAAGGTTCCTGTGCGTGCAGAGGTCATCCCCTAGACCACGGTAATAACCCTGTTTGGGCTTTTTGAATTCCTGCGCATGCCGTTTGTCCTTAAAGGCATGGTCCAAACATTTCAGAGGTTGATGGACTCAATGACATATTAGTGGTCAGTCCATCAGCCAAAGAGCATCTGTCACATCTCAAACAAGTTTTTGGGAGCCTTGAGGAACACAGCCTGATCGTCAACCCGGCTTAGTGTCAGTTTGGGCTGCCGGTGATTGACTTCTTAGGCCATCACATTTCGTCACAAGGCACGATTCCGTTGCCTTCTAAGGTTCAAGCGGTGGTGGAATTTCCCCTTCCGGACTCCATTAAGGCACTGCAGGAATTTTTGGGCATGGTAAATTTTTACAATCGCTTCCTCCCTCGCGCTGCCCACCTCCTGCAACCGCTTTATGAGGCTCTGAGGCTAAAAAAAGCCAACGACCCTGCCACTTGGACTCCTGAATGGATCCAAGCTTTTGACAGAGCTAAGTCCGCCCTTGCGAGCGCAGCACTACGTGCTCACCTTGCTCCACAGTGCCCATAGCTTTGACAATAGATGCCTCCGACGTAGCCGAGGGGGCAGTGGTTGAGCAGCACGTGGTAGGGGCGTGGCAGCCCCTCGCGTTTTTCAGTCGCAAGCTGCAGGATGGCGAGCACAAGTACAACGTTTTTGACCAGGAGTTGCTGGCGCTGTACCTGGCGACCTGTCATTTCTGTTTCTTATTGGAGAGTCGTTCTTTCACAGCTTATGTAGATCATAAACCACTGATGTTTGCTATGTCCAAGGTGTCCAATCTGTGGTCTGCTCGTCAACAACGCCATCTGCTGGCCATCTCCGAATTTACTACAGATGTTCAACATGTGGCTGGCAGGTCCAACCCCGTTGCTGATTGCCTGTCACATTTGCTGGTGTATCCGGTGCACGTCGGGATGGATTTTTCTGCCATGGCCACTGAGCAGCCCAACGACCCAGACATCCTGACCCTTCGGTCGACAGGTACAGCCCTCAACCTTGAGGTGGCATGATGCAGGAAGGCGGTTCTACTCTCCTCATGACGTCTCCACTGGCTGCCCCTGCCCTGTTGTCCCTGTGACCTGGCGCTGTCGAGTTTTCGACTCAGTTCACTCCCTCTCTCACCCTGGAGTTTGGGCGTCGGTAAAACTGGTTGGAGCCAAGTTTGTCTGGCCCGACCTCTGCAGGGATGTCAAGGGGTGGGCGGCCACATGCTTGGCGTGTCAGCATGCTAATGTCCACCAGCACACCAAGGCACCCCTAGAACCATTTTGGATTCCAGCTAAACGTTTTGACCACGTGCATGTGGACCTGATGGGTCCTCTACCCCCTTCGCAGGGTTTTACGCACCTGCTCACCATAGTGGATTGGACCACTAGGTGGCCAGAGGCAGTCCCTCTGTCCTCCACTTCGGCTGCAGACGTGTCACGCGCATTTCTTTCTTCCTGGGTTGCGCATTTCGGCACCCCATCAGATATTACCTCTGATAGGGGCCCCCAGTTTGTGTCGGAGCTCTGGTTGGTCCTTGGGAGTGCAGGTACACCGTACTACAGTGTACCACTCTCAGGCTAACAGCTTATGTGAACGTTTTCACTGGTCGATGAAAGCGGCGTTGCGTGTTGCGCTCTCCGATGGTATTTGGGTGGATCATTTGCCTTGGGTGATGCTTGGGTTGTGTTCAGCTCCTAAGGAAGATTTTGATGCTTTGCCTGCTGAACTGGATTTCAGTCAACCGCGCCGCGTTCCGGGAGAGTTTTAAAAGTTCCGTCCTGCAGGCTGGCCCCACCGTCTACCCTTTTTCATCCGACGGCACACTGGCTCTGAGCCCTGTTCACCACTGTTTTCCGCGATCATTTGTGCCTACTGAGCTCAGTGCAGCCTGTTTTGTTTTTGTGTGACATGACGCTCACCGCTCGCCTCTCCAACCCCCATACGATGGTCCAGTTCGGGTTCTGGAGACAGGCCCTAAGAGTTTTGAGCTAGAGATAGGTGGGCGTAAAGAGCGGGTCACGTTAGATAGGCTTAAACTGGCGTGCGTTATGGCGGATGAGCCTACGGTTCCAGCCCAGGTTCCCTGTCGGGGTCGCCCCCCTTCTAAGACCCTGGCTAGGTCTGCACTAGATGAGTTTTCTGGTTTCCAGCCTGCTATGGACTGTGTTTAACCTGCCTGTTGTCGACGAGGACGCCCCGCATGACAGGTTTCTTTGGTGGCTCCGGATGGAGGACAGCGCAGCCGTTATGGCAGGCTCATCAGGCCCCCAGTGAGAGACTGATTTGGGTTACAGGAGTCCCCTCTGGGTGTTTGGAGGGAAGGGGCTGTGTGGCAGACTGAAGAGGTACCTCTCACCCAGTGGGATTTGGAGTTGGGGGGCGTGGTTTGTGTTTCCCGGTTTTGGAGTCCGGGAGTGTTCACAGTTTGGTGGCAGTTGAGGATTAAAGATAAAAACCCACCTTCATCTCCTGTGTGTTTCTTCCTCCTGCCACAAGTGCAGGAATGTGAGCCTTTACTTCACATACAGTGAAATATTTAAGCTGTTTTAAATTTATTTGTGATGATTATGGTTCTCTTTTTTAAATTAAATTACAAATCATAATATTCTAATTTACTGAGATACACTAATATTCAGAATGAAGGCTGATATTACAGTGACAATATTAGAGAATACAAAAAGGAGTAAGTTGCTCATGTAATTCACCCATTTACTGCAGTTAACACATAGCCAGCATAACGCAAGCAGCTCAGCTGTCAGCAACCATCGTAAGAGAGATTACTGTCCGATAACAGGTGAACTATTTAAACAACATGTACTAATAATGTGGTCAGTTTTCTAAAACTGAGAGAGTCGCTCACTGAAAATAAGAAGCGCTAACTTTACTTGCTAACCTTACTGGTGCAGTCCACTGACAGGTGGCCGGAGACCGGGGAACGGAGAGGAGGAGGAGGGAATGGATGCATCGCTGTAGTGCAGCTGTGATATGAGATCACTGCTTTACAGTCTACATTTAACTTATTTCATTTATTTATCTTTGGAAAAATCCTCCCATACTTTGGAAACTTTTGGCCTTCTCCGTGATTTTCTCTCTGTGTTGCCATGATGCGTTCCTCTTCTTCTTCGCTGGAACAGTTAAACTGTTGAGGACTGATCAGACGAGACACAAGCAGCTGCAGACACACAACTTTATTCCTCTACCAAGCAGAACAGACTGACTCGGGTGCCAAAGTGAATCTCTTTTATACAGTTTCACTCCATTCTTTGGCGCCTGGTGTACACACATTAAGATACAAACAAAAGAGCATCACACCACACAAAACTTCCACACCTGGCATCTGAGGTGTGGAGGCGCATCTTCACTTTACACAATACATTCACGCCTAGCATTGCCAGGTATGAAGGCGTATCTTAATTTGGATTTTACCCCCTGGTGCTCTGGTACCTACTGCCACCCTCTCTCTTTTTCTTATCCTCATCTCCATCTCTCACCTCCTTCCCCCATTCCTCAAAGACCCTGGGTGGAGTATGACCACCCATTGTGTCACCCCCCCAGAAGGGGCTTTAATCTACTCCGATCCTTTGGGCTTGAGCAAGCACCCGTAGCGGCTGTAATGTGGAGCCGCCGGGCCGCTCGAAGTGCCTTCCTGTCGAGGTGGGTCGGAGAAAAACTCGGTTCTTGGTGGACAATCTGGAGGGGGAAAGGGTGAGGAGGGGAAGGATTTAGTTTCCTGAAAACAGTTCTCTGAAGAGGAAACACTAACCCGCGGGCCCCCTCGTAGGTGAGCGTCCACGCCGGGGAGCCTAGGCCAGCACCACCTGCTCCTCTGCCAAAACACAAGCCGGCTTGAGCCTGCCAATACATATAGTTTGCTTACGCACCCCCCCCCCCCCCCCAAGTCTAACACAAAATGTTTTGCTCCTGTTTCCAAAACCCTTAACGGGGCATTGTAAGGCGGGTGCAGCGGGGTTCTGTGCACGTCATGTCTGACAAAAACAAATTTGGCGTTCTCCAAACTCTTTGGAACAAAAGTGCGGGAAAAACAATGGTGCACGGGTCCTGGAACATGGCCAACGTCAGCCCCGGTAAAAAGGTGCATGGACGAGTTGGTACTGGGTGTGGGGCTCTCCGGCAAAAATTCATCCGGGACCCACAATGGCTGACAAAAAATGAGCTCCGCCGGGGAAGCTGCCAAATCTTCTTTGTGCGTGAAGCGCAACCCCAGTGGGACCCAAGGCAAGTGGTTGACCCAATTTGCATCCGTTAACGAGGCTCTGAGTGCTGCTTTAAGTGATCTGTGAAACCTCTCCCACAAACCGTTAACCTGGTTGTTGTATGCATTGGTGTGGTGGACTTTGACCCCCAGGTTTTCAGCCATCGCAGACCAGAGTTCCAAAACAAACTGTGGACCCCTGTCGGAAGTGATGTCTGACAGGGTTCCAAACCGTGCGACCCAGGATGACAAAAACGCGCGGGCCACATCAGCAGATGTGGTGGCAGCTAGGGGAACTGCCTCAGGCCAACGCGTAGTTTGGTCCACTATTGTCAAAAGGTGGGTGAACCTCTGCGATGGCGGAAGGGGACCCACTAAATCCACATGTACATGAACCTCCTGCTTGGAATTTGGAAAGGCTTGAGGGGGGCTTTGGTGTGCCTCTGAACCTTAGCCTGTTGGCACGCGACACATGCTGTGGCCCACTCCTTCACATCTTTGCGCAAGCGAGGCCAGAATTTGGACCCCGCCAGCTTAACAGAAGCCCACACGCCAGGATGTAAAAGAGAGTGGACGGACTTGAAAACGTGGTGGTACCAAGAGCTCGGAACCACCGGGCGGGGATGGCCGGTGGAGACGTCGGGTTGGGGGGGGCACCCTTCTTGTACCACCCTGCTCTCCCGTTTTAGTCCAGTACCTGCAGATCAGAGCGTGCAAATGTCCGCGTCCCTGGTTTGGTCAGCGGCCATGGCGGAAAAATCAATACCCATGTAGACCAGACAGACCAGCGCGTGCGACAGGCAGTCAGCCACGACATTAAGTTTACTGGCTACATATTGAATGTCGGCAGTGAATTCTGAAATTGCGGCCAAGTGCCGTTGCTGCCGAGCCAACCATGGTTCTGAGACTTTGCACATTGTGTAGGTTAGTGGTTTGTGATCGACAAATGCTGCAGTCTCACGACCCTCGAGCCAGAACTGAAAATGATGCGTAGCCAGGAGGAGAGCCAACAGCTCTCTGTCAAAAGTGCTATACTTATGATCGTTGTCGTGCAAAGTATGGTTAAAAAAGGCAGGGGGTTGCCACGAACTGGAGACATATTGCTCCACCACAGCTCCTACTGTGACGTTGGACACGTCTGTGGTGAGCGCTATCCGCACTGACGGGGCTGGGTGGGCCAGCAAAGCTGCATTATCGAGCGCTGTTTTGGTGTCTGTGAATGTCTGGACCCAATCGGGGGTCCAGTCAATGCTATCTGCGGGTTTGTTTTTGTTGAGCACACCGTACAGCGGTTGCAGCAACTGGGCTGCCCGGGGAAGGAAACGGTTGTGAAAATTGACGATCCCCAAAAATTCCTGCAGCGCCCTCACGGTCTGCAGATGTGGAAAATCTGACACCGCACGTATCTTATCCGGCAGTGGAATCACGCCCTCCGGTGAGATGCGGTGGCCCAAGAAATCGATCACCGGCCGTCCGAACTGGCACTTCGCCGGATTAACAATCAGCCCGTGTGCTTCCAATCATTGGAAAACTTGTTTGAGATGGGTGAGGTGCTCCTCTTCTGACACGCTAGCCTCCAAAATGTCGTCTAAGTAGATGAAAACGAACAGCAAGTCACAGAGCACCGCGTCCATCATCCTTTGAAAAGTCTGGGCTGCGCCCTTTAACCCCAAAGGTATGTGTAAAAACTCGAAAAGACCGAAAGGAGTTATCACCACTGTTTTTGGGACGTCTTCTGCGTGAACTGGGACCTGGTGGTAACCCCTGACCAGATCCACTTTTGAAAAAATGGGCGAAAAATCCTGGATGTGTGGGATGGGGTAGCGGTTGTGTTCTGTGACGTTGTTCAGGTGACAGAAATCCCTGCATGGCCACCACAAACCATCGGACTTGGGCACCATGTGCAGCGGGGATGCCCAAGGGCTGTTGGAGCGTTTAATGATCCCTAGGCATTCTAAGTTAGCGAACTCCTCGTGCGCGATGGCTAGCTTAGCCACATCCAGGCGGCACAAAAACCGGCAGGCCCTTTGTGGTGATAAAATGCTCGACCCCATGCTTGGCTACAGTAGTAGAAAAGGTGGGCACTGTGAGTGCAGGAAACTCGGAAAGCAAACACTGGTACTTATCCCCGAAGCTAAAACATTTGCATGTGTTAGTGGCCCAATTCCCCAAGCCTTGCAGGGCAATGAGGAAAAAGATACAGCATCCACTAAACGTCTGTTAGCAACATCAACAAGGAGACCATAAGAAACAGGAAATCAGCACCTAAAATAGGAACCAAACATGCATCTACCACAAAGTCCCACTCATAATTGCATCCATGCAAACATACAGTCACCGACCTTTCTCCAAACTTCTTGATGGGGGGATCCATTGGTGGCTGTTAATAATGGGCTGCAACCTTCCGCCAGTGTTTCGGTGGCAACCGGCAAAATAAGGCTCTTTTGGGAACCAGAGTCCACCAAAAACTGTCTCCCGGAATGTGTGTCCTCGATGGAGAGCAGCTTCACCCTGTTGTAAGTGGTCGTAGCTGCCACTGACCGCTGGTTGGTCCGTTTCTCCGTCCTCTGGAAATGACACGCCGACAGACAATGTTGCATGTCTGTGCCAAAATGCTGGTGATAAAAGCACACCGTCCTGTTCCTGTGTTTCCAAGTGGCCGTCCCGGCCACCACCTATGGCTCCTCGACTTTGTTGGACTCCACTGACGATCCTGGTCTCACTGCCTGAACGCCGAAACTCTTGTTCACCAGAATAATGCGATCTGCTTCCTCTGCCAGCGAGCGGTAGTCCCTGGCTGCCAGCAACGGCAAGTTGGCCAGGATTGCCCTTGCCAAAGCTGGTAGCTTCTTCAGGAAGAGGTGGGCAAAGAGGAAGGATCCGTCATCTGCGCCCAGCAAGACCAGCATACTCTCCATCAGCTCCACAGCTGATCCGTCTCCTATTTCCGTGTGTGAGAAGAGACTCTCTGCTCTTTCTCCAGGGGAGAGGATGTAACGCTGCAGAAGCAGCTGTTTGAGAGCATCGTACTTGCCCTGGGCTGGGGGAGCGCGAAACAGGCTCATTGCGCGCTGAGTGGCACGTGGGTCTAGTGAAGCCACCGCATAATGGTACTTTGTGTCATTCTCTGAGATTCCGCGGAGAGCGAACTGGGCTTCCCCGTGAATGAACCAAGCAGCTGGGTCATGGAGCCAAAAATCCAGGACTTTGACCACCACAGCGCACATAGTGGGGGGAACCCCAAGCGTGGATGTTCCCACGGAGGTGCTCGGTCTGTCTTCCATTCTCACGTCAGGTCACCAGTGTTGAGGATTGATCAGACAAGACACAAACAGCCACAGACACACAACTTTATTCCTCTAACAAGCAGAACAGGCTGACTCGGGGGCCAAAGTGGATCTCTTTTTTACAGTTTCACTCCATTCTTTGGCGCCTGGCGTACACACATTAACATACACACAAAAGAGCATCACACCACACAAAACTTCCACACCTGGCATCAGAGGTGTGGCGGTGCATCTTCACTTTACACAATACATTCACGCCTAGCATTGCCAGGTATGAAGGCACATCTTAATTTGGTTTTCTACCCCCTGGTGCTCTGGCGCCTACTGTCGCCCCCTCTCCTTTTCTTCTCCTCATCTCCATCTCTCACCTCCTTACCCCCATTCCCCAAAGACACTGGGTGGAGTATGACCACCCATTGTGTCACCACACAGCTGAACATTTCCTTGGCATGCATATAAACTTTAAGATTAAGCGATTTGTCGACAATAAGAATCTGCGTCGACAAATTTTTATGATCGATGTTATCGACAACGTCGACTGATCATTTCAGCCCTAGTGGGGAAGGAGCCTGAGCTGCTGCATGAGGCTGAGAGATATAGTTGGGCTCACCTCAACACACAGCTCTGGCTCAGGAACCAGTCTTCTGGGGACTCATGTACATATAAAGGATTGTTCAGCTTTCATACAGAAAGATAGTGTACTCACAAAATTTGAAAAGTATGTGCGCACAAAAATTTTCAGATGTATAAAACTGTGCACATGCCTGATTCGCCGCTCCTTGTCTTTATACATCCCACCTCACGTGAAAAGTCAGCGCACGTGCACGGTCTCTTTACTCCGCTTCGGTTCCTCCCACTAATGATTATGTAAATGAAGAAAAATGCCCCTTCTGTCACTCTTCTGTCAAATAATAATTGTCAATCCTGTGGGAAAGCGCAACATAAAAAAATAATCACTTCACGGAGTGTGACGCTGAGGTGTTGATAACGGAGGTGGAGGTCAGAAAAAATATTTTGTTTTGTTCTGACCCTCTGGAATCAACAATAAACCTGCAACTGGCTCTGACTGAAATAAATTAAAATGGTCTGCCATTAAAGTTAAAGTCAATAGACTGACAACTACTCAATGACAGTGTTGCTGGGATGATGCTCGGGGGCGGGGGGGGGGGCAGTGGCGGTGCTGACACATGGAAAAAAAAATGCTGTGAAAGAAAGCCCTCGGTAATCCGCACAGACAGATGTGATGTTAAAGTAAACAAATAAATAAATAAAGACCACTAAATACCACTCCAATCTTTCAGCTGAATTTATACAAGTTACAAACCAAATCTGTGTCAGAATCCAAATTCCGCACGACAGCCAGGAGGAACACATGGAGCTGTGCAATATAAAAGCCTTTTATTTCCAAATTTTAACCACCAAGGTACAGCCCATATTGCGCTGGGGATCCTCTTGTTGTCTTCGGGTCAAAATTACTCGAAGACAACCGGTACTATTACTGTTTCCCCCAACCCACTTCCTGAGGTCTAAGGAGGCCAAAATGTCAGAGGGGTAATCCATTAAAGGTCCCTGGAAATCTGGGTAAATTACAGCCTGGAACTCCCCATGGCTCTCCTTTTGTCACAACTCGCTCTCGCCTGTCTCCCGCTCCAGCTGCGTGCACACTTGTGCCTCATCAAGCTCGGGCTATTTAGCCCGCTCCGCCTGAAGCCTCAGTCTGGAGCCGTCTGCGCTCCAACGCTCGTCATTCCAGCGCTCGCCTACTCCCTGACTGCCAGCGCTTCTCTGAGCCATTCGTCGTCAAGCACGTAAGCTGCAACCTCTCACCTTTTCTCCAGTCTCTCTCCCCTGTGCACAGGTGGATCCTCTGGCGGCGGATTCCCCACTCATCCACGCCATCACCTTCCTCTCCGCGCCGAGCGCGCAACACAATGCTGTCTTCCAGGCAGGAGACCTGCGGCTAAGCCAACACCTGCCACCATTCCACCTGCAAGTAAGCACCAGTCAGAGTATTAATACCGCTGGGTGTACACCAGCGATTAATCCTTGTGTTTGCTCTGCCCTTAGGGTTGCCTGGCTGTACGGCGCACTGCTTCCCCCTCGACGCATCCCGTCCTCCTACAACACATCCCATCCTCCACACACGCACTCACACACTCATTATTCCCTTAATAAAACTGTTGAATCTCACTCGAGCCTGTGTGCGTGTTCCCTGGGTCCAAACTTATGTCAGTACGACTCCAGCAGAGCGGCCCAGCGGACAGCGGGCTCGCACACCAGCTTAACATTCTTGAGGCTCAAGTGGATCAAATCACTCACCAGCAGCAGGTAATTTTAAATCAATTAGTCCAAATTAATCGCCGGCTGGATCGTCTGGATCCTCCGCGGGCGTTCCCTCCGGTTCAGCCTAGCGGGTCAGCTCCCGCTGGTCCCCCGGCTAGCCAGGCTAGCCCGGGGCCGCCAACCCGGCTCACTCCAATTCCAATGCCCATGCGCTTCAGCGGTAAGCTTGGTGAAGCTCGGGGGTTCCTCCTCCAGTGTGAGTCGGTGTTCGAGCGCATCCCCGGGGACTTCCCTACTGATCACAGCTGAATTGGATACATCGCTAACCTTCTGGAAGGGTGAGCATTAGCTTGGGCCTACGCCGTAATGGCAAGGCCCAGCTACGTGAACCTAACCTATGCTCAGTTCGTTCTTGATTTTAATGAAGTTTTTGACCTTTCGGACCGTGACAGTGTGCTAACCACCCGGCTGCTGAATCTTCGCCAGGGTAGTCGGTTGGCCGCCGACTACGCTGTCAACTTCCGGGTGGTAGCGGCGGAAGTTGGGTGGGGAGATGCTGCCCTCTGCAGCATCTTCACCCGTAGTCTAAGCTCCAGCCTCCGGGATGAGCTGGCCAGCCAGGATGCGCTGGAGCGGCTTTCCGAATTAATTTCCCTCACAATCAGACTCGATAACAGGTTGAGAGAACGGGCCACCGAGCGGAGGTCGTTCAGCTGCTCAAGCGGTGTGTTTCCCCGTACCTCTCAATCTCGCCCCCTGGCGTTGCCCGCACCAGAGTACGCCGATGAGCCGGAGGCGATGCTGATTGGCCGGGCCAAGCTTCAGCTGGTGGAGAAACAGTGCCACAGGGAGCTGGGCCTCTGCATGTACTGCGGAGACGACCAGCACCTCGTGGAGGATTGCCCGGTTAAGCCAAAAGGGGGAGTCCGCGAGTCACTATAGGGGGCCTCGCGGACGCATCCCAATCTGGCTCCCTATCCAAATGCCTTTTACCGATCAGGTTCTGCCACAACTCCACTGAACATCTTACTCACGCACAGGTGGACTCGGGGGCAGAGCAGAACTTTAGTTCTAAGAGCCTGGCAACCTGCCTGGGCATCCCTTGCCAAGCTCTGCCAGCTCCCCTCAGCCTCATCTCTCTCTCTGCGACCCCACTGGAGAGGGTTATGCACCGGACAGTCCCGGTCCCGGTCATCGTCTCCGGAAATCATCGGGAGGACCTCTGCCTGTTCGTGCTGCCTACCTCTGCTGCCCCTGTCATTCTTGGTTACCCCTGGCTGCGTCTTCATAACCCCACCTTCGACTGGCGATCTGGAAGTGTCGTCTCCTGGAGCACCTTTTGTTTGGGCGCCTGTTTCCAGTCCGCTGCCTGCGCCCTGTCGCTTCCTCCTTCCTCCTCCGACTCTCCTCCTCTGGACCTCTCCAAGGTGCCACCGGAGTTCCACGATCTCGGGACCGTGTTTAGTAAGTCCAAAGCGCTGTCTCTCTCCCCCCCCCACCGCCCCTACGACTGTGCCATCAACCTCCGCCCGGGGGCGCCATTACCATCCAGTCGCCTGTACAGCTTGTCGGCACCGGAGTGTAAGGCAATGGATGTCTACATTAAGAAGTCGCTCAGCGCCGGCATCATCCGTCCCTCCTCATCCCCAGTCGGAGCAGGGGTTTTTTTTTGTCGGCAAGAAGGATGGGTCCCTCCGGCCATGCATCGACTTCCAGGCTCTGAATGACATCACAATCAAGGACAAATATATGCTGCTGTTGATGGACTCCACCTTCGACTCCCTGCAGGGGGCTTCCTGGTTTACAAAGTTGGACCTCCGCAGCACATACCACCTCATTCGGATCCGGGAGGGCGATGAGTAGAAGACGGGGTTCCGGATGCCCGGCGGCCATTTTGAATATCTGGTCATGCCGTTCGGGCTCACCAATGCTCCGACCGTCTTCCAGCGACTGATTAATGACGTCCTTCGTGACTTTCTTGGGGTATTCATCTTCATCTACCTGGATGACATTCTGATCTTCTCCCGGTCCCGGGAGGAGCATCGGGTCCACGTGAGGCGGGTCCTCCAACGTCTCCTGGAGAACAGACTCTACGTGAAGGCAGAGAAGTGTGAATTCTACACTGACAAGACCTCCTTCTTGGGTTTCATCGTGGTTCACAACCAGATCATCCCTGATCCGGCCAAGGTCAAGGCGGTAGTCGAGTGCCCCTCCCCCATCCAGGAAACAGGTCCAGCAATTCCTGGGATTTGCCAACTTTTACCGCCACTTTGTCCCCAAATTTGGCTCCACCGCTTCTCCCCTGACCCACCTCACCTCCCCCAAGGTGCCATTCCGGTGGACAGAGGAAGCAGTGGCCGCCTTCGCCGCTCTGAAGACAGAGTTTTCCTCCTCCCGGGTCCTGACTCAGGTGGCACCCGTGCTGCAGTGCCTCGTCGAGGTGGATGCCTCCGATACAGGGGTGGGGGCGGTGCTGTCTCAGCGCTCTCCGGTGGACGGGGTGGTTCGCCCCTGTGCCTTTTTCTCCCGGCGCCTTTCTGCGGTGGAGAGGTATTATGACGTCGGCGACAGAGAGCTCCTAGCGGTGAAGCTCGCGCTGCAGGAGTGGCGTCACTGGCTGGAGGGGGCAGCGCAGCCTTTTGTGGTCTGGACAGATCATAAGAACCCGGAGTACCTGAGGACGACTAAGCGCCTGAATGCCCGCCAGGCGCGTTGGTCTCTGTTCTTTAGCCGCTTCAGGTTTACTATCACCTACCGCCCCGGCTCTAAGAACGCTAAGCCGGATGCTCTGTCCAGGCAGTTTGCTCCAGAGGCCCCCCTGGAACCGGATCACACCATCCTGCCGGCCTCGTGCATCGTGGGTGCTGTCTTGTGGGCCGTCAGGGACAAGGTCCGGAGGGCACAGGAGGCCGAACCCGATCCTGGCGGTGGTCCAACTGGGAGATTGTTTGTGCCCTCTTCTGTCCGGGGTAACGTCATCCATTGGGCTCACACTTCTAAGCTCGCCTGTCACCCTGGGATTTTCCGACTGGTAGAGCTCCTCCAAAGGTCCTTTTGGTGGCCGGGCCTCCAGGATGATGTCGCCAATTACGTCCGCGCCTGCCCCCAATGCGCTACTGGTAAAACATCAACCTCTCCTCCAGCTGGGCTCCTCCATCCCCTGCCGGTCCCCGGTAGGCCCTGGTCCCATGTAGTCTTGGATTTCGTCACTGGTCTCCCGACGTCCAATTCCTTCAACACCATCCTGACCATTGTGGACCGGTTCTCGAAGGCCGCCCACCTCGTGCCGCTCCACGGCCTCCCTACGGCACGGGAGACGGCAGATCTGCTGGTCCAACACGTTGTGAGGCTACATGGGATTCCGGTGGATATCGTCTCTGACCGGGGGCCCCAGTTCGTGTCCAGGGTCTGGAAGTGTTTCTGCAACGCCTTTGGGGCAACGGTGAGCCTGTCCTCCGGTCACCACCCCCAATCCAACGGGCAGTGTGAACGTATGAATCAGGAGCTGGAGGCTGAGCTGCGCTGCGTCACCGCCTCCAGTCCCTCCTCTTGGAGCGCTCATCTGCCCTGGATAAAGTATGCCCATAACTCCACCCTGTCATCGGCCGTTGGGATGTCTCCCTTCTGGGCGTCCCTAGGCTACGACCCTCCACTGTTCCCTGAAGAGGAGGGGGAGGTGGCAATACCGTTCATTCGGGCTCATTTAAGGCGCTGTCAGCGCTTTTGGACTGCTACTCCCCAAGCGCTTTTACGCACGGCGGCGTGCAACTCCAGATCTGCTAATTGGTGCAGGACCGCCCCCCGCTATCAGGTAGGCCAGCAGGTATGGTTATCCACCCAGAATATCAACCTGAAGGCCGAGAAGAGGAAGCTGGCCCAGTGATTCATTGGACCTTATCCCATCTTTAAGGTAATCAATCCGGTGGCTCTGCGTCTGGCTCCCCCTCCCCCACCTCCGTGTCTGTCCTACTTTCCACGTCTCCCAGATAAGCCCCTGGTGACTAATCCACTCTGTCCTCCTCCTAGGGCCCCACCTCCCCCCGTGATGATTGACGGCGACCCGGCATGGAGGGTCAATGCCATCCTGGACTCCCACCGCCAGGGTCGCGGCCTGCAATACCTGGTGGACTGGGAGGGGTATGGCCCTGAGTGGAGATCCTGGGTGCGCCCGTCATTTGTGCTGGACAAACGTCTCATCACAGAGTTTCACAGGGTGTATCCAGGTAAGCCAGCGCCGGGAGGCGCTGCTCGGGGGAGGAGTACTGTCACAACTCACTCTCGCCCGTCTCCCGCTCCAGCTGCGCGCACACCTGTGCCTCATCAAGCTCAGGCTATTTAGCCGGCTCTGCCTGGAGCCTCAGTCTGGAGCCGTCTGCTCTCCAACGCTCGTCATTCCAACGCTCGCCTATTCCCTGACTGCCAGCGCTTCTCTGAGCCATTCTTCGTCAAGCACGTAAGCTGTAACCTCTCACCTTTTCTCCAGTCTCTCTCCCCTGTGCACAGGTGGATCCTCTGGCGGCGAATTCCCCACTCATCCACGCCATCACCTTCCTCTCCGCGCCGAGCGCGCAACACAATGCTGTCTTCCAGGCAGGAGACCTGCGGCTAAGCCAACGCCTGCCACCATTCCACCTGCAAGTAAGCACCAGTCAGAGTATTAATACCGCTGGGTGTACACCAGCGATTAATCCTTGTGTTTGCTCTGCCCTTAGGGTTGCCTGGCTGTACGGCGCACTGCTTCCCCCTCGACGCATCCCGTCCTCCTACAACACATCCCATCCTGCACACACGCACTCACACACTCATTATTCCCTTAATAAAACTGTTGAATCTCACTCGAGCCTGCGTGCGTGTTCCTTGGGTCCGAACTTATGTCACCTTTTATTCAACGTTAACCCCAGAGGATCTCTCCTTTTTTCTTCAGGTCAAAATGACACATTTATAGAAACAGGATCCAGTAGACATGCATGTTAGGTTAATTGGTTGTTCTAAATTGTCCCTAGATATCTGTTTCCTATAGGCCCTTAGAATAGAGGGTTAGTATTAGTGAAAGCGCTTTGAGTGGTCTTTGTGACTAGAAAAGCGCTATATAAGTGCAGGTTAGTTAGTTAACAGCTGGTGCTGGCTTGTCCACGAGTGAGACAGGTCAATTCATCAGGGTTCCACTGCGCTCAGTGAGCCGAGTTATGGAGATAAATCACTTAATAATAGTTGTTTTTCACAGACTAATTCACAGACAAAGCATTTTAACTGAAGCGGAAACGTTATCTTGGGACGATTATTAATAGTAATTTAAACTTTGAAGAGAACTGTGAAAGGGTGTGCAAAAAGGGTCAGCAATATTTGCATTGTTTAAGGAAACTTGCACGCTTCCAAATTGACTGAACCATAATGACAATGTTTTATCGGGCTTTTATTGAATCTGTTTTATCCTTTTCTTTAGTGTCATGGTTTGGTCAGATAAAACTGAAACAGAGGAAATCCTTAGACCAGGTAGTTAGATGGTCCAGTCGTTTGCTTGGTGAGTCACAGCTGAGCCTGACATCCCTGTACACCAGACAGGTACAGAGGATGGCTACCTCCATTTTAAATGATGACTCCCACCCTTTGCACTGCCACTTTCAGTTTCTTCCCTCCAGACGGAGGTTTGTTGTCCCAAAATATAAAACCCTGCGCTACAAAAACAGCTTTGTTCCTGCTGCTGTCAAAGAGTTGAACAAGATGTAGCAATATATTGCACATAATTTAGTTATCTATTTATCAATTTTTATTTTATATTTATTTATTCTTGTAGGTTTTTTATTTGGGTTTTAGACTTTTATTGAGTTTTTAATCTCTTTGATTTAGTTTTTAACTTTTTTTAATATGACCCTTCTCTCTTATCTCTGTTTTTCTCTTGTCTCTTTGTCCTATGTCCTGATTGGTGGAGCCTTGAGTACTTTCATTGTGTTTATAGTCAGCTTCATGTGTGCCTGTGTTTGTGTTCATGTTGAATGTAATTGTGGTTTGTAAATATGTGTCTAAAAGGATGTCACCTGACTGCAAAACAAATCTGCCTACGGGTACAAATAAAGTAACCTGAACCTGAACCTGATATTCTGTGAGTTTCAGCTGTTTTGTAGTTTAACAGACCCATCTGACAGAGCCAAACGGAATTTCTGTGCACAGCCGCAACTTCTCACGGCTGGTGAAAACTTTGCAGCTTGCCCCTCAAATTCTCACGTCATGTTTGTTTTTATACATCCCACTTTGTGCATGAAAATCAGCATACATATGCCGTGTTTTTGTGGGTCCGCACCTTTTATACATGAGGCCCCTGGAGGGGGGCTGGAGCTTGGCCTACTCTGGAGTTGCAAGAGGGGAGAATAGAATAACGGAGCTTTTATATGCAGATGATCAAGCCATTTTCATGGAGTCTATTGAGAAACTACAAACCATCCTCCGGATCTACGACAACACCTATGCTCTATTCGGACTAAAAATGTCACACACCAAAACAAAAACAGTGACTTTTAACGTCGACAGAGACGTCAAAAACCAAGAAAGCCTCATCTGCATACATAAATGGCAACCAAATAAAGAACATATCCGATATCTGGGTTACACTATCACGTACTCAAGCGAGGAAGCGCAGACCCTTGGCTTGAGAATCGGATCTGCATTTGAAAAATGGAACTAACTTAAACATATGTTTATGGATCAGCGTATACACCTGTCTACCAGAATGAAGTTCCTCACTGCATGTGTGAGGCCCCGCCTGTTATGTCTGGAAATAAGGACAACAGAGGCAGGAGCTGTACAGAATGATGACTTTATTAACACACTCTGTTAGCAACATGTACAACTAGCTAACTAGCTAACAACCCTAACTAGTACAGGCTTTGGCTGGCTTGGAGCCGCAGCGCCAAAGAGGCCGTCTCCCGCCAAGAGTCCTTTTATATAAGCACGGTGTGATGACATCACCTGTGCGTCTGTCGTCACGTCCGCACAGTCTGTTGTAAGCTGTGGCTTCACAACATTCACCCTCCTTCCCCCTGGGAAAGCCAAGAAAGCATCATAAACATTTTAAACTCACAACAGCTTTTACCCACAACAGCTCTCTTTCTTTATATCGAATCCAAGATGGCAGCATGTGTATTGTCTGCTCAGTGTCTCTCTGGTTTAAGTTGTTTTTAATGGATTTTATTGCATTTATATCTTTTTTTATAAGTTGCAGTTGATATTTTTATTGAAATCCCTTTATATGTTTTAAGTAAATTGTGGACTTTTAATGAGTTTAATGACTTTTAACAAGTTTAAAGAATACTGCTATCACCCTGGAGTGCGGCCAACAGGTCTGGGCCTGTGCCCAGGACGAGTTGGACGAGTTGGTTGGCTGGGCTTGTGGCATTTCCCTGGAGAGGTGGCTGGGAGGCTTGTGCTCCTCCTGGGGGCTGAACTGGCTAGCCTAAGACTGCAACACCTCCCTGGAGACTGGGCTGGGAGGTTGATACTTCTCCTGGAGCTGAGCTAACTAGCTTGGGCCCACAACATCCCCCTGGAGATTGGGCTGGGAGGCCTATACTCCTCCTGGAGCTGAGCTTACTAGCTTGAGCCTGCAACATCCCCCTGGAGACTGGACTGGGTAGCCGATACCCCTCCTGGAACTGAGCTAACTAGCTTGGGCCTGCAACACCTCTCTGGAGACTGGGCTGGGAGGCCTACATCTCTCCTGGAGCTGAGCTAACTAGCTTGGGTCTGCATCATCTCCCTGGATACTGGGTTGAAAAGCCTGTATTCCTCCTGGAGCTGAGCTAGCCAGCTTGGGTCTGCAACATTTCCCTGGATACTGGGCTGGAAGGCTTATATTCCTCCTAGAGTTGAGTTAACTAGCTTGGGCTTGCAACATCCCCCTGGAGACTGGGCTGGGAGGCCTACATCTCTCCTGAAGCTGAGCTTACTAGCTTGAGCCTGTAATATTTTCCTGGATATTGGGTTGGAAGACCTATATTACTCCAGGAGCTGAGATATCTAGCTTGGGCCTGCAACATCTCCTTGCAGTATTTATTTCTTTTAGTATTTCTTTTAGTTTAAGAACTTTTAAGCTGCTGATGTGCAGAAAGTGGAGGACAATGGCATTTTTTATTATTTTAATATGCTTGTTGGCAGCCTGGAACACGAGATCAAATAATGTTCCCTGGGTGAGTACCCATGCCAATGTGTTGTGTTTTTGGGACACTTATTATAGTGGTACTGATTTTAATGTTGTTTATGAGCAATCGCAGACTCATTTGGTCTGGGTCATAGATTCCTGGACAGAGGTATCAAGGGAATTACTTAAACTTCAAAATGTTCTTACTTTATAGGACCTTACATTTTTGCTCAATGAAAAGAATCGCCTGGCTTCAATACACAAAAATTCTGCTTCAAAATGTGATGTGAAGCAAAGATTGGTGATTGTCCTACTTTTATTATTATCTGGAAATGTGCAACCAAACCCTGGACCTGATCTGCAATGTATCCAGACTCCTGCTGATTTTAAATCAATGTCTGGTCTCAAAATTATTCATCTTAATGTGCGCAGTTTACTTCCTAAAATGAACATGGTCAAAAGTTGGATTAGATCAACTGATCCGGATGTTGTGATCATCTCTGAAACGTGGCTGACAAAAGCTGTCACAGATGATGATATTAGTATAAATGGATACAATGTCTTCTGTACTGACAGGCCCAAAAAAGGTGGTGGTGTAGCCGCCTATGTTAAATCAAGATTTGATGCTTCAATTGTCTTGTCTAAGTCCATTTCTAAGCAGATAGAGTTTCTGGCCTTGAATATGGAACTAGCCAAATCCCTTTCCATAACTGTTGTTGGTTGCTATAGACCTCCATCTGCCACCAAGGAGGCATTATCATCCTTAAAGCTTCTTTTGTCCAAATTAAACTACAATGAGCTTTTAATAGCAGGAGACTTCAATTGGGATTGGTTAAACGTAGCTTCTGAAGAATTTAAATCTTTCTGTGACTCTGTAAATTTTATCCAGTTGATTAACTATCCAACTAGGCCAAATATTAAAAGTCCTGAAAAGTCCACTTTGATTGACTTAATTTTAACAAATGCTCCACATAAATTTTCATCTGTGGGTGTTTTCTGCAATGATTTGAGTGATCATTGTGTTGTTGCAGTGTGCAGAGATACAAAAATCCCCAAATGTAAACCGCGCATTATTTTCAAGTGGAATTGGAAGAAATTTAATGAACAAGCTTATCATCATGATTTGTCCTTGGTTAATTGGGAACATATAGACCTGTTGCCAGACGTTGAGTTAGCGTGGACTTTCTTTAAAGAAAACTTTGAGAAAATTGTAAATAAACATGCTCCTAGAGGGAAATTCAGAGTAAAGGGGCGTGAAAACCCCTGGTTCTCTCCAGAACTGTCTGATGCCATTTATCAGCGTAATGTGGCTTGGGCCAAAGCCAGGAAAACTGATACTGCCAGTGATTGGTCCATTTTTAGACAACTGAGAAATAAATGCACTTTTTTTTATTAAAAAGGCTAAATCTGAATATTATTTATCTGTCATAACTGAGAGTCTTAATAATCCACAGAAATTTTGGAAAGTGATCAAAGGTTTATCTGTGAACAAAAGCTCTCAGGTTCTTCCTACTTTTGTTTTAAATGGCTCAGTCCCAGTTTATGATAGAACTGAGGTTTTAAATTGCTTCAATAAGCATTTTGTGTCATCTGGTTTTCTGTTTAACTCTACAGGAGCTACATCTGTGCCTCACTGTACTAATTCCCAAATGTTTTTTGGAGAACCTTTTAGACTTGTACCTTTTACTGTACAGCAAGTTCATAAGGTTCTTAAAACTTTGAATCACAGAAAACCTCCTGGACCAGATTTGATAGAGCCTTACTTTTTAAAAATGGCTGCCGATTTTATTGCACAGCCTCTTACAGTACTTTTTAATTTATCAATTGAAAACAAAGAGATTCCTGTAGCATGGAAGTCAGCTTTTGTGGTTCCTCTCTTAAAAGGAGGTGACCCAGCAGTTTTAACTAACTATAGACCAATATCAAATTTGTGTGTCTTGTCCAGGATTCTTGAATCTCTCGTGTGTGATCAACTTAAAGAGTTTTTATACTCAAATGAACTTCTTTCAAAACTGCAATCGGGCTTTAGAAAAAAGCACAGCACTATTACTGCTGCTACAAAAGTGGTCAATGATATACTTGTTGCTCTTGATAAAAAGCAGCACTGTGCTGCACTTTTCATTGATCTGTCAAAGGCTTTTGACACTGTGGACCACACAGTTTTAAAGCAAAGACTCATCAGTTTTGGACTGTCGGAACATGTAGTCTCCTGGTTCGCAAATTATTTGAGTGACAGGACCCAATGTATTAAATATGATGGTTTGTGTTCTGAAATTGTCAGTGTCCACAAGGGGGTGCCACAGGGTTCTGTATTAGGACCCCTCCTATTCATTATGTACATTAATGATTTAGGATAAAATGTGTCTGATGCTAGTTTGCATTTTTATACTGATGACACAATTATTTACTGCTTTGGCTCTTCCCCTGCTAATGCTGTTGCTTCTCTGCAGAAAGCTTTTAATGTGGTGCAGCACACACTTCTGCAGCTAAAACTAGTCCTCAATGCTGACAAAACTAAACTGATGTGGTTTTCAAATTTTAGGAAGAGTCCACAAATTTTTCCCACAGTGTCCACTTTTGAGGGAAATGAAATTGAGGTGGTTCACTCGTATAAGTAGCTTGGTATCTTGCTTGATGACGCTCTGACTTTTAAGCCCCATGTTGAAAATCTTGTGAAGAAACTTAAACTGAAACTGGGTTTTTTATTTCGAAATAAATGTTGTTTTTCTTTTGAGGTTAAAAAGCGTCTTGTTACTGCAACTTTTTTATCTATTTTAGATTATGGAGACCTCTTGTATATGAACGCTTCAGCTCAGTGTCTGAGTAAGATTGACTCTGTATATCATGCTGTTTTGAGGTTTGTTACAAATTGTAGAGCCTTGACCCATCACTGTGAACTGTATTCTAGAGTGGGATGGCCCTCTTTGTCCACCAGGAGGTTGACTCACTGGTACATTTTTATTTACAAGGCCATGCTTGGACTGTTGCCCCCTTACATTTGTAATTTGATCACACTGAGAAGTGTTGATTCTTATGGTCTGCGTTCTAATGATTATTTGTTGCTTTCTGTTCCATTTGCCCGTACTGAGCTGGGAAAAAGAGCTTTCATGTTCTAAGCCCCCTCTACATGGAACATGTTGCAAAAAGACTGGAAATTAACGGAACTTGTTTCATTGAACGACTTTAAATCCAGTTTGAGAACACTTGAGACGGCCTCACTAATTTGTAACTGTTTTATATGATTTGTATGTCATTTTAAGTGTATTGGTGATTTTTTTTTTTGCTGCCTCTTGGCCAGGACTCCCTTGAAAAAGAGGTTTTTAATCTCAACGGGTTTTTTTCCTGGTTAAATAAAGGTAAAATTAAAAAAAAAAAAAAATAAACAGAGGCAAACAGAACCTGGGCCACCGGGTAGACTGCCGGTAGACCCTGCATGGTTGAGTGGGTTATTCTGCCACTGAAATCAACTGTGCTCTGTCTAAACATTGCAAAACAGAGCCACTGCTACAGTTCAACTTCAGGGGTCTCAGTCGGGCCCATGGTGGGCGCGCCCCTGGAGGCACCGGCCGCAACGGACCTGGGTGCCATCTTGCTGTAGTCATGGCTCGCTCATCAGCAATGTCCCAGCCTGGGTCCCACACCAGCTGGGTCAGCTCCAGCGTTGCATCTTGATCCAAGACAGCTGTTCTTACCTTTCACAGACAGCTGGCGTGCCATCTCAAACCATCGGCCATCTGGACGGGGGCTGGCCTCAACTGTGCGGTGATTCTCATCTGCGATGACAGGACCGTCTGTGGGTCCAGGTGGTCAGATCGTTGGACCCAAACCCAATCAATTAGTGCGAGGAGTGATCTGCTTGGCTGCACTCGGCACTGCTGCTTTCTCACCCCGGATGCTGGTTGCTGTTGTGACGGCATGCCCTCCACACCGGAGGCAGGACGTGCCCTTGGTTGGTGATACTCTGCTGGGTCCTGCTGGGCCATGAACTCTCTATCCTGCAGTGCTGCTGCAGCTCCCTGAGGCTGATCCTGGGCGAGGATACGAGATGAGTCTGGCTTCTGCCCCCTCTCTCCTGGTGCTGATTGTGGTCATGGTGATGTGTCACTGTCACCGGCAATGGCGACGGGACATGCTCTGAGTTATTGTTGTTCACTGGGGTCCCCTTTTCCCACAAACTCCCTCTCCTGTGGCTCCACGGTGGCTCCTTGTAGCTCATGCCGGGTGAGGATCGGAGGCATTTCTGGTTTGTGCCCTCTCTCCATGCTGTATCCTCTCGTCGTGCTGTGTTCTCTCTCCGTGTTCTGTTCTTCATGTGGTGTCATGCTTGGAGCTGTTGTACCCGTGTCCAGGGAATCATGCTCTCTCTCCTGCGATGAGGCAGCAGCTTGAGAACACTTGTGCAGCGCAAGGACTGGCTCTGGGTCCCATGTGGCTGTAGACTGGGGCTCCTCTGGCTTCTTCAGTTCTGCTGGGTTCTGCTCGGCGTGCGGTGTGAGGCAGGGAGTGGCTGCATCCACATCTGAGTGCGGCGGACTCAAGCCATCGTCGGCCAAACTGAGTTTACTGCTGGGTCAGCGTGCCATGGTGCCCTGCTATCCTATGGTGCCTACCTTGGGGCCCTCCTGAGAAGACGCGGGGTCTACAGGCTTAGCAACCGGGACAACTGTCTGTACAAGTGGAGCTGACTGTGGGGGGTGCGGGCCAGAGCCCGTTACCTGTGACGCTACCTGGCCCATTATCTCCAGCTGGGACGCTAATTCCATCGCCTCCAACTCCGACAGGAGGAGCAGCTTCCCCAACACCGTCTCCTGTAGCCTTTTCATCATGTCTGCCACTGTCTGGTCATCTGGGTCCTCGTGCAGTACACACCGTATCACCGGATCTGCAGTGTACCACTTCAACTGTGACTGTATCAACCTGTCCTCCACGTGTCCAAACTCGCACGTGCTAGCCAAACAGCAAAGGGCACCTACGTACAATAGGAATGGCTCGTCCAGTCACTGTCGGTGCTGGTAAAACATGAACCTCTGTGGAACAGCAAACTGTTCAGCCAGCAGTGCAACACAGTCTTCATATGTGTCCGCCTGTCCCAAATTGTCAAATATCCGCAGCCCCTCAGCACCCAGGCTGTAGAGTAGACCTGCTCGCATCCTGAGTTTCCCGAGTCTCTCGAGGTCCACCGCCGCTGCGTGGCTGTGGAACCACTCAAACCAATGGGACCATGGAATGGGCAGCTTGCCTGGGGTCACGAGGAACGGTGGTGGTGGTGCCAGACATGCTTCCATTTTCAGGAAAATGATTAGTTTTCCTCCAGAAGGCCAATTTTTCTCCTCGTTGCTAATTGTTATGTCTGGAAATAGGACAGCAGAGCTGTACTGAATGATGACTTTATTAAACACACAATGGTTAATACCATTCATGGATCATCACCTTATCGTGGTGGGGGGTTTGTGTGCCCTAGTGATCCCAGGAGCTATGTTGTCCAGGGCAGTTTGCCTCTGGTAGGGTCACCCGAGACAAACTGGTCCTGGGTGAAGGACCAGACTAAGAACGATCCAACAGACTCTCATGATAAATACTAGAACAAGGATTCAGAGTATCCCGCCTGGTATGGGGTTACTGGGGCCCCACCCTGGAGCCAGGCCTGGGGGAGGGGCTTGATGGCTAGCATCTGATGGCCAAGTTTCCGCTAATGGGACCCGGCTGGGCTCAGCCGAAAGGAGTTACATGGGTCCGCCCTCCAGTGGGCTCACCACCTGCAGGAGGGATCATGGGGGTCCGGTGCTATGTGGATTAGGTGGTGGTCAAAGGCAGAGACCTTGGCGGTCTGATCCCAAGCTTCCTAAACTGGCTTTTGGGATGTGGAATGTCACCTCTCTGGTGGAGAAGGAGCCTGAGCTGGTGCATGAGGTTGAGAGATGTCGGCTAGATATAGTCGGCCTCACCTCAACACACAGCTCTGGTTCCGGAACAAGTCTCCTGGAGATGAGCTGGAGCTTGGCCTACTCTGGAGTTGCCCCGGGCAAGAGGCGACGAGCAGGGGTGGTTATTCTTGTATCCCCCCACCTTGCTGCCTCTATATTGGAGTTTTCCCCAGTGGATGAAAGGGTTGTTTCCCTGCACCTTCAGGTTGGGAAAAAGGTCCTGACCATCATTTGTGCCTATGCACCAAATGATGGTTCAGAGTACCCACCCTTTTTGAAGTCTCTGACTGGGGTGCTGGAGAGTGCTCCTCTTGGAGACTCCATTGTCCTACTGGGGTACTTCATTGCACACGTGGGCAACAACAGTGAAACCTGGAAGGGGGTGATTGGGAGGAACGGCCTGCCCGATCTGAACCCGAGTAGTGTTCAATTATTCCGTGAGGTCTTCAACTCCCACCTCCGAAAGAACTTCAACCACATTCCGAGGGAGTCTGGAGACATGGAGTCTGAATGGGCCATGTTCTCCACATCCATTGTTGAAGTAGCGGCCCAGAGCTGTGGCCGCAAAGTCGTTTGGGCATCTCGTGATGGCAACCCCCGAACCAAGTGGTGGACACCAGTGGTGAGGGGGGCTATTATGCTGAAGAAGGAGTCCGATCAGGCTTGGTTGCTTCCTGGGTTGGCCTGTGGGACTCCTGAAGCAGCTGAGGTGTACCGGCAGGCCAAGTGGAGTGCAGCTCGGGTGGTTGCTGAAGCAAAAACTCGGGTGTGGGAGGAGTTCGGTGAGGCCATGGAACAAGACTTTTGGTCGGCCTCGAAGAGATTCTGGCAAACTGTCTGGTGACTCAGGAGGGGGAAGCAGCTCCCTGTCCACACTGTGTATGGTGCGGATGGGGTGCTGCTGACTTTGACTGGGGATATCGTCGGGCGGTGGAAAGAATACTTCGAGGATCTCCTCAATCCCTCTGATACGCCTTCCACAGAGGAAGCAGGGCTTGTGGATGAGGGGAATGACTCGCTTATCACAGTGGCTGAGGCCACCAAGATGGTTAAAAATCTCTTTGGTGGCCGGGCCCCAGGGGTGGACGAGATTTGCCCTGAGTACCTCAAGGCCCTGGATGGTTGACACGCCTCTGCAACATTGCGTGGAGGTTGGGGGCAGTGCCTTTGGCATGGCAAACCGGGGTGGTGGTTCCTCTCTTCAAAAAAGGGGACCTGAGGGTGTGCTCCAGCTTTGGAGGGATCATACTCCTCAGCCTCCCTGGGACGGTCTATGCCAAGGCACTGGAGAGGAGAGTCCGGCCGTTGGTTGAACCTCGGATTCAGGAGGAGCAATGTGGTTTTCATCCTGGCCGTGGCACATCTGAACAGCTCTTTACCCTCTCGAGAATCCTTGAGGGTTCGTGGGAGTTTGCCCAACCAGTTTAAATGTGCTTTGTGGACTTGGAGAAAGAATTCGACCACGTCCCTCGTGGTTTTTTGTGGGGGGTGCTTCGGGAGTATGGGGTATCAGTCTTGTTGTTACGAGCTATTCGGTCTCTGTACGACCATTGTGAGAGTTTGGTTCGTATTGCCAACACTCGATCTGACTCATTTCCAGTGAGAGTTGGACTCTGCCAGGGCTGCCCTTTGTCACCGATCCTGTTCATAATTTTTATGGACAGGATTTCTAGGCGCAGCCAGGGAACGGAGGGTGTCATGACCACAGGATCTCACCTCTGTTGTTTGCAGATGATGTTATCCTGCTGGCTTCATCCAGCAATAACCTACAGTTCTTACTGGGACAGTTTGCCACTGAGTGTGAAGTGGCTGGGATGAGAATCAGTACCTCCAAGTCCGAGTCCATGGTCCTCAGCTGGAAAAAGGTGGATTGTCCTCTTCGGACTGGGAACAGGCTCCTGCCCCAAGTGGAGGAGTTTAAGTATCTTGGGGTCTTATTCACGAGTGAGGGGAGAATGGAGTGAGAGATTGACAGATGGATCGGAGCAGCATCTGCTCTAATGCGGACGTTGTACTGGTCTGTTGTGGTGAAGAGGGAGCTGAGCTCTAAGTCAAAGCTGTCGATTTACCAGTCAATCTACATTCCTACCCTCACCTATGGTCACGAGCTTTGGGTAATGACCGAAAGAATGAGATCACGGATACAAGCGGCTGAAATGAGCTTTCTTCGTAGGATCGCGAGATAGAGACAGGGTGAGGAGCTCAGTCATCTGGGAGAGGCTCAGAATGGATCCGCTGCTCCTCCACATTGAAAGGAGCCAGTTGAGGTGGTATGGGCATCTAATCAGGATACCTCCTGGACGTCTCCCACTTGAGGTGTTTTGGGCACGTCCCTCTGGGAGGAGACCCCGGGGCAGACCCAGGACTTGGTGGAGAGACTACGTGTGATATAAATGTGTTTTTAATGTGTGCCCTGATTTGTTTCTCAGTTGTTTTTATGTTTTATGTTTTAACAATCCAGTTCTCTTCCCATGATGAATTTATCTTAAGGCACACCATGACCTGGACAATATGACCTGTTTCTAGAAACTGTTTTCCTTAGCACAGCAAGTTTCTCACTCCTTAAATCACTGTTGCATGCTTATGAAACAAAGGCGTGACCTTTATTCCTCATGTGTGTGTGTGAAATGTAGCAGGTGTTCAGTTCACAGTATGTTTTGGGAGCCAGGCAGAGGAATTGCCTGAGAGCAGGAATTGGCCCTTCTTGCTCCCCACGCAATTCTATGATGGGAGGGGGCTTGCTCGTAACAGAGATGGCCACTCTGTTCTGTACCTGGCCTTCCTTTAAAAACAGGGGCTTTCCCTTTGTTCGGGGAGTCTGCCGTGAGTTTTTGCGCAGAACGTCCGGCTAAGGGAAAAATCACGCTCTTCCTGGCTGTCGGCTCCCGGTCACCTGTATCAAACGGTAAGAGCTTGTGAAATGACATGAAATGCATTGATCCTTGTGTGAAGGAAATGTGTGACATGCAATGATTTCTCTTTTGTGTATGGAGATATGGTCTGTGGGGAATAAAGAGATACAGCTTATTCTAGCAGCCGTGTCTCAGTGTGAATTACTTTGTCTCAGTGTGAATCACTTTCTATATGTGCCGACTCCTCACGAACCTGTCTAAATATTTTCATAAAACACTACGTCTCCCAGCTGGTCTGGGAACACCTTGGTATCCTCTCTGAAGAGCTGGAGCAGGTGGCTTGGGAGAGGGAAGTCTGGGCTTCTCTGCTTGAACTGCTGCCTCCGCGACCCGGACCTCCGGAAAAGCGGTAGAAGATGGATGGATGGATGGTTAATACACATGTTGCAGTAATACAGCAAACAAGCTCGCTCCCACCTGACACAGGCTATTGCTGGCACGGAGGCGGATTGCCAAAGAGGCTGTCTCCCACCAACAGTCCTCTTATATAAGCACGGCGTGATGACTGTGAGATATGTATTTAATATGGATGGACAAGCACCTCCAGGTGGTGCCTCTGCCCCGCCCTATATAAGACTGGGTCAGCCATCTTATTAGCCTCTTAACTCACCTGAAATTTGGCCGGTGCTGTGCCTGTAATTGTTATTAGCAGTGAGCTCAATGAAGCTGTGCTCCCAGTCACCTCTCCTCTTCTGTTCAGCAGGTAATATCAGACATAACAATGACGTCACCCGTGTGTCCGTCATCACGTTCGCACAGTCTGTTGTAAGCTGCAGCTTCACAATACCGCCTCCTGTACAGTATACAGACTTGGCAAATAACTGTGAAAGAAGTTGAAAAGATCGAGGTCGTATGGAACGGATTCCTGAGGAAGATAGTGAAAGGAGGATATAGAAGACAGAGAGATGACAGGACTGAACAAAGAGTGGATGATGACAACAATGGATGGAGATTTAAACTATCAAACACAGAACTGCACCGAATTACTGGGACAAAAGCAATTAAGTCCTTTTGTCACAAACAACTAAATTACCTAGCACATATCTCCAGGTTGAATAATGGAGATATTAGGAAACAGATATTGTTTGATGAATGTTCCCCAAGTTGGGTGAGGTGGGAGAGACTGTATGAGATGGATGCCCAACAGCTAAGGAAAGTAATAATGGAGAGGGCAAACTTTCAGCACCTGATGGAAGCAGCAGACACACCCTAAAGGGTATATACCCCAGAAAAGGGAAACATGATGACGATGATGAGGCCCCGGGCGAGAGGTGGCGAGCAGGGGTCGATATGCTTGTACCCCCCCCACCTTGCTCCTTCAAATTGCAACCCACAGGCAACAAATGTAAATTAGCCATTGGCTACAAACTGGCAAGTTTACATTGATTAATATCAATGTTCATTGACTTGCACTGTCCTTAAAAACAGCAATTTACAAAAAAAAAAAAAAAAAAGCAACAACAACAACAAAAAAACCCCCAGCAGAGTACCCACCCTTTTTGGAGTCTCTGACGGGGGTGCTGGAGAGGGCTCGTCTTGGAGACTCCATTTCCCTTCTGGGGGCTTCAACGCGCACGCGGGCAACGACAGTGAAACCTGCAGCACTGTGATTGGGAGGAACGGCCGGCCCGATCTGAACCCGAGTGGTGTTCAGTTATTGGACTTCTGTGCTAACCACTGTTTACCCATAAGGAACACCATGTTCAAGCTTAAGGGTGTCCATATGTACGCCTGGCACCAGAACACTCGAGGTTGTAGATCAGTGATTGATTTTGTTATCGTGTCATCAGACCTGCGATTGTATGTCAGACACTCGGGTAAAGAGAGGAGCGGACATTTCACAAACATGATTTTTTGGAACATTAACTAAATTGTATGAAATTTGATGGTTTGGTGAAGAATACTTGTTGTTATCGTGAGTCTGAAGTTTCATCAAATTTGAATCAGTATATCTGGAGTTAAACCCCAAACTACATGTCGAAGAGAAATTGTACAACTTAATTGTCCTAGAAAATCAAAACAGATAATTGGATAATTTTAACAGCTTTTCATTATCAGTGTCTGTAGATGATCTCTGCTTAATTTCAAGCAATTTGAATGAAGGGCCTACGAGGAGTTTATTCTGAGTTCATTTACACATTTTTGGAAAATATGGTGCAGAAAACATTATTTTCAGAGTCTGGCACCATTGAGAAAAACTTCTGCAAGGTTTCAGTGAATAGAATGAGGAAAGAATCTTTAGTCTAGGCCCAGCTGTTCTCAAGATATTTGCAAAAAAACATAAAACTTGTTAATTATAGCGTCACCTATGTATACGGTGCCTTAATTTTTGGTCTCTGAGTAGTGGGGAGAGTTTCTGATCAGACTGTAAAATTTCAAGTTTTCACGTATTACCATTTTTGTCCCCTCTGCACTTTTAGTGAAGAAAAATAAGAAGAGACAAGAATAAGATTAATCTGAACAACAAAAAAACCTCAATAGGTTTCCTGCAGCATTGCTGCTTGCAACCCTGAATATATGAGTAAATAAAATGAAAATTTATGAGGAAAAAAGTTCCAAATTTAAGAGGAAAAGCTGTAAGTTTACAGTAAAAAAAAAGTTATTTTTTTTTTTGAAAAAGTTCCAGATTTACAAGAAAAATGTCAAATTTTGGGGAAAAACTCAAATTTAGATGAAAATAGCAAATTTATGAGGAAAACTTGCAAGATTACAGTAAAAAAGTGGCAAATATATGAGAAAGTTCCAAAATTACAAGAAAAAGTTAGCAAATTTGCAAGACAAAAGTCACAATTTTACAAGAAAAAGTAAAAAAATTTATGAGGAAAAAACTGCAAATTTACAGTAAAAAAAGTTGAAAATTTATGAGAAAGTTTCAAATTTTCAAAAAAAAAAGAATTACCAAATGAGGAGGAAAAAGTAACAAATTTACAAAAAAATGGACAAACCCACATGAGACCCATCAAAAACAAAAGTTTAACCTTTGGTGGGGCCCATATGGACATGCTGGACTGGGTCTGCTACATTTTCTGAAGACATAATCAGTCTTTCAAAATTATCACTAAGATCTTTTTTTTTTTTTTTTTTTAGCAAAGAGACACATCCAGTTCTGTATGATGATAATAACAAATAATTTTGAATTCCATGTTACTTTTCCTCTGAAAACTGGGTAACTGTAAGCTTGTGTGGGAGCGGTCAGAATTAATACACTTACAGTTCTGGACCTCTGTTGGGTTTTGGTTGCCGCAGCCGTAGAAACTATGACGATGCTCGCCGATTCCAACTGTTTGTCCGTTGCTTCCGTTCCTTCAGTGATCCTGCAGTGGCCAACGCAAGCTTTTATATTCACATCAGCAAAGTACAGTGACATCAGATAGAGCACAAAGAAAGAAGGGCCAAAACTGGTTTGTCCACCTTCTCATTAGGGAAACTGATTGTTTACAGTTGATTTTCCAAACATAAATGCCAGTTATGCCACAGCAGCAAAAAGGAAAACGAGTTCCAGTTTTGAAAGCCATCACTACTTTGAGCGTGCTTTATTCATATGTTTGATTTTGGTTGGGTCCAAATAGTACAAGATCAATGTTTGTTATAGTTTGTGCCAGTTCTGATTTTGGTCATCTAAAGAAGACACCTGGGGGGGGGGGGGGGGTTAATCTTGCTAAATGATTTTATGCTCATGATGGCTCCTGTTTACACCTTCAACAGAAAAGTATATTTAGGAACATCTTAACTGCTTGGGTAAACATAGTAACCCACAGCTAAAAAGCAGAAAACTTGTTAGTTGGAAAGTAAATCAAATTCCAGTAAGTCAGATTTTATTTAGCTAGAGAGATCACCAGATATAGCTATGTACGCAGACGACGTTACCTTATTTATTGCTTCCACTACGTCATCTGAATAATGGGACAACTTGTTGGATGAAATGTAGTGCATGACAAAGTGGCTGAAAATAAATGAATTAGTACTGAATGCAGCTAAAACTAATTTAACAACATTTAGTTCTGATTGGACAATAGGAATTCTAGGAGTGACTGTATTCAATTCAATTCAACTTTATTTATATAGCGTCATTTCACAACAGTCATCTTATAGCACTTTCAACTGTAGGGGAAAACCCTACAATTACAGAAAGACCCCAGCAATCAGGCGATCCCCTGTGAGCAACACTTGGTGATGGTGGAGAGGAAAAACTCCCTTTTAGCAGGATGAAACCTCCAGCAGAACCAGGCTCAGGGAGGGGCAGTCATCTGCTGCGACTGGCTGGGGGTGGGTGGTTGAGGGGTTAGAGAAGAAGAAGAAAAGAACAGACAGGTAGAGAGCAAACAACACGACGGGGACTCAGTTTATGGGAGAGAACAAACAGATGTTAATGACCAGCAAAAATATTTCATTGAGAGTGCAGAAAGGAGTGAAGCCAGGTGCATTGTTGGAGGTCCCCCAGATGTCTAAACCAACTAGCAGCATAACTAAGGGAGGGTTCAGGGTCATCTGATCCCATACTAATTATAGGCTTTGTCAAAAAGGAAGGTTTTAACCCTAGGCTCCAGGCTCTGATCAGAACTCAGCCGTCAGACAGAGGGACAGCTCTCTGTACAGCACCGCCAGAGCCAAACTGAGGAGAGGTGTAAAACTTGCAAAGAACGCCTATAGGAGGAAGATGGAGGGCTTCCTCACAGACAACAACCCATGACAGATTGGAGAGGTATCCAGGCCCTCACCAACTACAGAGGCCAGGGCCCCCCAACATCAGACAGCAGTCTCACTCTGGCAGAGGAGCTTAACAGCTTCTTTGCCCGGTTTGAGCTCACCCCCAAACCTGTTCCCCCTCCCCTCTCCCCCCTCCCCCCTCTCTCTACAGGTGCACAAGGTGAGGAGGCAACTGAGAGCAGTGAACCCCTGCAGAACTGTTGGTTCAGACGGCATCCAAGGAGCAGTGGTCAAAGCATGTACAGACCAGCTGGCAGGGATCCTCACCAAGCTGTTCAACCTCTCCCTGATGCACGCCACCGTCCCCTCCTGCCTCATGGCCACCACCATCATCCCCATCCCCCAAAAAACCACAATTGACAGCCTGAACAATGACAGACCCACAGCACTAATGTCTGTAGTCATGAAGGGTTTTGAGTTACTGGTGTCCCAGCACATCAGGGACTGTCTTCCCCCTCCTTTGACCCCTACCAGTTCACCTACAGGGAGAACCGGTCCACAGAAGATGCCATCGCCACCACTCTTCACAGAGCGCTGAGCTACATGGAGAACCCAAGGAGCTACGTGAGGATGCTCTTTGTGAACTGCAGGTCAGCTTTCAACACCATCATCCCAGATATCCTGATCAACAAACTGCACTTCCTCCAGATCCCCCCTCCACCTGCTCCTGGATAAAAAACTTTCTCACAACCTGCCCACAAACAGTCAGACTTGGCCCCCACCACTCCGCCACACTGTCTCCTTAGCACTGGCTCCCCCCAGGGCTCCGTGCCAAGCCCTCTACTGTACTGTCTGTACACCTTTGACTGTATTCCAGCCCACCCAACCACAGTCATCGTGAACTACACGGATGACAGCACCTTGGTTGGGGTCATCAATGACGACGATGAGTGTAATGCCCATAAGGCATTTGTTTATTCTTTGCATAGATATTTCTCATTTAATAAATGTTTTGTCCTTTATTTTAGTTAAAATATAAAATAACTGTCGATAAGGTTTACTTTGTTTGCACAGGTAACTTTGTTTTGAAGTGCCTCATCCGTTTACCTCACATCCTGTCTATTACTTCCTGTCTCTTTCCTGGCTCTCTTCAAGAGTATGGCAGACATGTTTTCCATGTTCTGAATTTAACCCATTGCCATACACTGTTAAACATCACGAAAGCAATGCCGTAAGTTCATATATTTAACATTAAGGAGTTTAAGAATCATAAATATTAACGATTTGTTAGAAGGGTTGTAATTTTAATGACAGATTCGAGGAAGTTTATTTGCAGTTAAAAAAACACGGTAAAAAACATGTAGAAACAGTTACACGATGTTAAGTAAAGTGCATATGTAATGTGAATTCAATGTTAAAGGATATGTACGGAGAAATTATTTGTAAAACAGAGACGTAATGTATATTTGTAATTTCTTGTTACAGTTTTCACCACAAATGTTGATGAAGAAGTGTGGAAGTAAATGATGAATCTTGCATCGACTCTGTCTTCATTGACTACGGTTTAGCTTGGTGTTTAGTCAGCATTCCAACACGCTGTACGAGAACACTAAAGTGAAAAGGCAGCATTTGATGTTTTAAAAGTGGCCAAGATGGCAACAAGTCACAGATCGTCCTGTTCCAGCGTTGGAAGCACAAGGGCCTCAACATCATCGGCAAGTGCAGCCCAGGCCAGAGCCAAAGCGGAAGCTGCAAAGGTGAGAGCATCATATGCTAGCCAAGAAGCTAAACTTAAAATGGAAAAGGCTGCAAGAGAAGCACAAAATCAGTTGGAAAAGGCTGCAAGAGAAGCACAAAATCAGTTGGAAGCAGCAAGAATTGATACAGAACTGGAGGTGCTGACACTGAAACGAGAAGCAGATGCAGCTATAGTAGAAGCACAGGTACTGGAGGAAGCTACAGTTACACAGTCTGTAATCGAAGAAGAAAAAACTGAATCTAAAAATATCAGAATTCAACGAACAAGCGAATATGTCCAGTCACAGATTGACCTCCAGAATCTATCACCCTCCACGCGTTTATCGAACCCACCAGCCAAACCCCAGTTGCATGCAGGATCAGGTGATAGCTACATTACATGGCATTCACCCCCTGACGCTCCAGAGCTGCAAGTTTCTACTAAGAGACCAAAGTTTAAAAGGGATGACGTAACTTACTCACATGAATATAACCCAAATAAGCAAATTAATGTAGAAACAAACTTTGAAGCCAAAAGACCAAATCCATCCATGAACGTACATGCTCCATTATATGTTCCCTCACGTGTTCACCCAGTCAGCACACAGTCTCAAACTGAACCATTGGCACAATATTTGGCACGACGAGATCTTGTTACTTCAGGACTGTATCAATTTGATGATAAGCCAGAAAATTTCCGGGCATGGCGGTCTTCTTTCACAAATGCAGCCGCTGAGGTTCAACTCACAGCATCCCAAGAACTGGACCTCATGACCAAGTGGCTCGGAAAGGAGTCAGGTGAACAGGTGAAACGCATTCGCTCTGTCTATATTAACAACCCCAATTTGGCCTTACACAAAGCATGGGACAGATTACATGAGTGCTATGCCGCTCCTGAAATTATTGAGAGGTCACTGTTCCAAAGGTTAGACACCTTTCCCAAGATTTCAGTCAAAGACAATGCCAAGTTACGTGAACTTGGTGACTTGCTCATGGAGATCCAGGGTGCCAAAGAAGATGGATATCTCACTGGCCTCTCTTACCTAGACACATCTCACGGAGTTGCGTCAATGGTTGATAAGCTTCCGTATGGACTGCAGGAGAAATGGGTGTCTTCAGGGTCACACTACAAAGAAGAGAACAATGGTTGCTTCCCTCCCTTTGAATATTTCTGTGATTTTGTGTGTCGTGAAGCAAAGAAACGAAATGACCCTAGCTTCATTTGTCAGAACACTACTACGACAACCGCCAAACACGATAAACCCACTATGAAGAGTTTTAATGCCCATAAGCCCATTACAGTCCATAAAACCAATGTTTCCCCAACCAATACGGCTCCTTATAAAAACTGTCCTTTGCATAACAAACCACACCCTCTTAAAAGATGCAGAACATTCAGAAACAAGTCCCTTGAAGACAGAAAGGCCTTCCTCAAAGAGAAAGGAATATGCTTCAAATGTTGTTCCTCGCCTAGCCACCTAGCCAAAGACTGCAAATTCCCTGTGAAGTGTTCTGAATGCGGAAGCACCAATCACGATGCAGCCATGCATCCTGGCCCTCCACCTCAAACTGAAAGGGCTCCTTCACCGTTGCGAAAGAACGGCGGGGAGGGGGAAGAGTCTAACATATCTGATGTTAGTACAAGTTGCACAGAAGTTTGTGGTCATGGTCAGTGGAGTCGTTCGTGCTCCAAAATATGTCTTACGAAGATATACCAGAAGGGCAACAAGGACAAGGCAATCAAAGCCTATGTAATTCTTGATGACCAGAGCAACCGCTCTTTAGCCAGACCAGAATTCTTTCAACAGTTTGGTGTGGATGGCGAACCACTCTCTTACCAACTCAGAACCTGTGCCGGAATAGCGAAAACATACGGCAAGCAAGCAGCAGGATTTCAGATCGAATCATTGGACGGCAAAACCGTCATCTCGCTTCCACCACTCCTCGAGTGCCAAGAGATTCCAAACAATCGGGCTGAGATCCCAACACCCAACTCTGTTTTGCATCACCCCCATCTCCATCACATCTCCAAATGTATTCCTGAGCTAGACCCAGAAGCAGAAATACTCCTGCTACTCGGAAGAGATGTGCTAAGGGTGCATAAGGTCAGACAGCAGATAAATGGACCACACAATGCTCCATTTGCCCAACTTCTAGATCTGGGTTGGGTAGTGGTAGGTGAAGTCTGCTTAGGCAACGCACACAAACCAACAGTTGACACATTCAAGACCAATATATGGGATGGTGGGCACCATTCCATTTTCAAACCCTGTTCAAGCTCCATGTCTGTCAAAGAGACACAACAAAACTTTACCAGGCCTGGCAAATCACCGGAAAGGATGCTAGGACAGACTGTTTTCGACCGAACTGAGCACGACAACCAACTCGCTCCATCCAGGGAGGACATTCTCTTTCTAAAGATCATAGATGCAAATGTCTACAGGGACAACAGCAACAACTGGGTAGCTCCACTCCTGTTCAAAGAACCACGTCAACGTTTGCCAAATAACAGGGAACAAGCAGCGATGCGGTTTCTCTCTCTCCAGCGAACCCTGCAAAGGAGGCCTGAGATGCAGGAGCAATATGTTGCATTCATGGAGAAAATTATTGCTAATGGGCACGCAGAGGTAGCGCCACCAATAGAGGAAAATGAGGAATGCTGGTATCTTCCTTCTTTTGGAGTCTATCACCCACAAAAACCCAATCAAATCAGGGTGGTGTTTGATTCCAGTGCCAAGCACTGCGGCCTGTCTCTCAATAATGTGCTTCTTGCGGGACCCGACCTTAATAACTCCCTCATTGGTGTCCTTCTGCGGTTCCGAAAAGAAAGAGTTGCGGTCCTGGCGGACATCCAGCAGATGTTCCATTGTTTTTTGGTGCATGAAAACCACCGCAACTTCCTCCGTTTTTTGTGGCACAAGGACAATGATCTCAGTAAGCCTGTCATAGAGTACAGGATGAAGGTGCATGTTTTTGGCAACACACCATCCCCTGCAGTGGCCATCTATGGGCTGCGAAAGGCCATCAGAGAAGGGGCACAAGAACATGGTGATGACAGTCAAGTTTGTAGACAGACACTTTTATGTAGATGATGGCCTAATATCTTTGCCGTCCGAAACAGAGGCCATTGACATTCTCCAACGAACACAGGCTTCACTCGCTGAATCAAACCTTCGGCTGCACAAGTTTGTGTCTAACTCTAAGGTAGTCACTGAAGCCTTCTCACCTGAAGATTGTGCCCCAGTAATCAAAGACTTGGATTTCAGTGGAGAAACAGTGCCCACACAGTGGAGCTTGGGTCTACTCTGGGAGATCAAGTCAGACACATTCACCTACTCCACATCAAACACAGACAAGCCATTCACGAGACGTGGAGTTCTTTCTACTGTTAATAGTATCTTCGATCCTTTGGGTTTGCTGGCACCCATTACAATCCATGGAAGAGCCCTTCTCAGGGAGCTTACCTCTGAACTATCCGACTGGGACACGCCAATCCCAGAAGACAAGCTGAAGAGTTGGGAAGCTTGGAGAGATTCCCTCCAAGGTTTGAAAGAGCTTCATGTTCCACGTATGTACACAACAACTTCCCTCACCAAAGCAGTGCACACAGAATTGTGTGTGTTCTCGGATGCCTCAAACAAGGCTATTGGAGCTGTTGCTTACCTGAGAGCAGTTCAAGAAGATGGGAAAGCTGAAGTAGGGTTCGTGATGGGCAAGGCAAAGCTAGCACCTCAGTTAGAACCAACAATTCCTAGGCTTGAACTTTGTGCGGCTGTTCTTGCTGTGGAGATGGCAGATCTCATCCAAAATGAGCTGGATCTCAAGATAGATACTGTACAGTTCTATACGGACAGTAAAGTTGTCCTTGGATATATCTGTAATGAGACCAAACGGTTCTACACATACGTCCACAACAGAGTACAACGTATCCTTCAGTCTTCAGGTCCTGAGCAGTGGAATTATGTGTGTACAGAAGAGAACCCAGCAGACCACGCATCCAGATCCTTGCCTGCTGCTCACCTTGTACAGACATCTTGGTTCACTGGCCCCTCATTCCTGCGTCAGTCATCACCAGCAATATCAAAAGACACTAAAAGGTTTGAGCTCATTGAACCTGAGAAAGACTCTGAAATCCGGCCACAAGTGCAAACTTATGTCACTCACTTGGGGAAGGCAGCTCTTTGTGCTGATCATTTCCAACACTTTTCCACCTTCACCTCGTTGGTAAGAGGAGTCGCTTTCCTTATCCACATGGCAAGAGCTCACAAACAGTCGAATCAAAACAACAAGTGCAAAGGTTGGCATAAGTGTCATCTACCTCGTACTGCAGATGAAATGGCCCAAGCAAGAGATGTTATCTTGAAAGCGGCTCAAAGGGCAGCGTTTACAAGAGAACTGTCAGCACTACGATCTAACAAGGTATTGCCAACAAACAGCCCCCTGTTGAACCTGAGCCCGACCCTGGAGGATGGACTGATACGTGTTGGAGGGCGGCTAAAGCATTCTGAATTGAATTCTGCAGAAAAGAATCCAGTAATTCTTCCCAAAGATAGCCACATTTCTCTGTTGCTTACACGACATCACCACGAGCAGGTGAAGCATCAAGGCCGCCATCTGACGGAAGGAGCAATCAGAGCAGCCGGTCTGTGGATCTTGGGTGGCAAGACACTGATCAACACAGTTCTTCACAAATGCATCAACTGTCGCAAATTGAGGGGGAAAACGGAAGAGCAATCCATGGCTAACTTACCACCTGAACGCCTTAAAGTTTGTCCCCCCTTTACTTATGTGGGGCTTGATGTTTTCGGGCCCTGGCCTGTTACAACTAGACGAACCAGGGGAGGACAGGCAGAGAGTAAGAGGTGGGCCATCATGTTCAGTTGTCTCAGTTCAAGGGCTGTGCACATTGAAGTGATAGAGTCAATGGACACTTCCAGTTGTATAAATGCCCTTAGACGCTTTTTTGCACTCAGAGGCCCTGCAAAGCAACTACACTCTGATTGTGGCACCAACTTCACTGGAGCATGTAAGGAGCTTGGTATGGACAAAACTGTGCAGAAGTACCTGAGTGAACAAGGATGCAGCTGGACATTCAACCCGCCACATGCCTCCCACATGGGAGGTTCTTGGGAGCGTATGATTGGAATTGCCCGGAGAATCCTTGACTCAATGCTGTTGCAACAGAAAACTCGCTTAACCCATGAAGTACTTTGCACGCTAATGGCAGAGGTCACGGCTGTCATCAATGCACGACCACTCTTACCTGTATCCACAGATCCACAACAACCCTTCATTCTTTCACCATCAATGCTTCTCACACAGAAGTCTGGTGTTCCACCTCCACTCGGAGATTTCACAGACAAGGACCTTTATACAAAGCAGTGGAGACAGGTACAGACCCTTGCAAACCAGTTTTGGAGACGTTGGAGTCACGAGTACCTACCTACCTTGCAGCACAGACAAAAGTGGACTGTGCCACGCAGAAATCTTCAAGTTGGAGATCTTGTTCTTCTCAGAGACAAACAGACTGTTCGCAACTGCTGGCCAATGGGCAGAATCACCGCCACATTCCCTGGGAAGGGATGGCCTCGTAAGAAAGGTCGAAGTGAAAACCACTGACCAAGGGACTCCAAAAACCTTTTTGGGGCCAGTTTCAGAAGTTATTTTACTTCTGCGCAAGGACTGATATAAAGTTATATGTTTTAGGCTCTCCAATATTCGAAGTGGCCTCACTGAGGCCAGGCGGGGAGTGTAATGCCCATAAGGCATTTGTTTATTCTTTGCATAGATGTTTCTCATTTAATAAATGTTTTGTCCTTTATTTTAGTTAAAATATAAAATAACTGTCGATAAGGTTTACTTTGTTTGCACAGGTAACTTTGTTTTGAAGTGCCTCATCCGTTTACCTCACATCCTGTCTATTACTTCCTGTCTCTTTCCTGGCTCTCTTCAAGAGTATGGCAGACATGTTTTCCATGTTCTGAATTTAACCCATTGCCATCCACTGTTAAACATCACGAAAGCAATGCTGTTGTCACCACGGGTTGAGATGCCGTCTCGGCACTCAGCCCATGTTTTCCCTTTTCCCATTGAGCAGCGTCTCAGCAGGCTCCCAGCTGCCAGCATTACGGACGGCTGGGGCCAATTAGTCCTCATCAGCTGGGGCGCTGCCAATGAGGATAAATAGGAGCAGCCTCGATGACTCGGGGCTGCGACATAAACACATTGCTAAGCTGAAGCCCCTTCGTCTGGTGTCAGCTTATACTCCTCTTGCAGCATTCCTGTGTTTGTATCCCGCTGTGAGTATGTACGTCTTGTTACCCCCACGTCCGGTACGAGCTGCTTACCTCTGCGCTGTGCAACCTGTGAGTGTACCTCTGCATGAGTTTCTGTGCTCTTCTCATCCCTTATCCCTTACCCAAAATAAACCATCACGACTCACTGGCTTGTCCCTGGCTCTGATTGCCCGGCTCCCTAGAGCCGGATATGACAGCCGTAAGTTCATATATTTAACATTAAGGAGTTTAAGAATCATAAATATTAACGATTTGTTAGAAGGGTTGTAATTTTAATGACAGATTCGAGGAAGTTTATTTGCAGTTAAAAAACACGGTAAAAAACATGTAGAAACAGTTACACGATGTTAAGTAAAGTGCATATGTAATGTGAATTCAGTGTTAAAGGATATGTACGGAGAAATTATTTGTAAAACAGAGACGTAATGTATATTTGTAATTTCTTGTTACAGTTTTCACCACAAATGTTGATGAAGAAGTGTGGAAGTAAATGATGAATCTTGCATCGACTCTGTCTTCATTGACTACGGTTTAGCTTGGTGTTTAGTCAGCATTCCAACACGCTGTACGAGAACACTAAAATGAGAAGGCATACAGGGCAGAGGTAGAGAATCTGCTGCAGTGGTACCAAGCAAACATCCTGAAACTGAATGTCCAAAAAAACCAAAGAACTCATACTGGACTTCAGGAAGAACAGACAGGACCACTCCCCACCCCCCTCATAAATGGCGATGGCATGGAAAATGTCCCCGCCTTCAGATTCCTGGGCAAACACATCTCCTCTGACCTCTCCTGAGCTGTCAACACAAAGGCCCTGGTGAAGAAAGCCCAGCAGTGGCTGCACTTCCTCCTTGTCCTGAGGAAGAACAACCTGGACCAGAAGCTGCTGCTGGCCATTGGCATACTCAGCTACTGCTTGGCTGTGTGGTACGCTGGCTCCACAGCTGAGAACAGGAAGGCTGTGCAGAGGGTCATCAGCACCGCCCAAAAAATTATCAGTGGCACTCTGCCCTCCCTGGAGGACATCTCCAGATCCTCCTGTCTCAGAAGGATCAAGGCCATCACAGGAGACCCCTCATATCCCGCCCACCACCTGTTTGACCTGCTCCCCTCTGGACGACGGTTCAGATCAGTCAGGTCCCACACCTCCAGATTGACAAACAGTTTCTTCCCCTGGGCCATCTGAACTGCAAACAGTCAGAGGCCCCTTCCCCCTCCCTCCGAATGTTCACATGCTCAGAACTGAGGACCTTTTTAATTATCACAATAACTCACTTGTCTTTGCACTCCGCACTTTCATGTATGTTGACTCATCCGTGAAACCACTGCTGTGTATATTTTCCATAATCCTTGGGTCATTTTATTCAACTGTGTGTCTGCACTCTACACTCTTATGTATATAGCTCCACCCATGTAGCCACTACCATACCTGTGTATAGTTCCATAATCCTGGGCCATTTTTATTCTTATTTTTATTTTCATTTATTTTATTTCAGTCGTGTGTTTAATTGTGTGCTCTGTAACCGTATTTTATCTAATGCTTCTGTCATGACCCTCCTTGTGCGCTTTTACACAGCACGCCGAGGAGTAGAGGGAAGGACGGATTTAGGCGCAGATTACACCACAAACACATTTATTAACAAAAAAGGCAACAGTTCCAAAATATAGACATAAAAAAACCCGATGCAGGGTACACTAAGTAGCTCACACGACGGGGCGTGCAGTGGGCAGACCACAGTGTACCGTGGCCACAAGACAAACAGCACAAAAACAAAGCTGACTTACAAAAAGATGACAGGGTTCACTTCATGAATCACATGACGGGACGTGCAGCGGGCAGACCACAGTGAACGGTTGTGTGACACAGACATTAGACACTACATTAGTCCAGCAATGCTTGACTGGCAAAGAGCTGCTTAAGTACAAGCACTGCTGGCAACACAGATTGGGAACACCTGGGCGAAGCGCGGGAAAGGCAATTACCAGAAGAGACCCAGCTGGCTGTCAAGAGAGAGGGGGCGTGGTGGGACCGGCAAGTGTCAGACAGCGCCCACATGAGCGTAGGTGAAAGGAGGCTGCCTCACAGCTGCCGGCTAGAACGCAGCGGCTACAGGTAGGGAAAAAACCAGGGGAAAATAGGTACAACAAGAGACTCATAAGATAACATAATACATAGCTACACAAATAAACCTGAGCCACAGCGGGTCAGAACCGAGCCCGAAGAACAACCTGGCTCGATTCATGACAGAGCCCCCCTCTCAAGGGATGGAAACCAGACACCCATGGTAACATCAGAAAAGAAAGGACCCCCCACCCCCACCCCACCCAGCAGGAACAAACAACCAACGAACCCGGGTGGGAGAGAGGGGGAACAGGTGAGGGAACAAAATACAACCCCGCCCAGGGCCCATAACCGGAAAAACAATTAATCCCGTAAAAACAATTAATCCCGGAAAAACAATTAATCCCCCCAAGTCCAAAGGCGTGGAGGCTCAGGAGGCCGCCCAGAGTCCCAGGCCCAGCAGACAGTCTGGCGAACAGAGTCCGGTAGCCTGCCAGAAAACACGGGCCACCTGGCCCAGAGATTCAGTCCTTCTAGAGGTCGGCCAGCGTTGTTGGGCCACCAGGACTGGAGGGGTGAAGCAGGAGGCGGCCTGCCCACCGGGAGACTCACTGGTGGGTGATCAGACTGTAGGAAGGGAGCTCCCACGGCATCAGACAGGGAGGAGGAGGAGGCCACAATGGCATCAGGCTGAGGAGTGGAGGCCCCGGCGTCCTCAGGCTGGCCAGCAGCACCTTCGGTGGTCCCAGCTTGGGACACAGCTGCACCTGCGGTGGACTCTGGCTGGAGCTCTGCAACCCCCGCGGTGGCTCCCAACTGGAGCTCTGCAACACCCGCAGTGGGCTCTGACCGGGCCAACGCTGCACCCGCGGTGGACCCCGACCGGGCCAACGCTGCACCCTTGGTGGACCCCGACTGGGCCAACTCTGCACCCACGAAGAGCGAGCCAATCCGCATGAGCACCAGGCTGAGGAGGCAATCAACTGGAAGTGCCCTGACAATCGCGGCGGGGGGAGCTGGACCCACGACGTCATCAGCCGACTGGACTGGGACCACGAGGACCCTTGGTGGCTGTGGACCCTCTCCAGCGACCCTAGGAGAAAGCTCAGGAGAAAAAAGGTGGATAGGGTCGCCGGCAGCGGCAGAGCCTGGCGAGGGGAGTTCAGATGCAGCTGAGGGCTGCACCCAACTCTCCTCCCCTAGAGCCAGGCAAGATCTCTCCAACACGGACATTAGAAATACAAGAGAGATAACTTGCCTGAGCTTGAGCTCCACTGCTGTCCAGGACTCCGTCAAACCTGGTGATGTGATCTCGGGCCCAGCCTCCAAGAAGTCCAGCTCTGGCTCCCATTCTGCTGCAACCATCTCCGCAGCTGGCAAGATGGTGGTGGCAGTCCCGTGGTTCCCCGGCAGCGGCAGCAACGCTGGAGACTCCTCCGGCGTGGTTACTGGGGAACAGCTCCGTGTTGGCTCTGGAGCAGAATCCTCCAAAGCCACTGGCTCCTCCACCATCCGATGGCCTTGGCCTTGGACCAATGGACGCTCAGGACAACATGGAGAACAAACGGAGAGAATAGAAATAAGGTCGATATTTGCAGCTGGAGGAGAGGACCCAGCGGACTGCTGAAACTGGGCCTCCCCCTCGGGAGACAGACAAGGTTCATCATGATTTAACTGGGTAGAATGAAAAAAACACTTGGACAACGGGGTGTCTGACGATGTCAGATGAGGAATGTCTGACGAGACTGCAGCGACGCTCAGCCCTTAGCTGATCCCTTAAATAGGGCTCAGCATTGGACAGCTGATGGCAATCGCTAATGCAACTCAGCTGTCAGAGAGCTCCGCTCTGACAGCCGGAAGCCCCTCCGAGCACTGTCACAATAAGAGCTCAGAGAGCCATCGGGGACACACACATCAGCTGGGAGGAAAATACTGCATGGCCCGAGCGCGGACAAAATCGGCGCTCGAACCACGACAGTATTCCCCCCCGAGGCGGAAAAACTCCGGATGCTGTATGACACTCAAGCCCCCCCCCCCTCCCCCATCCAGGGTGGGAGGCTGGGGGAAAGGCCTGGAGAGAGAGAACCAGAAAAGACAAAAAAAACACCAAGACGATGACACGGGAAAACACAGGGAAAAAACGAAGCAATTAAAGAGCATGGTAAAAAAAAACACAAAACAACACAATACTCCATAAAGCACGGATGGAACATAGACAGGACAAAAATACAAATAACAGGAGGAGACCTATAACCAAAATACACAGGCCCATGAGACACAACGTGGCAGACACAAATCATCCCTTGTAGAAGTTACGGAAAAACAGACAGGATACGTGTAAGTCTGTCTGGAAAAACTTTATTTACATTTTTTCACTTCCTGCTTTTATCTCCATCCAAAACGGAAAAACTCCGCCTTCACATTAAAACTCCACCTTCACATTAAAAGATCCAATTTTGTGTGTGAGACCAACAACTAATATCACCACACAGGCCCCCCCAGAACACACAAATAACAACATAAATAAACATGCTGACAAAAAACAAACAAACAGCATGAACAAAAATCCAAAAGAAAATAACTCAAGAAAACCTCTTAGGCAACCTAATTACCCTGCCCCGACGACTGCACTGCACAGTCCTAGGGGGCACAACTGTAACTGGAGCAGAAACAACCTCAGGCGCAGGGTTGGGAGGGCGCCCCCGCCGAGCCGGGCGGGCTAACTCAACCTCATTGTCACAAAGAACATGCGCAGGCTTCAAATGATCCACCGAAATCCGATCCTGGCCAGTCCCCAACTCAACCAAAAAATCCTTATGGCCTGCTTCTAACACCCGAAAAGGGCCATCATAAGGTGCCTGCAGGGGAGAACGATGGGCATCGTGCCGGACAAAAACATATTTAGCCGACCTAAGGCTATCAGGGACGTAAGACTGAGGAAGGCAGTGGTGCGCAGCCACAGGAACAAAAGCCCTAGCTTCCTCTCGACACTTAGGCCTCTTAACCATACTGGGACCCAACCCTGGACTGGTAGGAAGAAACTCCCCTGGAACCCTCAAGGTCTGGCCAAGGACCAACTCAGCAGAAGAGGAATGCAGGTCTTCCTTGGGGGCTGAACGCAAACCCAACAAAACCCACGGTAATCTGTCCACCCATCCACCATCCACCAATGACGCGCGAAGGGCCGCTTTCATAGTCCGATGAAACCGCTCGCATAGCCCATTAGCTTGTGGATGGTATGCTGTGGTCCGATGAAGTTTAACCCCCAAACTACCAGCTACTTCATTCCAAAGTGCAGAGGTAAATTGCGGGCCCCTGTCAGAGGTAACGTCCAAGGGGACACCAAAACGGGACACCCAAGAGGAGATAAATGCCCGGGCAACATCAGATGCTGTAGTTGATGTCAGGGGAACCACCTCCGGCCACCGCGCAGTCCGGTCCACCATAGTGAAGAGGTGAGTAAAACCGCGAGACGGAGGAAGAGGTCCAACTAGGTCCACCTGAACATGATCAAAACGTCGCTCCGGAATCCAAAAAGGCTCCAATGGAGCCTTTATGTGGCGCTGCACCTTAGCACGCTGGCATGCCACACAGGTTGTCGTCCAAGTCTTCACATCCTTTCTAAGACCCGGCCATACAAACTTGGCGCTCACCAACTTGACCGAAGCCTTAACCCCAGGATGCGACAAAGAATGAACAGCGTCAAAAACACGACGACGCCAAGCCACAGGCACCAGAGGTCGTGGTTTTCCCAGTGTAGTATCACACAGAAGAGTGGCGCCACTGTCTTGAAAGCAGACATCCTCCAACTGCAAACTGGACTCCGTGGAACGAAGCACCTGCACCTCCGGGTCCAACAACTGCTCGGCAGCCATCTCAGCATAGTCCATGCCCAAATGAACAGCAGCAACTGGTGCACGAGAAAGACAGTCCGCCACCAAGTTGGTCTTACCAGCCACATGCTGAATGTCTGTAGTGAACTCGGAAATAGCCGAAAGCTGCCGTTGTTGCCGAGCTGACCAAGGTTCAGTGGACTTGGCCATGGCAAACGTGAGAGGTTTATGGTCCACAAAAGCGGTGAATTTACGGCCCTCCAAAAGAAACCTGAAATGCCTTGTCGCCAAGAAAAGGGCCAACAGCTCCCTGTCAAAGGTGCTGTACTTCCTTTCTGACTCGCGTAACTGTCTACTAAAAAAGGCCAGAGGTTCCCAGGAATTGCCCACCCACTGCTCACAAACTGCTCCGACAGCATAATCAGATGCGTCGGTGGTAAGAGCAATGGCGGCCATGGGATCTGGATGAGCCAACAAGGCAGCATCAGCCAGTGCAGCTTTAGCCCCATCAAAAGCACATAACCTCTCATGAGTCCACTCAATGTCCTGATTACCCCTCTTACCCTTCAAGGCCTCATATAGTGGACGCATAATATGGGCAGCATGAGGTATAAAACGGTTGTAAAAATTAACCATGCCCAAAAACTCCTGCAGGGGCTTGACAGAGGAGGGGCGTGGAAAAGCTAAAACTGCTTCGACTTTAGCCGGGAGGGGCACGGCACCCTGCTGGGATACCTTGTGCCCCAAGAACTCAAGTTCTGAGAGCCCAAACTGACACTTCACGGGATTCACTATCAGTCCATGGTCACAGAGGCGTCTGAAAAGCTGGCGAAGGTGCAACACATGTTCCTCCACCGAAGCGCTCGCCACCAGTATATCGTCCAGATATACAAATAAAAAAGGCATGTCCCGCAACACAGAGTCCATAAGCCTTTGAAACGTCTGCGCAGCACCCTTAAGGCCGAACGGCATCCTCAAGAACTCGAACAGTCCAAATGGAGTGATCACCGCTGTCTTGGGGACGTCCTGGGGATGGACAGGCACCTGATGATAACCACGCACTAAATCCACTTTAGAAAAAATGACTGTCCCTGCCAGACGTGAAGAAAAATCCTGGATATGGGGGACTGGGTACCTGTCGTTGGTAGTAGCGTTGTTAAGGCGCCTAAAATCTCCACAAGGACGCCAACCCCCATCTGACTTAGGGACCATGTGGAGGGGAGAAGCCCACGGACTGTCGGAACGGCGCACAATACCCAGCCGCTCCATATTGGCAAACTCATCTCTAGCAATGGCCAACTTAGCAGCATCCAGACGGCGTGCACGAGCAAAAACAGGTGGACCCACAGTAGTAATATAATGCTCAACCCCATGCTTAACTACTGCCGCAGAAAACGTAGGCACAGTGAGAGCAGGAAACTCAGAGAGAAGGCGCTGGTATCTGTCTCCTGAGGCGAGCATGTTAGCAAGCAGTGGACCAGCCCCACCCAGTGTACATGGATAAGAATCAAAAGACACAGCATCAATCAAACATCTGTTAGCTACGTCAACCAACAGTCTGTAAGCACACAAAAAATCTGCGCCAAGAATAGGAACTGCTACAGATGCTACCACAAAGTCCCAACTAAATTCACGGCCGTTAAAACACACAGTAATAAACCTGGTGCCAAAGGTGCGAATAGGAGTACCATTAGCAGCGTCCAGTGGAGGTCCATGTTCATATTCCATGACGTCAGCCGAAGAGGGGGGAACGATGCTCCGCTGCGCTCCCGAATCCACCAAAAAACGACGTCCAGCTGCGCAGTCCTCAATAAAAAGCAGCTTATTGCTGGTGCCGGTGCACGCAGCTGCTAGCGAGCACCGGCCTTCTCGTTTCCCTGTGGCTGGAAAGAGCACGGTGGAATACAGCGCCGAGCCTTCGGTCCAAAACGGCGGTGATAAAAACACATGCTGCTCTCTTTCTTACGGCGATCCGATACTGCGGCCACACCCACCGAGACTTCTCCATCAGACTGCCCAGGCGGCAATGCATGCACCGACAAATGACGAGAAGCCAGCCAAAGCCTGTCCGCTTCTCCAGCCAAACCCCGATAATCCTTAGTACAAATGAGGGGCGAGCTGGCCAGGACAGTGCGCACTGGAGGCGGAAGCTGACGCAGAAACAGGTGGATAAACAGAAATGAACTGTCTCCTGAACCAAGAAGTGCCAACATATTCTCCATCAGCTCAGAAGGTTTGCTGTCCCCCAAACCAGTCATAGACAGAAGACGATCGGCGCGCTCTATATCAGAGAGCTGGTACAGCTGCAGTAGAGCCCTCTTCAGAGTGACGTACCTGTCAGCGAGAGGCGGGTCCCGGAGCAGTCCCATCAAACGACGAGTAGTGGCAGAATCCAAAGCTGCGACAACATGGAAATACTTCGTGTCATCTGTGGTTATTCCGCGCAGATGGAACTGAGCCTCGACATGCTGAAACCAGGGCTCCGGGTCGTGCTGCCAAAAGTCCGGTAATTTAATTGTAGCTGCAAAAACAGCTGGTACGGGAGCCGCAGTGGATACAGACGCCGTGGCGGCGATATCAGAAGAAGTCGCTTGATTAAACATTCTTCAAATGTCGGGGTCACCAATGTAGAAGTTACGGAAAAACAGACAGGATACGTGTAAGTCTGTCTGGAAAAACTTTATTTACATTTTTTCACTTCCTGCTTTTATCTCCATCCAAAACGGAAAAACTCCGCATTCACATTAAAACTCCACCTTCACATTAAAAGATCCAATTTTGTGTGTGAGACCAACAACTAATATCACCACACCCTCAGACACGGGAGGGGAGAGAAAAAAAAAGACATGCTAAACAGCAGTGAATACACAGGTCCAAATAGAACAAATGACAATACACCCGTGTAGCATCATCTCACTTTGGCTCAGCAATAATTATTCTGCTGCTTAAAGACATTTTTCACCCAGGAGTAAGACAATCAAAAAATGGATTTTCTTCCTCCAGGCCACAGCTGAAATCCCATTCCTTTGTTAAAACCAGCCTGAGGAATTTCCCCAATGTCCGGCTCTGGTTTATTGCCCCCATAAAACATGCAACCGACCTGGCCACACAGACCCACAACTCAGAAAATTTCCTTAAACTCTGGGACAGGCTGGATTTAACCAGTGAATTTTAAAGTACATTATTACAAACTCAATTCTAAACCTTCTTCTTTTTAGGACTATGAAAGGCAAATGGACTCTGATGTCTTTAATGTGGAAAATCAATAATATGGGTGAAATGCATTAATCTGTGATTTTATATATATGCATGTTAATGTTTAAATGAATGTTTATTCCTGCATGTTGATTTAGAAGCACTGCTTATAAGATACACTAAGGTTAGTTTAGTTATACATAAGTGTGTAACAGTATATTCCAATGTATTTAAAATTGTGTGTATTCCTGTGGACGGATCACGTTTCACCAGTCTCCAGAGAGACCCCACCTTCTTCATCTCATTGGTCCCTTGTAGACTGTTTGTTCATTGGACTGAAAGTTCATCGGGCCTCCCACGAAGGACACTCATTGGCTGAGATCCCAGAAGCCCATGAAGCTGAACAGAACTTATAAAAGGCGCAAGACTCTTCGCTCTGCCTCTTTTCCGGATCCTCTTTTCGGCTGCTCTTTTCCTCTTTTCTTTTTCCGGCTCCTCTTTTCACCGATCGTCTCTCTCTATGGTCTACACACAGCAAGGAAGAACAAAGGACCGTCTGAACAAAGACTTCGACCACGTGTCGCTTTTCTGAACACAGAGCAGATAACTCGTAATTTGTTTATGTAACTTTGTATCATAATGTTTTCTTTTTCTCTTAAATGCCTAGGAATTCCTATTTCTTTGAGCTCAATTCTTAATCGGAGTTAAACTCCAATTTTTATTCATCACTTTTTCTTTGTTAAACTTTCTGTAAAATCACTGTTTGTTTAATTTTAATGTAAACTTTAATCTTGACTTTATTTTTATATTTTTCTTGACCAAGCACCCACCAGAAGCTATTATTTTATCTAAAGTCCGAAATTTTTTTTTTCTCTTCTAATTTGTAATCTGATCAGATATCTTTAATTATTCCAGAAGACCTGCAGCCGCTTGTCTACCAGGAAGAAAAGACGCAGCTCTCCACATCACGCGCAGGCTGAGGAATCAGCGCGCTTCTGCAGCATCTCAACCATCGAGATCCAACTTACGATCTCATGAATATCATTCATCGTCAAGAGAATATTTGCGGGACAAATATTCTGGGTTTTGCCCCTGAACAACACTTCAAAACTTCATGAGGATGACGACAGAACCATCATCACTGAGGATCACGTGAGCTGCAAAACTTTAATTCATCTGCTGAATTAAACGTCTGAGGCTCGGTAATAATTTGTGTATCTAATCAGATGCAAATTAAGAAGCCCTTAACATAACTCTTCTTTTCATTAAAATTCTGTTTTTATTTCTTAAGATGAATCAAGGACTTTTTCATATAATTAGTAAACTTCCTCTATAAATTTGCGTTGTTTCCATAATCTGTTAACACAAACTGATAGAAATTGGTTTCTCAGTTTAACCCTGGTTCCGAAAATATTGACATTGTTAATCTATCATTTACAAGATTGATTCTATGATTAATGAAATTACTGCAATGTCTGTTAATCATTTCGTTTAATAAATCTGTAAAAATGAGAAGTTGTCGAGAATTTATTTCATTCTGAGTCTGTTCAAGCACAGGTATCAAATTCATGGAAAATTTTTGAGACTGATTATTGATTAATTTATTGAGTGATTAAACAGGTATAAAGTTAAATTAAAGATTAAATTGCTTCTTAAAGATAGAAGCTGGTGCCCCTTACGAGTGTTATTAACTTTTCTGATGTATATGAAATGAGATTTGATCGCAGATTCCAATACATCAATATAAATTAAATAATTCATACCTGATCATATTATTATTTATTAATATTCCATATATTTCCTCCCATACCCGAGTGACCTTAATATTTAATGGAAATAAGAAATATACGGGGATGACGGCAGGCAGAGGCCAATGAGACAGAAGCAGTTCTGGTGGTCTCCCTGCGTCCAATGTCCAGATAACTGGCCGGGGGAAAAGGAAGAGTTCGGGCGGCCTACCCCAGTCCCAGGCCCGGAGAGACGGAACCTCCGGTGGCCGAACCAGGTCGCCCAGTAGGAAGCACAGTACGTCGGGTGGCCGACCCAGAACGCCGAACTGGCAAAAAAGCTCACCAGGCGGCCGACCCGCATCACTCAGCCACCAGGACCTCAGGGGAAAAATTGAAGACGGCCTCCCTGGAGAGGGGGAAGATGAGGGAGAGCCGAGCTGAATATTGAGAACCCCAACGGCCCCCGGTGGAGATGAGTTGGGGGAAGGATGATGATGATGATGATGATGATGATGATGATGATGATGAGCCAGTCCAGCGTCAGGCGGCAGAGGATCTGCAGCTCCCTTACCGACCTTGAACCGAACCAGCGCTGTGCCTCTGCTGGACCCCGATTGGATCGGCATGGCACCCACAACGGACCGCAATTGGGCCGGAGCAGCACCCGTGATGGACCCCGATTGGGTCTCGGCTGCACCCACGTCGGACCCCGATTGGGTCTTGGTTGCACCCACGTCGGACCCCGATTGGGTCTCGGTTGCACCCACGTCGGACCCGGATTGGGTCAATGCCGCATCTGCGATGGACCCGACTGGGTTGGCGCAGCACCAGGAACAACCTCCAACCCTGAACCTGGAACCTCCAGCACAGTGACCGGGATTGACTCCGCACTGGTGACCCTGGGAGAAAGTTCAGGAGAAGAAAAAGAACCGGGATCAAGATCACCGGTAGCGACAGAGCCCAGTGAGACGAGCTCGGATGCAGCGGACGGCTGCACCTGGCTCGTCTCCCCAAGAGACAGGCAAAAATTTTCTAGAATAGATAGAAGACAAAATAGAGCACTTGCCTGCACTCGACTTCTGTCGCCGTCCAGGACTTCGACGATCCGGGTTCCGAAGGCAGAAGGACGTCCTCTGGCTCCCACTCTGCAGCGGTGGGCCCCGCAGCTGGCATGATATTCTCCACAGTCTGAGGACCCTCCAACACTGACGTCCACGCTGACGACCCACACGGAGTGGTGGCAGGGGATTCTCGACCTGCTGGATCGGACCATTCTTCTGTGGAGACCTGGGGATGCTTCACCATCGGCGCAGGCTCCAAACTGCAGTCCGCTCTCCTCCTCTGCCCATGACGTGACTGTGGGGCTGGAACCAGGCTATCCAGGGCCGCAGGCTCCCTCCTTGTCCGGCGGCGTAGGCCTGGCACCGCAGAACGCTCAGGGGAAGAAGACACAATGGTAGCAGGTCCATTACTAATTACTGCAGCAGGTGGAGGGAGTTCAGGGGACTGTGAACCCCGAACTCCGGCCCCAGGAATCAAGCAAGGCAATTCACCCAATGTGGGAACAGAATGAAAAGCTACTTGCCTAATCCGGAGAGGCTCGATGGAACCCACTGCAGTAGACTTCATTCCTCCCTTGCCCCGCTGGATGGTGATGGAGGGCCCCCTGGAAGGATGAGGAGGATCCGCTCTTGATGGACCCACAATGGGCATTGCCGAAGCAGGACTCATAACACTCACAGCAGCCGAGGAAGATGTTGAGGAGGAGGCGATGACAGCCAAGGCAATCCGGACACAAGGAGCTGACGGAACAGCAGGAAGAGGTGACCCGGGGAGAGAGGCTGCGGGAATTCCCTCCAGACGAGACGTAGAAGAGGCAGCTGTCTGAGAGGTGGAGTCTTTCCTATGACCCAGAACAGGATCCGGACGAGGTTCTTGCTGAGGCTTACTGTTAGTGTGACGACAGTTACCGGCAGAGGGCGAGGCGAAGGAGAGGTTTGGGAAACGCTGCTCCTGAGCGGAAACAGAAGTGAGAAGGTCGTCATGCTCTGGATAGTCATTTAACGCTGGATTCCTCTCCACCAGCCTGACTGCCGTCGTCACATGCTTTATATCCTGCTTAGGGTGAATGGCGGAGCTAGCAGCAGCCCCTCGGTCCCGGATGGAAACAGCTGTTAGTTGTAGCTCCTCCAGGGGAATCCCGACTGACGACCCACTCTCTCGGGGATCAACCCTGGGCGGTGCGAACTCCTGACCTGGAACGGGGACAGGAATGGGATCCCAAAGCGAGGAGCGAGGATGCCTCCTCTTCGGCTTCCTGTCGGAGTTTCCCTCCTGCCCACGGAGTCTCTCCCAGTGCGCAGCGATGTCTGCCTTCCTTTCCATGACTTCCGGGTGGTTGGAGTAGCGGGGAAGGCGATTAATAGTGTCCTCAGCGAGGTCCAGCTACCAGCGCAAGCTGCTGGGGAAGCGATGGCTACGAGCATTGGAAAGGATTCCGTTTACCTCGATAAGAGCCATAATTAGCTCGTAGCCCAGGCTTGTAGCGTAGCCCTTGAGCGGCAACGCCATCTTCCAAAACGCTGGTACGCTGAACAAGGGAACTAACAAGCCCAATTTAGGCAAAACTCACGGCGACTGGCGTCTCAGTCTGGCTGCAGTCTACTGTCATGGGATGGCCCTCACAAGCAATCAATAAGATGCTATAGGCCAGCCGGTGAGTTTGCACAGTTTATAAAAGGAAGAATAACGATAAAGTAATGAGCTACGGGGGGGCTAAAACACACTATCACTAAAGCACAGGCTATGACAAGGAGGAACAGAATCACAATGAACACACTTACAGGGAATGGAGAAATCAGCACGGAGGCTGGACGGCGGGGTGTCTGACGATGTCAGATGAGGAATGTCTGACGAGACTGCAGCGACGCTCAGCCCTTAGCTGATCCCTTAAATAGGGCTCAGCATTGGACAGCTGATGGCAATCGCTAATGCAGTTCAGCTGTCAGAGAGCTCCGCTCTGACAGCCGGAAGCCCCTCCGAGCGCTGTCACAATAAGAGCTCAGAGAGCCATCAGGGTCACGCACATCAGCTGGGAGGAAAATACTGCATGGCCCGAGCGCGGACGAAATCGGCGCTCGAACTACGACATTTGATTTGGAATGGTATTTCTAAGGTTTGTGGACCAACTAGAATGACTTCAATCTTATCTGAATTTAATAGCAAGAAATTACAAGTAATCCAAGCTCTGATTTCCTGAAGACAAACCTCTAATTTGACTAATTGATTACTGTCATCTGGTTTCACTGACAGATATATTTATGTGTCATCTGCATAACAATGAAAGTGTATGCAGTCTTTCTAATAATATTGCATTGCAGAAGCATACATATATAATCTAAAAAGAATAGGGCCAATCACAGATCTCTGTGGAACTCTGTGGTTGAGATTTGAGTTAGAAGAAAACTCATTATTGACATAAATGAACTGGAACCTATCAAATAAATAAGATTTGCTGTAAACCACTGCAATGACGTTCCATTAAGTCCAACGAGGTGTTCTAACCTATCAAGTAAAATATGATCAATGGTATCAAAAGCTGCACTAAGGTCTAAAAGGACAAGTACAGAAACAAGTCCATTATCAGATGTGATAAGGAGATTGTTAGTGACCTTCACTAAAGCTGTTTTAGTACTTTGATGAATTCTGAACCCTTATTGAAACTGTTCAAATAAATCATTTCCCTACAAGTGGTCAAAATGTTTCGCAGCAACAACTTTTTCTGAAATTTTTTAAATGAAAGGCAGATTCTAGATTGGTTTATAGTTAGCTAAAACTCCTGGATCCAGAACTGGGTTTTTAAGTAACTTTAATTTAAGTAACTTTAAGTTTAATTATAGCAGTTTTGGCCTAATGTTAACCCTTTGAGTGTGTAGAACTGCGACATACTCCCTAGTGGTCAAGAGTGGTAAATATTTTTGGTCAATAAAATAGTTCAGGTTTCCAAGGCTATAACTTGAAAGTGGTAAGAGATAATGACTTACTGTCAAGATGACTTACTGTCAATTAGAAAGATGTAAAATATGATCCAAAGTTTCAGATAGGGGAATAAATTTACAAATCTAATTTGCATAATGTTGCGGCACCTCTTTAAATTCCATAACTCAGTCAAAACTGGAATTTGGACGTATTTACACAAAAATGGTTCAGTCTTTTGACAGTTTTTTGTACAGAGGAACCTCATCATCTTGTCTTCAAAGTATATGAACAAGAAATCAGTACATTAAAAAAAAAAACTCCAGAAATTTCTCAATTACTTTTGACAAAGTCAGAGTGAGAAGGCAGGCGCAGTGCCGCGCTCTGCCACTAGGGGCACGTAAATTCTCACACTCAAAGGGTTAATGAATAATTGATTATTTGAAGAATAGAGCTACCAATAAATGGGAAGACTTCTTTAAATAACCTGGTTGTGATGGCCTGAGCGCTGATTCTGTCCACGCTCGGATTGTCCAGTATTTTCTCCGTTCTTCTCTGTTTCGTCATATGGCCTTCCAGGGCTTTTGTTTTGACATCGTCACGGCGGGACTTCCGGCTGTCAGAACTGGGCCACGCCGTGACAGCTGGATTTCATTTCATTGATTTCATTCCCCTTTTTCCTGATTGGTCCTTAGTTTTCATTTAAGGGAGCAGCTGAGGCTTACTCCTTGCTGCAACCTCACACAACGTTGACCTCACACAACGTTGGACTGGAGTTGCTAACCCCAACTCCAGTCTTCCTTTTGATTCATCATTCTCAGTAAGTGTTATTCCTCCTCAGAGTCTATTGTCTAGTATCTTAGCCTATGTTTGTGTTTTTGCCCCACGTGGCTGATTATTTTGTCATTTTTGTCTTTTGTTAATAAAACATGCAAACTCGGTGGCTAAACTGTCATCTCTGCTGGAGTCCGAGTTCCACCCTATGCAGGACATACTAGATGCACTGAGGAGCTCATTTAGCAGCAGACTACATCATCCCAGGTGCACAACCGAGAGGTTTCGTAGGTCCTTCCTACCAACGGCTGTCAGACTGTACAACCTAAGCAGGGCTGCTCGCAGAGATAGCAAAAAGACGTAACAAACTAATAGTTTCTTGAATGCAAAAGATGCAATAGACTTACACAATGGTCCTCTCCGGCATACAACTAGGAACATACTGGTCGCTATGGAGGGTGAGAATATGTATGGGCACATAATCATACCATGTAGGATAACTAAGTAGACGGTTATGCTGTTTCATCCCATCTAGCAACAATGCTCTGCACTGTGTGTGTTTATATATTTACATATTTATTCCATCTAGCTACAATGCTCAGCACTGGGTGTGTTTATATTTATATATCTATATATTTATTCCATCTAGCTACAACGCTCCGCACTGTGTTTTTATATATCTACATATTATTCCATCTAGCTACATTGCTCCGTACTGTGGGTGTTTATATACTTGCACATTTATTCCACCTAGCTGCAATGCTCCGTACTGTGGGTGTTTATATATTTACATATTTATTCCATCTAGCTACAATGCTCTGCACTGTGTGTCTGTGTGTGTGTGTGTATATATATATTTTATAGTAATATGTACATATGTATATTAGCTGCTCTTGCTTGCTTGTTTTTTTTCTTGCCTTCTGATTGTTGCTCTGAGTGTTGCTATCCCTGTGCTGTTGCAATCCTGGAATTTCCCCGTTGTGGGACTAATAAAGGCTTATCTTAAACTCACCGGCTGGCCTATAGCGTCTTAATGATGTCCCGCAAGGGATATCCATAACAGTAGGTCGCAGCCAAAACGAGATGCCGGTCACCATGAGTTTGTTTTTTTGGGCTTGTAGTTTTTTCCCTTTTTTTCTGTGTACCAGCGTGTTAGGAAATGGCGTCACTAGGAGGGGGCTACTCCTTGGACTTGGGCTACGAGCTGATTACAGCTCTCAGAGAGGTAGACTACTTCCTTGCCAACGCTCGTAGGCCCTTCACTTCCTTTGACGCATGCTGGTACTTGGACCTCTTAGAGGCGGCAATTAAATACAATCCTTGCCTTGCTGACCACGCCAAAGTCAGGAGGAGGATGGCAGAAATCACGGCACTTCGGGAGAAGACCCATGGACTGAAATGGAATTCCAGCAGGAAGCCGGAGGTGAGGCATCCCCGCTAGTCGCCTTGGGATCCAGTTCCTGTCACCCATCCAGCCCAGGAGTCTACGTCACCCAAGTGCTGATCCCATCCACAGCAGAGGAGGAAGTCAGCCGGGATTCCCCGAGAAGAGACACAGTGGGCAGCTGAGCTCATCCGGGGCCGTGTGGCTGAAGCTTGTTCTTCCTTCCATCCAACCCAAATCCTGAAGCATGTGGTGGCGGCAGTAAGACTGGTGGAGACCCATCCCGAACTCTATGATTTCCCCGAGTACACCGAGCTACTAGCCTCCATCTCTGCGCAGCAGCGGCGTTTCCCAGACCTGACCTTAGCCTTGCCCTCTGCCGGTAAACATCGTCACCCTGCTCATAAGCAGCCTCAGCGAGATCCCCGTCCAGATCTTGTTCCGGGTCACAGTGAGAACTCTGCCTCCCAGCCAGCTGTTATCCCTGCATCACAACGGGAGGGACAGACCGCAGCCTCAGCCTCCGGGTCATCCGTTGCCGCTGTCCCGTCAGCTCTTCATCCCCGGATTGCCTCGGATGCTCTTCCCTCCTCCTCGACGCTCTCTCCAGCTGCTGTGAGTTCAATGAGCCCTGTTCTGGCTGTGCCTGTCACCGATTCCGTGCGAGCGGCTCTTCTTCGTCTTCCTGGGGGGCCCTCCTTCACCATCCATTGGGGAAAGGGGAGAACCAAGCCTGTTACAGCAGGCACCATCAGCTCTCAGGTGAACAGGCAAGTGCTGTTTCATTCGCTCACTCCAGATTATGAATTGCCTTGTCTGACTCCTGGGGGTGTAGTTCTGGGTTCACAGTCCCCCTAGCTCCCTCCACCTGCTGTAGCTATAAATAGTGAACCTGCATCCTCTGTGTCTCATTCCCCTCTCGGTGAGCATCCCCCGGTTCCAGGAATACACCGCCGGACGAAGAAGGAGCCTGCAGCCCTGGAGAGCCTGGTAGCAGCCCCACAGCTGCGTCACGGACAGAGGAATCAGAATCATCAGAATCAGAATCAGAATCAGAATCAGAATCAGCTTTATTGGCCAAGTATGCACAACACATACAAGGAATTTAACTTTGGCTAAAAACTTGCTCTCGTTGTTCAGGTGAAGGATTTAAATAAGGATTCAATGACAACCAGAGTATGTACAGTAAATTACAGTCTGTCCACGTTTCTATAAAAGGATGCAAATATATACAGGAATATATGCAGTTATTTACTCGGACTAACCACACTTTGCAGAAATATATGAAAAAATATACAATCACACAGTATTTCAATGTGGACTCAGATTCAGTGATATAATGTGAATGAAGTAAAAAGCAGTGTGAGAGTTATGTGCAATGTAATAATGGATGAAAAGTCATGAGTACAGCAACAGGTAGGACTAGGTGAATGTTAGGAGTTCATCAGAGTGATGGCTTGAGGAAAGAAACTGTTCCTGTGACGGGTGGTTTTGACCTTCAGTGATCTGTAACGACGACCAGAAGATAGAAGTTCAAACAGTTTGTGGCCGGGGTGTGATGGGTCAGCACAGATGTTTCCCGCCCGTTTCCTGGTTATGGACCGATATAAGTTCTCAATGGAGGGTAGGTCGGTACCAATGATCCTCTCCGCAGACTTAATGATCCGCTGCAGTCTGGTCTTGTCCTGTTTAGTGGCAGATCCAAACCAGACAGTGATGGAAAAGCAGAGGACAGATTGGATGATGGCGGTGTAGAAGACAACCAGCAGCTCCTGAGGCAAATCAAACTTCTTGAGCTGACGCAGAAAAAACAACCTCTGCTGGGCCTTTTTCCGGACAGTGTCAATATGGGAGGACCACTTCAGGTTCCGGGAGATTGTGGTACCCAGAAACTTGAAGGAGTCCACAGTGGACACTGTGCTGTTGAGGATGGTGAGTGGGGGGAATGAAGGGGGGTGTCGCCTGAAATCCACAGTCATCTCCACCGTTTTGGCTGGGTTAAGTTCAAGATGGTTCTGGCTGCACCAGAGGAATCAGCTGCTCCACCTCCCGCCTGTATGCAGACTCATCATCATCCCGGATCAAACCGATGACTGTGGTGTCGTCCGCAAACTTCAGGAGCTTCACCGAAGGGTCCTCTGAGGTGCAGTCGTTGGAGTAGAGGGAGAAGAGCAGTGGGGAAAGGACACATCCTTGGGGGGCGCCAGAACTAATTTTTCGGGAGCTGGATGTAAATCTCCCTAGCTTCACCTGTTGCCATCTGTCAGTCAGAAAGCTGGAGATCCACTGGCAGGTGGAGGGGGGCACCTTGAGCTGGAGGAGTTTCTGATGAAGAATGCCTGGGATGATGGTGTTGAACGCTGAGCTGAAGTCGACAAACAGGATCCTGGCGTACGTCCCTGGGGAGTCGAGGTGTTGCAGGATGTAATGTAGTCCCATATTCACTGCATCATCCACTGACCTGTTTGACCGGTAGGCAAACTGCAGTGGGTCCATCAGGGGGCCTGTGATGACCTTCAGGTGGTTCAGCACCAATCTCTCCAAGGATTTCATGACCACAGAGGTCAGGGCAACAGGTCTGGGTGAAGGGAGAAGGGTGGACTGCTGTTTGGAGCCTGCGCCGACGATCAAGCTTCCCTGGGTCTCCGTGTAGGAGCAGTCCAACTCAGCAGGTCACGGATCCCCTGCCACCACGGCGGGTGGGCCTTCAGCGTGGACTTCAGTGCCAGGGAGTCCCCAGACTGTGATGACCATCATGCCAGCTGCGGAGTCTGCCGCAGTCGAGTTGGGACCAGGAATGGACCTCCGGATCATTGAGCCTGGATCGTCGGAGTCCTGGACAGTGGTGGAGCCCGAGATTAGGCAAGTTCTCTATTTTGTCTTTCTCTTTTCTGTTCTGGAGCATTATTGCCTGTCTCTCGGGGAAACGAGCCGGGTGCAGCCGATCGCTGCATCCGAGCTTGTCTCACCGGGCTCTGCCGCTGCCGGTGATCCTGATCCCATTTTTTTTTGTTCCTCTGAGCCTTCTCCCAGGGTCACCGGGGATGAGTCAACTCCGGTCATCATGGAGGTTCCAGGTTCATGCTCAAAGGTCATCCCTGGTGCTGCACCGGTCCAGTCAGGGTCCGTCGTGGATGCTGCTCTGGCACAATCAGGGTCTGTCGTGGGTGCTGCTCCGGCCCAATCGGGATCCTTCATGGGTGCAGCGCTGACCCGATCGAGGTCCAGCAAGGGCGCAGCACCGGTTTGGTTTGAGGTCGGTGAAGGAGCTGCAGATCCTCTGCCGTCTGATGCCGGACTGGCCCCTCATCACTCCCCCAATCTTCCTCCACCAGGTGCCGCTGGGGTTCCCCGTATTCGGCTTGGCTTCCCCTCGCTATCCCTCTCAGTAGGGAGGCTGCCTCCGAGTTCTCCCCTCCGGTCCTGGTGGCCTAAAGATGCGGGTTGGTCACCCGGGAGACTGCTTCACCAGTTTGGCGTTCTGGGTCAGCCGCCCGAAGGACTGCCTTGTTGGTTCGGTGACCTGGTCCAGCCGCCTAAGGTACTGTTTCTCCGGGCCTGGGACTGGGGTAGGCTGCCTGAACTGCTTTTTTTCCGGCCTGTCATGTCGAATCTGGATGCGAGTAGACTGCCTGACCTCCCTTTTTTTTTTGTCTTTGTGTTCTACCTGCTGGCATCCTTGTAAGTTGTGTTTTTTTTCCTCCTCTGTAGTTTGAAGGGATGCTGGTTTTTTTTGTCTTTGCCTGGTTGTTAATATTGGACTATATTCTATATTTTATATAGTCTTTCCCCCCCCCCCCCCCAGGGGTTATGGTACTTGTATATCATTTTTTGGAAATGTACCTGTGTTTGGGTTTTCTGGCTTGTGAGTTGTTTTTTTTTTCTTCCCTCAGTGGGATCATGGTACCTGTTTGGTTGGGAAATGTACCTGTATTTTGTTTCTCTTGTTTCCTTACCGGGCAGGACGCTATGTATGTTTTTGTTGTTTTGATTCAACTGTGCCTGAGAATTCTTTGTAGCATGTTCTGCCTTTGTTTTTCTGGTGTAGTATTTTCCTTTTTTTGGTTCTCTCCCTCCTAGCCTGTTTCCCCCTCCGCCCCCCCTGGGTTGGCCCTGGTAGCCTTCTAGTTGTTGGTGGTGGTGGTAGTGGTGGTGGGGCCTTGGATGTCACGTTTGCACCTGGAATGCGCCTTGTGAACGGGGAGTAGTGATGGCCTGAGCACTGATTCTGTCTGTGCTCGGACTGTCCAGTATTTTCTCCGTTCTCTGTGTCATCATATGGCCTTCCAGGGCTTTTGTTTTGACAGCGTCACGGCGGGACTTCCGGCTGTCAGAGCCGGGCTGCGCCGTGACAGCTGGATTTCATTTCATTGATTTCATTCCCCTTTTTCTGATTGGTCCTTAGTTTTCATCTAAGGGAGCAGCTGAGGCTTACTCCTCGCTGCGACCTCACACAACGTTGACCTCACACAACGTTGGACTGGAGTTCCTAACCCTGACTCCTGTCTTCCTTTTGATTCATCGTTCTCAGTAAGTGTTATTCCTCCTCAGAGTCTATTGTCTAGTATCTTAGCCTATGTTTGTGTTTTTGCCCCATGTGGCTGATTATTTTGTCATTTTTGTCTTTTGTTAATAAAACATGCAAACTCACTGGCTGGCCTATAGTGTCTTAATGATGTCCCGCAAGGGATAGCCATGACAATGGTATGAATAGGGTCTAGTAGACAATTTGAAGGCTTGGATGAGGAAATTATTTTATCTAACTCTAAAAGGTTGATGGTGGTAAGCTCATCTAAATGATTTTCAGTTGAAGCAGTTGTAGTTGTTACTGTGTTTAAATTGACGGTAGGAAGGATCTGATTGGTTTGATCTCTGATAAATGAAATTTTATTATTGAAGAAGGTCATAAAGTCCTGACTAGTAAGTGACATAACGCACGGCTCAGGAGACGCACACACACAGGCTTAGAGTAGTTCAAAGAGTTTATTAACAGCAGGAGTGAATGAGTGCGTGTCTGCGGGATGTAAATGTGTTGGTGATGGTGTCTGCTCCAGGCACAGAGGCAGGTGACCGTACAGCCGAGCAACCCTATGGAGAGAGCACAGGGAGAGGGTGACGGGCATACACCAACACAGGAGGAATTTATGGCGAGAGAAGGACTTACTTGGTGGGTCAGGACAGCTGACACAACAAGGGGGCGAAGCCCGGAAGACAGCCACCTGGAGAGCTCCGTACAGCAGCGAGGATTGGGCGACGGAGTGGAGATGTCCGCCGCTGGGGAATCCACCTGTGCACAGGGGAGAAGACTGAAGAAAAGAGGTAAGCGATCTTCTTACAAAAATGGTGACGCTGAAGGGAAGTATGCTCACAACGGTGAGGGACGAAGTCTGACGGCTTCAGGCCGAGCCTCCGGGCGAGACGGCCTTTATCCCTCGCCGCTGATGATTGTCAGGTGCGTGAGCAGGTGGCGCCGCTGATGAATGGCGCGGCGTGACAGTACTCCCCCCTCTAGCAGCGCCTCCTGGCGATGGCTTATCCGGGTGCGCTCGGTGGAAGTCCGCGATGAGCGATGGGTCCAACACAAACGACGGGGGCACCCATTGTCGATGCTCGGGCCCATAGCCCTCCCAGTCCACCAGGTATTGCAACCCACGACCTCGGCGCCGGGAGTCCAGGATGGAGGAGACGGACCAGGCCGGATGGCCACCAATCATCCGGGGCGCGGGCTGCGCTGCAGGAGGAGGGCAAAGGGGGTCAGTGACTGCCAGTTTCACCTTCGACACATGGAAAGTGGAATGGATGCGGAGGGAGGGGGGAATAGCCACGCGCACAGCCACCGGGTTGATGATCCGGGTGATGGGAAAGGGACCCATGAATCGCTGTGCCAGCTTCCTCCTCTCGCCTTTTAATGTGACGTCCTGGGTAGACACATACACGAGTTGCCCAACTCTGTACGCCGGGGCAGGTCTTCTGTGCCGGTCCGCCACGGTCCTGTTGCGCTCCGCTGTGCGTAAAAGCGCATGACGCGCGGCAGCCCAGGTGGAGCGGAACTGCCTAAGGTGCGCCCTAACAGAGGGGACAGTCACCTCGTTCTCCTGCGCTGGAAACAGCGGGGGGTCGTAACCCAGGGACGCCTTGAAGGGGGACATCCCTGTTGCAGAAGAGCGGGCGGTGTTGTGGGCATACTCCACCCAGGCGAGATGGTTGCTCCAGGACGTCGGCTTGGATCTAGTAACACAGCGGAGCGCAGCCTCCAGCTCCTGATTGGTCCTCTCACACTGCCCGTTAGACTGGGGGTGATGGCCGGAGGAGAGGCTCACCTTGGCTCCGATGGCGTTACAAAAGGATCTCCAAACCTCGGATGAAAATTGGGGACCCCGGTCCGAGACCACGTCCACCGGAATCCCGTGCAGCCTGACCACGTGTTGGACGAGGAGGCCCGCCGTCTCCAGGGCAGAAGGGAGACCTCGCAGGGGAATGAAGTGCGCAGCCTTGGAGAAACGGTCCACAATGGTCAGGACGGTGTCAAAGGAGTTGGAAACGGGGAGTCCGGTGACGAAGTCCAGTGCGATGTGCGACCAGGGCCTGCCGGGGACGGGCAGAGGCTGGAGCAGACCCGCTGGGGGGGCATTTCCCGACTTGCTGGTGGCACAGATTGGGCAAGCCCGGGCGTAGCGGGCCGCATCCCTCCGCAGGCCTGGCCACCAAAAGGACCGTTGGAGGAGGCTGATCATCCGAGAGGTGCCGGGATGACAGGTGAGCCGGGAGGTGTGGAGCCAGTGGATGACCTCTCCTCGGACCGCAGATGGGACGAACAGTCTTCCCTCCGGTCCGCCGCCAGGATCAGGTTCCACCTCCTGCGCCTTCCGGATCTTGTCTTCAATGTCCCAAGAGATGGCACCGAGGACGCACGACCTGGGCAGGATAGTGTGGGGCGTCTCCTCAGCCTCCACGGGGGTGAACTGACTAGAGAGGGCGTCAGGCAGGCCGTTTTTGGAGCCCGGCCTGAAGGTGATCGAGAAGCGGAACCTGGCGAAGAACAAAGACCAGCGCGCCTGGCGGGCATTCAGGCGCTTGGCAGATCGTAAATACTCTAAGTTCTTGTGGTCCGTCAGGACCACAAACGGCAGGTCCGCCCCCTCTAGCCAGTGGCGCCACTCCTGTAAGGCGAGTTTAATGGCCAGGAGCTCTCTGTCCCCCACATCGTAGTTCCTCTCCGCCGGGGACAGGCGCCGGGAGAAGAAGGCGCATGGCCGTTTGGCGCCATCGTCAGGTGACCGCTGGGATAACACTGCTCCCACTCCCGTGTCCGATGCGTCCACCTCCACAATGCACTGCAGCGCGGGGTCGACCTGGCGAAGGACCCGGGAGGAGGAGAACTCCGCCTTCAGCGCCCTAAAGGCAGCAGCGACCTCTTCAGTCCACCGGAACGGGACCTTCGGGGACGTGAGGCGGGTCAGCGGTCCGACGATCGAGCTGAAATTTGGGACAAAGCGGCGGTAAAAATTGGCGAAGCCAACAAACTGTTGCACCTGCTTCCGGGATGCGGGAGTAGGCCACTCCACCACCGCCTTCACCTTCTCTGGGTCTGGGAGCACCTGATCTTGAGCGATGATGAATCCCAGGAAGGATGTGGTCCTAGCGTAGAATTCGCATTTCTCAGCCTTCACGTACAGACGATTCTCCAGCAGTCTTTGGAGGACCCGCCTCACATGGACCTGGTGCTCGTCCCTGGACCTGGAGAAGATAAGGATGTCATCCAGGTAGACGAACACAAAAAGGCCGATGAAATCCCGGAGGACGTCATTAATGAGGCGCTGAAAGACGGCAGGAGCGTTGGTCAGCCCGAACGGCATGACGAGATACTCAAAGTGGCCGTTCGGGGTACGGAAGGCTGTCTTCCATTCATCTCCCTCCCGGATCCGGACGAGGTGGTAAGCGCTGCGTAAATCCAGCTTGGTAAACCAGGTCGCCCCCTGGAGGGAGTGAAAGGCAGTGTCCATGAGGGGCAGGGTGTAACGGTCCCTCTCAGTGATGTCATTCAGCGCTCGGTAGTCTATGCAGGGGCGGAGGGATCCGTCCTTTTTCCCGACAAAGAAAAACCCTGCCCCCACGGGTGACGACGATGGGCGAATAATCCCAGCGCTCAGAGATTCCTTCAGGTATGTATTCATGGTCTCCTTCTCCGGCGCCGACAGGCTGTAGAGCCGACCAGATGGCAGGGGAGCCCCCTGGCGGAGGTTGATGGCACAGTCATATGGTCGATGCGGGGGAAGAGACATAGCTTTCGATTTGCTAAATACCATACCCAGGTCGTGAAATTCTGGAGGCACCAGTGACAGGTCCGGAGGTGCTGTATCCGCCACAGGGGGAGCCGCGGATGGGGAGCAGGCAGCGGACTGAAGGCAGGTGCCCATACAGAAGGTACTCCATGCCGATACCCCAGCGGACCTCCAGTCCAGGACAGGGTTGTGGAGGCGTAGCCAGGGATACCCCAGGATGACGGGCGACACAGAGTTGGGCAGGACGTAAAATACCATCTCCTCCCGGTGGTTCCCTGAGATGATGACTGGGACAGGCATGGTTTGGTGAGAAACTCTCCCAAGGGAGGCACGGGAGAGATGGACCAGGGAGATGGGGTGTTTTAATGCCTGACAGCGGATGCCCAATCGGGTTGCCAGGCCTTGTGAAATGAAGCTGCCCTCTGCGCCCGAATCCACCAGTGCGTGGGTGAGGTGCCCAGTGGGATTGTGGCAAAAACGGATGGGCAGCTTTAATTGAGTGAGAGAGTCTAACCGGTTGGGATCCGCGAGGCTCCCTACAGCGATTCGCGGACCCCGCCGACTGGCTTTCCGCGGGCAACGCTCCACAGTGTGTTGGTCACCTCCGCAATACATGCAGAGGCCCAACTCACGGCGGCGTTGTTTCTCCGCAGGGGAAAGCTTGGTCCAGCCCGTCACCATCGGCTCCGACTCCTCGGGGCACAATGCTGGCGGCGCCGCCAGGGGGCGAGCTTGGAACAGGTGCGGCGAGACTCCACGAGGGCGAGAAGAAGACTTCCGCCCCGAGGAGCGCTCGCGCAGCCTGTTATCCAAACTTATCGCTAAGGATGTCAGCTCCGCTAGCGTCCCAGGGATATCCCGTCCAGCCAGTTCATCCCTCAGATCACTATTGAGGCTGCGGAGGAACAGGCCACAGAGGGAGCGTTCCTCCCAGCCCAATTCCTCCGCCGCTACCCGGAAGTCGACCGAGTAGTCCGCTGCCGACCGGCCTCCCTGCTGGAGAGCGAGGAGCCGATCGACCTGGACCGTCTCGGTTTGAGAATGGTCAAAGACCTCCAGAAAGCGCCTCACGAACTGGTCATAGGTGAGGGTGGCATAACTGGGCCTCGCCATTACGGCGTAGGTCCAAGTTAACGCACGCCCCTCCAGAAGATTCCCTATGTAACCAATCCGACTGTGATCCGAGGGAAAATCTCCGGGCACACGGTGGAACACGGACTCACACTGCATAATGAACCCCCGCGCTCCGCCGAGCTTACCGCTAAAGCGGGCGGGGGTCGGAATCGGTGTGAGCCGAACCGGTGCCACTGGAGCCGGCTGGACGGCCGCTGGAACAGCAGGAGCCGCGCCACCCTGACGAGCCGGGGGGAACGGCTGTTGAGGATCTAAGCGGCCCAACCGGTTAGTTAAATTCAATAATTGATTAAAGATCACCTGTTGTTGATAAGCTATTTGATCCACTCTAGCCTCGAGAGTGGAAAACCGGTGTGCGAGCCCGCCGTCCGCCGAGCCGCTCTGCTGAAGCCGTACTGACATAACGCACGGCTCAGGAGACGCACACACACAGGCTTAGAGTAGTTCAAAGAGTTTATTAACAGCAGGAGTGAATGAGTGCGTGTCTGCGGGATGTAAATGTGTTGGTGATGGTGTCTGCTCCAGGCACAGAGGCAGGTGACCGTACAGCCGAGCAACCTTGGTGGGTCAGGACAGCTGGCACAACAAGGGGGCGAAGCCCGGAAGACAGCCACCTGGAGAGCTCCGTACAGCAGCGAGGATTGGGCGACGGAGTGGAGATGTCCGCCGCTGGGGAATCCACCTGTGCACAGGGGAGAAGACTGAAGAAAAGAGGTAAGCGATCTTCTTACAAAAATGGTGACGCTGAAGGGAAGTATGCTCACAACGGTGAGGGACGAAGTCTGACGGCTTCAGGCCGAGCCTCCGGGCGAGACGGCCTTTATCCCTCGCCGCTGATGATTGTCAGGTGCGTGAGCAGGTGGCGCCGCTGATGAATGGCGCGGCGTGACAGTAAGCTCTAAGGAAATGCTAGATTTTTTGTCCCCTTGTCTTGTCAGGCAGCTAGGTGAGCAGAACAGAAATCTGCTTCCCTTATTGTGCCAAACAGATTTATATAGTGTACATATACAGTATACAGTATATGTACTGTATATTGATATAAACTCCTCTTGCAATAACTTTTAATACTTTATTTAAATTATTCCTCCCATGAAGGACATGGCAGGGGGGAATGGGGAAAGGAGGGGTGGGGAGGGGGAAAGAAAAGGGAGAGGAACAGTTAAAGAAGACAAACAAACTAACGACTGAAACAAACAGAAGACAGACTGTTTCTGGCACTGAAGAGGTTTCAACAGGAGTCTGGTATCTGGACCTGTTAAAGGAGGGACATATGTGTGTGTGCATACGTGTGTGTGTGTATGAGCGTACATGCAAAATAAGTTTATTTAGCGAATGCAAAGTCCTTAAGCCAAGCAGTTGTGTCCTGGTTTGCTGTATGGAGGGTGTGTAATCCTCCTTCCAGTCTTTGGAGTGGGCAAGCCTCTATGATGTGTTCCATTGTTTGCTCCTCTCCACATGCGCACAGTGGGCTGGGGATACTGCCCCATCTGTGAAGGCTGGTCAAGCAGGGGCCATGTCCAGTCCTGAAGCGATTAAGTGTAGACCACTGTCTCCTTGGGAGGTTGGTGCCCGGGACCTGTTGGTTGGGGTTTGTCACCAGGTGTTTGTTTGGGACCTCCTTGGTCTCCCATTCCACTTGCCAAGCTGTCTGGATGGTGAAGTCAGCTGGGGGAGGGTTTTTCCCAAATCGGCCGTCTGGATGAAAGTCGGGCAGTGGGTGGGGTATACATATCTGCATGGATTGGTAAGTGAGGAGAATCTTTAACTTTTTGGAGCATCCTTTGAGTTAATACTGCTCGCCGGATGTGTGGAGGGGCTATGTTTGACAGTACAGAGAGCCAGGGGAGTGGTGTTGAGCGGATTGTTCCAGTTATAGTTCTCATGGTTGTGTTGAGCTGGGTGTCTACGTGGTGTGTGTAAGATGACCTGGACCAGACAGGGGCACAATATTCTGCTACAGAGTATGAAAGGGCCAGTGCTGAGGTGCGCAGGGTGGAGGCTGCCGCCCCCCATTTTGCACCAGCGAGCTTGCAGAGCAGGTTGTTTTGTACCTTCACCTTAGCAGCCGTCCCCTTTAGATGTTCCTTGAAGGATAGGTTCGAAGAGAAGACGCAAAATAAGTGTGTGCATGTGAGTGGTTTGTCAGGAAACATACGAAGAGGGCGGAAGGTCACAGCAACCCCCCCCCCCCCCCCCTTTGGAAACCCTGAGCAAGCAGGACAACGCCACCAACCCCCACAGGGCACAAATGTCCCGAGGCCAACAAGCCCTGGGACAGCCAGGCATCCGCCCCAGGAGGGATGGTCAAGGGAGGCTGGGAAGCCAAGCGGCTGGCGCGGCAGACCCATGCCCCCAGACCGGCCAATCCCTGACCCCCAGTGGGGCAAATGCCAGCATCTGGGCCCCAGGCATCAGGAGGCCAGTGCCACCATTCCCTGGGCCAGAGACTGGCCCGTGCCCCCGGCGCAAGCCCCCCCACCCCAGACAACCCCACAGCGGGCCCGCCCCCACCCCAGCACCACCGCTGCACACCCTGAGGACCCCCATGGTCAAAGAAGGCGGCAGCAAGGCACAGGGACCCCACTGGGGGCCTCCCCACCATCCAAGGGAGCCCAGGCAGCCAAGAGGTGCTACCTCTTCAATCCAGCACCTCCCAACCAGCACACACACCCATTCCCACACACTCACACCCTCATGCTCTCATACACACCCATACACACTCACTCATTCTCACTTGCCCTCTCCCCCACACAATCCCACACTTGCACTCCTGACCCACCCACTCTCTCCCAGTCATGTACCCGCTCATTCTTGCTCCCACTCCCACTCACCCTCGGAGTCACCGACACTCACTCATGTTCAGCCATACACGCACTCTCACTCACGCTCCAACCTACTCACATCCATTTGTGCTCTCCCCCACGCTCATTCACCCTCATTACTTAGGGCAGCCGTGGTGCAGATGCAGTGAGCATGAACATGCACTAGTGCCTGGCAGTGGCCGGGGAAACTGCTGGCGCAAGCCAGGAGCGACACCCCCGCCAACCTGCCTCAGGGCAGCTGCGGCCACAGAAGCAGACCACCACCCCCAATGCCCACCCGAGCGACTGATCAGCAGACCACCGCAAGTGCTCCACAATGCCACCCGACATGCAAAGTGCAATATAAAACCAACCCACCATCACCATCTCCACTCATCACTCCCTCAATCTTGCTTACTCTCTTGTTCAGTCATTCTCTCACTCCCTTGCTCACATCTATTCATTCGGCAGCACCCAGGGATTTTGACAATATGATGGGCTGTGAGGGGTCTCCTGTGATGGCCTTGATCCTTCTGAGACAGGAGGATCTGGAGATGTCCTCCAGGGAGGGCAGAGGGCCGCCAATGAATTTTTGGGCGGTGTTGATGACCCTCTGCACAGCCTTCCTGTTCTCAGCCGTGGAGTCGGCATACCACACACCCAGGCAGTAGGTGAGCACGCTCTCCACTGAACAGCGGTAGAAGGCCAGAAGCAGCTTCTGGTCCAGGTTGTCCTTCCTCAGGACACGGAGGAAGTGCAGCCGCTGGGATTTCTTCACCAGGGCCTTGGTGGTGACAGTCCAGGAGAGGTCAGAGGTAATGTGGGTGCCCAGGAACCTGAAGGTGGGGACAGTTTCCACGCAGTCGTCATTTACGAGGGGGCCGGGGGGGGGGGGGGTGTTGTCCTGTTTGTTCTTCCTGAAGTCCAGTGTGAGTTCTTTTGTTTTCTGGACATTCAGTCTCAGGTTGTTTGTCTGGAGGAGGTGCAGTTCGTTGATCAGGATGTCTGGGATGATGGTGTTGAAAGCTGAGGTGTCATCCACAAAGAGCATCCTCATGTAGCTCCTTGAGTTCTCCAGGTGGCTCAGCACTCTATGGAGAGTGGTGGCGATGGCGTCTTCTGTGGACCGGTTCGCCTTGTAGGCAAACTGGTGGGGGGCGAAGGACGAGTCAGATAGTCCCTGATGTGCTGGGACACCAGTCACTCAAAACGCTTCATGACTACAAATGTGAGTGCTATGGGCCTGTAGTCGTTCAGGCTGTCAGTTGCAGACTTTTTGGGGATGGGGATGATGGGGGAGGCCTTGAGCCAGGAGGGGACTGTGGTGTGTGGCAGAGAGAGGTTGAACAGCTTGGTGAGGATCCCTGCCAGCTGGTCTGCACATGCTTTGACCGCCGCTTCTGGGATGCCATCGGGGCCAGCGGCTCTGTGGGGGTTCACTGCTCTCAGTTGCCTCCTGCCTCACGCACCTGTACAGAGAGAAGGCAGGAGGGGGGGATGAGTTGGAGCTGCAAATTTATGAGAAAAAAAGACACAAAATATAAAAAAAGCTGCAAATATATGAGAGAAAAGTGGCAGATTTATGAGGAAAAATATTGCAAATCTATAAGAAAAAATTACAAATTTACAAGAAAAAAGTCATAAAAAATGTAAATTTATGAGAAAAATTGCAAATCTACAAGAGAAAAATCACAAAATTATTAGAAGTCATAAAATTAAAAAAAGTTGCAAATTTATGAGAAAAAATTTGCAAATCCATCCATCCATCCATCCATCCATCTTCTACCGCTTTTCCGGAGGTCCAGGTCGCGGAGGCAGCAGTTCAAGCAGAGAAGCCCAGACTTCCCTCTCCCCAGCCACCTGCTCCAGCTCTTCAGAGGGGATACCAAGGCGTTCCCAGACCAGCTGGGAGACATAGTCTCTCCACCGAGTCCTGGGTCTGCCCCGGGGTCTCCTCCCAGTGGGACGTGCCTGAAACACCTCAAGTGGGAGGCGTCCAGGAGGCATCCTAATCAGATGCCCAAACCACCTCAACTGACTCCTTTCAATGTGGAGGAGCAGTGGTTCTACTCTGAGCCTCTCCCGGATGACTGAGCTCCTCACCCTATCTCTGAGGGTGAGTCCAGCAATCCTACGGAGAAAGCTCATTTCAGCCGCTTGTATCCGCGATCTCGTTCTTTCGGTCATTACCCAAAGCTCATGACCATAGGTGAGAGTAGGAACGTAGATTGACTGGTAAATCGACAGCTTTGCCTTACAACTAAGCTCCCTCTTCACCACAACAGACCGGTACAACGTCCGCATCACTGCAGATGCTGCTCCAATCTGTCTGTCAATCTCTTGCTCCATTTTCCCCTCACTCGTGAACAAGACCCCAAGATACTTAAACTCTTCCACTTGGGGCAGGAGCCTGTCCCCAACCCGGAGAGGACAATCCACCTTTTTCCGGCTGAGGAAAAAGGTGCAAATCTACAAGAAAAAGTTGCAAATCTACAAGAAAAAATGTAAATTTATGAGAAAAAAGTCAAAATCTCATAGAAGTTGAAAATTTATGAGAAAAAGTTGCAAATTTTTGAAAAAAAAAATCACATTTATGAGGAAAAAAAATAGTATGTTTATGAGGAAAAAAGTCAGAAAATGTTGATAAAAAGCCGCAAATTTCTGAGAAAAAAATTGCAAATTTATGAGAAAAAAAGTCACAAAATTTTAAGGAAAAAGTTGTAAATTTATGAAAAAAGTTGCAAAATTTTAAGATAAAAGTTGCAAATTTATGAGAAAAAAACCTGCAAATTTAAGAGGAAAAACACTGCAAATCTACAAGAAAAAAATACAGATTTATGAGAAAAAAGTCAAAATCTCATAAAAGTTGCAAATTTATGAGAAAAAGTTGCAAATTTTTGAAAAAAAATTTCATTTATGAAAAAAAGTTGCAGATTTATGAGAACAAAATGCAACAAATTTATGATTAGAAAAGTTTCAAAATGTTAAGAAAAAGATGAAACTTTATGAGAAAAAAATACAAATTTATGAGAAAAAAGTTGCAAATTTCTGAAAAAAAAAATCACATTTATAAGATAAGATAAGATAAGCCTTTATTAGTCCCACAACGGGGAAATTCCAGGATTGCAACAGCACAGGGATAGCAACACTCAGAGCAACAATCAGAAGGCAAGAAAAAAACAAGCAAGCAAGAGCAGCTAATATACATATGTACATATTACTATAAAATATATATATACACACACACACACACAGACACACAGTGCAGAGCATTGTAGCTGGATGGAATAAATACGTATATGAATATATGAACACACAGTGCAGAGCATTGTAGCTAGATGGAATAAATATGTAAATATATAAACACCCACAGTACGGAGCATTGCAGCTAGGTGGAATAAATATGCAAGTATATAAACACACACAGTGCGGAGCAATGTAGCTAGATGGAATAATATGTAGATATACTGTATAAAAACACAGTGCGGAGCATTGTAGCTAGATGGAATAAATATATAGATATATAAATATAAACACACCCAGTGCTGAGCATTGTAGCTAGATGGAATAAATATGTAAATATATAAACACACACAGTGCAGAGCATTGTTGCTAGATGGGATGAAACAGCATAACCGTCTACTTAGTTATCCTACATGGTATGATTATGTACCCATACATATTCTCACCCTCCATAGCGACCGGTATGTTCCTAGTTGTATGCCGGAGGGGACCATTGTGTAAGTCTATTGCATCTTTTGCATTCAAAAAACTATTAGTTTGTTACGTCTTTTTGCTATCTCTGCGAGCAGCCCTGCTTAGGTTGTACAGTCTGACAGCCGTTGGCAGGAAGGACCTACGAAACCTCTCGGTTGTGCACCTGGGATGATGTAGTCTGCTGCTAAATGAGCTCCTCAGTGCATCCAGTATGTCCTGCATAGGGTGGAACTCGGACTCCAGCAGAGATGACAGTTTAGCCACCGTCCTTCTCTCTCCTATCTCCTCCATCGGATCAAGGCGCTGCCCCAGGACAGAGCTAGCTTTCTTAATCAGTTTGTTCAGTCTCTTCCTATCGGCTGCAGTAATGCCACTGCCCCAGCAGACCACTCCAAAAGTGATGGCTGATGCCACCACCGTGTCATAGAATGACTTCAGCAGCGCCCCTTGTACACCAAAAGACCTGAGTCTCCTCAGCAGGAACAGCCTGCGCTGTCCCTTCTTGTAGAGTGCGTCAGTATTGTGTGACCAGTCTAGTTTATTGTTCGGATGAACACCCAGGTACTTGTAGGATGTCACCATCTCGATGTCTGTTCCCTGTATATTTACTGGTGCTGTGAGGGGCTGCCCATGCCTGCGGCAGTCCACCACCAGCTCCTTAGTTTTCCTCGCGTTGATCTGGAGGCAGTTCCGATGGCACCAGTCCACGAAGTCCTGGATAAGCCCTCTGTACTCAGCTTCATCTCCATTGGAGATGAGGCCAACAATTGCGGAGTCATCAGAGAACTTCTGTAGATGGCAGTGTGTTGTGTTGTGTGAGAAGTCCGCAGTATAAAGAGTGAACAGGAAAGGAGCCAGCACCGTTCCCTGGGGGGCCCCCGTGCTACTGATGATCGTGTCGGAAACACAGTCCCGGGTTCTCACAAACTGAGGCCGGTTCGTGAGGTAGTCCAGGATCCATGATGACAGGTGCTGGTCCACCCCTGCGCGCAGCAGCTTGTCCTTCAGGATCATCGGTTGGATGGTGTTGAAAGCACTGGAGAAGTCAAAGAACATGATCCTCACCATATTCCCGGGCTTCTCCAGGTGGGACAGAGAACGGTGAAGGAGGAAGATCACCGCATCCTCCACCCCAATGCCATGCTGGTAGGCAAACTGGAGTGGATCCATCGCTGGTTCCACCAGGGGGCGGAGGTGAGCAAGGAGCAGTCTCTCCAGGGTCTTCATCAAGTGGGACGTCAAGGCCACCGGTCTGTAGCTGTTCAGGTCTTTGGGGTGGGAAGTTTTTGGTACAGGTACCACACAAGATGTTTTCCACAGCTGTGGTACCCTCCCCAGTTTCAGGCTCATGTTGAAGATATACGTCACAATCCCACACAGCTGGTCTGCACAGGACTTGAGGAGCTTTGCGCTGATGCCGTCCAGTCCCGGCGCCTTCCTCGCTTTGATCTTCCTCAGCTCCGTCCTCACCTGGGTCTTGGTCAGGGTCAGGATGGGGGGCTGTGTGTTGGGAGTGGGGGGGGGTGTCGGTGGAGTGGGGAGTGGGCAGCAGGACTTGATTTCTTAGAGGCAGCAGTGGTTGTTGTGCAGACAGGGGGGAGGGCGGTTGGTCAAATCTATTGAAAAACAGATTCAGGTTGTTCGCCCACTCCCTGCCCCCCGTGGCCTGGGGGGAGGTATTCTGGAGCCCAGAGATGGTTTTGAGGTTTCTCCAGACCCCGCTGATGTCGCTCTGTTGCAGCTTGTCCTCCATCTTCTTCCTGAAGCTGTCCTTGCCTTCTCTGATCTTTCTCCTCAGCTCCCTCTGTACGGACTTCAGCATCTCCCTGTTCCCCGACCTGAAGATCCTCTTCTTCTCTCTCAGAAGTGTTTTTATCTCAGGGTTGATCCAGGGTTTGTTGTTTGAGTGACGCCATATGGTCTTGGTGGGAACGGATTTGTCCACACAGAAGCTGAGGTAGCCCGTGAAGGTGTGAATGAGGCCATCGATGTCCTCACCATGTGGATCGCAGAGCTGCTTCCAGGCGGTGGCTTCAAAACAGTCCTTTAGAGTGTCCATTGTCTCCTCAGACCATAACTCCACAGTGTGCATGGCCGGAGGTTGTCTGTGCACTAGGGGTTTGTACACCGGCCGGAGATGAACCAAGTTGTGATCCGATCTCCCGAGTGGGGGGAGTTGTGATGAGGTGTACGCCTCCTTAGTGTTTGCGTAGAATAAATCCAGTGTTTTATTGTCTCTAGTGTGGCATGTGACATACTGGGTGAACGTGGGTAGAATGGGAAACAGTGAAACATGGTTGAAATCGCCTGAGATGAGGAGAAGAGCATCTGGGTGTTCTGTCTGCAGCCTGCTGGTTACTGAATGGATGACGTCACGCGCTGTCCCAGCATTCGCCGTCGGATTTGCATAAACAACAATGCAGATCACGTGTGAGTGTTCTCTCGGGAGATATGTAGGCCTCATGCTAACAGCTAGCAACTCAATGTCTTTGCTGCAGTGTCGTTGTTTAACAGTGATATGTCCCGGTCTGCACCAGTTGTTGTTAACATACATTATCACTCCACCGCCCCTTGCTTTGCCACTGTCTGGTGTTCGGTCAGCTCGTATCATGTGAAAACCCTCCAGCTCAATGTTAGCATCTGCTGCTAGTTCAGTTAGCCACGTCTCAGTAAACAAAAGGAGAGAGCACTCCCGGTAAGTGCTATCATAACGGGAGATAGCCGCTAGCTCATCTAACTTTCCCAGTATCGACCGTACATTTCCCATGACAACAGATGGAAGGGAGGGTCTGTACCTTATATTTTTTGTCCTCCGCCTTACTCCAGCCCGGCAGCCGCGGCGTTTTCGCCTCAGTTCTCTCGGTATGTCGAGTTTTTCCAATGGGACCGGGTGGCGGTTAAATGCTAGCAGCTCTTCCCTGCTGTATCGTATCCTGCTATAAACAGTGGCTCCGTCCACCGGCTCAGGAGACATTTGGGACGATCTGTGTGTCCGTGATATAAGTGGGGTGAAAAAAAAAAAAAAAAAAAAAAGACGTGAAAAAAAAAGACGGATGAAAAGAGAGAGGAAGGGAAAAAGACTCGGAATCAAGCCGCTGTTGCAAAAGGCAGCCTACTGGTGTGGCGCCGAGAGAGATGATTTATGGGATTTATGGGATGATTTATGGGAGAAAAGTTCCAGATTTATGAGGAAAAAAATAACATGTTTATGAGGAAAAAAGTCAGAAAATTTTGATAAAAAGCTGCATATTTTTGAGAAAAAATTGGAAATTTATGAGAAAAAAAGTCACAAAATTTTAAGGAAAAAGTTGCAAATTTATGAAAAAAGTTGCAAAATTTTAAAAGTTGCAAATCTATGAGAAAAAACTAGCAAATTTATGAGGAAAACATTGCAAATCTACAAGAAAAAAAATGCAAATTTATGAGAAAAAAGTCAAAATCTCATAAATGAGAAAAAGTTGCAAATTTTTGAAAAAAAACATTATGAGAATAAGTTGCAGATTTATGAGAACAAAATGTAACAAATTTTTGATTAGAAAAGTTTCAAAATCTTGAGAAAAAGATGAAACTTTATGAGAAAAAATTACAAGTTTATGAGAAAAAAGTTGCAAATTTTTGAGTAAAAAAATCACATTTATGGGAGAAAAGTTCCACATTTATGAGGAAAAAATAACATGTTTATGAGGAAAAAAGTCAGAAAATGTTGACAAAAAGCTGCAAATATTTGAGAAAAAAGTTGCAAATTTATGAGAAAAGTCACAAAATTTTAAGGAAAAAGTTGCAAATTTATGAAAAAAGTTGCAAAATTTTAAGTTAAAAGTTGCAAATCTGAGAAAAAACTTGCAAATTTATGAGGAAAAACGCTGCAAATCTACAAGAAAAAAATGCATATTTATGAGAAAAAAGTCAAAATCTCATAAAAGTTGCAAATTTATGTGAAAAAGTTGCAAATTTTTGAAAAAAATTACATTTATGAAAAAAAGTTGCAGATTTATGAGAACAAAATGCAACAAATTTATAATTAGAAAAGTTTCAAAATGTTCAGAAAAAGATGAAACTTTATGAAACTTTATGAGAAAAAAGTTGCAAATTTTTTAGAAAAAAAAAAATTACATTTATGGGAGAAAAGTCCCAGATTTATGAGGAAAAAAAATAACATGTTTTTGAGGAAAAAAGTCAGAAAATGTTGATAAAAAGCTACATATTTTTGAGAAAAAATTGCAAATTTATGAGAAAAAAGTCACAAAATTTTAAGGAAAAAGTGGCAAATTTATGAAAAAAGTTGCAAAATTTTAAAAGTTGCAAATCTATGAGAAAAAACTTGCAAATTTATGAGGAAAACATTGCAAATCTACAAGAAAAAAAATGCAAATTTATGAGAAGAGTCAAAATCTCATAAAGATTGCAAATTTATGAGAAAAAGTTGCAAATTTTTGAAAAGAAAAACATGAGAAAAATGTTGCAAATTTATGAGAACAAAATGTAACAAATTTTTGATTAGAAAAGTTTCAAAATGTTGTTGAAAAGTGTTGAAAAGTGTAAAAATAAATTATCTACTGACTGTGATGGTATTGATATGGCACTAATAAAAAGAACTGTTGATGGTATATTAAAACTATTCACATATATTTGTAATTTATCATTTCAAACTGGTTCATTCCCGCAGAAAATGAAAATAGCAAAAGTAATTCCATTATTTAAGCAGGGAAATAAACACCAATACACAAACTACAGACCAGTATCACTTCTCCCACAATTTTCAAAAATTCTGGAAAAACTTTTCAACAACAGATTAGAAAACTTTTTAAATACACAGGATGTGCTGAATCAGAACCAGTATGGGTTTAGAGCCAAGAGTACAACATCATTGGCGATAATGGATGCAACAGAGGAAATAATAAATGCATTAGATCAAGGAAAATATGCAATTGGTGTGTTTATAGATTTTAGAAAAGCATTTGATACAATAAATCATTCAATACTTCTTAATAAATTGCAAATGTATGGTATTAGGGGAATTGCTCTGAAATGGGTTACAAGTTATCTATCTGAGAGACAACAATTTGTGAAAATGGGAGAATATCTGTCTGGGTGTATGGGAATTGCCTGTGGGGTCCCCCAAGGGTCAGTATTGGGCCCCAAATTATTTAACATATATATAAATGATATATTCCAAGTTTCTAAATTATTAAAAATAATATTATTTGCTGATGATACTAATTCATTTTATTCTGGAAATAATTATAATCAACTAATCCATACTCTAAATAATGAATTAAATAAGCTAAAAAAATGGATGGATTGTAATAAACTATCACTAAATATAGATAAAACTAAGGTAATGATATTTGGTAATTGTAAAAATAAAGAAGATATACACATTCATATAGATAATGTAGTTATTGAAAAAGTTAAGGAGATCAAGTTTTTGGGTGTAGTACTGGATGATAAAATTAGTTGGAAACCACATGTCAGATACATACAAAATAAAGTTGCAAAAAATATTGCAATTATAAATAAAATTAAGCAGGTCCTAGATTATAAATCACTTCATATTTTGTATTGTTCATTAGTACTTCCATACTTGACTTATTGTATAGAAGTTTGGGGTAACAGTTATAAAAGTAAACTTAATTCATTGTTAATATTACAAAAAAGGGCAGTCCGTGTTATACACAAAGTTAGGTACCTTGAACATACTAATTTATTGTTTTTACATTCGAAGTTATTGAAATTATGGGATCTGGTTCATTATTACACAGCACAATTAATGTTTAAAGTTAGTAAAAACCTTTTGCCACACAATATACAGAATCTATTCAGGGAGAGAGAAGGGAAATATAATTTACGGGGGAATACAAAATTTAAAATTCACTTAGTAAGATCTACACGGAAGAGTTTTTGTGTGTCTGTGTGTGGGGTAAAATTGTGGAATGGGTTGGGGGAGAAACACAGGCAATGTCCCAACATCCATATATTTAAATCAACATATAAAGAAATGATTTTTGAGCAGTATGAGAATGAAGGGCAGTGATGTTACATTGTGTCTTCAGTGAGGGAAGGTTGTTGTGTGTTATGGTGATTGTGAAGGTGATGGTGTTGTTTGTGTTTGCATTGAACATGCCAGAATTGTATGTTTATTGTTGTTGTAATATTGTTGGATATGGACTGTCATTGTTGTGTCATTTTTGTTGTATAAATTGACTATGGGTGTATTACAGTGAATGTGGTTGTGGGATAATGATGATTATGAGTAATACTGTAATTTGTTTGGTGTGGAGAAGGGGTGGGACTGTATAAGCCTTGGCTTCTTCCCACTCCTTTTGAACATTTTATTTTGGTTTGTTTTTTTGTTGTGTTTTGAACTCTCTTTTTTTCTTTCTTTAACAATGTTCAAATAAAAATCAATCAATCAATCAAAAATCTTGAGAAAAAGATGAAACTTTATGAGAAAAAATTACAAATTTATGAGAAAAAAGTTGCAAATTTTTGAGTAAAAAAAATCACATTTATGGGAGAAAAGTTCCAGATTTATGAGGAAAAAATAACATGTTTATGAGGAAAAAAGTCAGAAAATGTTGATAAAAAGCTGCAAATATTTGAGAAAAAAGTTGCAAATTTATGAAAAAAGTCACAAAATTTTAAGGAAAAAGTTGCAAATTTATGAAAAAAGTTGCAAAATTTTAAGATAAAAGTTGCCAATCTATGAGAAAAAACTTGCAAATTTATGAGGAAAAACGCTGCAAATCTACAAGGAAAAATGCAAATTTATGAGAAAAAAGTCAAAATCTCATAAAAGTTGCAAATTTATGAGAAAAAGTTGCAAATTTTTGAAAAAAAAACATTATGAGAATAAGTTGCAGATTTATGAGAACAAAATGTAGCAAATTTTTGATTACAAAAGTTTGAAAATGTTGAGAAAAAGATGAAACTTTATGAGAAAAAAATTACAAATTTATGAGAAAAAAGTTGCAAATTTTTGAGAAAAAAAATCACATTTATGGGAGAAAAGTTCCAGATTTGTGAGGAAAAAAGTCATAAAATGTTGATAAAAGCTGCAAATTTTTGAGGAAAAAATTGCAAATTTATGAGAAAATAAGTCACAAAATTTTAAGGAAAAAGTTACAAATTTATGAAAAAAGTTGCAAAATTTTAAAAGCTGCAAATCTATGAGAATAACTTGCAAATTTATGAAGAAAAACACTGCAAATCTACAAGAAAAAAATGCAAATTTATGAGAAAAAAGTCAAAATCTCATTAAAAAAAAGTTGCAAATTTATGAGAAAAAGTTGCAAATTTTTGAAAAAAAATCACATTTATGAAAAAAAGTTGCAGATTTATGAGAACAAAATGCAACAAATTTATGATTAGAAAAGTTTCAAAATGTTGAGAAAAAGATGAAACTTCATGAGAAAAAATTACAAATTTATGAGAAAAAAGTTGCAAATTTTTGAGAAAAAAAAATCACATTTATGGGAGAAAAGTTCCAGATTTATTCGTCCATCCATCCATCTTCTTCCGCTTAATCCTTTTTGGGTCACGGGGGAGGGGGGGGGGCTGGAGCCTATCCCAGCATCTTTTGGGCAAGAGGCAGGGTCCACCCTGGACAGATCGCCAGTCCATCGCAGGGCCAACACAGAGAGACAGACAACCATTCACTGTCACAGTCACACCTAAGGACAATGTAGAATCCCCAGTTTGATACCAATTAACCTAACTTGCATGTTTTTGGCATGTGGGAGGAAACCGGAGAAATCCCGGAGTAAACCCACGCAGACACGGGAAGAACATGCAAACTCCACACAGATCACTGTTGGTTGAGGGCTTGGATCGAACACAGGATCCCCCGGCCAAGGGTGAGTTGCTGTGCTGCCGCAGTGCTAACCACTCCACCGCCGCGCTGCCCTAAATATGTTAAAAAAAGTTGCAAATTTATGAAAAAAGTTGCAAAATTTTAAGATAAAAGTTGCAAATCTATGAGAAAAAGCTTGCAAATTTATGAGGAAAAACACTGCAAATCTACAAGAAAAAAAATGCAGATTTTTGAGGAAAAAAGTCAAAATCTCATAAACGTTGCAAATTTATGAGAAAAAGTTGCAAATTTTTGAAAAAAAAAATCACATTTTTGAAAAAAAAGTTGCAGATTTATGAGAACAAAACGAAGCAATTTATGAAGGAAAAAGTTATAAATTTATGACAAAAAAAATTTCTGAGAAAGTTGAAAATTTGTAAGGAAAGAATAGAAAATTTACAGGAAAAAGTCAGAAATTTATGAGAAAAAAGTTTAAAATTTAGAGGGAAAAGTTGTAAATCAATGCGAAAGATTTTTTTTTTCCAGTTCTGTTCACAGAGTGGTTCAGTCATGTTTTTCAGTTATGTAACACAATATAGAAAGATTTATGATGATACTGGGGGGCACAATTCTTTCTTTTTTCCAAATTGGGAGGGGCAGTGGCTGCCCCCTCAACTTCCTGATGTAAACCTATGAATAACGGTGGGGGGCAGGTTAACAAGGGGGAATGATGTTGGATCATTTTGCTAAGAAGGGTGATGCCCCCCCCCCATTCCCCCCTCAAACCACCTACTGCTCACAGTACTGGACCTCACGGGTGAGTTAAATTTAATGCGGAATGAGCGTGTCGTCTGCATACACTGTTGTGTTTGAGAAGCAAAAGTAACTGGAGCTTCAGTCAACAGTTGTGACGAGCTCAGTGGGAGACATCAGGAGTCATCAACACAAAGGCTGCCAGTACCACTCCCTTTATGAACCGTCGGTGGATGACAGTCTAAATGTTAACATAAGGATACCAAATGGGTAAGACACGGACCATGTTTGGCTGTGATGAGCAGGTTTTAGACCCTCGCTGCTCTACACGAGTGTGATGATCAGGAGAAGATCGAAACGTCTCCCTGTAACACCGGTAAGCGTGTCACCCTCTTTGTCCTTCGTGACTCCTTGCTGTTTGTTGAAAGGAAATATGAGATTTATTTGGTTCCACTGTGGGACCATTGTGTCTTTGTTTGAGGAGCAGCCCGCGGGGCAGGTGCTCTCTGTTTGTCCGTCTCCAGTGGAGAGCATCTCTGATGACACTTCAGGATTGCACCTGTCAGAAATATAAAACCGCATTGTTGAGCCGGATCCAACTCATATCCAGGTCCACAGCTGCAATGAAACCGAACCTGGAAAAAAGATTTGCCCCATCAGTGTCATCATAAACATTTCTATGTCATGTTACATGACTGAATAACACGACTTTGAACCACCAACTATAAGCAGAAATGCAAAAAAAAGCTCCACAAATTTTTCAACTTTTTCTCATAGATTTGAAACTGACAGGGCTTAGCTATGGAACACTGAGGGCAGGCTCTGATGTATTCCCGCACATCACTGTCCATAGAGAGCCACCAGAAGGGGCGCTGAAGCAGAAAGAGGGCCCTAGCCACCCACAGATGACAAGAGAGCTTGGTGGCATGTGCCCAGTGGATAACCCTTCCCTTCATGGCCGCCGGAACACACAGCCGACCTCGAGGACCCCCCCTGGGTCCGGATTGGAGTCCTGCACTTCCCTGATGCGCTGCTCAATGTCCCAGGTGAGTGTCCCCATTATCACCCCTTCAGGCACAATTGTCTCTTCGCTTGAGGCTGGTGGGTCAACAGAAAACTGGCGGAAGAGGACGTCTGGTTTAGTGTTCTTGGTGCTGGGTCGATACATGATGCTAAACCAGAATCTGGAGAAGAACATGGTTCACCTGGCCTGCTGTGAGTTCAGAAGTATGGCGGACTTGATGTATTCCAAATTTTTATGGTCTGTCCAAACCATGAAGGGTAAGGTGGACCCCTCCAACCAGTGACCCTTCCAACCACTCCTCTAATGCCAGTTTGACTGCTAGCAGCTCTCGATCGTCGATGCCGTAATTCCTCTCAGCTGGGGACAACTGCCGAGAGAAATAAGCACAGGGGTGTAATTTATCATCGTCGGCCGAGCGCTGGGAAAGCACGGCTCCCACTCTGACGTCAGAGGCATCCACTTCCACCATGAACTGGCGAGCAGGATTGGGCTGGATAAGGATGGGAGACTCGGTAAACTTGGATTTCAGCAAGGAGAATGTGTCGTTAGCATCCTTGGACCACCAAAAGGGAAACTTGAGTGAGGGGGTGGGCAATGGAGCTATAGTTTCTAATAAAGCATCTGTAAGAATTAGCAAAACCAAGGAACTGCTGGGGCTGTTTGTGTGAAGAGGGGACAGACCAATCAGTAACCACCTTGATTTTTGCTGGGTCAGGTTCGATCTGACCTTTGGAAATTATGAAGCTCAGCAAAGTGGTGATGGAATGAAATTCGCACTTCTCTGCCTTCACATAAAGTTGGTTGTCAAGGAGGCGCTGGAGGACCATGCGAACGTGCGTCTTGTGTTCGGCTAGGGATCTGGAGAAAACAAAAATGTCTTCTAGGTAAACAAGCACAAAGACGCCCAAAAAGTCCCCCAGTACGTCATTAATGAGACATTGAAACATAGCGGGGGCATTGGTGGGGCAAAAGGGCATGACACAATATTGTAAGTGGTCACTGGGGGTGTGAAATCCAGTCTTCCACTCGTCGCCTTCCTGAATCCTGATAAGATGAGAGGTCCAACTTGGTGTAGCTAACCGAACCCAGGAGCTGATCGAATGCCAAGTTCTTGAGAGGGAGGGCATACTTATCCTTAAAAGTAATGTTATGCAGCTCCTGATAGTCTATACAGGGACGCAGGGAGCCATCCTTCTTGCCCATGAAGAAGAACCCAGTGCCCACAGCGGATGATGAGGGCCGGATAATACCAGCATTGAGGAATTCTTTGGTATATTTGTCCATGGCAAAGAACAGAGAGTAAAACATAAACACACAGGCAAGTGCAATGCTACGCAACCAGACAGAGCAGTGGATGAGCCTCCTTCAGAAAGGGCACGCTTAATTGGCCACAGGTGGTGATGAGGGGCGAAGGAAGGGTGCTAATTAACAGGAGGAGAGAGAAGCAGACACACATGACACACAAGGATCCTTACAGAAACTTTTTTCCTTCAAAAAATTATGGCTTTTTTCTCATAAATTTGTATTTTTTTCTTGTAGATTTGCAGTGTTTTTCCTCATAAATCTGCAACTTTTTTTCTTAAAATTTTGACTTTTTTCTCATAAATTTTCAACTTTTTTCCTTATAATTTGCAACATTTTGTTCTCATAAATCTGCAACTTTTTTCTTAAAATTTTGACTTTTTTCTCATAAATTTTCAACTTTTTTCCTTATAATTTGCAACATTTTGTTCTCATAAATCTGCAACTTTTTTCTCATAAATGTATGATTTTTTTTCTCTCAAAACGTTCCAGTTTTCTCATAAATTTGCAAATGTTTTCTTGAAAATTTGCAACTTATTTCTTTAAAACTTGCAACTTTTTCTCATAAATTTGCAGTTTTTTTCTTGTAGATTTCCAACTTTTTTCAAAAATTAACAACTTTTTTCTTAAAATTTTGCAACTTTTCTCATAAATTTGCAACTTTTTTCCTCATAAATTTGCTATTTTTTCCTCATATGCAGGAGGCCAGCGAGGCCTACCTGGTGGGTCTCTTCGTGGACACCAACCTGTGCGCCATCCACGCCAAGAGGGTCACCATCATGCCCAAAGACATCCAGCTGGCCCGCCGTACCCGTGGAGGGAGAGAGAGCTTAGACTTTCTGCTGCACATTCACCAACCACAATGCTCCGCACTGTGTGTCTATATATATATTTATAGTAATATGTACATATGTATACTAGCTGTTCTTGTTTTTTTCTTGCCTTCTGATTGTTGCTCTGAGTGTTGCTATCCCTGTGCTGTTGCAATCCTGGAATTTCCCCATTGTGGGACTAATAAAGGCTTATCTTATAAATCTGGAACCTTTCTCCCATAAATGTGTCATGAGCCGAGCCGGTTGTCTTCGGGCTCGGTTCTGACCTGCTGTGGCTCAGGTTTATCTGTGTATTTGTGTATTGTGTTATCTTTTGAGTTCTTGTAGTTTCTATGTCACTAGTTTATTTTTTCTGTACCTGTAGCCGCTGTTCTGGCTGGCAGCTATGAGGCAGCCTCCTTTGGCCTACATTCGTGTGGGCGCTGTCTGACACTTGCTGGTCCAACCACGCCCCCTCTCTCATAACAGCCAGCTGGTTCTACTCCGGCGATTGCCCTTCCCGCGCTTCGCCCAGGTGCGCCTAATCGTTCGTGCCAGCAATGCTTGTACTTAAGCAGCCAAGCATTGCTGGACTATTGTATTGTTTACGTTTGTGTTGCCACCGTTCACTGTGGTCTGCCCGCTGCACGCCCCGTCGTGTGAGCTGTTGAGTGTACCTTGTACCGTTTTTGTATGTCAACTTTTGTTAATAAATGTGTTTGTGGTGTAATCCTGCGCCTAAATCCGTCATCCTTTAACTCCTCCGTGCGCTGCGTAAAAGCACACGGGGGGATCGTGACAAAATGTGATTATTTTTCTAAAAAATTTGCAACTTTTTCTCTTACATTTGTAATTTTTTCTCATAAAGGTTCATCTTTTTTCTCAACATTTTGTGACTTTTTTCTCATAGATGTGTAATTTTTTTTCTAAAAAATTTGCTACATTTTGTTCTCATAAATCTGCAACTTTTTTCTCATAAATTTCTATTTTTTTCTCCAAAATTCGCAACTTTTTCCTCATAGATTTGTATTTTTTTTCTTGTAGATTTGCAACTTTTTTTTTCTCAGAAATTTGCAACATTTTTAATTTTATGATTTTTTTCTCAAATTTGTAATTATTTTCTGGTAGATTTGCAATATTTTTCCCCATAAATCTGCAACTTTTTCTTAAAATCTTGTTGTTTTTTCTCATAAATTTGCAGCTTTTTTTATATCAACATTTTGTGACTTTTTTCCTCATAAATTTGCAAATTTTTTATTTTTTTTTATTTTTTATTTTTACCCTTATTGTCAAATCTGCAACTTTCATTCATTCATGTTTAACTGCTTCATCGTTTAGGGCTGCTGGGGGGGAGGCTGGGGGGCACCATCTTGTTCAGTAGTGGTCAGAGAGGCCGTTGGTGTGGATTGGCAGCCATGTTTCTGTCAGTCAGCCCCAGGGCAGCTGTGGTTACAGTAGTAGCTTACCACTACCATTGTCTATGGAATGAATGAATAATGTATCCATTGTAAAGTGTCTTTGAGTGTTTATGAAAAAGCACTATATAAATCTGATGCATTATTATTACTATCTTTGGGCGAGAGGCAGGGTCCACCCTGGACACATCGCCAGTCCATCACAGGGCCAACACAGAGAGACAGACAACCATTCACCCTCACATCCATACCTAAGAACCATTTAGAATTGCCAGTTGATACCAGGTAACCTAACCTCCATGTTTTTGGCCTGTGGGAGGAAACCAGAGTACCTGGAGAAAACCCACGCAGACACGGGAATAATATGCAAACTCCACACAGAAGGGTCACTGTAAATTTAAAAATGTTCAACTTTTTTTTCATGAATTTACAACTTTTTCGTGTAAACTTCTAAATTTTTTTCTGTAAATTTTCATAATTTTTCTCATAAATTTGCAACTTTTTTTTTTAAAATTTTGTGACTTTTTTCCTCATAAATTTGTAATTTTTTCTTGTAGATTTGCAACTTTTTCTCAATATTTTTTTCCTCATAAAGTTGCTATTTTCATATATCTGCAACTTTGTCATGTGACCCCCCCAATTTTCAACTTTTTCTTATAAATTTGCAACTTTTTTCTTATAATTATTTTTTACTTTTTCTCATAAATTTTATTTTTTTTGTAAATTTTCATCTTTTTTCTCATAAATTTGTAATTATTTTTCTTGTAGATTTGCAACTTTGTCCTCATGAATCTGAAACTTTTCTCTTAAGTCTTTGACTTTTTCCCCCATAAATTTGCATTTTTTTCTCATACATTTGCACTTTTTTTCTTAAAAAAATTGGAACTTTTTTCTCAGAAAGTTACAATTTTTTCTTGTACATTTTTTTTTTTTTTTACTTTTGTCTTATAAATTTGCAAAGGCCACCTGTATGCTGGCTAAAAGTTTATTCTATGTAATTAAATTGTAATTTTCTACTTTTTAAATGTTTTAAATTAGCAAGTTTTATCATACCCTTGCTTTACTCATGCAAATTTGTATCTAATTTACATTAGTACATTTGTATCTTGTGCTAAGTTGGTCAACACTCCCCACATCCTCCTTGTTAGACAATGAGTGAATTGTATCAAGCCATATGGTTCCATCTGCCAGCATATATTCCATTAAAAAAAACAAAAAACTACAACATGGAAAGTTTACCTGCAGCAACCTATTTGTTGTAACACAGACTTCACAGAACCCTGAATTTGGACATATAATAGGCTTCTAACCAACATTCTCCTGTTATATGCAACACACACCTGAGTCCTTAAGTCCAAAAAACCCAAAACATTTTGTCCATAAAATATCTCCGTGGTGCAGCACGTGCACAGATACAACTGAAGTGATGCTCCAGCATGTACCCCTTTACCCTATGCCCTCTGAAGTGCCCTTTTGGATGGGATGGCTTTTTTTAAAAAAAGAAATTATCACTCTATTAAAGCAAGAAATCTGTGTGTGTGACGTTAATAGGACATCATGGGACGTTCTATGATGTCCTATAAATGTGACACACACACAGATTTCTTGCTTCAATAAGGTCCTATATTGACATAACGCACGGCTCAGGAGACGCACACACACAGGCTTAGAGTAGTTCAAAGAGTTTATTAACAGCAGGAGTGAATGAGTGCATGTCTGCGGGGTGTAAATGTGTTGGTGATGGCGTCTGCTTCAGGCACAGAGGCAGGTGACCGTTCAGCCGAGCAACCCTATGGAGAGAGCACAGGGAGAGGGTGACGGGCATACACCAACACAGGAGGGATTTATGGCGAGAGAAGGACTTACTTGGATTGTCAGGATAGCTGGCACAACAAGGGGGCGAAGCCCGGAAGACAGCCACCTGGAGAGCTCCGTACAGCAGCGAGGAATGGGCGATGGAGTGGAGATGTGGGCTGCACGGTGGCGCAGTGGTTAGCACTGCGGCAGCACAGTTTACCCTTGGCCGGGGGATTGTGGGGATCGTGGGATCGTGGATTCGATCCCAGCCCCCGACCAACAGTGATCTGTGTGGAGTTTGCATGTTCTCCCCGTGTTGCGTGGGTTTACTCTGGGATTTCTCCGGTTTCCTCCCACATGCCAAAAACATGCATGTTAGGTTAATTGGCTGTTCTAAATTGTCCCTAGATATCTGTTTCCTATAGGCCCTTAGAATAGAGGGTTAGTATTAATGAAAGCGCTTTGAGTGGTCTTTGTGACTAGAAAAGCGCTATATAAGTGCAGGTTAGTTAGTTAGTTAGTTAGATGTCCGCCGCCGGGGAATCCACCTGTGCACAGGGGAGCAGACTGTGAAAGAGAGGTAAGGGTGCTTACCCAAATAATGTTTGCTGAAGAAGGAAGTAGCTCACAACGGTGAGGGACGAAGTCTGACGGCTTCAGGCCGAGCCTCCGGGCGAGACGGCCTTTATCCCTCGCCGCTGATGATTGTCAGGTGCGTGAGCAGGTGGCGCCGCTGATGAATGGCGCGGTGTGACAGTACTCCCCCCTCTAGCAGCGCCTCCTGGCGATGGCTTATCCGGGTGCGCTCGGTGGAAGTCCGCGATGAGCGATGGGTCCAACACAAACGACGGGGGCACCCATTGTCGATGCTCGGGCCCATAGCCCTCCCAGTCCACCAAGTATTGCAACCCACGACCTCGGCGCCGGGAGTCCAGGATGGAGGAGACGGACCAGGCCGGATGGCCACCAATCATCCGGGGCGCGGGTTGCGCTGCAGGAGGAGGGCAAAGGGGGTCGGTGACTGCCAGTTTCACCTTCGACACGTGGAAAGTGGGATGGATGCGGAGGGAGGGGGGAATAGCCACGCGCACAGCCACTGGGTTGACGATCCGGGTGATGGGAAAGGGACCCATGAACCGCTGTGCCAGCTTCCTCCTCTCGCCTTTTAACGTGACGTCCTGGGTAGACACATACATGAGTTGCCCAACTCTGTACGTCGGGGCAGGTCGTCTGTGCCGGTCCGCCACGGTCCTGTTGCGCTCCGCTGTGCGTAGAAGCGCATGACGCGCGGCAGCCCAGGTGGAGCGGAACTGCCTAAGGTGCGCCCTAACAGAGGGGACAGTTACCTCGCTCTCCTGCGCTGGAAACAGCGGGGGGTCGTAACCCAGGGACGCCTTGAAGGGGGACATCCCCGTTGCAGAAGAGCGGGCGGTGTTGTGGGCATACTCCACCCAGGCGAGATGGTTGCTCCAGGACGTCGGCTTGGATCTGGTAACACAGCGGAGCGCAGCCTCCAGCTCCTGAGTGGTCCTTTCACACTGCCCGTTAGACTGGGGGTGATGGCCGGAGGAGAGGCTCACCTTGGCTCCGATGGCGTTACAAAAGGATTTCCAAACCTCGGATGAAAATTGGGGGCCCCGGTCCGAGACCACGTCCACCGGAATCCCGTGCAGCCTGACCACGTGTTGGACGAGGAGGCCCGCCGTCTCCAGGGCGGTAGGGAGACCTCGCAGGGGGACGAAGTGTGCCGCCTTGGAGAAACGGTCCACGATGGTCAGGACAGTGTCAAAGGAGTTGGAAACGGGGAGTCCGGTGACGAAATCCAGTGCGATGTGCGACCAGGGCCTGCCGGGGACGGGCAGAGGCTGGAGCAGACCCACTGGAGGGGCATTTCCCGACTTGCTGGTGGCACAAATTGGGCAAGCCCGGGCGTAGCGGGCTGCATCCCTCCGCAGGCCTGGCCACCAAAAAGACCGTTGGAGGAGGCTGATCATCCGAGAGGTGCCGGGATGACAGGTGAGCCGGGAGGTGTGGAGCCAGTGGATGACCTCTCCTCGGACCGCAGATGGGACGAACAGTCTTCCCTCTGGTCCGCCGCCAGGATCAGGTTCCACCTCCTGCGCCTTCCGGATCTTGTCTTCAATGTCCCAAGAGATGGCTCCCACGACGCACGACCTGGGCAGGATAGTGTGGGGCGTCTCCTCAGCCTCCACGGGGGTGAACTGCCTAGAGAGGGTGTCAGGCAGGCCGTTCTTGGAGCCTGGCCTGAAGGTGATTGAAAAGCGGAACCTGGCGAAGAACAAAGACCAGCGCGCCTGGCGGGCATTCAGGCGCTTGGCAGATCGTAGGTATTCTAAGTTCTTATGGTCCGTCAGGACCACAAACGGCAGGTCCGCCCCCTCTAGCCAGTGGCGCCACTCCTGTAAGGCGAGTTTGATGGCCAGGAGCTCTCTGTCCCCCACATCGTAGTTCCTCTCCGCCGGGGACAGGCGCCGGGAGAAGAAGGCGCAAGGTCGTTTGGCGCCATCGTCAGGTGACCGCTGGGATAATACTGCTCCCACTCCCGTGTCCGATGCGTCCACCTCCACAATGCACTGCAGCGCGGGGTCGACCTGGCGAAGGACCCGGGAGGAGGAGAACTCTGCCTTCAGCGCCTTAAAGGCAGCAGCGACCTCTTCAGTCCACCGGAACGGGACCTTCGGGGACGTGAGGCGAGTCAGCGGTCCAACGATCGAGCTGAAATTTGGGACAAAGCGGCGGTAAAAATTGGCGAAGCCAACAAATTGTTGCACCTGCTTCCAGGATGCGGGAGTAGGCCACTCCACCACCGCCTTCACCTTCTCTGGGTCTGGGAGCACCTGGTCTTGAGCGATGATGAATCCCAGGAAGGATGTGGTCCTAGCGTAGAATTCGCATTTCTCAGCCTTCACGTACAGACGATTCTCCAGCAGTCTTTGGAGGACCCGCCTCACATGGACCTGGTGCTCGTCCCTGGACCTGGAGAAGATAAGAATGTCGTCCAGGTAGACGAACACGAAGAGGCCGATGAAATCCCGGAGGACGTCATTAATGAGGCGCTGAAAGACGGCAGGAGCGTTGGTCAACCCGAACGGCATGACAAGATACTCAAAGTGGCCGTTGGGGGTACGGAAGGCTGTTTTCCATTCATCTCCCTCCCGGATCCGGATGAGGTGGTAAGCGCTGCGTAAATCCAGCTTGGTAAACCAGGTCGCCCCCTGGAGGGAGTGAAAGGCAGTGTCCATGAGGGGCAGGGTGTAACGGTCCCTCTCAGTGATGTCATTTAGCGCTCGGTAGTCTATGCAGGGGCGGAGGGATCCGTCCTTTTTCCCGACAAAGAAAAACCCTGCCCCCACGGGTGACGACGATGGGCGAATAATCCCAGCGCTCAGCTCTGGAAAGTTGTGTGGGGAAGGACGGGAGGACTGTATTGATCGTCACTTCCTTGTGGTAACGTATCGTCACTTCCTGTTTTGCTGTCTGCCTGTGTGGTTTGCTCTCCAGCTCTCGAGCCACTAGCTATGGCTACTAGCTCTCTTTCCTCTCCTCCTCTGGTGTGCTCTCTCTGTCAGATGTTTAGCTACACCTCTGCCTCTTTTAGTGATAACGGTAAATGTAATAAATGTTGTCTTTTTGAGGCGCTCGAGGCGAGGTTGTCTGATTTGGAATCCCGGCTCCGCTGCATTGAAACACCGTCTGCGCCAGTTAATCTCGACGGACGCCCATTAGCTGCAGCGGAGCTAGCTAGCTTAGGTCCCACTGTCAGCGGTCCCTCGGCTCTCCTCTGCAGCGAGGAGACTGGGTGGGTGACGGTGAGAAGGAAGCCTAGTCGCAAAGCCCCGGTTCACCACCAACCTGTTCACGTTTCTAATCGTTTTTCCCCGCTCAGCGACACACCCGCTGAGGAAAAAACTCTGATCATTGGCGACTCTGTAGTCAGAAACGTGAACCTAGAGACTCCAGCGGCCATAGTCACATGTATTCCTGGGGCCAGAGCAGGCGACATCGAGTCAAATTTGAAAATGCTGGCTAAAAGTAACTGTAAATATTCCACAATTGTTATTCACGCCGGCATTAATGACATCCGTCTCCGGCAGTCGGAAGTCACGAAACTTAATGTAGAATCGGTGTGTGACTTTGCAAAAACGATGTCTGCCACTGTAGTATTCTCTGGGCCCCTCCCCAATCTGACCAGTGATGACATGTTTAGTCGCTCGTCATCCTTGAACCGCTGGCTGTCTGTGTGGTGTCCTAAAAATGACGTGGGCTACATTGACAATTGGAGCTCTTTTTGGGGAAAACCTGGTCTTATGAGACGAGACAGCATTCATCCCACTTTGGATGGTGCTTCTCATTTATCTAACAATCTGGCATCTTTTTTATCCAAATTTCCAAAACCCTGACTACTCAGAGTTGGGACCAGGAAGCAGAGTCGCAGTCTTACACGCCTCTCTGCAGCTCCTCTTCATCCGCCACCCCTCAGCTTAGCCCCTGTCTTCCCCATCAGAGAATCGTTCTGCTCCCTCCAAAGTAAATAAAAATATAATGTATAAGCATCCCAAAGTGATAAAGCAAAATATTGGTAAAACTCAAATTAAACATAAAGCCTCTAAATTGAATGATTTGGCCTCTGTTCCTCCTCATAATTTAAAAATTAAATGTGGTTTATTAAATATTAGGTCTCTAACTCCCAAGTCTCTGTTAGTCCATGATCTGTTAATTGATCATCAGATTGATTTAATTTCCCTTACAGAGACTTGGTTAGGACAAGAGGATTATGTTGGTTTAAATGAATCAACTCCCTCTGGTTATTTAAACTGTCAAAATCCCAGAAGTTCTGGTCGTGGAGGAGGAGTAGCATCAATTTACCATTCCAAATTACTAGTTAATGTAAAGCAAAAAACATGTTATAATTCCTTTGAGGGCCTGGTCCTCAGTATTGGGCACTTTAGCAATTCCAGGTTAAACCCAATTTTATTTGCCATAGTTTATCGTCCCCCATCAACCTATTCAGAATTTTTATCCGAATTTCCTGATTTCTTAGCTGATTTAGTGCTGAAATCTGATAGAATAATTATAGTAGGGGACTTTAATATACATGTGGATGTAGATAGTGACTGCCTTAATGTGGCTTTTAATTCAATATTAGACTCGATTGGGTTTTCTCAGAAAGTAGGAAATTCTACTCATTACCTCCACCATACATTGGACCTTGTTCTGACATATGGCATAGAAATAGAAAATCTTGTAGTGTCTCCTCATAACCCTGTACTGTCAGACCATTGTCTGTTAACCTTTGATTTTACTATTTCTGACTATTTGGCTCCTAAAGAAAAATATTATCACAGTAGATGCCTCTCAGATGATGCTGTTTCCAAATTTATGCAGATTGTTTCCTCTATGCCATGTGTCAACACAACGGAAATAAGCTATAGACAGCTTGCTCCTTCTGTAATTGATAACATGGTGGATAGTGTTTCAGCTTCTCTGCATCAGGCTCTAGACTTGGTGGCCCCCTTAAAAAAGAAAAAGTCTAATCAGAGATTTTTAACTCCTTGGTTCAACACAGAAACTCGTAGCTTAAAACAGAAGACTCGTCAATTAGAAAGAAAATGGCGCTCTACTAATTTAGATGAAATCTATTTAGCTTGGAGAAATCATCTTTTAATTTATAAAAAATCTCTTAGAAAAGCTAGAACGAGTTATTACTCTGCATTAATAGAAGAGAACAAGAATAATCCCAGGTTTCTTTTCAGTACTGTAGCCAGGTTGACAAAGAGTCAGGACTCTGTCAATCCTAGCATCCCCTTAGAGCTTACTAGTCAGGACTTTATGAACTTTTTCAATAATAAAATTTCATCCATCAGAGATAAAATCAATCAGATTCTTCCCACAGTTAACTTAAATACTGTAACTACTACAACTCCTTCTATTGATGTCTGTCTTGATGAGTTTACTCCAATCGACCTTTGTGAGTTAGACAAAATAGTTTCCTCATCCAAACCTTCAACTTGTCTTTTAGACCCTATTCCTACCAGGTTATTTAAAGAAGTCTTCCCACTTATTGGTAGCTTTATTCTTCATATAATCAATTCTTCATTAACTTTAGGCCATGTACCGCAGGCTTTTAAAACGGCTGTAATTAAACCCTTACTCAAAAAGCCAACGCTAGATCCAGGAGCTTTAGCTAACTATAGACCAATCTCTAATCTCCCTTTCATTTCAAAAATCTTAGAAAGAGTTGTTGCTATGCAATTATTTGACCACCTGCAGGGAAATGGTTTATTTGAGGAGTTTCAATCTGGGTTTAGAATCCATCATAGCACTGAAACAGCCTTAGCGAAGGTCATTAACGACCTCCTCATTGCATCTGATAATGGACTAGTTTCTGTACTTGTCCTTTTAGATCTTAGTGCAGCTTTTGATACTATTGATCATAATATTCTACTTGATAGATTAGAACACTATGTTGGACTTAATGGAACTTCGTTGCAGTGGTTTAGATCTTATTTATCTGATAGGTTCCAGTTTGTTCATGTAAATGATGAGTTTTCTCTCAGCTCAAAGCTTAGTCATGGAGTTCCACAGGGATCTGTGCTTGGCCCTACTCTTTTTAGTTTATATATGCTTCCGTTAGGCAACATTATTAGAAAGCACTGTATACATTTTCACTGTTATGCAGATGACACACAATTATACCTGTCAATGAAGCCAGATGATACTAATCAATTAGCCAAGTTAGAAGCCTGTCTTAAGGAAATCAAAGTTTGGATGACTTGTAATTTCCTGCTATTAAATTCAGATAAGACTGAAGTCATTCTTGTTGGTCCAAAAAACCTTAGAAATTCCTTTCCAAATCAAACTTTCAGTTTGGATGCAGTTACTCTTTCTCTTAATAGCTCTGTGAGGAACCTTGGAGTTATTTTTGATCAGGATTTGTCCTTCAATTCACATATTAAATTTGTTTCTAAGACTGTCTTCTATCATTTGCGTAATATTGCCAAGATTAGGAGCATCTTGTCTCAGAGTGATGCTGAGAAGCTGATCCACGCTTTTGTTAGCTCGAGATTAGATTATTGTAATTCTTTATTATCAGGTTGTCCTAAAACATCTTTAAAAAGTCTTCAGCTGATCCAAAATGCTGCAGCAAGAGTTTTAACAGGTACTAGAAAGAGAGATCATATCTCTCCGGTTCTGGCCTCCCTTCATTGGCTTCCCATAGAGTTTAGAATTAAGTTTAAAATCCTTCTTCTTACTTACAAAGCTCTAAACAATCAGGCTCCTTTTTATTTAAAAGATCTGATACTACCGTATCATCCTAACAGAGCACTACGCTCCCAAAATGCAGGTTTACTTGTAATACCTAGAATCTCCAAAAGTACAATGGGAGGCAGAGCCTTCAGTTATCAAGCTCCTCTCCTGTGGAATCAGCTGCCAATCTGGATTCGGGAGTCAGACTCGATCTCTGTTTTTAAGAATAGGGCTAAAACCTACCTTTTTGATATAGCCTACAATTAGGGAGGGATCATGTGTTTTCTGAACCCTCCCTTAGTTATGCTGCTAATAGGTTTAGTCAGCCGGGGGACCTCCAGTAATGCACTGGGCCTCACTCCTTTCCTCACTCTCTATGAAATATTTTTTTTTTGCTGGTCATTAACATTTGTTTGTTCTCTCTCATAGATTGAGTCCCCATCGTGCTGTTTGCTCTCTACATGTCTGTTCTTTTCTTCTTCTCTATCCCCTCACCCCCCAGCCAGTCGCAGCAGATGACTGCCCCTCCCTGAGCCTGGTTCTGCTGGAGGTTTCTTCCTGTTAAAAGGGAGTTTTTCCTCTCCACCGTCGCCAAGTGCTTGCTCACAGGGGATCGCCTGATTGCTGGGGTCTTTCTGCAACTGTGGGGGTCCTCCCTACAGTTGATAGTGCTATGAGATGACTGTTGTTGTGAAATGGCGCTATATAAATAAAGTTGAATTGAATTGAATTGAATTGAATTGAATTGATTCCTTCAGGTAAGTATTCATGGTCTCCTTCTCCGGTGCCGACAGGCTGTAGAGCCGACCAGAAGGCAGGGGAGCCCCCTGGCGGAGGTTGATAGCACAGTCATAGGGTCGATGCGGGGGAAGAGACATAGCTTTCGATTTACTAAATACCATACCCAGGTCGTGAAATTCTGGAGGCACCAGCGACAGGTCCGGAGGTGCTGTATCCGCCACAGGGGGAGCCGCGGACGGGGAGCAGGCAGCGGACTGAAGGCAGGTGCCCATACAGAAGGTACTCCACGCCGATACCCCAGCTGACCTCCAGTCCAGGACAGGGTTGTGGAGGCATAGCCAGGGATACCCCAGGATGACGGGCGACACAGAGTTGGGCAGGACGTAAAATACCATCTCCTCCCGGTGGTTCCCTGAGATGATGACTGGGACAGGCATGGTTTGGTGAGAAACTCTCCCAAGGGAGGCACGGGAGAGATGGACCAGGGAGATGGGGTGTTTTAATGCCTGACAGCGGATGCCCAATCGGGTTGCCAGGCCTTGTGAAATGAAGCTGCCCTCTGCGCCCGAATCCACCAGTGCGTGGGTGAGGTGCCCAGTGGGATTGTGGCAGAAACGGATGGGCAGCTTTAATTGGGTGAGGGGACTTTGCCGATTGACGTCCGCGAGGCCCCCTACAGTGACTCGCGGACCCCGCCGTTTGGCTTTTGTGGACAAAGCTCTACCGTGTGTTGACTGTCTCTGCAATACATGCAGAGACCCAACTCACGGCGGCGCTGTTTCTCTGCCGAGGAGAGCTTTGCCCAGCCCGTCACCATCGGCTCCGACTCCTCGGGGCACGATGGTGGCGGCGTCGCCAGGGGGCGAGCTTGGGGCAGGCGTAGCGGGGCTCCCCGAGGGCGAGAAGCAGACGGCTTCCGTCCTGAGGAGCGCTCGCGCAGCCTGTTGTCCAAGCTGATTGCCAGTGAGGTTAGCTCCGCTAACGTTCCGGGGATATCCCGTCCAGCCAGTTCATCCCTCAGATCACTATTGAGGCTGCGGAGGAACAGGCCGCAGAGGGAGCGCTCCTCCCAGCCCAATTCCTCCGCCGCTACCCGGTATTCGATGGCATGATCCGCGGCCGACCGGTTTCCCTGCTGGAGAGCGAGAAGCCGATCGACCTGGACCGCCTCGGAACGAGAATGATCGAACACCTCCAGGAAGCGCCTCACGAACTCGGCATAGGTGAGGGTGGCATAACTGGGTCTCGCCATAATAGCGTAGGCCCAAGTTAAAGCGCGCCCCTCCAGGAGATTCCCTATGTAGCCGATTCGGCTGTGATCTGAGGGGAAGTCTCCGGGCACACGGTCAAACACGGACTCGCACTGCATCACAAACCCCTGCGCTCCGCCGAGCTTTCCGCTAAAGCGAGCGGGGGTCGGAATCGGTGTGAGTCGGGCCGGTGCCACCGGAGCTGGCTGGACGGCCACCGGAACAGCAGGAGCTGCGCCACCCTGAGGAGCCGGGGGGAACGGCTGCTGGGGGTCCAGGCGGTCCAATCGGCCAGTGATAGTTATCAATTGATTCAGGATAACCTGCTGTTGATAAGCTATTTAATCCACTCTAGCCTCGATAGTGGTAAGCCGGTGTGCAAGCCCGCCGTCCGCCGAGCCGCTCTGCTGAAGCCGTACTGACATAACGCACGGCTCAGGAGACGCACACACACAGGCTTAGAGTAGTTCAAAGAGTTTATTAACAGCAGGAGTGAATGAGTGCGTGTCTGCGGGGTGTAAATGTGTTGGTGATGGCGTCTGCTTCAGGCACAGAGGCAGGTGACCGTTCAGCCGAGCAACCCTATGGAGAGAGCACAGGGAGAGGGTGACGGGCATACACCAACACAGGAGGGATTTATGGCGAGAGAAGGACTTACTTGGATTGTCAGGATAGCTGGCACAACAAGGGGGCGAAGCCCGGAAGACAGCCACCTGGAGAGCTCCGTACAGCAGCGAGGAATGGGCGATGGAGTGGAGATGTCCGCCGCCGGGGAATCCACCTGTGCACAGGGGAGCAGACTGGGAAAGAGAGGTAAGGGTGCTTACCCAAATAATGTTTGCTGAAGAAGGAAGTAGCTCACAACGGTGAGGGACGAAGTCTGACGGCTTCAGGCCGAGCCTCTGGGCGAGACGGCCTTTATCCCTCGCCGCTGATGATTGTCAGGTGCGTGAGCAGGTGGCGCCGCTGATGAATGGCGCGGCGTGACATATATGACATCATAAAGACACATTTGTCTTATAAATGTCTAATTTTTTCTCAAAAATTTGCAACTTTTTCCTCATAGTTTTGCAATTTTTTTTTCTTGTAGATTTGCAACTTTTTTTCTCAGAAATTTGCAACATTTTTAATTTTTTGATTTTTTTTTCTCAAATTTGTAATTATTTTTTTGTAGCTTTGCAATATTTTCCCCCATAAATCTGCAACTTTTTCTTAAAATCTTGTGTTTTTGTCTCATAAGTTTGCAGCTTTTTTATATCAACATGTTGTGATTTTTTTCCTCATAAATTTGCAATTTTTTTTGTCAAATCTGCAACTTTCATTCATAGATAGATAGATGTACTTTATTGATTCCAAACTGGGAAATTACAGTGTAACAGCAGCATGACAGTTGACAACCAAACAACAGAAACACACACATGACACTCTCTCAGCTCATGCTGCACTCCCCTCAGCTTCTCCTTGTCTCCAGCCCTAAAAGCTCTCTTCTTTTTGTTCAGAAGTGCTTTCAGGTCACTGGTGACCCATGGTCTGTTGTTGGAGAAGCAGTGTACAGTCTGAGCTGGCATGGTCATGTCTTCACAGAATCTAATGTATTCTGTGATGCAGTCGCTCATATTGTCTACAGTATGTCCACCCCATGTGGGTCACAGAGTCCGCTCCAGTCCGTCGTCTCGAAGCAGTCCTGCAGTGCATCAGCAGCCTCCTGTGTCCACCTCCTCACAGTCCGTGTATAAGCAGGCTGCCTTTGCACGAGGGGGACGTACTTGGGTGTTAACATGACCTTGCAGTGATCTGATTTGCCAATGGGGGTAGAGCTGAGGCACTATATGCATCCCTGACATTGGCATACAGTAAATCCGGTGTTTTGTTCTCTCTGGTGGGACAGTCAACAAACTGGTGAAAGTTTGGTTGTGTTTTTCCCACTGAGACATGGTTAAAATCACCTGTGATGGCCATGAATGCACCCAGGTGCTTCTCCAGTAATGTGGCTGCAGTGGAGCTGATGACGTCACAGGGCACCGCTGCGTCAGCTGACGGAGGGACGTAGACGATAACAATTAAAGCGCACTTCATTTCTCGCGGCATATAATAAGGTCTCATACTAACAGCCAGCAGTTCAGTGTCCGGGCTGCAGCACTTTTCCTTCACATAAATGTGTCTGGAATGACACCACCGTTCATTAACAAGAAGAGCCACTCCTCCTCCTCTCTTTTCCTGCTGCTTAACACGTCTCTGTCCCCCCGTATAGTCTTGAAGCCAAGTATCGCTACGTTTACATCCGGGATCTGTGAGTGTAACCACGTCTCCGTAAAACACATGAAACTACACTCACGATACTCCTTTTGCGCCCTGACCAGCACTGTAAGCTCGTCTGTTTTATTTCCCAGCGATCGCACGTTCCCGGTGATGATCATCGGTACAGCCGACTTATGCTTCCTCCTCCTCCTCCTCGCCTTCGCTCCAGCCCTTCGCCCACGGTGTCTCCTCTTCAGCTCATCCAAGATGAGGGGCTTCACTGCCAGCCGCAGCGTTCCAGGCTCTGGCCTTCTCAGCGCAATCAGCTGTTTGCGTGTGTAAACAATGCGTCCACCCCCACCTCTGTTGATCTCCATTGTCTGAGGAAGAGAAAAAGAAACGAAAACTAGAAAAAAGACCAGCTAAAAAGAGAGAAAAAAGTTGGTCCAGTCTTAGTCTGAGTATTCCTACTGAGCCCTGGTTAATAAGAGACACACTATATACAGGAATAAACAAATAGAAACACAAAGACACGAGAGAGTTGCTGCTGGTACGGCTGCCCTGCCTCCGGCGCCATTAAAAAAAAAAAAAAAAAATTCATTGATTTATTCATTCATTCATGTTTAACTGCTTCATCATTTAGGATTGCTTGGTGGTGGGGGGGGGGGGGGGCTGGAGCCTGTCTCACCATCTTGTTCGGTAGTGGTCAGAGAGGCCGTTGGTGTGGATTGGCAGCCATGTTTCTGTCAGTCAGCCCCAGGGCAGCTGTGGTTACAGTAGTAGCTTACCACTACCATTGTCTATGGAATGAATGAATAATGTATCCATTGTAAAGTGTCTTTGAGTGTTTATGAAAAAGCACTATATAAATCTGATGCATTATTATTACTATCTTTGGGCGAGAGGCAGGGTCCACCCTGGACACATCGCCAGTCCATCACAGGGCCAACACAGAGAGACAGACAACCATTCACCCTCACATCCATACCTAAGAACCATTTAGAATTGCCAGTTGATACCAGGTAACCTAACCTCCATGTTTTTGGCCTGTGGGAGGAAACCAGAGTACCTGGAGAAAACCCATGCAGACACGGGAATAACATGTAAACTCCATACAGAAGGGTCACTGTAAATTGAAAAATGTTCAACTTTTTTTTCATGAATTTACAACTTTTTCGTGTAAACTTCTAAATTTTTTCTGTAAATTTTCATAATTTTTCTCATAAATTTGCAACTTTTTTTTTTAAAATTTTGTGACTTTTTTCCTCATAAATTTGTAATTTTTTCTTGTAGATTTGCAACTTTTTTCTCAATATTTTGTTCCTCATAAATTTGCTATTTTCATATATCTGCAACTTTGTCATGTGACCCCCCCCCAATTTTCAACTTTTTCTTATAAATTTGCAACTTTTTTCTTATAATTTTTTTTACTTTTTCTCATAAATTTTATTTTTTTTGTAAATTTTCATCTTTTTTCTCATAAATTTGTAATTATTTTTCTTGTAGATTTGCAACTTTGTCCTCATGAATCTGAAACTTTTCTCTTAAGTGTTTGACTTTTTTCCCCCATAAATTTGCATTTTTTTCTCATACATTTGCACTTTTTTTCTTAAAAAAAATTGGAACTTTTTTCTCAGAAAGTTACAATTTTTTCTTGTACATTTTTTTTTTTTTTTTACTTTTGTCTTATAAATTTGCAAAGGCCACCTGTATGCTGGCTAAAAGTTTATTCTATGTAATTAAATTGTAATTTTCTACTTTTTAAATGTTTTAAATTAGCAAGTTTTATCATACCCTTGCTTTACTCATGCAAATTTGTACCTAATTTACATTAGTACATTTGTATCTTGTGCTAAGTTGGTCAACACTCCCCACATCCTCCTTGTTAGACAATGAGTGAATTGTATCAAGCCATATGGTTCCATCTGCCAGCATATATTCCATTAAAAAAAAAAACAAACTACAACATGGAAAGTTTACCTGCAGCAACCTATTTGTTGTAACACAGACTTCACAGAACCCTGAATTTGGACATATAATAGGCTTCTAACCAACATTCTCCTGTTATATGCAACACACACCTGAGTCCTTAAGTCCAAAAAACCCAAAACATTTTGTCCATAAAATATCTCCGTGGTGCAGCACGTGCACAGATACAACTGAAGTGATGCTCCAGCATGGACCCCTTTACCCTATGCCCTCTGAAGTGCCCTTTTGGATGGGATGGCTTTTTAAAAAAAAAGAAATTATCACTCTATTAAAGCAAGAAATCTGTGTGTGTGACGTTAATAGGACATCATAGGACGTTCTATGATGTCCTATAAATGTGACACACACACAGATTTCTTGCTTCAATAAAGTCCTATATGACATCATAAAGACACATTTGTCTCATAAATGTCTAATTTTTTCTCAAAAATTTGCAACTTTTTCCTCATAGATTTGCAATTTTTTTTTCTTGTAGATTTGCAACTTTTTTTTCTCAGAAATTTGCAACATTTTTAATTTTTTGATTTTTTTTCTCAAATTTGTAATTATTTTTTTGTAGCTTTGCAATATTTTCCCCCATAAATCTGCAACTTTTTCTTAAAATCTTGTATTTCTTTCTCATAAGTTTGCAGCTTTTTTATATCAACATGTTGTGATTTTTTTCCTCATAAATTTGCAATTTTTTTTGTCAAATCTGCAACTTTCATTCATAGATAGATAGATGTACTTTATTGATTCCAAACTGGGAAATTACAGTGTAACAGCAGCATGACAGTTGACAACCAAACAACAGAAACACACACATGACACTCTCTCAGCTCATGCTGCACTCCCCTCAGCTTCTCCTTGTCTCCAGCCCTAAAAGCTCTCTTCTTTTTGTTCAGAAGTGCTTTCAGGTCACTGGTGACCCATGGTCTGTTGTTGGAGAAGCAGTGTACAGTCTGAGCTGGCATGGTCATGTCTTCACAGAATCTAATGTATTCTGTGATGCAGTCGCTCATATTGTCTACAGTATGTCCACCCCATGTGGGTCACAGAGTCCGCTCCAGTCCGTCGTCTCGAAGCAGTCCTGCAGTGCATCAGCAGCCTCCTGTGTCCACCTCCTCACAGTCCGTGTATAAGCAGGCTGCCTTTGCACGAGGGGGACGTACTTGGGTGTTAACATGATCTTGCAGTGATCTGATTTGCCAATGGGGGGTAGAGCTGAGGCACTATATGCATCCCTGACATTGGCATACAGTAAATCCGGTGTTTTGTTCTCTCTGGTGGGACAGTCAACAAACTGGTGAAAGTTTGGTTGTGTTTTTCCCACTGAGACATGGTTAAAATCACCTGTGATGGCCATGAATGCACCCGGGTGATTCTCCAGTAATGTGGCTGCAGTGGAGCTGATGACGTCACAGGGCACCGCTGCGTCAGCTGACGGAGGGATGTAGACGATAACAATTAAAGCACACTTCATTTCTCGCGGCATATAATAAGGTCTCATACTAACAGCCAGCAGTTCAGTGTCCGGGCTGCAGCACTTTTCCTTCACATAAATGTGTCTGGAATGACACCACCGTTCATTAACAAGAAGAGCCACTCCTCCTCCTCTCTTTTCCTGCTGCTTAACACGTCTCTGTCCCCCCGTATAGTCTTGAAGCCAAGTATCGCTACGTTTACATCCGGGATCTGTGAGTGTAACCACGTCTCCGTAAAACACATGAAACTACACTCACGATACTCCTTTTGCGCCCTGACCAGCACTGTAAGCTCGTCTGTTTTATTTCCCAGCGATCGCACGTTCCCAGTGATGATCATCGGTACAGCCGACTTATGCTTCCTCCTCCTCCTCCTCGCCTTTGCTCCAGCCCTTCGCCCACGGTGTCTCCTCTTCAGCTCATCCAAGATGAGGGGCTTCACTGCCAGCCGCAGCGTTCCAGGCTCTGGCCTTCTCAGCGCAATCAGCTGTTTGCGTGTGTAAACAATGCGTCCATCCCCACCTCTGTTGATCTCCATTGTCCGAGGAAGAGAAAAAGAAACGAAAACTAGAAAAAAGACCAGCTAAAAAGAGAGAAAAAAGTTGGTCCAGTCTTAGTCTGAGTATTCCTACTGAGCCCTGGTTAATAAGAGACACACTATATACAGGAATAAACAAATAGAAACACAAAGACACGAGAGAGTTGCTGCTGGTACGGCTGCCCTGCCTCCGGCGCCATTAAAAAAAAAAAAAAAAATTCATTGATTTATTCATTCATTCATGTTTAACTGCTTCATCATTTAGGATTGCTTGGTGGGGGGGTGGGGGGGGGGCTGGAGCCTGTCTCACCATCTTGTTCGGTAGTGGTCAGAGAGGCCGTTGGTGTGGATTGGCAGCCATGTTTCTGTCAGTCAGCCCCAGGGCAGCTGTGGTTACAGTAGTAGCTTACCACTACCATTGTCTATGGAATGAATGAATAATGTATCCATTGTAAAGTGTCTTTGAGTGTTTATGAAAAAGCACTATATAAATCTGATGCATTATTATTACTATCTTTGGGCGAGAGGCAGGGTCCACCCTGGACACATCGCCAGTCCATCACAGGGCCAACACAGAGAGACAGACAACCATTCACCCTCACATCCATACCTAAGAACCATTTAGAATTGCCAGTTGATACCAGGTAACCTAACCTCCATGTTTTTGGCCTGTGGGAGGAAACCAGAGTACCCGGAGAAAACCCACGCAGACACAGGAATAACATGCAAACTCCATACAGAAGGGTCACTGTAAATTTAAAAATGTTCAACTTTTTTTTCATGAATTTACAACTTTTTCGTGTAAACTTCTAATTTTTTTCTGTAAATTTTCATCATTTTTCTCATAAATTTGGAATATTTTTTTTTAAATTTTGTGACTTTTGCCTCATAAATTTGTAATTTTTTCTTGTAGATTTGCAACTTTTTTCTCAATATTTTTTTCCCCATAAATTTGCTATTCTCATATATCTGCAACTTTGTCATGTGATTCCCCCCAATTTTCAACTTTTTCTTATAAATTTGCAACTTTTTTCTTATAATTTTTTTTTGACTTTTTGTCATAAATTTGACTTTTTTTTGTAAATTTTCATCTTTTTTCTCATAAATTTGTAATTATTTTTCTTGTAGATTTGCAACTTTGTCCTCATGAATCTGAAAATTTTCACTTAAGTCTTTGACTTTTTCCCCCATAAATTTGCATTTTTTTCTTGTAGGTTTACAACTTTTTTCCTCATACATTTGCCCTTTTTTTCTCAAAAAATTAGAACTTTTTTCTCAGAAAGTTACAATTTTTTCTCGTACATTTTTTTTTTTTACTTTTGTCTTATAAATTTGCAAAGGCCACCTGTATGCTGGCTAAAAGTTTATTCTATGTAATTAAATTGTAATTTTCTACTTTTTAAATGTTTTAAATTAGCAAGTTTTATCATACCCTTGCTTTACTCATGCAAATTTGTACCTAATTTACATTAGTACACTTGTATCTTGTGCTAAGTTGGTGAACACTCCCCACATCCTCCTTGTTAGACAATGAGTGAATTGTATCAAGCCATATGGTTCCATCTGCCAGCATATATTCCATTAAAAAAAAAAACAAACTACAACATGGAAAGTTTACCTGCAGCAACCTATTTGTTGTAACACAGACTTCACAGAACCCTGAATTTGGACATATAATAGGCTTCTAACCAACATTCTCCTGTTATATGCAACACACACCTGAGTCCTTAAGTCCAAAAAACCCAAAACATTTTGTCCATAAAATATCTCCGTGGTGCAGCACGTGCACAGATACAACTGAAGTGATGCTCCAGCATGGACCCCTTTACCCTATGCCCTCTGAAGTGCCCTTTTGGATGGGATGGCTTTTTTTAAAAAAAGAAATTATCACTCTATTAAAGCAAGAAATCTGTGTGTGTGACGTTAATAGGACATCATAGGACGTTCTATGATGTCCTATAAATGTGACACACACACAGATTTCTTGCTTCAATAAAGTCCTATATGACATCATAAAGACACATTTGTCTCATAAATGTCTAATTTTTTCTCAAAAATTTGCAACTTTTTCCTCATAGATTTGCAATTTTTTTTTCTTGTAGATTTGCAACTTTTTTTTCTCAGAAATTTGCAACATTTTTAATTTTTTGATTTTTTTTCTCAAATTTGTAATTATTTTTTTGTAGCTTTGCAATATTTTCCCCCATAAATCTGCAACTTTTTCTTAAAATCTTGTATTTCTTTCTCATAAGTTTGCAGCTTTTTTATATCAACATGTTGTGATTTTTTTCCTCATAAATTTGCAATTTTTTTTGTCAAATCTGCAACTTTCATTCATAGATAGATAGATGTACTTTATTGATTCCAAACTGGGAAATTACAGTGTAACAGCAGCATGACAGTTGACAACCAAACAACAGAAACACACACATGACACTCTCTCAGCTCATGCTGCACTCCCCTCAGCTTCTCCTTGTCTCCAGCCCTAAAAGCTCTCTTCTTTTTGTTCAGAAGTGCTTTCAGGTCACTGGTGACCCATGGTCTGTTGTTGGAGAAGCAGTGTACAGTCTGAGCTGGCATGGTCATGTCTTCACAGAATCTAATGTATTCTGTGATGCAGTCGCTCATATTGTCTACAGTATGTCCACCCCATGTGGGTCACAGAGTCCGCTCCAGTCCGTCGTCTCGAAGCAGTCCTGCAGTGCATCAGCAGCCTCCTGTGTCCACCTCCTCACAGTCCGTGTATAAGCAGGCTGCCTTTGCACGAGGGGGACGTACTTGGGTGTTAACATGATCTTGCAGTGATCTGATTTGCCAATGGGGGGTAGAGCTGAGGCACTATATGCATCCCTGACATTGGCATACAGTAAATCCAGTGTTTTGTTCTCTCTGGTGGGACAGTCAACAAACTGGTGAAAGTTTGGTTGTGTTTTTCCCACTGAGACATGGTTAAAATCACCTGTGATGGCCATGAATGCACCCGGGTGATTCTCCAGTAATGTGGCTGCAGTGGAGCTGATGACGTCACAGGGCACCGCTGCGTCAGCTGACGGAGGGACGTAGACGATAACAATTAAAGCGCACTTCATTTCTCGCGGCATATAATAAGGTCTCATACTAACAGCCAGCAGTTCAGTGTCCGGGCTGCAGCACTTTTCCTTCACATAAATGTGTCTGGAATGACACCACCGTTCATTAACAAGAAGAGCCACTCCTCCTCCTCTCTTTTCCTGCTGCTTATCACGTCTCTGTCCCCCCATATAGTCTTGAAGCCAAGTATCGCTACGTTTACATCCGGGATCTGTGAGTGTAACCACGTCTCCGTAAAACACATGAAACTACACTCACGATACTCCTTTTGCGCCCTGACCAGCACTGTAAGCTCGTCTGTTTTATTTCCCAGCGATCGCACGTTCCCGGTGATGATCATCGGTACAGCCGACTTATGCTTCCTCCTCCTCCTCCTCCTCACCTTCGCTCCAGCCCTTTGCCCACGGTGTCTCCTCTTCAACTCATCCAAGATGAGGGGCTTCACTGCCAGCCGCAGCGTTCCAGGCTCTGGCCTTCTCAGCGCAATCAGCTGTTTGCGTGTGTAAACAATGCGTCCATCCCCACCTCTGTTGATCTCCATTGTCCGAGGAAGAGAAAAAGAAACGAAAACTAGAAAAAAGACCAGCTAAAAAGAGAGAAAAAAGTTGGTCCAGTCTTAGTCTGAGTATTCCTACTGAGCCCTGGTTAATAAGAGACACACTATATACAGGAATAAACAAATAGAAACACAAAGACACGAGAGAGTTGCTGCTGGTACGGCTGCCCTGCCTCCGGCGCCATTAAAAAAAAAAAAAAAAATTCATTGATTTATTCATTCATTCATGTTTAACTGCTTCATCATTTAGGATTGCTTGGTGGGGGGGTGGGGGGGGTGGGGCTGGAGCCTGTCTCACCATCTTGTTCGGTAGTGGTCAGAGAGGCCGTTGGTGTGGATTGGCAGCCATGTTTCTGTCAGTCAGCCCCAGGGCAGCTGTGGTTACAGTAGTAGCTTACCACTACCATTGTCTATGGAATGAATGAATAATGTATCCATTGTAAAGTGTCTTTGAGTGTTTATGAAAAAGCACTATATAAATCTGATGCATTATTATTACTATCTTTGGGCGAGAGGCAGGGTCCACCCTGGACACATCGCCAGTCCATCACAGGGCCAACACAGAGAGACAGACAACCATTCACCCTCACATCCATACCTAAGAACCATTTAGAATTGCCAGTTGATACCAGGTAACCTAACCTCCATGTTTTTGGCCTGTGGGAGGAAACCAGAGTACCCGGAGAAAACCCACGCAGACACAGGAATAACATGTAAACTCCACACAGAAGGGTCACTGTAAATTGAAAAATGTTCAACTTTTTTTTCATGAATTTACAACTTTTTCGTGTAAACTTCTAATTTTTTTCTGTAAATTTTCATCATTTTTCTCATAAATTTGGAACATTTTTTTTTTAAATTTTGTGACTTTTGCCTCATAAATTTGTAATTTTTTCTTGTAGATTTGCAACTTTTTTCTCAATATTTTTTTCCCCATAAATTTGCTATTCTCATATATCTGCAACTTTGTCATGTGATTCCCCCCAATTTTCAACTTTTTCTTATAAATTTGCAACTTTTTTCTTATAATTTTTTTTTGACTTTTTGTCATAAATTTGACTTTTTTTTGTAAATTTTCATCTTTTTTCTCATAAATTTGTAATTATTTTTCTTGTAGATTTGCAACTTTGTCCTCATGAATCTGAAAATTTTCACTTAAGTCTTTGACTTTTTCCCCCATAAATTTGCATTTTTTTCTTGTAGGTTTACAACTTTTTTCCTCATACATTTGCCCTTTTTTTCTCAAAAAATTAGAACTTTTTTCTCAGAAAGTTACAATTTTTTCTCGTACATTTTTTTTTTTTACTTTTGTCTTATAAATTTGCAAAGGCCACCTGTATGCTGGCTAAAAGTTTATTCTATGTAATTAAATTGTAATTTTCTACTTTTTAAATGTTTTAAATTAGCAAGTTTTATCATACCCTTGCTTTACTCATGCAAATTTGTACCTAATTTACATTAGTACACTTGTATCTTGTGCTAAGTTGGTGAACACTCCCCACATCCTCCCTGTTAGACAATGAGTGAATTGTATCAAGCTATATGGTTCCATCTGCCAGCATATATTTGTTGCAACTCGCCGCTCGTTAGCGGCGCCGGCTGCGCGCACACCTGCGCCTCGTCGGCAGCACGGGATGTAGACCGCTCTGCCCTGGGCTTCGGCCTGGGGCCGTCTGGTCCCTTCGGCCGGCTTGCTGCGGAGGAGCCCCCTCGCCTTCCAGCAAGATCTACAGCGTAAGCATACCTTCCCTTGTCGTTCCCATCTCACCCCTGTGCACAGGTGGATTCCCGGCGGCGGACTTCGCCTCTGCATCGCCGTCTTCTCGCTGCTGTCAGGTGCATCATCAGGTCACTGTCTCCCGGGCTTGCCCTTGTACACGCCTGCCACCTGCCCTGCCAAGTAAGCCAACAAGATCCTTAACCTTTTGTACTGGTTTGGTGCCCGTTACCTTTTCCCTGTGCTCTCTCCCCAGGGCTGTCCGGCTGCACGGTTTCCTGCCTCTGTGCCTGACGCAGACGTCTGCCACCAGTACATCCACATATCACAGACATGCAACCACACATCCCTGTTGTTGAATAAAGCTGTTAAATTCACTCTGAGCCTGCGTGTGTGTCTCCTGAGCTGTGCGGTATGTCAGTACGGCTTCAGCAGAGCGGCTCGGCGGACAGCGGGCTCACACGCCGACTTTCCACCCTCAAGGCTCGGGTGGATTTAATAGCTCATCAGCAACAGGTGATTCTTAATCAGTTAACTTTGATTACTGACCGGTTAGACCGCCTGGACCCCCGGCAGCTGTTCCCCCCGGCTCGTCAGGGAGGCTCAGCTTCCGTAGCTTCAGTGGCTGTCCAGCCTGCTCCGGGTGTCCCAGCTCGACTCACACCTATCCCGACCCCCACCCGCTTTAGCGGTAAGCTCGGTGGAGCGCGGGGGTTCATTATGCAGTGTGAGTCGGTGTTCTTGCGTGTTCCCGGAGATTTTCCCTCAGACCACAGTCGAATTGGCTATATAGGTAACCTCCTGGAGGGTCGTGCGCTTACCTGGGCTTATGCCGTAATGGCAAAGCCCAGTTATGCCACCCTCACCTATGGCCAGTTCGTTAACCAGTTCCTGGAAGTCTTTGATCACTCTCGTTTTGAGAGTGTCCAGGTCGATCGCCTCCTCAGCCTTCAGCAGGGGAACCGATCGGCCGCGGAGTACGCCATTGACTTCCGGGTTACAGTGGAGGAGGTTGGCTGGGAGGAACGCCCTCTGTGGCATCTTCCTCCGCAGTTTAAATTCTGGTCTGAGGGATGAACTGGCTGATCGGGACATCCCTGAAACATTTGCGGAGCTAATCTCTCTCACCATCAGCTTGGATAACCGGCTGCGCGAGCGCGCCTCGTAGCGGAAGTTGTCTTCTCGCTCGCGGGGTGCCTTGTCACGCCCGTCCCAAGCTTGCCCCCTGGCGTTACCGCCACCGGAGGCTTCCGAGGAGTCGGAACCCATGGTGATGGGCCGGGCAAAGCTCCCCCTTGCGGAGAGACAACGCCGCCGTGAGTTGGGTCTCTGCATGTATTGCGGAGACAACCAGCACACTGTGGAGTGTTGCCCGGAGAAGCCAATCGGGGAGGTCCGCGAGTAACTGTAGGGGGCCTCGCGGACGCTAACCGGTCAACTCCCCTCACACATTTGTCGCTGCCCATCCGTTTTTGCCATAACCCCACAGGGCACCTCACCCACGCACTGGTGGACTCAGGCGCGGAAGGCAGCTTTATTTCACAAAGCCTGGCAACCCGTTTGGGCATCCGTTGTCAGCCCCTTAAAACTCCTCTCACCCTCATCAATCTCTCCCGTGCGTCCCTGGGGAAAGTAACTCATCGGACGAACCCCGTCTCAGTCATTGTCTCTGGAAACCACCGGGAGGATATTTCCTTTTACATCCTGCCATCCTCTGTGTCTCCGGTGATTCTGGGTTACCCATGGCTCCGTCTCCACGACCCCGTCCTGGATTGAAAGACCGGTAGGGTGACAGTCTGGAGCACCTTCTGCATGAGCACCTGCCTCCAATCCGCTGCCTGCTCTCCATCCTCTTCTCCCGTGGTCAAGGATGCCGTGCCTCCAGACCTCTCCTTGGTGCCAGCGGAGTTCCACGACCTGGGCGCAGTCTTCAGTAAGTCCAAGGCGATGTCTCTTCCCCCACACCGGCCTTACGACTGCGCCATAAATCTCCGCCAGGGGGCGCCCCTTCCCTCGGGACGTCTTTACAGCCTGTCAGCGCCGGAGAAGGAGGCCATGAATACTTATCTCAAGGAATCGCTCAGTGCAGGTATTATCCGCCCATCTTCATCTCCATTAGGTGCAGGGTTCTTCTTCGTGGACAAGAAGGATGGCTCCCTTCGTCCATGCATCGACTTCCGTGCCCTCAATGACATCACGGAGAAGGACCGTTACACCCTGCCCCTGATGGACACTGCCTTCCACTCCCTCCAGGGGGCGACCTGGCTTACCAAGTTGGATCGCCGCAGCGCGTACCACCTCATCCGGATCCGGGAGGGAGATGAATGGAAGACTGCCTTCCGTACCCCGAACGGCCACTTTGAATACCTGGTCATGCCGTTCGGGTTGACCAACGCTCCAGCCGTCTTTCAGCGCCTGATCAATGACGTTCTCCGGGACTTCATCGGTCTATTCGTGTTCGTCTACCTGGATGACATTCTAATCTTCTCCAAATCCAGGGACGAGCACCGGGTGCATGTGAGACGGGTCCTCCAGAGGCTGCTGGAAAACCGGCTGTATGTGAAGGCGGAGAAGTGCGAGTTCTACGCCAAGACGACGTCATTTCTCGGGTTTGTCATCTCCCACGACCAGGTGCTTCCAGACCCAGCCAAAGTTAAAGCGGTGGTAGATTGGCCCACTCCCACATCTAGGAAGCAGGTGCAACAATTCATCGGCTTTGCCAATTTCTACCGCCGCTTCGTACCCAATTTTGGAGCCATCGTCGGCCCTCTGACCCGTCTCACCTCCCCTAAGACCCGGTTCCAGTGGACTGAAGAGGCCGCAGCGGCCTTCCAGGCGCTGAAGGCGGAGTTTTCCTCCTCCCGGGTCCTCAGCCAGGTCAACCCCGCTCTTCAGTGCATCGTGGAGGTTGACGCCTCGGATACGGGGGTGGGGGCGGTGTTATCTCAACGGTCACCTGCGGATGGAGTCAAACGACCCTGCGCCTTCTTCTCCCGGTGCTTGTCCCCGGCGGAGTGAAACTACGACATGGGGGACAGAGAGCTTCTTGCCATCAAGCTCGCGCTCCAGGAGTGGCGTCATTGGTTGGAGGGGGCCGCCCTGCCATTCGTGGTATTAACGGATCACAAAAACTTGGAATATTTAAGAACTGCCAAGCGTCTGAATGCCCGCCAGGCCCGTTGGTCCCTGTTTTTTGCTAGATTCCGTTTCACCATTACATTCAGGCCGGGCTCCAAGAACGGTCTCCCTGACGCCCTCTCCAGGCAATTCGCTCCTGAGGAATCGGAGGACGCCGTGCACACCATCCTGCCCAGGTCGTGCGTCGTGGGGGCTGTTTCCTGGGAGATCGAGGATAAGGTCCGGAGGGCGCAGGAATCGGAGCCGGACCCTGGCGGCAGACCGGAGGGGAGGCTCTTTGTTCCATCCTCCGTCCGGGGGGAGGTCATCCATTGGCTCCATACGTCCAAACTCGCCTGCCATCTTGGGACCTCTCGGATGATTGATCTGCTCCAACGTTCCTTTTGGTGGCCGGGACTACGCAAGGACGCCGCCCGCTACGCCCGGGCCTGCCCCATCTGCGCCACCAGTAAATCTGGCAACTCTCCCCCCGCAGGTCTGCTCCAGCCCTTGCCCGTCCCTGGTAGGCCCTGGTCGCACATCGCGTTAGACTTCGTCACCGGTCTCCCCGTCTCTAACAACTTTGACACGGTCCTGACCATCATCGACCGCTTCTCCAAGGCCGCCCATTTCGTGCCATTACGAGGGCTCCCCTCTGCCTTGGAGACGGCAGATCTACTCACCCAACACGTGGTCAGGCTGCACGGGATACCAGTTGACGTGGTCTCCGACCGGGGTCCCCAATTCACCTCGGACGTCTGGCGGAGTTTCTGTAAAGCATTAGGAGCCCAGGTAAGCCTCTCCTCCGGCCATCACCCCCAATCTAACGGGCAGTGTGAGCGGACCAACCAGGAGCTGGAGGCTGCTCTCCGCTGCGTCACCGCCTCCAAGCCTGCGTCATGGAGCAAACACCTTGCCTGGGTGGAGTACGCCCACAACACCGCTCGTTCCTCCGCCACAGGGATGTCCCCCTTTAAGGCGTCTCTGGGTTATGACCCCCCTCTGTTTCCCTCGCTGGAGAACGAGTCGGCAGTGCCTACAGTCCAGGCTCACCTCAGGCGGTGCCGCTCCATCTGGACCACTACGCGCAATGCGCTTTTACGCATGGCGGAGCACAATAAGACCACGGCGGATTGGCATAGGAGGCCTGCTCCTACCTACCAGGTAGGCCAATCAGTCTGGGTGTCCACGCAGGATGTGAACCTGAAGGGTGAGAGGAGAAAATTGGCTAAGCGTTTCATGGGCCCATACCCCGTCACCAAGATTATCAACCCGGTGGCTGTGCGTGTTGCTACTCCCCCCTCCCTCCGCATCCATCCCACCTTCCACGTCTCCAAGGTGAAGCCGGTGGTGTCTGATCCCATCTGCCCTCCCCCTGCTGCGCCACCCGCGCCCCGTATGATAGATGGCCATCCGGCTTGGACTGTCTCCACCATCTTGGACTCCCGGCGCCGGGGTCGTGGGCTACAGTACTTGGTGGACTGGGAGGGCTATGGTCCTGAATGGAGACAGTGGGTGCGTCCCTCGTTCATGTTGGATCGTTCTCTCATCACCGAGTTTCACCAGGCGCACCCTGAAAAACCATCGCCAGGAGGCGCTGCTAGAGGGGGGAGTACTGTTGCAACTCGCCGCTCGTTAGCGGCGCCGGCTGCGCACGCACCTGCGCCTCGTCGGCAGCACGGGATGTAGACCGCTCTGCTCTGGGCTTCGGCCTGGGGCCGTCTGGTCCCTTCGGCCGGCTTGCTGTGGAGGAGCCCCCTTGCCTTCCAGCAAGATCTACAGCGTAAGCATACCTTCCCTTGTCGTTCCCATCTCACCCCTGTGCACAGGTGGATTCCCGGCGGCGGACTTCGCCTCTGCATCGCCGTCTTCTCGCTGCTGTCAGGTGCATCATCAGGTCACTGTCTCCCGGGCTCGCCCTTGTACACGCCTGCCACCTGCCCTGCCAAATAAGCCAACAAGATCCTTAACCTTTTGTACTGGTTTGGTGCCCGTTACCTTTTCCCTGTGCTCTCTCCCCAGGGTTGTCCGGCTGCACGGTTTCCTGCCTCCGTGCCTGACGCAGACGTCCGCCACCAGTACATCCACATATCACAGACACGCAACCACACATCCCTGTTGTTGAATAAAGCTGTTAAATTCACTCTGAGCCTGCGTGTGTGTCTCCTGAGCCGTGCGGTATGTCAATATTCCATTAAAAAAAAACTACAACATGGAAAGTTTACCTGCAGCAACATATTTGTTGTAACATAGACATCACAGAACCCTGAATTTGGACATATAATAGGCTTCTAACCAACATTCTCCTGTTATATACAACACACACCTGAGTCCTTAAGTCCAAAAAACCCAAAACATTTTGTCCATAAAATATCTCCGTGATGCAGCACGTGCACAGATACAACTGAAGTGATGCTCCAGCATGTACCCCTTTACCCTATGCCCTCTGAAGTGCCCTTTTGGATGGGATGGGTTTTTAAAAAAAAAAAAAAAAAAGAAATTATCACTCTATTAAAGCAAGAAATCTGTGTGTGTGACGTTTATAGGACATCATAGGACGTCCTATGATGTCCTATAAATGTGACACACACACACAGATTTCTTGCTTTAATAGAATCCTATATGACATCATAAAGACACATTTGTCTATGTGCTGTCATATAGGACTCTCATGTCTTTATGATGTCATATACAGTGATCCATGCCCGAAAGCCTCTTTTTGCTCAGATCTATTTTCATGATCCTGTCCACGAACTGGAATTACGACGCACCTATCCCTCAACCAGTGGTCTCAACGAACAAGAAGAAGAAGAAGAAGACCAACCAGATGGACAGCAATAGAATGAGGAGAACTGCTACACGTCAGAAAAGATGCCGTGAACATGAAACACCTCAGGTTCCAGCAGTACATTGCACCCGTCTGAGACGGGAGGAGACCCTTCACCAGCATAGGGGATGACAGACAAGGGATGCACAAGCAGACAGGAAACATGTGGCAGTGCGCCATGCACGTGCTGAGTCACTTGAAGCCTGAAATGCCCGCAAAGCGAGGAATGCTGCATGCCAGGCAAGGCACAGACAAGCTGAGACCGAGGAGATGTGGAATAGTCAGCTGGCCGCCAACGCTGGAATTACGATGCACATATCCCTCAACCAGTGGTCTGAATGAAGAAGAAGAAGACCCACCAGACTGAGAGCAATAGAATGAGGAGAACTGCTGCATGTCAGAAAAAATATTGTGAACATGAAACACCTCAGGTTCCACCAGTACGCCGCAGGCACGACTGTGAACAACACAGCCGTCTGAGACAGGAGGAGACCCTTCAGCCATGGGGCTGAAGGGTCACACTCCTCAGCCTCAGGGAGGCTGAGGAGTGTGATCCCTCTGAAGTTGGAGCACACCCTCCGGTCCCCTTTCTTGAAGAGAGGAACCACCACCCTGGTTTGCTATGCCAAAGGTACTGTCCCTGACCTCCATGCAATGTTACAGAGGTGTGTCAACCATGACAGCCCTATAACATCCACGCCTTGAGGTACTCAGGATGAATCTCGTCCACCACCCGGGGCACCAAGGAGCTTTTTAACCACCTTGGCAACCTCAGCCTCTGTGATGGGCAAGTTGTCCCCCTCATCTACAAGCCCTGCTTCCTCTGTGGAAGGCGTGTCAGTGGGATTGAGTAGATCCTCAAATTATTCCTTCCACCGCTCAACAATATCCCCAGTCGAAGTCAGCAGCGCCCCAGCTGCACCATACATAGTGTGGACAGGGAGCTGCTTCCCCCTCCTGAGCCACTGGACAGTTTGCCAGAATCTCTTTGAAGCCGACCGAAAGTCTTGTTCCCTGGCCTCACTGAACTCTTCCCACACCAGAGTTTTCACTTCAGCAGCCACCGAAGCTGCACTCCACTTGGCCTGCCGGTACACATCAGCTGCTTCAGGAGTCCCATAAACCAACCAAGCTCGATACGACTCCTTCTTCAGCTTAATGTCCCCCCTCACTACTGGTGTCCACCACTTGGTTTGGGGGTTGCCACCACGAGATGCACCAATGACCTTGCGGCCACAGCTCCGGGCAGCCGCTTCAACAGTGGAGATGGAGAACATGGTCCATTCAGACTCCATGTCTCCAGACTCCCTCAGAATGTGGTCGAAGTTCTTCTGGAGGTGGGAGTTGAAGACCTCCCAGACAGAGGCCTCAGCCAGACCTTCCCAGCACACCCTCACTATATGTTTGGGTCTACCAGGTCTAAATGGCTTCCTCCCCTGCCATCGGATCCAACTCACCACCAGGTGGTGATCAGTTGACTGCTCTGCACCTCTCTTTACCTGAGTGTCCAAGACATACAGTCACAGATCTGATGGCATGATAATAAAATCAATCATCGACCTGTGACCTAGGGTGTCCTGGTGCCAGGTGTGCATATGGACACCCTTATGCTTGAACATGGTGTTTCTTTATGGATAAACTGTGGTTAGCACAGAAGTCCAATAACTGAGCACCTCTCGGGTTCAGATCGGGCAGGCTTTTCCTCCCAATCACCCCCTTCCAGGTTTTACTGTCGTTGCCCACGTGCGCATTGAAGTTCCCCAGTAGGACAATGGAGTCTCCAAGAGGAGCACCTTCCAGCACCCCTAGTCAGAGGGCACTCTGAACCATGATTTGGTGCATCGGCACAAATGATGGTCAGAACCTGTTTCCCAAACCAAAGGCACAGGGAAACAACCCTTTCATCCAATCGGGAAAACTCCCATATAGAGGCAGCAAGGTGAGGAGGTACAAGAATACCCACACCTGCTTGTCGCCTCGCCCGGGGCAACGCCAGAGTAGGCCAAGCTCCAGCCCCTCTCCAGTAGTATGGTTCCAGAACCAGAGCTGTGTGTTGAGGTGAGGCCGACTATATCTAGCCGGTATCTCTCAACCTCATGCACCAGTTCAGGCTCCTTCCCCACCAAAGAGGTGACATTCCACATCCCAAAAGCCAGTCTAGGAAGCCTGGGATCAGACCACCAAGGTCTCTTCCTTCGACCGCCACCTGATCCACATAGCACCGGACCCCCATGATCCCTCCTGCAGGTGGTGAGCCCACTGGAGGGCAGACCTATGTAACTCCTTTGGGCTGAGTCTGGCCGGGTCCCATGGGCAGAGACTCAGTCACCCGGTGCTAGCCATCGAACACCTCCCCCAGGCCTGGCTCCAGGGCGGGGCCCCAGTAGCCCATACAGGGTGGGGTACATTGAATCCTTGTTCTAACATTCATCATGAGAGTTAGCTGGATCATTCTTAGTCTGGCCCTTCACCCAGGACCAGTTTATCTTGAATGACCCTACCAGAGGCAAACTACCCCGGACAACTTAGCTCCTGGAATTACTAGGGCATGCAAATCCCCCACCACGATAAGGTGACGATCCATGAGGGGTACATTTTTATATATACCTGTTATCAGCTTACAAAACACACAGATACAATCATTATACTGTAAGCTGGGTTTACGTTGCATTTTATAACAGTTGACTGTTTAACCCCTTAGCATTCCAGCCAGTTTCCCTAAATGTAGCAAACACAAAAACAATCAAATTCTTCCTTCACTGACTGGCAGAATTGAAGAATTTAAAACACCCAAAGAGTCACACCTGCTGGCTGTGGCTATGTGTTGCATTTGACTGTGTGTGACACTAGAAAAAACATTTCATGGGTGAATAAACACTGGTGGAGATGAAGAGGAAACATAGAATAAAGTTTTCACAAGTATCTAAACTATAGCAAATTTACAAGAACTTTTTTTTGAAAATTTATAGGAAAAAAAGTGGCAAATGCACCATGAAACAAGTTACAAAAAAGCCACAAATTTATGAAAGGTTAAAAATTTATGAGGAAGATTATTACCCCCACCTCCCAAAAATGTCGACCTTAGCTTAGGGTGCCTTCTCAAATCAAATCAAATCAAGTCAAAACAAATCAACTTTTATTGTCATGTTGCTGTACATACAACTGTAGTGCAGGCAAGATGAAATTACATTTCTCTAGGCATCCATAAAGTAAAAAGAACATAATTTAAGTCATGCTCACACACACCCCCACCCCCCACCCCAACACAGCCATTCACACATCCCTGAGACATACTTGAAACTAACTAGAACTACTGTATATACATATAATATACATAATGTCCATAAGGTGCAGTAGTGTGTATGAAAGATTCCGGATCAACTGTTCAGCATCCTAACAGCTTGTGGAAGGAAGCTGTTGATCAGTCTGGTGGTTCTGCCTCTGATGCTCCGGAATCGTTTGCCAGATGGCAGAAGTTCAAAGTGTTTATGCAGAGGGTGAGAACGGTCCTTGACAATGTTCAGTGCCCTGCTCCTACAACGGCTCTGAAAAAGTTCTTGGACAGAGGGGAGGGAAACTCCAATTACCCTCTCAGCTCCCTTAACTATCCTCTGCAGGGCTTTTTTGTCTGACATACTGCAGCTGGAGTACCATGTAGCAATGCAGTACGGTACGTCAGAACACTCTCCACCACACCTCTGTAGAAGGTCCTGAGGATGCAAATGGGGGGAGAGGCCTGTTTGAGTTTCCTCAAGAAGTGTAGTCTCTGCTGGGCCTGCTTCCTGATCCCCAAGGAATTCTTGCTCCAGGTCAGATCTGCACTCCGAGGAACTTGATGTTCTCCACTTTCTCCACCAAACGGCTAGTGCTGAATGGGGCTGCAGCATTCATGTGCTCTGCTTTTTTTACAGGCAGAAACTGCTCCATCCATCCATCTTCTTCCTCTTAATCCTTTTCGTGGGGGGTCTGGAGCCTCATCTTTGGGCGAGAGGCAGGGTCCACCCTGGGCAGATCGCCAGTCCATCGCAGGGCCAACACAGAGAGACAGACAATCATTCACTCTCACAGTCATACCTAAGGACAATTTAGAATCCCCAGTTTGATGCCAATTAACCTAACTTGCATGTTTTTGGCATGTGGGAGGAAACTGGAGAAATCCCGGAGTAAACCCACGCAGACACGGGGAGAACATGCAAACTCCACACAGATCACTGTTGGTCGGGGGCTGGGAACTGCTCCATTCTTCTTGAATTTAAATAAACAACATATTATACAGTTAATATGTTTAAAAAAAAAAAAAAAAAAAAAAACAGAAACAAGACTGTTAGAATAATTTTGAGCTTAAATTATTCAAAGTCAAAAATCAGGTGGAAAGTTGAATTTATGTATATCTATTACAAAAATATAAGGAGTCACCCCAGTGGCCACTTTGGTGGAGAAATTACAAAGCATGGCATTCAGACATGCTTCCTAAAGGATCCATTCTTCTAAGTCTGATATACGTATATAGGTAGGAGAAAGCAGTGGGAGGATGGGATAAGAGGAGGAAAGGAGAGGGACAGACAGAAAGTCCCGATAACTGAGCTTATCCAGGTGGACGTCACCGACACTCTGAAGACAAGAATGTAAATCTAACAGAACGTCCATAAAACACTAATCTATAAGATGAGGAGTTCCTGTGCATTCCTGTGACCCGAAACAGGACATGTCAAAGAGATTATAATAAATGGCTTAGATCATTCCTTACGCATGTACTAACCCTGTACTGATCCTCAGCCTGAACTCTCTGAAATTGCTCACAGAAACAGGCCAAGAATATATAAACTTATCCTATATGGAATGCACATATAAACATTAAACATGGCATATGATAGGCATGATACTTCTCAAATGGAATTTCCCCAATGTGGGACTAATAAAGGCTTATCTTATCTTAAATACATTATTAATATCAATAATAATGTAGATAATATGGAATTTTTCTATCAAAGACAAGCAAGCCTCCGACCAAGTTCACATTTATCAGCAGCCCATTTTTCCTGTTAAGCAGGTTACAGTAAGTAGATAACATTATTCAGATGCCACGCGCTGCCAATACTGAAGTACCCTGCAGCTGCTGTCCTGTCTTTGCTAATTAAACTTCTCAATGAAGACACCATTTTTCATGTAAATTTGCAGCCTTTTCGCATTCATTTATGAGAATAACGTTGCAGATTTACAAGAGAAAGTCAGTTTGTTAAAGTTTCAGATTTACAACACAAAAGCAAGTTTCTGAGAAAAAGTTGAAAATTTAAAAGAAAATTGAAAAGTTATGTAAAAAATTGCAAATGTATATAAAGGTTGCAAACTTAAAATAGAAAAGCTGCAAATTTATGAGAAAAAAGTTTAAAATTTAAAAGAAAAAAGTTGAAACGTGAAAAATTTCAAATTTATAAGAAAAAAAGTTCTATAGTTACAAGAAAAAAGTCACACTTTGATTAATCCACCTCTGCCAAGTACATTTATTTTTAATCAAAAATTTTAGTTAGATGTCAGGTTGAGGTGGCTGTGCCAAAGATCAGAGTTGTGTTTAAGGACAGTGACGCTCAGAACACAGCCACAGGTCTAATAAGAAAGTCACCTGCATAACCATCATTACATTCATATCAAAGAATTAAATGGGAATCATTAAACAGGCACAAGAGTCTGTCATAAATGCCCCTCAGGGCAGGACTGAAGACCCAAATGCTGAACTGTGAGTTTGCAAGGTTTAATAACAAAAACACAAAAATAACAGAACAGGATAACTAACTTAAGGTACAGGCAGGAAATGAGAAATGAATAGCTCGACGGCTAAGGCGTCTGGAAATGCTGGAGAATACAAAATGAGCAGAGATGGGGAACTCCTGTCAGAACACTGAGAAGGATGCTACAATGGACTGCGTTGCAGGGGTTCTTAAATAAGGCAAGGATGAATGATGACAATTGATAACAGGTGTGGGTTACAAGAGTGAGGACAATGAGCTGAAATAGTGCAGCTGGGACAAATCGTGAAACTAGCTTAGAGCAAACAGAAGTGAACAAAGGACACTGTCAAAGTAAAAGCACAGGAGGACATAACTACGAAATGAGATCAGACACGAAGAGAAAATAATAATAATAATAATAATAATCCATCAAAACAAAGACAAGAGAAAATACAAAACCAAAAGCTGCTAATAATTTAATATACATGGAAACCAATATACCAAAAGGAGAAGTGAGGAGGAAGGCAAGGGTAGACTCATGTCAAAAACCAGGAAGATAAAATTAGGAATATACAAATGAACACAAACACAAAGTAATCATAAACGAGCTATAATAACCCCAAACCCATAATATAGATAGATACTTTATTTCGGACAAAAAAGTATAACAAAAACAAAACAAATGACAAATGCAATAAAGTAACAGTATACGGTGTTCGAAAGGGAGAAGGAAGAAGTGAACACTTATTAATTCCATCTCCTCTTTTCCATAAATACACCCATGTGAATTATACACAAATTACCACATTTAAGACCCCAAGTAAACAATTAACTGTATTTTGTACATATTAACATTAACACCCATCCATCCTAGCATACATTGATGTCCATACATCAAAACCAGCCTCAAACAACACAGATATACACAGTGTTGTCCCACCACCATTCCATAGTGTCCCATAGTGTCCCAGAGTGAGCATAGTGAATCATACATATAAATACTACCCTTCAAACATATATCCTTTCAGCAAATAATGTTTATACCTCTTTTTGAATTGATTTCTGTTTGTACATAGTTTCAGTTCCGGCTCCAGACTGTTCCACAAATCCACCCCACAGACAGATATGCACATACTTTTCTTGGCTGTTCGTATCTTGGGTTTTGTAAAGTTTAAGTCTCCTCTCAAATTATGATCATTGTCTCTTTTTTTAAAATATTTTTTGTATATTAGTTGGGAGTGGATTATTAATTGCCCTGTACATGACTTGTGCTGTCTTAAATTTAACTAAATCGATGAACTTTATGACATGTGACTTTAAAAACAACGAATTGGTTTGGTCTCTATATCCTACATTATTTATTATCCTTATAGCTCTTTTTTGTAATGTGCATACTGACTGTAGGTTGGTCTTGTAGGTGTTTCCCCAGACTTCTACACAGTAGTTAAGATAAGGTAGAAACAGTGAATTGTACAGTAAGACCAATGATTTATAGTCCAAGATGTGTCTTGTCTTCCCCAGTATGCCTATACATTTTGCTAACTTGGCCCGGATGTGACTGATGTGAGGTTTCCAGCAGATTTTATTGTCTAGCGTCACCCCCAGAAACTTATTTTCCTGTACTGTTTCTATTCTGGTATCATCTATCGTTACCATTATTTCATGATTTATTTTATAATTTCCAAACAACATAATCTTTGGGGTTTTTTTTTAGATTTAGAGAATTTATTTTTGTTGAACCATTGCGTAAACTTTTTCATTTCAGTTGTGACCACCTCTAAAATCTGCTGCAAATTCTCACCAGTGCAAAGGATATTTGTGTCATCTGCAAACAAAATAAATTTCAGAATTTTTGATACTTGGCATATGTCATTTATATACAAAATAAAGAGTTTGGGTCCCAAAACTGGCCCCTGGGGCACACCACAAGTGATGTCCATGAAGGGTGATTTGTGCTCACCAATTTGTACAAATTGTTGTCTGTTACTTAAATAACTTTCCACCCAACTCAGTCCGACCCCTCTTATCCCATACCTTTCCAGTTTCCTGAGTAGTATTCTGTGGTCAATGGTGTCAAAAGCTTTCTTTAAATCTATAAATACTCCTACAGCAAACTGTTTTTTATCTATACAACTAGTAATTTCTTCTATAAGTTCGATCAGTGCCAAAGATGTAGATTTATCTGCTCTAAAACCATACTGGCTATCTGTAAGGAGGTTGTGTTTTTCAGTGAAATCATCCAGTCTCTTAGTGAAGATTTTTTCAAGTATTTTGGAGAATTGTGAGAGTAAAGAGACTGGCCTATAATTTGTGAAGCAATGACTGTCTCCTGTTTTGTATAGAGGTATTACTTTTGCTATTTTCATTTTGTTTGGAAATTTACCAGTTTGAAATGACAGGTTACAGATGTGGGTGAGTGGCTTAACAATTCCTTCAATTACTTTTTTCACTATTGTCATGTCAATTTCATTCCAGTCCGTTGATTTTTTGTTTTTAAATTTACTCACAGTCTCGATAATTTCCTTTTCAGTAACTGCACCCAAAAAGATTGTGTTTGGATTTCTATCTTCTATTTCATTTACAGAACCACTGTTGTTTGTTTCTGTTGTCACTATTGATTTTGCTAATTCAGGACCGTTTACAAAAAATTTATTGAAACCACTAACCACATCCTCCATATTATTTATCAAATTGCCATTTTCAGTAAAATATTCTGGATAATTAGCATTCTTAGGTCGATTACTAATAATCCCATTGAGTACTTGCCATATTCCTCTTAAGTTATTTTTATTATCCTCTAATATTCTGTTGTAATATTCTTTCTTACAGGTCCTCATTATATTAGTAAGCTTATTTTTATATCTTTTATATTTGATCTCAGCTTCCACCATTCTGCACTTAATGAATTGTTTATATAATGTATTCTTCTTTTTACATGAATTTATTAACCCCTTGGTGACCCAAGGAATATTTTACTTTTGTTGTCTGTCACTGTATTGTTTTATAGGACAGTTTTTATTGTATTATATTATTTTTTTTCCACAATATCTTTACTGAACCTTTTTTTTTAACAAACATGACACAAACAATCAAACACTAACACTAAAGTACTACAAAAAAAAAATGCACTAAAAACACCCACACCCACCAACAAAATCAAGTCTTCAACAATGCTCCTCTGTTTAGTCTAGACAATCCATTACATAAATATACATATTATGTTCACCAGTTTGGAATTTACAAGGTCCACACACATCATTCACCTTCCACTTCAAGAGTTATGTTTAAATTTTTTACATAATCAATAAAAGGTCTCCATATATTCTCAAACACAATTTCCTTTGATTTCAGTATGTATGTTATTCTTTCTAATGGAAGGTTTGTTAACATCTGTCTTAACCACTGAGTCACATCTGGTCTATGAGTCTTTTTCCACAGTAGTGCAATACATTTTTTGGCATTAAGCAAACTGAGGTCTATGAAAGCTTGGGATCAGTCCGCCAAGGTCTCCGCCTTTGACTGCCACCTAATCCACATAGCACCGGACTTCCATGATCCCTCCTGCAGGTGGTGAACCTACTGGAGGGCAGACCCATGTAACTCCTTCGGGCTGAGCCCGGCCGGGTCCCATGGGTGGAAACCCGGCCACCAGACGCTAGCCTTCGAGCCCAAGGTACTGGAGAGGAGAGTCCGGCCGTTGGTCGAACCTCGGATTCAGGAGGAGCAATGTGGTTTTCGTCCTGGCCGTGGCACATCGGACCAGCTCTTTACCCTCTCGAGAATTCTTGAGGGTTCGTGGGAGTTTGCCCAACCAGTTTACATGTGTTTTGTGGACTTGGAGAAGGCATTTGACCGCGTCCCTCGTGGATTTTTGTGGGGGGTGCTTCGGGAGTATGGGGTATCGGGCTTGTTGTTACGAGCTATTCGGTCTCTGTACGACCGTTGTGAGAGTTTAGTTCGCATTGCCAACACTCGGTCGGAGTCATTCCCAGTGAGAGTTGGACTCCGCCAGGGCTGCCCTTTGTCACCGGTCCTGTTCATAATTTTTATGGACAGGATTTCTAGGCGCAGCCAGGGAATGGAGGGTGTCATGCTTGGTGACCACAGGATCTCATCTCTGTTGTTTGCAGATGATGTTGTCCTGTTGGCTTCATCCAGCAATGACCTACAGCTCTTGCTGGGACGGTTTGCCGCTGAGTGTGAAGCGGCTGGGATGAGAATCAGCACCTCCAAGTCCGAGTCCATGGTCCTCAGCCGGAAAAAGGTGGATTGTCCTCTCCGGGTTGGGGACAGGCTCCTGCCCCAAGTGGAGGAGTTTAAGTATCTTGGGGTCTTGTTCACGAGTGAGGGGAAAATGGAGCGAGAGATCGACAGACGGATTGGAGCAGCATCTGCAGTGATGCGGACGTTGTACCGGTCTGTTGTGGTGAAGAGGGAGCTTAGTTCTAAGGCAAAGCTGTCGATTTACCAGTCAATCTACGTTCCTACTCTCACCTATGGTCACGAGCTTTGGGTAATGACCGAAAGAACGAGATCGCGGATACAAGCGGCTGAAATGAGCTTTCTCCGTAGGATTGCTGGACTCACCCTCAGAGATAGGGTGAGGAGCTCAGTCATCCGGGAGAGGCTCAGAGTAGAACCGCTGCTCCTCCACATTGAAAGGAGTCAGTTGAGGTGGTATGGGCATCTGATTAGGATGCCTCCTGGACGCCTCCCACTTGAGGTGTTTCAGGCACGTCCCACTGGGAGGAGACCCCGGGGCAGACCCAGGACTCGGTGGAGAGACTATGTCTCCCAGCTAGTCTGGGAACGCCTTGGTATCCCCTCTGAAGAGCTGGAGCAGGTGGCTGGGGAGAGGGAAGTCTGGGCTTCTCTGCTTGAACTGCTGCCTCCGCGACCCGGACCTCCGGAAAAGCGGTAGAAGATGGATGGATGGATGGATGGATGGAGGTCTATGAATGTTCTTTCACTTTTATTAAAGTTATGCTTTTCTGGGTACAGACCCAACAAAAACAGTTTAGGATTCAATATGATTTGTTTTGAGATTATTTTTTCAATTGTTACCCTCACCTCTTCCCAAAACATTCTAATTATTCTACATTCCCATACACAATGAAATAGGGTTCCTTTACTTTCCATGCATTTTGTGCACGTATCTGGTATATTTTTGTTATATCTATTTAACTCCTCCGGTGTAACATACATCCGCATTAACCATTTAAAATGTATCAATTTAAGACGTACATTTATTGATTTGGTTTGAGCTTCTGTACAAGCCAATTCCCATTGTTCCTCTGAAATATCAGTATGCAGATCTTCTTTCCAGTAGTTTAATCTTTTCTGTGAGTTTTCACTTGAGGATAGTGTCAATGAGTTATAAAACTCTGAAATAATACCCTTTCTTTTACTATCTTTCATCAACATTTTTTCCAAGGATGAATAAATAGGTCGAGTGAGAGCTTTATTTTGATTTGATCTAATAAAGTTTCTAAGTTGAAGATATTTAAAAAAATGTGTTCTTTTAAGATTAAATTTGATCCTCAGCTCTTCAAAAGACATTATGTTATCTGCACATGGCAAATATAAATCTTGAATCTTTTGAATCCCTTTTAAATTCCATACTTTAAATACAGCATCCGCTCTCCCTGGTTTAAAATATTGATTACCCCATATTGGGCTAAATTGTGACAATAAGTGTGGTTCTTTTAAATAGTTTTTAGCTTCACACCATATTTTGATCATATGCTTTACAAATGGATTTTTAACTTGTTTTTGTAATTTTTTTGCCGAATCTGAGTATATGAATATGGGAAGAGGTAAAGGTAAATTGTATGATTCCATTTCAGTCCAGTGAGGGAGATCATTTAATGAAAAATAATATGTCATAGACCTCAGTTGTGCCGACCAATAATACAACATAAAGTTTGGACATTTCAGACCTCCACGATCAAATGGTAAATATAATAAAGACAGACGTAATCTAGCCCTCCTGTTGTTCCATATAAATTCCACTAACTTTTTTTTAATTCTTGAGAATAAATCTAAAGGTGGTGGTAAGGGAATGTATTGAAATAAATAAAGTATTTTAGGTAAAATATTACTTTTAAGTATATTGATTCTCCCGATCATCGACATTGGTAGTGACATCCATCTCTGAATTAACTCATTGATATCTGTCATTAAGGCTTCATAGTTGACACTGGCGACTGATTCTAGCTTAGGCACAATTTGGATTCCTAAATATTTAAACTGATTTACAACATTGAATTGATTTACCTCAGGGGCTGGGTAATTTCTCTGGGTCTCATTTAGCATTAATATTGAAGATTTAGTTTTATTTATTTTATATCCTGATATTTCCCCAAAATTCTTTATTAAATTCAACAAGGTCGGAATTGATTTTTTAAGATTCGACATAAACAAAATTATGTCATCGGCATACAGGGAGATTTTATGTTCTGTTGGTCCAACTTTAATTCCATATATTTGTGAATGTAAACATATCGCCATCGCTAAAGGTTCAATTGCCATGGTAAACAGTAAAGGTGAAAGTGGACAGCCTTGTCGACATCCTCTATTGATTTTTATTGATTTTGAAATATTGTTATTTGTTAGGATTTCTGCTGTAGCATTATTGTATATTATCTGAACCCATTTTATGAAATTATTTCCAAGTCCAAACCTTTGTAGGACTTCAAAAAGATAGGGCCATTCGACTCTATCAAAGGCCTTTTCGGCGTCCAGTGATAGGAGAGCTGTATCCGGTGCTTCTTTATTAGAATAAATAATATTAAATAGTCTTCTTACATTATGGAAGCCTTGTCTTCCCTTTATAAAGCCATTCTGATCTCGATTAATAATATTTGGTAAAATTTCTTGTATTCGTCTTGCTAAAATTTTACAGATTATCTTAAGGTTGGCATTTAATAGGCTTATTGGTCTCATATTTTCACATTTATTAGAGGGCTTACCTGGTTTTGGCAACAGTATAATTAAGGCATTATTCATGTATGATGGTAAATTACTATTTTGAAATGCTTCTAAAACCATTTCCAAAAAAGGTTTTATTAATTTATTCTTAAATTTTTTATAAAGGTCAACTGGAAGACCATCTGGTCCTGCACTTTTTCCTGATTTCATATTATCAATGGCTAACCCAACTTCTTCTTGACTAATTTTAGACTCCAATATCTCCCTGTTTTCATTTGGAATACACGGTATAGATAGTTCGTTCAAAAACCCATTTAGGTTTGTTAAATCAGATTCATTTTTGGTATCATATAATTTTTCATAGTAATCTCTAAAGGCTCTATTAATTTCTAAAGGATCTATAACTACCTGTCCGTTACTTATAATACTGGTAATTGGTGTTTTAAATTCTAATTGTTTAATCTGCCATGCCAATAATTTTCCTGATTTTTCACCTTGTTCATAAAAAGATTGTTTCAATCTTAGAAGACTCGAGGCAGCTCTATTCGCTGATTTTTTGTCATATTCAGCTCTCAAAATCAGTAATTCGTTCTCCAACCTTGGATCACTTCCTGCATACACTTTTTCCTGAAGACTTTTTATTTTATGTTCCAATTGGGCTCTCTCCTCTCGAGTCTTCTTAGATTTTGAACCTGTATAACTAATAATGTGTCCCCTAATAAAAGCTTTGAAAGCCTCCCACTTTACACATGCTGATGTTTGTGTAGTATTGATGTCAAAGAACTCATCTATCTGTTTTTCTATGTACTTGACAAATTCCTCATCCTGAAGCCATTTATGCTGAAATTGCCATCTACCTGATTCCTTTGTCAATTTCTTATCTACATATATTAGACAGCAGGGTGCATGATCAGAGATCACGATGTTATCATAAAAGCAGTTTTGAATCTTGGACCTTAATTCTGTGGAAATCAAAAAATAATCAATACGTGAGAATGTCTTGTAGGTACTGGAATAACAAGAGCAGGCTTTAACTTGTGGTTTCATTTCTCTCCATATATCTAGCAATCTCAATTCTTTCATAAAATGATTAATGGTCATCCTACATCCATTGTGCGTACAGTCCAGTCCTGTTGATCTATCTATACTGGGATTCAATGTACAATTAAAATCCCCTGCTATTATATGTTGCCCTGTAAGTGATGATAAGATAAGAAATAAATTAGCAAAGAACTTTTGATCATCTATATTGGGACCATATAAGTTCACCAAATTTATATTTTCTAATAGCAAAGATCCTTGAATGATTACATATCTTCCAAATTTGTCTCCAATTACATTTTTCACTTGAAATGGAACTGATTCATGTATGAGAGTCATAACTCCCCTGGCTCGGGATGAAAATGATGAGGTGAAAACACTTCCTTGCCATCTACTCCTAATTCTTTTTACATCCTCCTCTATTAGATGAGTTTCTTGTAAAAACACAATTTTTGAACCCATGTCTTTTATTTTATTCATAACTTGTTTAAGTTTTTTTTAAAATTTTGTAGACCTCTGCAATTCCATGAAGTTAAATTAAGATTAACGCTTTGGTTTATGATCAATAGGGAGTTTGGGATTACCTTGCAGTGTAAGCATGCTCATACAGAGAAGCAAAAAAATGAGTGGTTGAACATTCATCCTACAAACTACACACAAACAAATTCCCCCTTCCCACATTTGTGGCGATCCCCCCAAAATCAAAAGAAAAATTCTGTCTCCCGATATAGCCATCGACCGCTCCACACCCACGAGAAACAGCCAAAGCCACTCCTTCTTCATCCTCCCAATCACCCTAACTCTACTGCTTTTAATGACGTAACATTAACTCTCCTCTGTAGTTTTCCAACTTAACTCCAAAATTTTTAGCAACTTTGTACATCATAGTTTTTTTTTTAAATATATAATACAATCTATATTTTGTAAACTTGCTATTTGCTTCAAGTCAGTCAGATGCCTGTGCAAATGCTTAAATATTCTACCTTATATTTTGTTCATGCTTAGCTCCCACCAGTCTCTTCTTGGATCTTCTTGATGAACTCCTGCGCCTCCTCTGGGGTCTTGAAGATGTGGGTTCTGCCCCCATACGTGGTCAACAGTCTCGCAGGATAAATTACACCATGACGAATCCCAAGGTTGCGCAGCTCTTTACGTACGGGATCAAACCGCTTCCTCAATTGTTGGATTCCTGTGGCCAAATCTGGGTAAAACCACACCTGCTGGTCCTGGTGTTTAATCTCTCCTTTAGCTCGTGCAGCGTTGAAGATCTTCATCCTGTCTCTGTTGCTGAGGAACTTCATAATTAGGGTCCTTGGTGGTCCCTTATCTCTCCGTGGGCCAATACGGTGTGCGCTTTCCAGAACCACTGCTGATTGCAGCTCCGCGCTGCCCAGCGCCTCCGGAATCCACTTTTCCAGAAAGGAACATGAGTCCCGACCTTCGGATTCCTCCGGTAGACCCACCAGCCTCAAGTTGTTCCGTCTCGACCGGGATTCCAAATCCAGGACATTATCTTCCAGACATTTATTTTTTTTTTCCAAAGTGCGCACCTTTAATTGAAGACAGGTGACGTCATCTTCAGCACTAGAGACACGAAGCTCCACCTGCGCCATTCGTTCTACACAGTCACCCAATTCCTTTCTCATTCCTTCCAACGCTGCCATAATCCCATCAAATCTAGAGGAAAAGTCCGCCCTCATTGAACCCATGGCAGCTAGCACCGCACCTGTGCCGTTTCCCGCAGATACCGCACCGCTGTTAGCTTCCTCCGCCATATATGGAGCTTTATCTGCTGCGTCACAGACCTGAAAGTCCGTTAATTTGGACTGTTTCGGCGGCTCGCTTTTTCCTCTACCTGGTTTTCCAGCCTTAGGCTTCACCGACATATCCTCGCCCAAATGCTGGGATACGTTCTGTCCCAAATGAGAGAGTTATTTGCCGATTTTTTTTCTCCAGGAGCAGAGCAGAGTGAGACGTGTCCTTCTCACGTGGCAGCCATAACCGGAAGTTTTTGTATTATATTATTATTGTATTATATTGATATATATATAATATACTTTTTCTTCCTATAATCACATTGATAGACAACAAAAATCGGCAGGTGGTCACTGATATCATTCAATAAAAGCCCACTCCTGATATTAATTTCCATAATGTTTGTGAATATGTTATCTATTAGTGTGGCACTGTGTGACGTGATTCTGCTAGGTCCGGTAATTGTTGGATGTAAGCCCATACTATACATTGTGTTGATAAATTCTTCTGTCAAACTACACTACCGTTCAAAAGTTTGGGGTCACCTCAGACAATTTTGTGTTTTCCATGAAAAGTCACACTTTTATTTACCACCATGAGTTGTAAAATGAATAGAAAATATAGTCAAGACATTGACAAGGTTAGAAATAATGATTTGTATTTGAAATAATAATTTTTTCCTTCAAACTTTGCTTTCGTCAAAGAATCCTCCATTTGCAGCAATTACAGCATTGCAGACCTAACATGATTGCACAAGGGTTTTCTAATCATCCATTAGCCTTCTGATGCAATGAGCAAACACATTGTACCATTAGAACACTGGAGTGATAGTTGCTGGAAATGGGCCTCTATACACCTATGTAGATATTGCACCAAAAACCAGACATTTGCAGCTGTAATAGTCATTTACCACATTAGCAATGTATAGAGTGTATTTCTGATTAGTTTAAAGTTATCTTCATTGAAAAAAAGTGCTTTTCTTTCAAAAATAAGAAAATTTCTAAGTGACCCCAAATTTTTGAACGGTAGTGTATGTTGTTTTGAATTCATCAGATCTATATTGAAATCCCCACAGATGAACATAACTTTATGAGTTAGTTTTGCATACATTTTTTCCATCCAGTCCTTAAATAAGTCAATTTTTGATCCAGGTGTTCTATATACACAGCTCACTACTATATTCTTCACATTGTCCTGACAGATTTCTATTGTAATACATTCAAATAAATCATCCACAGTTACTGACAGATTTTCAACAACCTTGTATTTCAAGCTCTTGTCAACATAAAATGCAACTCCTCCTCCTTTTTTCACTTTTCTATTTATATAATTTAATTCATAGCCATCCATGGTAAAATCCACTCCTTTCTCTTCACTGAGCCACGTCTCTGATATTGCCACAATATTGAATGGCTCTTTAAACTGATATAAATAATCTTTAATGTTATTAAAGTTGGCATAGAGACTTCTGCTGTTGAAGTGGATCATAGAAATATTGAAATCAGATGTGACCATTGTGTTAAACTGTTCATCCGTATCCGTAATCCCGTAGGTAGATTTGTTTTACAGCTGGTGGCTTGTCACCAGACTGCAAAACAAATCTACCTACGGGTACAAAATAAGTAATTAAAAAAAAAAAAATCCATGTAGTAACTACAGTTATTATTGATGGAGCTAAATAAATTGTTATCAGGGTCTATGTTATATTCTACGTCCTGTGGGTTGTGATTTGTATATTCAAAAAACTTTCATTTCCTGTTTGTTAATCTTTTGTTTCATGCTATTAAATGTCTTGTAGCAGATGAGTATATTCCTTCAGTGTCCTACAATTGTCTGTTGTTGCTGTCGACTCCAGTTCATAATATTCATTGATATTTGTCCAGTTCCATAATATTACGGATGTTAATGACCTTGGCTTCTTCAGGTGATCCGTTTAATTTGATGTATATTTTACAGTTTGATGTCCAGGTGTTTTGAATCTTTTTCTGCTTTCTCATGTATCTTGCTTTTCTGGCTATTTCTGCGTTTTCTTTTGTAAGGTGCTCGTTTATGTAAATGTTCGTTCCTTTCAGTTTCCTACCTTGTTTTAACAGCGCAGTCTTGTGTTTTCTATTGACAAACCTCATGATCACAGCCGGTTTGTCACCGTTTTTCCTGGGCAGAGGGTGGCAGGTCTCAATGGTGTTACAGTCCAGCTGGATTCCTTTGGACTGCAGGAAGGCCGCCACTTGTTGCTGTGTGGATTCATCTTCCAGCGCGTAGAGCCTCCCTCCGCTGTTGGTGGCCACAGCTCGCGCGTACGATCGGGGTTTAATGTGGAGCCCCGTGATGATCACGTCGTTCACCTGGGTTTTCTGCTCCAGTTTCGACACTCTGCTCTCCAGATACGCCAGCCTCTTGTCCTTCTCGGCGTTCTGGATCCACAGCGCTTTCACCTCCTCGACCAGGTCCAGAATGTTTTTTTGCTGCAGCTTAATGGCAGAAATCTCTTCAGCCAAGAAGTCCAGCTATCTTTTAATATTGTCCACCTCCTCAGTCTGCTGAGCTTTCTTGGGACCCATGATCCCGGCCGGTGTACGTTGATTGTGATTGTAGAAAAAAAAAAAAAAAGAACACGTGGGAGAAATCCCTTTGTTCTCCCGGAGCGTGAGGGGACTGATTGCTTCACCAGCCACTACTATATTAAGTTATGAGACTGGCAATTTCTCTTTTTTTTTCACACAAGCAGGTTCACTCTCCAGCGGTAGTGACAAAGCAACAGTTCAAAACGCCAGCTCTAAACTGAGTTTTAAAGCAAGAAACGAACCGGGAGCCTTTACCTGTGCGTCCTCACCTTACATGCCACAACCGGACAGGACTATAGAAATAACACTAAGAAAAACAGGAACTCACAAAAACAGACGAACGGTAAACTCACACAACATAATACATCCAAACCAACCAGAATAAATACTAAAGGGGGGAAATTACAGAAAATAAACAAGATAAACTTAAAGCATGAGCACGGCTCTCCATTCGTGCTCAGCATCATGACAGATTCCTGGCTCTGTTACAGTTTGTGGCTTGTGTAAACCAAAAGAATGAATGTTTGGTCTATTGGTTTCTTTATTATTCTATTTGGAAAGGGATTTTGTACAGTAGGAAACAAAAGTGTTGCTATTTGATGTATTGCAGCAGAGTTAGCTTAAAGCAAATAACATCCGCGGTTCCTTGACAGGTTACAAGTAAACATAAGAGTAATAAAACAAAACCCAGTGAACATGAACACATACAAACCACAATAGCAGCAAAAATTTAATTACCCAGTACTGTATTAGTTCTAATTTTGGAATTATCTTAAAATTACTCAGTACTTAGAACCAGTAGGTGATTTTTTTTTTTTTAGCAAGGGAGATTCACAAATTTAGTATAATGTACAAATGTATAAATGTAAATTAGGTACAAATTTGCAAGAAGGTGAAAAAATATGAAGCCATCAAAATAAAAATTTAAAAAGTCACAAATTACAATTTAATTACATACAGTGGTGTGAAAGTGTTTGCCCCTTCCTGATTTCTTATTTTTTTTGTATGTTTGTCACGCTTAAATGTTTCAGATCATCAAACAAATTTAAATATTAGACAAAGATAACATAAGTAAACACAAAATGCAGTTTTTAAATAAAGGTGTTTATTATTAAGGGTAAAAAAAAATAAATCCAAACCTACATGGCCCTGTGTGAAAAAGTGACTGCCCCCCCCCCCCGTTAAAACATAAATTAACTGTGGTTTATCACATCTTTGGAAAGCTGAGTTCAATTTCTCTAGACACATCCAGGCCTGATTACTACCACACCTATTCTCAAACAAGAAATCACCTAAATAGGACCTGCCTGACAAAGTGAAGTAGACTAAAAGATCCTCAAATGCTAGACATCATGCTCCGATCCAAAGAAATTCAGGAACAAATGAGAAACAAAGTAATTGAGATCTATCAGTCTGGAAAAGGTTATAAAGCCAATTCTTAAGCTTTGGGACTCCAATGAACCACAGTGAGAGCCATTATCCACAAATAGTGAAAACATGGAACAGTGGTGAACCTTCCCAGGAGTGGCCGGCCGACCAAAATTACCAAGAGCACAGCAACGACTCATCCAAGAGGTCACAAAAGACTCCACAACAACATCCAAAGAACTGCAGGGCTCACTTGCCTCCACCATAAGAAAGAGACTGGGCAAACTCCGCCATAAGAAAGAGACTGGGCAAAAATGACCTGCATGGCAGAGTTTCAAGACGAAAACCACTGCTGAGCAAAAAGAACATAAAGGCTTATCTCAGTTTTGCCAGAAAACATCATTAGATCCCCAAGACTTTTGGGAAAATACTCTGGTGACTGACAAGACAAAACTGAACTTTTTGGAAGGTGTGTGTCCCATTACGTCATTCTTGTTAGTCCAAAAAACCTTAGAAATACCTTTCCAAATCAAACTCTTAGTTTGGATGCGGTTACTCTTTCTCTGAATAGTTCTGTGAGGAACCTTGGAGTTATTTTTGATCAAGATCTGTTTTTCAATTCACATATTAAATTTGTTTCGAAGACTGCCTTCTATCATTTGTGTAATATTGCCAAGATTAGGAGCATCTTGTCTCAGAGTGATGCTGAGAAACTGATCCACGCTTTTGTTAGCTCTAGAGTAGATTATGGTAATTCTTTATTATGAGGTTGTCCTAAAACATCTTTCAAAAGTCTTCAGTTGATCCAAAATGCTGCAGCAAGAGTTTTAACAGGTACTAGAAAGAGTGATCATATCTCTCTGGTTCTGGCCTCCCTTCTCTGGCTTCCCATAGAGTTTAGAATTAAGTTTAAAATCCTTCATCTTACTTACAAAGCTCTAAACAATCAGGCCTCTTTTTATTTAAAAGATCTGATATGACCCTATTATCCTAACAGAGCACTACGCTCCCAAAATGCTGGATTACTTGTAATACCTAGAATCTCCAAAAGTACAATGGGAGGCAGAGCCTTCAGTTATCAAGCTCCTCTTCTGTGGAACCAGCTGCCAATCTAGATTCGGGAGTCAGACTCGATCTCTGTTTTTAGGAATAGGGTTAAAACCTTCCTTTTTGATATAGCCTATAATTAGGGAGGGATCATGTGCCCCTGAACCCTCCCTTAGTTATGCTGCTAATAGGTTTAGACAGCCGTGGGACCTCCAACAATGCACTGGGCTTCACTCGTTTCTTCACTCTCAATGAAATATTTTTACTGGTCATTAACATCTGTTTGTTCTCTCCCATAGACTGCGTCTCCATCGTGCTGTTTGTTCTCTACATGTCTGTTCTTTTCGTCTTCTCTATCCCCTCACCCCCAGCCAGCTGCAGCAGATGACTGCCCCACCCTGACCCTGGTTCTGCTGGAGGTTTCTTCCTGTTAAAAGGGAGTTTTTCCTCTCCACTGTTGCCAAACGCTTGCTCATAGGGGATTGCCTGATTGCTGGGGTCTTTCTGCAATTGTGGGGATTTCCCCTACAGTTGAAAGTGCTATGAGATGATTGTTGTTGTGAAATGGTGCTATATAAATAAAATTGAATTGAATTACATCTGGCGTAAAAGTAACAGCATTTCAGAAAAGGAACATCATACCAACAGTAAGATATGGTGGTGGTAGTGTGGTGGTCTGGGGCTGTTTTGCTGCTTCATGACCTGGAAGACTTGCTGTGGTAAATGGAACCATGAATTCTGCTGCCTACCAAAAATCCTGAAGGAGAATGTTCGGTCATCTGTTCGTGACCTCAAGCTGAGGCGCACTTGGGTTCTGCAGCATGACAATGATCCAAAACACACCAGCAAGTCCATCTCTGAATGGCTTAAGAAAAACAAAATGAAGACTTTGGAGTGGCCTAGTCAAAGTCCTGACCTGAATCGGATTGAGATGCTGTGGCATGACCTTTAAAAGGTGGTTCATGCTCAAACGCTCCAGTGTGGCTGAATTACAACAATTCTGCAAAGATGAGTTGGCCAAAATTCCTCCACAGCACTGTAAAAGACTCACTGGCAGTTACCGCAAATGCTTGATTGCTTGATAAAAAATCTAGAAAATTTATAAGAAAAAAGTTGCAAATTCATGAGAAAAAAGTTACAAATTTACAAGAAAAATGTTTTTAAAAAAATACCACAGAAAGTTATAATTTTTTGAGAAAAATATGAAAATTCACAAGAAAAAGGTTCAAAATTTAAAGGAAAAAAAATAAAATTACAAGAATTTGTTGGGCAAACTTATGAAAAAAGTTGCAAATTTATGAGAAAAGTTGAAATTTTTGTGAAAAATGTCACAAATCTAAGAAAAAAAAGGCAAATTCACAGGAAACAGTTGCAGTTATAAGTGGAAAAAGTTAAAATTTCTGAGAAAAAGATTAAAATTTATGAGAAGAAAGTTGAAAATTTATAAAAAAAAAGTTGAAAATTCACAGGAACAAAATGAAAAATTAAAATAATTTTTGTTGCAAATTTAGGAGCAAAAAAATTGCAAATTTATGAGAAAAAAGTTGCACCTTTTTAAGAAAAATATCTCAAATCTATGGAAAAAAAATAATTCACAGGAAAAAAAAAAGTTAAAATTTTGAGGAAAAAATTCACAAATTTATGAGAAACATTTCAGACTTTTGATTTAAAAAGTTGAAATTTTACAGGAAAAAATGTGCAAAGTTTCGAGGAAAAAGCCATAAATTTTTCAGAAACAAGTTATAAATCTATGAGAACAAAGTTTCAGATGTATGAGGTGTCATAAGGCTGAGCGTGGTGTTTCACTGGGCTCAGTGGAACGTCTGAATTATGGAGGACGGAGAGCTTTCTCTGTTGAACACTGAACACCGTTTACTGAACTTCCCATTCCAATTTATATCCCAGCCACAGCCCGCCTGACATCACTCACCCCCCATCCCCGGCTGAGCTACGGAAAGCCCCAACGTACAATTCCCATATGTAACATCCCTCTCCCCGCCACAAAGTTCCAGACCCCATTTCAATAAACCAACAAACATAGAACTCAGCACACAAATAACACCATTTTCTTCTTTTTTTGAACATGTGTACATGTAAAACTATAAACAGATGAACATCACGGGCGTCTGGGTAGACTGCCAGAATGCCCTGCCTAGTTGGAGCGGATTATTCTGCCGCTGGTCCTTACCGATGTCAAACATAATAGTCTTCGTAACAAAGTCCTCCAGGTAACTAGGCCTCTGACGAATTCTAGCCTGGCGTCCCATAGGAAGAGGTCCTGCACCTGCCACCGTCGGCCTAGCCTGTGGGTTCTCATTAGTCAGGACCCCCCCAGTCCCAGCTCTCACTGAAACATCCACCTGTAGCTTCAGTCCTCTGGACTGGCGGCGACATTCTAAGCCTGCTGGCGTGCCACAGGACCCGTCCTCAACCTCAAATGTGTCTGTGCTGCCTCGCGATCTGCCATGGCCCCGTCCACAGCGGCTATAGCTTGTGGGTGCGGACAGGGTGTTTGATCCATACCCGGCCCACTTCCCTTAGTCCATGGTCCCTTGCCCTATGCTTCCTGTCAAACCTCCGTTTCATTTTGTGTTGCTGTCTGGCGACCCGGTTCCGCACTGCCTCCCTGCCTTCTTGAGCACATGTCATTGGCGGTCTCAGCCTGCCCACCAGCAAGGGCAACTCGTGCCCCAGCATGAGAGCAGCCAGGGAACAGCCCGTTGTGGCGTGGACAGACGCTCTATAATGCAGTAACGTGTTATGCAGGGCGTCCGAGAATGCGAAACCATCCGCCAAATGGGTTCTCAGTCCATTCTTCAATGTCTTATTGAACTGCTCAACACCTCCATTGGCCTGAGGGTGGTAGAACGCCATCTTCACATGTTCCACACCCCTGCTACCCAGATACTCCTCAAACGCTCCAGAGATAAATTGTGGGCCATTGTCGGTTGTAACCATGCTTGGGGTTCCCCACCTAGCAAACAGGGACTCCAGGAACCCTGTGACAACTTCCGTTGTGACAGGGTTGGTTGGGAGCACCTCCGGCCACTTTAGGCTCATTTCCACTAAAATAAGAGCCAGCGCTAGTTCGGTTCTGGGGCTGGTGCCAGTGCTTAACCAGTTCAACTGTAGTGCCTCATAAGAACCAGTTGGTTTTCCACTGATATGGAGCTAGCCGGGGATTACGTCAGGGCTACGTCATTATGTAGTGTGAAGCGCCTTTATGGAACCCCGCAGAACACCACAGAAGAAGAAGTAGCAGTGCTAGCTTGTCAACATGTAGGAGTTTGTTGTCTCTTTGGGAGTGCTGCTTTTATTATTCCAAACCTGTATTACCATCCAAAACAGTTTTATTCTTAATGGCAGAGAATGGTGGCTACGTTTAAGGAGACCAATAATTATCAATATTTCAGTTATCAGCCGTTGCTAGATCAAGTCTGTAGCGCAAGCATTGACTACACTTTTAAACATAATATTTATGTCAGTTCTGTAATAGGTGGTGTTACGGTGCATTACGAGACGGAGGTCGCCTGTTAGGTCATGCCAAAAAGTGATCAGCTGCCCAAAAAATGATCGCCATGGGCCATATTGTTATGGGTTTATATTAGCCGTTAAATATAAATTTTAACAGATAAACAGTACTTCATTAAGTATAACAAGATATATTTAACACTTATGATGCATTTTGAACCTGAAACAAACTTGATCTAGGATTAAAAGCAATTAAAATAATGCAGTCACAAGGTTACATGGAAAAATGCATCGAGTTACTGCATATATTCATGAAGATACTGTATCAATATATATTCTATGTACCTCCAAACAATGATGTTTTAGCACATAAATATTGCAGTCAGATAAATTCTATACGTTGTTTTCCAAACTGCAACACTTTGGGCAACACTATAATTTTTCAGATGTGATAAAACCTCAACCTCCTCATGGATCGTCACCTTATCGTGGTGGGGGGGGGGTTTGTGTGCCCCAGTGATCCCAGGAGCTATGTTGTCCGGGGGCAGTTTGCCTCTGATAGGGTCTCCCAAGACAAACTGGTCCTGGGTGAAGGGCCAGACTAAGAACGATCCAACAGACTCTCATGAAAAATTGTATATCAAGGATTCAGTGTACCCTGCCCGGTATGGGGTTACCGGGGCCCCACCCTGGAGCCAGGCCTGGGGGAGGGGCTCGAAGGCTAGCGTCTGGTGGCCGGGTTTCCACCCATGGGACCCGGCTGGGCTCAGCCCAAAGGAGTTACATGGGTCCGCCCTCCAGTGGGTTCACCACCTGCAGGAGGGATCATGGGGGTCCGGTGCTATGTGGATTAGGTGGCGGTCAAAGGCGGAGACCTTGGCGGACTGATCCCAAGCTTTCTAAACTGGCTTTTGGTACGTGGAATGTCACCTCTCTGGTGGGGAAGGAGCCTGAGCTGGTGTACGAGGTTGAGCGATACCGGCTAGATATAGTCGGCCTCACCTCAACACACAGCTCCGGTTCCGGAACCAGTCTCCTGGAGAGGGGCTGGAGCTTGGCCTTTTCTGGAGTTACCCCGGGCGAGAGGCGACGAGCAGGGGTGGGTATTCTTGTATTGCCCCACCTTGCTGCCTCTATATTGAAGTTTTCCCCGGTGGACGAAAGGGTTGCTTCCCTGCGCCTTCGGGTTGGGAAACGGGTCCTGACCATCATTTGTGCCTATGCACCAAATGATGTTTCAGAGTACCCACCCTTTTTGGAGTCTGTGACTGGGGTGCTGGAGGGTACTCCTCCTGGAGACTCCATTGTCCTACTGGGGGACTTCAATGCGCACGTGGGCAACGACAGTGAAACCTGGAGGGGGGTGATTGGGAGGAACGGCCTGCCCGATCTGAACCCGAGTGGTGTTCAGTTATTGGACTTCTGTGCTAACCACAGTCTGTCCATAACGAACACCATGTTCAAGCATAAGGGTGTCCATATGTGCACCTGGCACCAGGACACCCTAGGTCGCAGGTCGATGATCGATTTTGTTATCGTATCATCAGACCTGCGACCGTATGTCTTGGACACCCGAGTAAAGAGAGGTGCAGAGCTGTCAACTGATCACCACCTGGTGGTGAGTTGGATCCAATGGCAGGGGAGGAAGCCATTCAGACCTGGTAGATCCAAACGTATAGTGAGTGTGTGCTGGGAGCATCTGGCTGAGGCCCCTGTCCGGGAGGTCTTCAACTCCCACCTCCGGAAGAACTTCAACCACATCCCGAGGGAGTCTGGAGACATGGAGTCTGAATGGGCCATGTTCTCCACCTCTGTTGTTGAAGCGGCGGCCCAGAGCTGCGGCAGCAAGGTGGTCGGTGCATCTCGTGGTAGCAACCCCTGAACCAAGTGGTGGACACCAGTGGTGAGGGGGGCCATTAAGCTGAAGAAGGAGTCCTATCAAGCTTGGTTGGCTTGTGGGACTCCCAAAGCAGCTGAGGTGTACCGGCAGGCCAAGCGGAGTGCAGCTCGGGTGGTTGCTGAAGCAAAAACGCGGGTATGGGAGGAGTTCGGTGAGGCCATGGAACAAGACTTTCGGTCGGCTTCAAAGAGATTCTGGCAAACTGTTCGGCGGCTCAGGAGGGGAAAGCAGCTCCCCGTCCACACTGTGTATGGTGCGGATGGGACACTGTTGACTTCAACTGGGATATCGTCGGGCGGGTGGAAGGAATACTTCGAGGATCTCCTCAATCCCACTGATACGCCTTCCACAGAGGAAGCAGAGTTTGGGGACGAGGGGGATGACTCGCCTATCACAGGGGCTGAGGTCGCCAAGGTGGTTAAAAATCTCCTTGGTGGCCGGGCCCCGGGGGTGGACGAGATTCGCCCTGAGTACCTCAAGGCCCTGGATGTTGTTGGGTTGTCATGGTTGACACGCCTCTGCAACATTGCGTGGAGGTCGGGGACAGTGCCTTTGGCATGGCAAACCGGGGTGGTGGTTCCTCTCTTCAAAAAAGAGGACCGGAGGGTGTGCTCCAACTTTAGAGGGATCACACTCCTCAGCCTCCCTGGGAAGGTCTATGCCAAGGTACTGGAGAGGAGAGTCCGGCCGTTGGTCGACCTCGGATTCAGGAGGAGCAATGTGGTTTTCGTCCTGGCCATGGCACATCGGACCAGCTCTTTACCCTCTCGAGAATTCTTGAGGGTTCTTGGGAGTTTGCCCAACCAGTTTACATGTGTTTTGTGGACTTGGAGAAGGCATTTGACCGCGTCCCTCGTGGATTTTTGTGGGGGGTGCTTCGGGAGTATGGGGTATCAGGCTTGTTGTTACGAGCTATTCGGTCTCTGTACGACCGTTGTGAGAGTTTGGTTGTATTGCCAACACTCGGTCGGAGTCATTCCCAGTGAGAGTTGGACTCCGCCAGGGCTGCCCTTTGTCACCGATCCTGTTCATAATTTTTATGGACAGGATTTCTAGGCGCAGCCAGGGAATGGAGGGTGTCATGCTTGGTGACCACAGGATCTCATCTCTGTTGTTTGCAGATGATGTTGTCCTGTTGGCTTCATCCAGCAATGACCTACAGCTCTTGCTGGGACAGTTTGCCGCTGAGTGTGAAGCGGCTGGGATGAGAATCAGCACCTCCAAGTCCGAGTCCATGGTCCTCAGCCGGAAAAAGGTGGATTGTCCTCTCCGGGTTGGGGACAGGCTCCTGCCCCAAGTGGAGGAGTTTAAGTATCTTGGGGTCTTGTTCACGAGTGAGGGGAAAATGGAGCGAGAGATTGACAGACAGATTGGAGCAGCATCTGCAGTGATGCGGACGTTGTACCGGTCTGTTGTGGTGAAGAGGGAGCTTAGTTCTAAGGCAAAGCTGTCGATTTACCAGTCAATCTACGTTCCTACTCTCACCTATGGTCACGAGCTTTGGGTAATGACCGAAAGAACGAGATCGCGGATACAAGCGGCTGAAATGAGCTTTCTCCGTAGGATTGCTGGACTCACCCTCAGAGATAGGGTGAGGAGCTCAGTCATCCGGGAGAGGCTCAGAGTAGAACCGCTGCTCCTCCACATTGAAAGGAGTCAGTTGAGGTGGTATGGGCATCTGATCAGGATGCCTCCTGGACGCCTCCCACTTGAGGTGTTTCAGGCACGTCCCACTGGGAGGAGACCCCGGGGCAGACCCAGGACTCGGTGGAGAGACTATGTCCCCCAGCTGGTCTGGGAACGCCTTGGTATCCCCTCTGAAGAGCTGGAGCAGGTGGCTGGGGAGAGGGAAGTCTGGGCTTCTCTGCTTGAACTGCTGCCTCCGCGACCCGGACCTCCGGAAAAGCGGTAGAAGATGGATGGATGGATGGATAAAACCTCAAAACGTTTAGACACGTTGTAGGTGGGCTGAGACCAGGCAGCACACCTGCCACACAAGCAGGAGCTCCTGGCTCCTGTAGACGGTGATCACTTTTTGGTACGACACCGGATTTCACCACCCAGCCGACCCCACGCAGAAGTGACTGATGAAACCCTTTTCGGACACAGACAGACTTCCACCTGAACAACGTAACTACAACAACCGGATGAGCTGTGGAATGGCTGCGTTGTGGAGCCAAGTGGAGCCGAGTTGTGGAAATGGCTTTCGGCTGCTTGAAAGGACGATGGAGGTCCCTCCTGACAAGGAATGACTGCAAACTGAAGCTGAGCAAGAAAATGGTGCTCACCTGCTGCATACTTGATAATATTTGTGAGGAACATGGTGACAACTTTGGACTTCCAGACACACATGATCACAGTCAGCCTCCAGTTCAACCACTAGCTGACCATGCCAGTGTAGAATGACATTAGGGCAGCTTTAATGGAGTATTTTAACAGTGGGGAGCAATAACCTGTTTAATGCCTGCCATCTCATTTACAAAATATAACATGTGAAGTAGCTCAAAATAATGAATGAATAAAACATTCAGCTGACAATCAGTCCTCAGTGTACTCTGTTTTGAAGTATATATTTTATAGGCACATTTACAGAGTTGTTAAAGGTATACGCTTCTGTACTTGTATGTCATCTATTCTGGTTAAAGTACTGATTCAAGTTTTTATTCAAGTAGGGGTAACAAGAGACAGACTGTAAAGTGTACAAGTTAAAAGTACTTTCCCCAGAAATGATCTTGTCCAGAGCTGACAGAATGTCATGTGGTACATTGTCAAAAGAATATAAACTCATTATCATTTATGAAGCTGGCAACTTGGAACATTTTCCACAGAAAAAGTGCATAGATTTAAAGTTTGCTGCTGCTTGTTCTTTAGAAAATGTGAAAAAGTTGTCAAAAATATGAGTAAGTCCACAAATACCTGATATATTGTCCAATACCTGGAAAAATGAACTTAAGTGCAGTAATTCAGTACTTGTACTTTCACTTCCCACCACTACAATGTTATAGTGATTTGCATTGTTTGTCCTAAATAGCTTTACATTTCATGCATATGCTTGGTGTGAGGATAACAATTAATGTAGAAGCAGAAAACACTTAAGGAAAGAAAGCTTTTATTTATAAAATGTGCAAAAACTTAAGACTGCTACATATGAAATATTATGTACACACAGCCAAAAATATCACTGCTGTGATAGTTACTTTGTTTACAGTCCCTCAAGCACAGACAACGTGTCCCATCAGTCCAACAAGGGTGTTGGTCCTGTCCTCTATCTTCTGGATGCTTTGCAGCAAAGCGGAGGTCAGCTGCTCCTCCCTCCTGCTCTGCTCCTGCTGTCTCTCATCTGACCTCTCCAGGTAGTCAAGAAGGAGGTCCATGTTTGTATCACACTTCCATTTTCCTGTTTTAAAGTACAAAAATCAGAAGCAATATAAAATAACCGCACACTGAAAAACGCAGGAATTGTCAATCCAAGATTGAATGTGTCTATTCAACATCCGTTTACTTTTAGTGGCATCACAGTATTTACTTCAAGTGTATAACTGATTTAATTCACTCCCTCCTTTGTGTGAATGGGTCATGATCTGAACAAATATTACCTAATCTGGTCTGATGAGAAGAGGAGGAAGAGCAGGAGGAGGACAAGCTTGGAGCTGGTGAAGGTGAGCTGGACACCACAGGTCTGGCTGGTTCTCCCTCATCATCCAGGTGTGATAAATCTGTAAATCCAAAAAAAGTTTTAGTGTGTGCAGTGTCCAACTTAAGAGACATAGAAGGCAATTTTATTCATTATCAATATTAGCAAAGCTTACATGTCTGATTATGGAATAGAAGAATAGGAATAGAATAGGCTTTATTGTCATTGTACAGTTGTACAGTACAATGACATTGTAGGTGTTCCACCAGGCGACTGTGCAATAAAGTACGAGAAGTGTAACGGGTCCCCTTTTTGGGCACCCTTAAACGGCCGTGATCAGGAACACCAATGCATACGTGTGGGCGGCATAGGGACCACGATGACACCAGACTGCTGTTTCCACAATTTATTTACTCCTGTTGATGAAACAAAACAAAATACATCACGCCTCGTCCGTACCCCGATCCCACACAGGCTCCCCCAGGCAAAGCAACGCGGTACTGTGCGGAAAGGATCTCTAAAATAAATTTTACAATACATAAAACAAACCACATCACAAAAAAGAAAATTCTCCAAAAACAAACATACCTGTTGATGAAACAAAACAAAATACATCACGCCTCGTCCGTACCTCGATCCCACACAGGCTCCTACATTTACAAAAATATGAGTTACACAATGGCACAAGCTGCTAGTCACCATAGAGCCTATATTGGCGCGAAACTCTAAAATAGCGACTAGCGGACTTCTAATGTGCGCCGAAACATCCATAAAACTCTTATTTACAACACAAACAACGAAAAATACACTACAGTAACATGTCAAATTAATAAGGAACAATTACAAACCAAGGTTGCAGTTTAAATGATAAAACTTACGAACAATACAGTCATTTAGTGCCAGCAGCGTTTTAAACATGACTTACCCCCAGCAAAGCAACGCGGTACTGTGGGGGAAAAAATGAACTACCGGAGCCTCGAAGGTACAGGTAGAGCGGATGTGAGAAGTGTACCACCAAAATAAAAGCATTCAAGTAAATAAAATTCACAACAATATAAAGAAAAACATAACTGAGAAAAGAATGTTTAAGGTGCATTTTCGACTCCGTTACAGAAGGATTTGATAAAATACGGTTACACAATACACAATTGAACGAGTGAAATAAAAAAATAGCCCAAGATTATGGAAATATTACCAAAATAGTAAAAAAAGATGATGTTACTAGTGTCTGGTAGAAAAATCTCCCATAACACAATGCAAGGCACCCATTCATGCATAGTACTGATACCACAAAAAGCGTATTTTGCGCTGGATGTCTTTATAAAAAAAAAAGGTATTTTGTAAGACGTGAACATTTTTGTTCTCGTTTTCTCTCAAATGAGCATTTCAAGATATGGTGACGCCACTAACGTCATTTGAGACAACAATAAACCATATTGATACTGAAAAAAACAGCGTATTTTGCACTGGAAATCTAACAAAGTATTCTGTAAAACGCTAAGATTTCTGTTCTAGTTTCTCAAACGCGCATTTCTTTATGGCGAGGAGAGACGTTTGTGGTAAAAACAGTTAGCTTGTTAGCATAGCTAATCGAAAATACTATAGTCACAAGAGTGAGTTAAAAAATATCCGCACTTTGGCCGTTACATATCAATACAAGTGGATATACAGTATATGTATATATATATTCGTTAACTTTTGGCATTTTAAAGACAATACACTGACCAGTGTGTTTTGAGCAGTTTGTTGTACAGACTCAACCATGGCAGTTAAGATGGTCCAGCTGGCTGGCCTATCCTCCAAAACAGTTCATCACATGAGTGGCCCCCTCCAGCTTATCTTGTACTTCTGCTCATGTCCATAGAGCCAAGAAATGTGTCTCCTCTTTGCTCCAAATCTATTTGGTTTTGGAATCAGAATCAGAATCAGAATCAGATTTATTGCCATTGTTCATGTAGAACACAAACTAGGAATTTGTCTCGGTGCAATGCTGCAACATTAAACATGATAAAATAAAAGAAATAAACTATACATGCAATAAAGTGTAGAATAAGAGTGAGTAATACTAGTCAGCAGTTAAAATATATTAGCAAGCAGCAGATAATGTGGAGAACCATATAGTGCAGTCGGTAATGCAGGAAGAAAACAGTGATGATTGACATGAGTCTGGTTGAGCTGCTGTACATAGTGCACGAGAGTCAATAAGTCACTTAGTGTTCAGCAGTCTGATGGCAGAGGGGAAGAAGCTGTTCATGTGACGGGAGGTTTTAGTCTGGATGGACCGCAGTCTTCTACCTGAGGGGAGAGGGGCAAACAGTACGTGACCAGGGTGTGAGGGATTGGCTATGATCCGGCCTGCACGCCTCCGGGTCCTGGAGATGTACAGATCCTGGAGAGATGGGAGCTTGCAGCCAATCACCTTCTCAGCAGTGCGCACGACGCGCTGCAGCCTTAGTCTGTCCCTGGCAGTGGCTCCTGCGTACCACACGGTTATGGAGGTGGTGAGGATGGACTCGATGATGGCTGTGTAGAACTGCACTAACATCTTGGTGGGTAGCTTGAGCTTCCTCAGCTGCCGCAGGAAGAACATCCTCTGCTGGGCCTTTTTGATGAGGGAGCTGATGGTCGGCTCCCACTTGAGGTCCCTGGTGATGGTGGTGCCTAGGAAGCGGAAAGAATCAGCAGTGGTGATGGGAGAGCCTGTGAGGGTGAGGGGGGGGCAGAGGGGTTGTGACTTTCCTGAAGTCCACAATCATCTCCACTGTCTCAGAGCGTTCAGCTGCAGGTTGTTGTTGTTGCACCAGGGACGCCAGCTGGGCCACCTCTCTCTGTAGGCGGACTCGTCGCCGTTGGAGATGAGCCCGATGAGGGTGGTGTCGTCCGCAAACTTGATCAACTTGACAGACTGGTGGCTGGAGGTGCAGGAGTTGGTATAAAGGGAGAAGAGTAGGGGGGGAAAGTACACAGCCCTGGGGTGATCCGGTGCTGATGCTAGCAGAGTCTGAGACAGTCTTTCCCAGCCGCACATGCTGCCTCCGGTCCGTCAGGAAGTCGGTGATCCACCTGCAGAGGGAGTCAGGCACGTTGAGCAGGGACAGCTTGTCCCGGAGCAGAGCGGGGCGGATGGTGTTGAATGCGGAGCTGAAGTCCACAAACAGGATCCTGGCGTAGGTTCCCGGGGAGTCCAGGTGCTGCAGGATGGAGTGGAGGGCCAGGTTAACTGCGTCGTCTACAGACCTGCTGGCTCGGTAGGCAAACTGCAGCGGGTCCAGGAGGGGGGTGGTGATGGACTTGAGGTGGGGCAGGACCAGGCGCTCAAAGGACTTCATGACTACAGAGGTGAGCGCTACAGGTCTGTAGCCGTTAAGTCCAGTGATCCGTGGCTTCTTGGGGACAGGGATGATGGTGGAGGATTTGAGGCAGGACGGCACGTGGCATAGCTTAAGGGAGGTGTTAAAAATGTCTGTGAAGACAGGAGCCAGCTCTTGGAATCCGTCACTTGCTCCGCTGTTTGAAAAGCAACATGGCGGTCAGTAATGTTTTGAAGCTGGTCAGTTAACCACGCCCATGGCTGTGGACATAACCAACATAAACTGGTGCTGCCGCTGGCCCAGATAGGAGTTGGGGCCACGATAGCCCCACTTTTGAGAGCCTGGGAATGGTGCTTCAGGCGATGGAAAACCAAAGAACTGGTGCCAATCAGGCTCTGGATCAAGTTAAGCACTGGAACCATTTTGGTGGAAAAGACCTATTCGAGAACACATCATAGGCCACGAGCAGGAACCGGCTATTCGCAGGCGCCACATGCAGTTTGCCACAGATGTCCAATTCACCGTGCCTCCAAGACCCTTCCGGGTACGGCACTGGCCGCAGTGGTGGGGGAGGTGGTCCACCAGTCTTGCCACTCTCCAGGCATAGTACGCAGTACCTCACCATGGCCTCAATGTCCTTATCAATACCCGGCCACCAGACAAAGTTTCTACTGCGTTACTTCACTTTGACAACCCCCAGATGACCCTCGTGCAGCATCGCCAGGACCTGTGCCCTCAGGGACAATGGGATCAGGGTGCATTCCCCCCTGGCCATGCACACCTCATTCCAGCAGCTCAGTTTGTCCTTGAATCGGTGATACAGTGCCAACTCGCCCTGCACCCTCTCTGGCCAACCCTCTCTGATCGCCAAGCGCAATTCTGCCAGCACCGGATCCTGTTCCAGCTCCTCCCTGAGTTCCTGAGGTGATACTATCTTCTGGAGGGTACCATATAGCGGGTGGATCAGGTCCACCTCAGCTGGGTCATCTTCACCATCATCCGGTAGGGAGGAATTAACCGTGGCGCGAGACAAGAGGTCCGCTATGATGTTATCTTTGCCTGGGGTGAACTTGGTGGTGAAATTATAAGCTCTCAGCCTCTCGGAACGCCTATGGATCCTCAGCGGCCTGTGCACCGACCCTGATGTTTCCAGCAAAGTTGTGAGTGCCTGGTGGTCTGTCCGTAGGGTGAAGTGGTGCCCATAGAGGTAAATGTGCCACCTCTCACACACCCAGATGCAGGCCAGCGCCTCCCTCTCACCCACGGCATATTTCTGTTCCGCCGCCAAGAGGGACCTTGACACGAATGCCACCAGGCACTCCATGCCATCCTGCACCTTGGACATGACCGCCCCCAGCACCGAACCGGACACGTCACAGGTCACAATGGTCTCCTGGTTGGGGTCAAAATGGGCCAGAACCGGTGGAGAGGTGAGTTGCTGCTTCAACTTTGTGACCACCGCCGAGCAGGCTGGGGTCCACGCCCACGGTGCATCCTACTTTAACAGAGCCCAGAGGGGCTCATTCGTCTCTGAATAGCGAGGGATGTACTGTCCATAGAAGTTGACCATGCCCAGAAATGATGAGATCTGAGCTGGCGTTGAAGGATCCGGGATGTGCAGAACCGCCTCCATGTCTGAATATAGCGGTTGGAGCCCTCTTCCGGTCAGTCGAAACCCCACAAACTCTATGGTGTCCACTGCGAAGATACACTTCTCGCCATTCAGGGTAACCCTGTGTTCTTGGAGTGTTACCAGGACCCTCTGCAGCCTCTCGTCGTGTTCTTCCCATGACACGCCATGCACCACGATGTCATCGAAGTACGCCACCACGCCCTTGAGACCAGCTAACATCATTGACATCACCTTCTGAAAACAACTGGGTGCAGAGCTCAGGCCGAATGGGATCCAGGTATACCTGAAAACCCCCATGTGGGTCACAAATGCCGTCAGGTTCCTGCTGTCTGGGTGGAGTGGCACCTGCAGGTAGCCCTGACAGAGGTTTAGCTTCGTGAAAACCTGGGACCCACTGAATGTTGCTGTAAGCTCCTCCATGGTTGGGAGGGAGTACCTGTCTGGAATGACCACCTTGTTCACCACCTGGAGGTCTATGCACAGTTGGATGCCCACCCCTTTCTTTCTGGCCACCACCAGGTTGGATATCCACGGCGAGGTGTCCACTTTTTCAATGATGCCGGACTCCAGCACCTTGGACAGCTCCGCCGAGACCTCATCCCACAGCGCAAGGGGGAGTTGCCGCAGTGGTTGAATCTTCGGTGTCACACTGTTGTTGATGAGAGGGCAATGGTGAAAAGCGTCTATACGACCCAGGCTCCTAAACACTGTTGGCCAGCGAAGGTACCAATCGGGATACAGCGTCAGCACGGTCAAGCCCTCCGGGTCCCTTATGGAGGAACCCAGCTCCCCCAGCAGGTCGATTCCCAATAGGTCCGCCCCCTGTCACGCCACCTGGAAGGTGAATTTGGACACCATCCTCGACCCACATGTCACCAAGAATTCCGCTGTGCCCACCATCTTGATCTCCACATGTTTGGCTATGGAAACGCTCCCGTGCTGATAGCCTTCTTAGGGAACAGCCTCTGCAATGTAGCCAAACACAAGATGGATCTACCGGTCCCTGAATCCACCATAAGGGGCACGTCAACCCCATCAAGCTGAAGCATGTACCACTTTAGCGGTCCTTTCCCCATGCGTGCTACACACACCCGTCCAGTGTCGCTGGGTGCCGCCATCACTAGGCCAGGAGATAAAGTGTGGGCCCTGTTGCGTGCCTTTATCCTCCTCTTCTTCTTCTTAGCTTGTCTACGAGGCCTAGTTAGCATGCTAACATTGTACTCGGCAGGAAACCACAAGCAGTCGATTCCTCACTAGCTTATGTTATTAGCTTCTACAGTGTAACGGATTCCCTTTGCTTAACTAAGTCCAACACACCTTCCAGTGGTAGAATTTCCCGGGTTAGCCTTAGCATGCTTCTCAGCCCCGAGTCGGTGGTGCTGTGAGCTAGCTTATCCCTCACTAGCTCCTCTGTAATAGGCCCAAAGGCGCACTCCCTCGCTAAGCTGCGCAGCTCCATGATAAACGCCTGCGTCGCTCGCTGCTTAAGGTCGAAGAATTCATACCTCCTTTCGGTGATGGAGGAGTGGTCACCGAAGGTACTGTCCATAAGCATCAACCCGTCTTCCAGCGAGCCGTCACCACACAGCCCGAAAAAAATAGGCTGTCCTTCTGTGCCGAGATAATGCACTAGCAGACTCCTCCATCTCTCCTCGCTGATGCTATCGAGTCCGGCCGCTGTCACATACACCTCGAACATGTTCCTCCAGCGAGCCCACGGTATATCTGGTGTACCCTGACACTGAAGGAATGGAGGTGGCTCCCTGACGCACGCACCCATTTTTCCTCGTCGTTCAATGTAACATCTGAATAATGGAGGACGGAGAGCTTTCTCTGTTGAACACTGAACACCCTTTATTGACCTTCACATTCCAATTTATATCCCAGCCGTAGCCCGCCTGACGTCACTCACCCCCCAACCCCAGCTGAGCTACGGTAAGCCCCAAAATACAATTCCCATATGTAACACTCAGGCTCTTAATTTATTTCTGATTATTTTTTGCATTTTTTCAGTTTTGTGTTGTTTTCTTGTGTATTGGGTTATGATGTTTTCCTTGGTGGTTTATCGTTCTGTTAGTTATTTATGTTTTTAATATTAGCATTATTTTGTCAGTTCCTGTAGTTTAGGAATTATATTTTTGTTTCTATGTGACTGCCTCACCTCCTCTTCCAGACACTCCCACCCTGTCATCTGCTCACTAGTCGTCTCAGCTGTGAGTAGTTGTGCAATCAGGTCACCTGCTCGCTTACACTCCCCACACCTGCTGCCTATTTGCTCCCCTGTTATTTAAAGACTATCTTGTTGTTTCCTCATTGCAACAGTCTCATTGATATCCTCTCTCCTCACCACCAGAATTGGATTCCTATTCTAGTACCATTCCGTCAGTTTACTTTGATTTCCTGTACTTGTTTTTAGCCTTGTTTAACTCTGGCACTTTGTGTACTTTTTTGTTGATAAAAACCACAAACTGCAGCTAGCGCGTGGGTCTCTCTCTCTCTCTGCCCCGAGGGGCCATTCATGACATGAGGCAAAAGCTGCAAATCTATGAAAACAGTTGAAAGATTTATTATTATTATTATTTCTGCTTAGAATTGGCGGTTCAAAGTCATTTAATTCCATTAGGTAACATGATATTTGCAGCTTTTCGTAACAGTACAATTGCAGCCACTCATTCAGGACTGTATATAAGCAGAATGACTTTCAATTTAATTCTAGTTCCTTGGCAGTGAACAGATCATCCAGGGACACGGCTGAAGCTTGACCTACTTCTTCTGAGTCATGTAGTGTCAAACATTATTTCAAGTGGATATCGTCTACTTTATCTGTTCTTTCCTCATATTGCTCCCTGACGGACATGTAAAGTGGACATATATCTCTGCCGTGTCTTCTTTGTGCTCTAATTTGTACATTGCTCTCTCTGTACATTGGTTTCCTGCCTGCTCCAGTTTCAGAGAAGCCAGCTGACATGAGGACAGACCAAGGATAATGTCACTCAGCTGGTTTGGGATGCCCCTGCTGAGATGGAGGTTCAAGCTGAGGAGAAGAGCTAAAACTGCACCTCTGCAAGTTCACACAGCAAAGGGAGTAAATGAACTCAGGGCACTGAGTGATGAGTTGTATGTCAGTATCCTTGTTAACAGTAGGCATTTTTTTTTATTTTTTAACAAGTGGGTGGAGGGTATTCATCAATTTAGCATGAGGTACTAACTAACTAACTACTAACTAACCTACACTTATATCGCGCTTTTCTAGTCACAAAGGCCACTCAAAGCGCTTTCACTAGTACTAACCCTCTCTTCTAAGGGTCTATAGGAAACAGATATCTAGGGACAATTTAGAACAGCCAATTAACCTAACATGCATGTCTTTGGATTGTGGGAGGAAACCGGAGCCCCCGGAGTAAACCCACGCAGCACAGGAAGAACATGCAAACTCCACACAGAAAGGTTCCAACCCCTGCCAGCCTGGAGATTCGAACCAGGAACCTTCTAGCTGTAAGGCAACAGTGCTAACCACTGCACCACCGTGCTGCCCCATGTTGTATATGGAGATTGGCCTTTGGGGTTTGCCGTAGCATTGCCGGGGCGGGGAACGGGATGATGGCAGACGGGCTACGATGGAGAGTATAAATAGTAATGTGCGCCAAATAAAGTTCAGTTGTATGTTCGCCAAGACACTCTCTGCCTGCTTTATTTCCCAACGTAACATTTGGCGACGAAGAAAATTATGGGGGCGTGTGTTGTGGAACTGCCTCCGTTCCTGCAGGACCAGGGTGCGCCGGTTACCCCTTGGGTACGCTGGAAAAACTTATTTCAAGTTTTTCTGACAGCAGCCGGTTTTGACAGAGTTTCTGACGACAGGCAGAGGAGCCTATTGTTTCACCATCTGGGCGCAGAGGGACAACGCCTGCTCCTCACGCTGTGTGATGATAGCTCGCTGGAGGAGTCACTCTTAAAGATGGACGACCTGTTCGGTAACGGTGCCATGGTCACCGAGAGGAGGTACAGAATTTTTAACCGTGTACAGCAAACCGGTGAGTCCATTTTATCTTTTTTGATGGAACTGCGTTGTTTGGCGGGAGAGTGTAATTTTGGGCCGCTAACAGACGAGCTAGTTCGTGATAGACTGGCGCATGGCACGACTAGCGAGTGGCTAGGAGTCACGCTGTGGGTAACTTGACAGCCTTTTCTCTGCTCGAAGTGGTGGACATGATTAAGCTAAGGGAGGCTAGGGGCCTTCATGGGTGAGGCACTGGAGGACCGGGCCTCAGTGCCACAGGTGCCTGCTAATGTGCTAACCAGGCCTCGGGGGTGCCCCAGGAAGAAGAAGAAGAAGAGGAGAAAGCAGCCTGTGGCACGTGGAGAAGCCCGTGTTAGGTTCGCGGACCAGGTTGGTGAGGACCCACATGGTGCTGGCCAAGTGTGTGTGGCACAAGGAGGAAGAGGACGCCTGAAATGGTATGTGGTGCAGCTGGACGGCGTCGAGGTGCCTCTCATGCTGGACTCGGGCGCTGGCAGGTCCATTTTGAGCCTGGCGATGTTGAAGAGGCTGTTCCTGGAAAAGGTTACTAAACCAGGAGCCATAAGGATGTTCGATTATGGCCACGCCGAGATCGACATGGTTGGAACGGTCAAGTTTGATTTGTTGTGTGGACAGCAGAGGATGCCGAAGTTCGTCTTCCAGGTGGCACAGCACGGGACGGACCTGCTTGGAATTGACTTACTGGGACATTTGGGGTTTTCCATTCGAGATCCCCAGGGCTCGGTGGTGCTGAGGGCATTCTCGGACTGGCAATTCCGTTGGCCGGCGCTGTTCATTAGCCTTAGTTGGATTGGGACCTTTTGCCACCGCCCACTGGTGGATGAGTCGGTGACGCCTAGGATCCAACCGCTTCGGCGCTTACCGCTGGCGTGGCGTGAATGTGTGTCGGCGGAGCTCTTGAAGCTGTTGAATGCAGGGATCACTGAGAAGGTGAATGCGTCACCTTGGATCTCGAAACTGGTGGTGGCGAAGAAGAAGGACGGAGGGATCAAGCCATGCATTGATCTACGCATGGTAAATAAGATGATCATTCCAGATAAATACCCCCTCCCAGCCATGGAGGAGCTCACAGCGACATTCAGCGGGTCCACGGTGTTTACTAAGCTAGACCTTCGGCAAGGGTATCTGCAGGTGCCACTACACCCAGATAGCAGGAACCTGATGGCATTTGTGACCCATATGGGGGTCTTTAGATATACCCGAATGCCGTTCGGGTTGAGCTCCGCCCCCAGCTGTTTCCAAAAAGTTATGGCCACAATGCTGGCAGGTCTGAAAGGGGTTGTAGCCTACCTGGATGACATCGTGGTACACGGTGCGATGAATGAACTTCATGATGAGAGACTGGAGAAGGTGTTGAGGCGGATGCAGGAGCACGGGGTCACTCTCAACGGTGACAAATGCCTTTTTGCAGTGGAAGCGATTGATTTTGTGGTGTTCCGGCTGACGGGCGAGGGTCTGCAACCACTGCATTCCAACGCGGAGGCGGTGCTTCGCATCCCGGAGCCCACTAGACCTGCCCAGATTTCATCTTTCCTCGGCATGGTGAATTTCTACGGCTGATTTATCCCACATTACTTGGAGACGATTGGGCCCCTGAAAGCTCTGCTGAAGCAGGATGCGCTGTGGGAGTGGACTCCGGCGTGCTCAGCAGCGGTCTCGAAGCTGAAGCGGCAGCTCACCTCACCACCGGTACTGGCACATTTTGATCCAGAGTTGGAGACGGTGGTGACCTGTGATGCGTCTGGGGCCGCATTAGGTGCGGTCATGTCCCAAATACAGGGTGGAGTGGAAAGGCCAGTGGTGTTTGCTTCCAGGTCCCTCTCTCTGGCAGAGCAGAAGTATGTGGTGGGCGAGAGGGAGGCGCTGGCCTGCGTCTGGGCGTGTAAGAGGTGGCACATAAATCTCTACGGACGCCACTTCATTCTGAGGACGGACCATCGGGCACTCACCTCACTGCTGGAGACGTCGGGATCGGGGCATAGGCCGCTGAGACTTCATAGGTGGTCGGCGCATCTAAGGGCCTATGATTTTTCCACTAAATTCACCCCAGGCAGAGAGAACATTGTGGCGGATCTTCTCTCGCGGGCCACCGTGGGGGTTTCAGAAGTGGCCGGGGATGACGTTGGCACTGCCGAGGAGGAGCTGGTGAACACCCTGTGCAGGACTCTCCAGGGTGCGGTGTCCCCACAAGATCTCAAAGATGAGTTGGAACGGGACCCAGTTATGGCGCAGTTGCGCACAGTGATTCGTGAGGGTTAGCCAGCGAGGGTGCTGAGCGAGCTAGCTACTTTTCACCATTTCCAGGACGAGTTGAACTGTTGGAATGAGGTTTGTGTGGCCAGGGGCCAGTGCGCCTTGATTCCTGCAGCGTTGAGGGTTCGGGTCCTGGACATGCTACATGATGGTCATTTGGGAGTGATGTGGGTGAAGCAGAGGAGTAGGAGGTCGGTCTGGTGGCCTGGCATTGATGGCAATATAGAGGCCATGGTTGAGAACTGCGTGCCGTGCTTGGAAAGTGGAAAGATGGGCAGACCTCCCCCACCACTGCTCTGGCCTGTTGAGTTTCCTGGGGGGGCCGTGGAAGCATGTTGAGCTGGTTTGTGGTGAATTTCATGAGGCGCCGTACAACAGTTGGTTTCTGGTGGTGGCATATGATTTGTTCTCCAAATGGCCACAGGTGCTGCCCACCGGTTCGGTGATGACGGAGGTGGTCACAAGATTCCTGACGTCTTTGTTTCCCCAGTGGGGAATCCCAGACACCATCACGACAGACAATGGGCCTCAGTTTGTGTCGGGGGCGTTCGAGGACTTTTTGACTGGCAAAGGGGTGAAACATACTAGAACAGCATTCTATCACCCCCAAGCCAATGGAGGGGTCAAAAGGTTTAAAAAGACCCTGAAGAACGGGCTGAGGGCTACGTCAAACAGGTTCATTTTGTCTTCTTTCAATTATTTATCCTTTTTTTTTTTTTTTTTTCCTTTGAAAGACAAAAGTAAAATAGAAAGATGTCTTTACCTTCTTTACATGTTTCAACTGCACTGCAGCCTTCATCAGAAGGATGACGCCTTCTGATGAAGGCTGCAGTGCAGTTGAAACATGTAAAGAAGGTAAAGACATCTTTCTATTTTACTTTTGTCTTTCAAAGGAAAAAAAAAAAAAAAAAAAAAAAAAATAAGGGCTGAGGGCTCATCTGGCAGACAGGTTTTTGTTCCCGGAGGCGCTCCAAAACACGCTGCTCCATTACAGAGCTTCGGTCCACGCAACGACGGGGTGTTCCCCAGCGAAGCTCATGTTGGGGTGGGAGCTGTCGCTGCAAGTCAGTTGGTTGGAGCTTACGAGAATGATGCCCCGGATGAGTGATGTGGCGCTGAGGAGAAGAGTCTCGGACCAGCAGCAGAGGATGAAGGGACGGTTTGATAGGAGGCACCGGGCGAGAGACCACGGCCTGAAAGAGAGGGATCGGGTGTGGATTAGACATCCTGTCAGGGCCTACAAGCTTCAGCCTTTGCGGACAAGACCGTGGGAGATTAGTAGTTGGCGGGGCCCTGACACGTTTGAACTGGACGACAGATCCAGGTGGCACGCCAGCAGGCTGAGGCGTGTGACACCTGGCCGGGGTTTGAACGCTGTTAGAGATTTTGACAGATCCTTGGACTGGTCAGCCACGCCAGGTGTGGACTCGGGTGATTCTGACGGTGCCTGGGGCAGAGTCCCCTAGGGGGGACGCCCGGCTAGAGTGCGTCGGAGGCCTGCTTATTTGGAGGACTACGTGGCAAGGACTGTTATGGACAGTTTCAGTTGGGCATATTGGTAGCATACCTGTTCACCCACTGATGGACTTGTATATATGTACGATTTTGTTTTATATGATTTTGGTAATTTGTTCATTGTGTTATAGTTTGACCTTGTGGGGGGGGGGGGATGTTGTGTATGGAGATTGGCCTTTGGGGTTTGCTGTAGCACTGCCGGGGTGGGGAACGGGATGATGTCAGGCGGGCAACGGCGGGGAGTATAAATAGTAATGTGCGCCAAATAAAGTTCAGTTGTATGTTCGCCAAGACACTCTCTGCCTGCTTTATTTCCCAACGTAACAGTACAACCGTACACAGACTAGGTACAAACTTGCAAGAATAAACTTGTAAAGCTATGCAAATTACAATTTCATTTATTTACATTGAATAAAAACATGTAACCAGCAACCAGATAAGCACTGCAAATTTAGAAAAAAAGTTGCAAATTTACAAGAAAAGTAAAACATAGAAGAAAAAGTAAAAAATCAAGACAAGTTGCAAATTAACGAGAAAAAAGTTTAACATTTAGGGGGAAAAAGTCAAAAAATTTTAAGGAAAAAATTTCAGATCTCCAAGAAAGTCACAATTTGATTAAAAACAGTTGCAAATTTATAACAAAAAGTTGCAAATTTATGAGAAAAAAGTAACAAATTTACAAGGAAAAGTCACAATTTGTTTAAAAAAATTTCAACTTTACAACAAAAAAGTTAATTTATGATAAAAAAGTTGCAAATTTAAAAGAAAAAAATAGCAAATTTAAAAGGAAAAAGTTGTAAATTTATGAGAAAGTTGCAAATTTATGAGGAAACAAGTTGAACATGTATGGGGGTAAAAAAAAAATGAAGGAAAAATTGCAAATCTCCAAGAAAATTTTGAAAATTTACAGGAAAAAAACCCTACAAATTTACAAGAAAAAAAAAATGCAAATTTTTGTAAGAAAAAGTCACAAATTTTTGAGAAAAGAAAATTTACAAGGTAAAATTGTACATTACAAGAAAAAATATGCAAATTTATGAGAAACCAGCAAATTTACAAGGATAAAGTCACAATTTGTTTAAAAAAGTTTCAACTTTACAACAAAAAGTTAAAATTTATGAGAAAATTGCAAATTTAAAAGAGAAAATTTGAAGTTATGAGAAACAAATTGCAAATTTATGAGTTCTAGTTACAAGAAAAGTCACACTGGTTAAAAAAGTTGCACCTTTAGAAGAAAAAAGTTATAAATTTAAAAGAAAAAAGTTGCAAATTTATGAGAAACTACAAATTTACAAGAAAAGTCACACTGATTAAAAACAGTTTCAACTTTACAACAAAAGTTGTACATTTATGAGAAAAAATAGCAAATTTACAAGAAATGTCAGTTTGTTTTTAAAAAGTTACAACTTTACAACAAAAAAGGAGCAACTTTGAGCAAAAAGTTGCAAATTTATGAGAAAAAAATAGCAAATTTACAAGAAATGTCAGTTTGTTTTTAAAAGTTACAACTTTAAAACCTAAAAGTAGCAAATTCAAAAGAAGAACGTTGAAAATTTATGAGGAAAAACGTTGCAAATGTATACAAAAGTTGCAAAATTAAAAACAAATTGGGCAATAAGGGCAACAACAAGATTTAAAGTTTTAATTTTTAATGAAAACTTTATACATCAGCAAACCAGAAATATCTAATTTGATTAAATTCATGACTCCAGTGCAGGCTAAGCTTGAGGAGCCTTATCTAACTCATGATTCAATTCAACTTTATTTATATCGCGCCATTTCGCAACAGTCATCCCTGAGCACGTCGAAGGATGAACTAGTTGTTGCAGTGCCACCTGCGGCCACCAGAGGGCGGTAAAGGCTGAACCATGAAGGTGAGCAGTGGCGCTGGAGGACGGCGTGGTTAATTACTCGAGAACAATTAACGGTAATCACCAAAACAGTTATAGCATAATAAAGTATCAACTAAAACGGTTGATTGAACAGTGAGTTACAGCTCTATTTTCACCAATTTTTGACGTTTTTCACTTGAATTGACTACAGTTTTCTTATTGATTTAAGACTCTTTCTGGTATTTTTTCCCCACATTTTAATTTTATTTTTTCGTTAAAAATTTGCAGATATGAAATATTTTTTGTGACTAATTTCTATAATTTCTAACACAAATTTATGCATTTTTACTGGTGAATTTGCTGCCCTTTTCTTGTAAATGTGCAGAAACGTATTTGCACAACAGACACCATAATCCAGGAAATGCACATTTTTTTTTTAATTTAAATTGGAGTTAATGTGATTATAATGGACGTCCATACTGCAGAGGCTTCAGCTGTGTTGTTTTAACTGTTGTGGTTCTGAGATTGTTTGCTTTTGGGAAATGAATCAGCATTATGTCACGAATGTCTCTTAAATATTGCCCAGGCAGCATGCATTAAGTTCTAGTAAGCTCTATTGTGACGTATAACTTGTGGTTCCAGCTCGTTTTTGTTTTCGCTTCTTTTCTTTTCCAAATTCCGTTTACATTGCTGTTACAGTTCGATGGAAAACTGTTCAGCTTGTTTGTCTAATGACTGCATTTTTCACAAGAGTTAGCTGAGGTGTGACCGTCTGAACTCTGGTCTCATGGCTTTCATTGCTCATGCCTCTGTGGTAATCACAGCACTCCTGCCAGAGAAATGAAAGTTAGATTTACAGTGGTGTGAAAAAGGGCTGGCCTATTGTGCAGAGTTCTAGTTGCTTGCCGAGAATGTTTGTCACACTTAAATGTTTCTGATCATCATGCAAATTTAAATATTAGACAAAGATAACACAAGTAAACACAAAATGCAGTTTTTAAATGAAGGTGTTTATTATTAAGGGGGAAAAAATCATAACCTACATGGCCCTGTGTGAAAAAGTGATTGCCCCAAAACCTAATAACTGGTTGGGCCACCTTTAGCAGCAAAAACTGCGGTCAAGCATTTGCGATAACTGGCAATGAGTCTTTTACAGCACTGTGGAGGAATTTTGGCCCACTCATCTTTGCAGAATTGTTCTAATTCAGACACATTCATGGGTTTTCGAGCATAAATCGCCTTTTTAAGGTCATGCTGTCACGCGGTGGCCCTTGCGAGCCACCATAAGACGCCAAAAGTCGCCAGTGAGCTTTGCAATGATGTTTAATTAACACGAACACAATACATGAATACACCACAATGAGCCGCTGAGGGCAAAAACACACTATACAGGATACAAGGGGCCATAAGGCTACACCCAGCTACTTACAGTCTTAATCAGGGACTAGGAGAGGGTGACGTTTGAGACGAGAACCGCTCGCTCAACGTCTGGCACAAAGTCATCACAAGATCACATAAGGAATGATTGACGATGTTTGACGAGACTGCTGCATTAGGCTGCTGTCAGCGCCTGCAATAAAAGCCAGCAGCTAACGGGCCGTAATGCAGCACAGCTGATCGGCTTTAACAGCTGGAAGCCCCTCCGAGTGCTGTCACAATAAGAGCCCGGGGAGCCAGAAGGTAATCCACTGCTGTCAAAGCCGGCAGAGATGATGCATGGCCCGAGCGCGGACGAGATCGGCGCTGGGGTCATAACAGTGCCTCCCCTCCGAGGGCGGGCTCCGAACACCCATTGACACCCAACCCCCAACCCCACCCCCAGGGTGGGCGGATGGGGCAGGTCCAGCGGGAGGGAATCAATACAGAAATCAAGAACCACAAACCAAAAGCACAGAGACAATCAAGGAAAAAAAAAAACAAAGCTCCCAAAAATACATGACATAATTACACTGGCACGAATAACAGAAAAATATAACAATCTCAAATGCACCAATCAAAAATACAAGAAACAAATAAGCACAGGACAGGAAAAAACAAAACAAAACAGAGCAATCACAGGGCCAGAGTTCTACCATGAATGACCTTCACCCCCGACAATTCATGACGATGACGACCGGCGGAGACCATACGCCACGGGAACAGTTCTGGCGGTCTCCCTGCATCCAACGCCCGACGGGCGGTTATGGGGGGCAGAACATGGCCGGGCGGCCTACCCCAGTCCCAGGCCCGGAAAGTCCACTCCTCCGGTGGCCAAACCAGGTCGCCCAGTAATAAACACAAAATGTCAGGTGGCCGACCCAGGGCGCCGAACCAGCGAAGCAGTTCCTTGGGCGGCCGACCCGCATCCCTCAGCCACCAGAACCGTGGGAAGATGGCCTGTGGTAGCATCCCTGGCGGGGAAAAGACATGGGGGAGCCGGGCCGAGCGTAGAGGCCCCCCAACAGCCCCCGGCGATGATGAGCACGGTTGGTGACTACGGCGAGGGGAATGATGGTGATGATGAGCCCACACCATGTCAGGCGGCGAAGGGTCTGCAGCTCCTCCACCATCCTTGACCCACACCGATGCTGCGGACGTGGCTGCACCTGCGTTGGACCCTCACTGGGTCTCGGCGGCACCCGCGTCGGACCCCGATTGGGTCTCGTCGGATCCCAACTGGATCTCGGGTGCACCCATGTCGGACCCCCACTGAGTCTCGGCTGCACCCGCGTCGGACCCTGAATGGGTCAGTGCAGCACCGGCGACGACCTCCGCCCCCGAACCTGGAACCTCCAGCACAGCGACCACGACTAGCTCCACACCGGTGACTCTGCAATAAGGCTCAGAAGACAAAATAGGACCGGGATCAGAATCACCGGCAGCGACAGAGCCCAGGGAGATGAGCTCGGGCGCAGCAGATGGCTGCCTCTGACTCGTTTCCCCGAGAGGCAGGCAAAAATGCTCCAAGACAGGAAGAGGAGACACAAGAGAGAGCACTTGCCTGCACTCGGGTTCTGTCACCGTCCAGGACTTCGTCGATCCAGGTTCAGGGCAAAGAAGTTCGTCCGCAGGCTCCCACTCAGCTACGTCGGGCTCCGCAGCTGGCATGATGGTTTCGGCAGCCTGAGGTTCCTCTGACACTGACGTCCACGCCGACAACCTGCATGGCGTGGGGGCAGGGGACCCTCGACCAACTGGCTCGAACCGCTTTGGCGAGGAGACCTGGGGATGCTTCACCATCGGCGCAGGCTCCAGGCCACAGTCCGTTCTTCTCCTCCATCCACGGCGTGGCTGCGGGGCTGGATCCAGGCTTTCCAGAACCGCAGGCCCCCTCCCCGTCCGGCGACGTAGGCCTGGCGTCGTGGACCACTCAGCGGAGGGAGACACAGAGGCAACAGGTTTGGTAATTACAACTACAGCAGTTGGTAGGAGCTTGGGGGACTGCAAACCCCAAACTCCACCCCCAGGAGTCAGACAAGGCAGATCACAATTATGATGTAAAGAATGAACTTGCACTTGCCTTTCTCACGGAGGGAGGATGGTGCCTGCTGTAGGGGACGTAGTTCCTCCCTCTCCCCGCTGGATGGCAACAGAGGGCCCCCTGGAAGGACGAGGAGGAGCCGCTCTCGATGGTCCCCTGATGGGCGTCGCCGGCAGTGGATTCAGACGGGGATCCTGCTGAGGTTCACCTTGGCCGTGGTGCCGACATCTTCGACGGCCCCTGGATGACGCAAACTCCTGAACTGGACCAGGGACAAGAACGAGATCCCAACGCAGGAAGCGAGGATGCCTCCTCCTCTGCTTCCTGCCGTCTTCTTCCTCCAGCCCATGGAGTATCTCACGCTGTGCGGCGAGTTCAGCCCTCCTCGTCATAACCTCCGGGTGGTCGTAGTAGAGAGGAAGGTTGTCCAGGAGTACCTCAGCATAGTCCAGGTGCCAGCGCATGTAGTTGGGGTTGTCGTCAAAAGTAGCGTTGAGGAGCGTCCCATCAACATACTCCAGGGCGCTCGCTAGCTCACTGCCTAGGCGCCGAACGCGGCTCCTGGATGACGGCATTCTCCCAGCACATAAACACCCAGACAGGGAAGAACAATGTCCAATTTAACAAAAACTCACCGGGAACGGCGTCTCGGTGTGGCGTCTCTGTTTAGACGTCTGGCAGCAGTCTACTGTCACACGGTGGCCCTCGCGAGCCACCATAAGACTCCAAAAGTCGCCAGTGAGCTTTGCAATGATGTTTAATTAACACGAACACAAAACACGAATACAACACAATGAGCCGCTGAGGGCAAAAACACACTATACAGGATACAAGGGGCCGTAAGGCTACACCCAGCTACTTACGGTCTTAATCAGGGACTAGGAGAAGGTGACGTCTGAGACAAGAACCACTTGCTCAACATCTGGCACAAAATCATCACAAGATCACACAAGGAATGATTGACAATGTTTGACGAGACTGCTGCATTAGGCTGCTGTCAGTGCCTGCAATAAAAGCCGGCAGCTAACAAGCCATAATGCAGCACAGCTGATCGGCTTTGACAGCCGGAAGCCCCTCCGAGCACTGTCACAATAAGAGCCCGGGGAGCCAGAAGGTAATCCACTGCTGTCAAAGCTGGCAGAGATGATGTATGGCCCGAGCGCGGACAAGATCGGCGCTCGGGTCATAACACATGCCACAGCATCTCAATTGGATCCAGGTCAGGACTTTGACTAGGCCACTCCAAAGTCTTCATTTTGTCTTTCTTAAGCCATTCAGAGGTGGACTTACTGGTGTGTTTTGGATCATTGTCCTGCTGCAGAACCCAAGTGCGCTTCAGCTTGAGGTCACAAACAGATGGCCAGACACTCTTCTTCAGGATTTTTTGGTAGACAGCAGAATTCATGGTTACATTTACCACAGCAAGTCTTCCAGGTCCTGAAGCAGCAAAACAGCCCCAGACCATCACCCTACCACCAACATATTTTACTGATGGTATGATGTTCCTTTTCTGAAATACTGTGTTACTTTTACGCCAGATGTAATGGAACACACACACCTTCCAAAAAGTTCAACTTTTGTCTCGTTAGTCCACAGAGTATTTTCCCAAAAGTCTTGGGGATCATCAAGATGTTTCCTGGCAAAACTGAGATGAGCCTTGAAGTTCTTTTTGCTCAGCAGTGGTTTTCGTCTTGGAACTTTGCCATGCAGGCCATTTCTGCCCAGTCTCTTTCTTATGGTGGAGTAATGAACACTGACTTTAACTGAGGTAAGTGAGTACTGCAGTTCTTTGGATGTTGTTGTGGGGTCTTTTGTGACCTCTTGGATGAGTTGTCGCTGTGCTCTTGGCATAATTTTGGTCAGCCGGTCACTCCTGGGAAGGTTCACCACTGTTCCATGTTTTTGCCATTTGTGGATAATGGCTCTCACTGTGGTTTGCTGGAGTCCCAAAGCTTTAGAAATGGCTTTATAACTTTTTCCAGACTGATAGATGTCAATTACTTTGTATCTCATTTGTTCCTGAATTTCTTTGGATCGCGGCATGATGTCTAGCTTATGAGGATCTTTTGGTCTACTTCACTTTGTCAGGCAGGTCCTATTTAAGTGATTTTTTTGATTGAGAACAGGTGTGGCTAGAGAAATTGAATTCAGCTTTCCAAAGATGTGATAAACCACAGTTAATTTATGTTTTAATGGGGGGGGGGGGGGGTGTCACTTTTTCACACAGGGCCTGTAAATCTGTCAATTTTTAATGAAAAAATAATAAGATTAAAATGGGGGAAAAATACGAGAAAGAGTCTTAAATCAATAAAAAAAACTAGTAAATTTAAGTGGAAAACATCAAAAATTGGTGAAAATAGAGCTGTAACTCACTGTTCAACCATTTTAGATGATACTTTATTATGCTTACTCCAGCAGCTAATCAGTAGTTGAACTAATCAGAAATCAGGCCTGGGTGTGGCTAGAGAAACTGAACTCAACTTTCCAAAGATGTGCTAAACCACAGTTAATTTATGTTTTAACAGGGGGAAGGGGGGACAATCACTTTTTCACACAGGGCCATGTAGGTTTGGATTTTTTTGCCCTTAATAATAAACACCTTCATTTAAAAACTGCATTTTGTGTTTACTTGTGTTATCTTTGTCTAATATTTAAATTTGTTTGATGATATGAAGCATTTAAGTGTGACAAACATACAAAAAAATGAGAAATCAGGAAGGGGGCAAACACTTTTTCACACCACTGTATGTAATTAAATTGTAATTTGTGACATTTTAAATTACCCCATCTGTGACCCGAAGATGGATGGATGGATGACTTTTATCATATTTATGCACCTTCTTGCAAATTTGTACCTAATTTACATTTATACATTTGTACATTATACTAAATTTGTGAATCTCCCTCGCTAAAAAAATCACCTGCTAGTTCTACAGTAAATACTGAGTAATTTTAAGATAATTACAAAATTAGAACTAATACAGTACTGGGTAATTAAATTTTTGCTGTTATTGTGGTTTGCATGTGTTCATGTTCACTGGGTTTTATTACCGTTATGTTTACTTATAACCTGTCAAGGAACCGCAGATGTTAATTTGCTTTAAGCTAACTCTGCTGCAATACATCAAATAGCAACACTTATTTCATACTGTACATAATCCCTTTACAAATAGAATAATAAAGAAATCAATAGACCAAAGATTCATTCTTTTGGTTTACATAAAGCCACAAACTGTAACAAAGCCAGGAATCTTGTGCCTGGTTAATGATTCCTATTTAATTCTTTGATATGGATATAATTATGGTTATGCAGGTGACTCTATTTTTAGACCTGTGGGTGTGTTCTGAAAGGCATTGTCCCTAACACAACTCTGCTCTTTAGCACAGCCACCTCAACCTGGCATTGAACTAAAATTTTGGATTAAAAATGAATGTACTTGGCAGAGGCGGATTAACTGAAGATTCCCTTAAAGCAGGAGGGTGAAATTCAGTCTTACTGAGGGGCAACTACAGGGTAATGAATAAAGCCGGGGGGGGGGGGGGCATTCATTTAATTTGTGTCTTTTTTAATTGAAAAGTTGTTATGACTTCAATTAAAACTCATCTAGCATGAATGCTGCAAATTTATGACAAGGAAAAGTTTCAAATTTATGATGGGGGAAGTTTCAAATTTGTTAATGGGTGGGAAAACTTGCAATTTTAAAGGAAAGTGGAAAAAAGTCTCAAATTTGTGAGCTCACTGGGAATTTATGAGTGGGCAGATAAACTCCGCAATTTCTGAGTGTCCGGGAAAAGTCCCAAATTTCTGACTTCCCACAAAGAATCCCAGATTTACAAGTGGGTGGAAAAGTTGCAAATTTAGGAGCTTGTGGGAAAAATCGCACATTTACATGTAGGCAGTAAAAGTTGCCAAGTTGTGAGCTCATGAGAAAAGTTGCAACTTTTTAAGTTGCCAGGAAAAGTCACAAAATTGTGAGCACACCAGAAAAGTTGCAAATTTTTTAAGTGGGTGGGGAAAGTTTCCAATTTCTGAGCTTGCAGGAAAAAGTCACAAATTTACAAGTCGTGGGAAAAAATTGCAAACTAAGGAGTGGGCAAGAAAATAAATGGAAACAAGGCAGTTTAGCTTTGATTTTATTATTGTTAATGAGATCATAATTACATGGGTACCTGCCATAATTTGTGTAGCAGGTTTTTAAATACATATACAGTGGTGTGAAAAAGTGTTTGCCCCCTTCCTGGTTTCTCATTTTTTGTATTGTAACGTCGGGGCCATGTTAAGGGGGGCAGGGATTTCCCAGCCTGCTTTGCCAGTTTGAAACGTTACTGTGTGTGTGTTAAATGTGTTATTTCTGAGTTATACTGCTGTGTCATTATAACTGCATTATAATGACCCAGCAGTGTTTAGCAGGATTAGGGCAAGATGTATCATGTGTGTGTAGCCATGATTGAAACAGAGGTCTGGGAGAATGACCGCCCCTCCTCTCTGTGCTCAGAAGCAGGTTGGGGGTCGGGGTGTGTAAAATAAATCCCGTTGATCACAACCATCTGCTCCATTGTCTTTGTGTGAACCCTGCTTACGTCACACTGGTGTCAGGAGTGGGATATGGAGCAAGATGATAGCCAGGACCCGGGAGGAGGTCCTGCAGCCGGGGCGGTTCATCGCTCGGCTGGGGACGGAGCGTAGAGCTCAGACGCCGGCCCCCGGAGAGGTTCGCCGCGATGGACGGAGCAGCGGACCCGACGGGCCGAGGAGAGCAAACCAGCCCCGCTTCCCGCCCTTTTCAGGGCAGGAGGGGCTGGCGATTCCAGGGCGATCAGGAGCGGTGATCGACTGGGACGTGACCATCCCATTCATCCGGCAGCGGGCCAAGATTCCCCGCTACAACGGCGAGAACCTGTTTGATGACCACCTGTTCCAGGTCGAGCTGGCCGCCGCGCTGAAAGCGAGCGGGAGGAGGAGCCACGGCAGTGCGTGCACGAGGGAGGCTACAGTGGCAGAAGCAGAGCGGGTGGAGCCGCTGATAAATCGCACCACTGAAGCGTCAACGCCGAGACCAAGAACTTTCCAGGCCACGGCTGACAGCGAGGGGGGAGGAGGAGGAGTTACGGCAGACCACGGCGGCGCGTCCACGGAGGAGACGGCCGCAGCGCGAGGAAGGGTGCTTCCGCTACGGAGAGCCGGGGCACATCGCACGGTACTGCCCCGCGCCACCCCACGGGAAACTGGTCCCTCGCCAACGTTAAATTAGAGCGAGGTGGCATGGACGGGAAAAAAGCCGCCTCCTGCAGATGCTTCCCCCGGCGGTGACGTCACAGAGGCCTTTGGAGCGCAGCAGCAGCGGAGCGAGCAGGACAGATCCGGTCTTTTCCCGGGCTCGGCAGGGCTGGACGCCGGGACGCGGGCCAGCGGCCGCCTGGGAGGTCCTGGCAGCGGTGGGAGTCATGGGACTCCCGCTGCCAGAGGAGGAACTGTGCGTGTCCTACCGCCACCGCAGATGTTTCCCCTTTCGGTGACGTCACGGAGGCCCTCGGCGCAGCAGACGCGCAGCAGACGCGCAGCAGCGGAGCGAGCAGGACGAAGATCCGGCCATTTTCCAGGCGCGGCAAGGGCTGGACGCATGGACGCGGGCCAGCGGCCGCCTGGGAGACCTGGCAGCGGTGGGAGTCGGCCGGAGCGGGCCTGGGACTCCTGCTGCCAGGGAAGGGACTGTGCGTGGTCCTACAGAGGCTGTCAGATGTGTCCATCCGCCCGCTGGTGGCCAAACCGGAACCCTACCCCAACCAGATACTCCAACCGAGACTCAGATGGCCCGTGCATGCCACCCTGGCACCGGGCTGACTCGCATTGGATTTCTGAAAGTGGACTTTGAATTTTCTGGGGACAGAAACCAGTCCGGGGGGGGCAGTGTAATGTCGGGGCCATGTTAAGTGGGGCAGGGATTTCCCAGCCTGCTTTGCCAGTTTGAAACATTACTGTGTGTGTGTTAAATGTGTTATTTCTGAGTTATACTGCTGTGTCATTATAACTGCATTATAATGACCCAGCAGTGTTTAGCAGGATTAGGGCAAGATGCATCATGTGTGTGTAACCATGATTGAAACAGAGGTCTGGGAGAATGACCTCCCCTCCTCTCTGTGCTCAGAAGCAGGTTGGGGGTCGGGGTGTGTAAAATAAATCCCGTTGATCACAACCATCTGCTCCATTGTCTTTGTGTGAACCCTGCTTACGTCACAGTATGTTTGTCAGACTTAAATGTTTCAGATCAGAATCAGAATCAGAATGAGATTTATTGCCATTGTTCATGTAGTACACAAACTAGGAATTTGTCTCGGTGCAATGCTGCAACATTAAACATGGAGTAGCGCTAAAGATAAAAATAAAAAACTATGCATGCAATAAAATGTAGAATATGAATGGGTAATACTAATCTATGCAATTTTTAAATATATTAACAAGCAGCAGATATTGTGGAGTTCCACATAGTGCAGTCGGTAGTGCAAAAAGAAAACAGTGATAATATCATGAGTCTGGTTTTGCTGCTGTACGTAGTACACGAGAGTCTAATAAGTCACTTAGTGTTCAGCAGTCTGATGGCCGAGGGGAAGAAGCTGTTCATGTAGCGGGAGGTTTAGTCTGAATGGACCGAAGTCTTCTACCTGAGGGGAGGGGGGCAAACAGTGCGTGTCCAGGGTGTGAAGGGTCGGCTATGATCCGACCTGCACGCCTCCGGGTCCTGGAGATGTACAGGTCCTGGAGGGATGGGAGCTTGCAGCCGATCACCTTCTCAGCAGCGCACACGACGCACTGCAGTCTTAGTCTGTCCCTGGCAGTGGCTCCTGCGTACCACACGGTTATGGAAGTGGTGAGGATGGACTTGATGATGGCCGTGTAGAACTGCACCAACATCTTGGTGGGTAGCTTGAGCTTCCTCAGCTGCCGCAGGAAGAACATCCTCTGCTGGGCCTTTTTGATGAGGGAGCTGATGGTCAGCTCCCACTTGAGGTCCCGGGTGATGGTGGTGCCCAGGAAGCGGAAGGAATCTGCAGTGGAGATGGGAGAGTCTGTGAGGGTAAGGGGGGGCAGAGGGGTTGTGACTTTTCTGAAGTCCACGATCATCTCCACTGTCTTCAGAGCGTTCAGCTGCAGGTTGTTGTGGCAGCACCAGGACGCCAGCTGGGCCACCTCTCTCCTGTAGACGGACTCGTTGCCGTTGGAGATGAGCCCGATGAGGGTGGTGTCGTCCGCAAACTTGATCAGCTTGACAGACTGGTGGCTGGAGGTGCAGGAGTTGGTGTACAGGTAGAAGAGTAGGGGGGAAAGTACACAGCCCTGGGGTGATCTGGTGCTGATGCTAACAGAGTCTGAGACAGTCTTTCCCAGCCGCACATGCTGCCTCCGGTCCGTCAGGAAGTCGGTGATCCACCTGCAGAGGGAGTCAGGCACATTGAGCAGGGACAGCTTGTCCTGGAGCAGAGCGGGGCGGATGATGTTGAATGCAGAGCTGAAGTCCACAAACAGGATCCTGGCGTAGGTTCCCGGGGAGTCCAGGTGCTGCAATCATCAAATTTAAATATTAGACAAAGATAACACAAGTAAACACAAAATGCAGTTTTTAAATGAAGGTGTTTATTATTAAGAGGAAAAAAATCCAAACCTACATGGCCCTGTGTGAAAAAGTGATTGCCCCCTAAACCTAATAACTGGTTGGGCCACCCTTAGCAGCAACAACTGCAGTCAAGCATTTGTGATAACTGGCAATGAGTCTTTTACAGTGCTATGGAGGAATTTTGGCCCACTCACCTTTGCAGAATTGTTGTAATTCAGCCACATTTGTGGGTTTTCGAGCATGAATCGCCTTTTTAAGGTCATGCCACAGCATCTCAATCGGATTCAGGTCAGGACTTTGACTAGGCCACTCCAAAGTCTTCATTTTGTTTTTCTTAAGCTATTCAGAGGTGGACAGTGGTATGTTTTGGATCACTGTCCTGCTGCAGAACCCAAGTGTGCTTCAGCTTGAGGTCACAAACAGATGGCCAGACACTCTCCTTCAGGATTTTTTGGTAGACAGCAGAATTCGTGGTTCCATTTACCACAGCAAGTCTTCCAGGTCCTGAAGCAGCAAAACAGCCCAGACCATCACACTAACCCCACCATATTTTATTGTTGGTAGGATGTTCCTTTTCTGAAATACTGTGTTACTTTTACCAGAGATGTAATGGGACTCGCACCTTCCAAAAAGTTCAACTTTTGTCTCATTAGTCCACATAGTATTTTCCCAAAAGTCTTGGGGATCATCAAGATGTTTCCTGGCAAAACTGAGACAAGCCTTTATGTTCTTTTTGCTCAGCAGTGGATTTCATCTTTGAACTCTTCCATGCAGGCCATGTTTTCCTAGTCTCTTTCTTATGGTGGAGTCATGAACACTGACCTTTACTGAGGCCTGCAGCTCTTTGGACGTTGTTGTGGGATCTTTTATGACCTCTTGGATGAGTTGTTGCTACACTATTGGGGTAATTTTGGTCGGCCAGCCACTCCTGGGAAGGTTCACCACAGTTCCATGTTTTTGCCATTTGTGGATAATGGTTCTCACTGTGGTTTGCTGGAGTCCCAAAGCTTTAGAAATGGCTTCATAACCTTTTTCAAACTGATAGATGTCAGTTACTTTGTATCTCATTTGTTCCTGAATTTCTTTGGATCGCAGCATGATGTCTAGCTTATGAGGATCTTTTGGTCTACTTCACTTTGTCAGGCAGGTCCTATTTAAGTGATTTTTTGTTTTTTTTGATTGAGAACAGGTGTGGCTAGAGAAACTGAATTCAGCTTTCCAAAGATGTGATAAACTACAGTTAATTTATGTTTTAAGAGCGGGGTAATCACTTTTTCACACAGGGCCATGTAGGTTTGGATTTTTTTTTACCCTTAATAACAAACACCTTCATTTGAAAACTGCATTTTTTCCGGAATGACGCTGCACTGAGAGAATCTCAGCCAGATAGCTCCCGACCAAACTATCTCAAAAACTTAGATTTTTACCATTAAAGTCGTAGTCACTGTGCATGCTTCATTAGGAAGTGGTTGGAGATCATGTCTAGCAAAGGAATATCGGCAGATGTTCCTGGAAAACAAAGGTCTCAGAGAAATAATCGTCGACAGCCCACTGAACTGTCTGCTAAAGAAGGAGGCTCCGTGGAGGCTAATGCTAGCCCGCTTGTTGATAGTGCTGCCTTAATAAGGGAAATTACAACCAAGGTGGCAGCCGTCATGGAGGAGAAATTGGCCGCGTTTTCTAATAAATTAGACATGATTATGACAAAGATAGAGGAGGACTCAAACTGTTTGGGAGAAGCCGAATGTCATATTTCCAGCGCCGAGGATATTATCGCCGAACTTGAGGGTAGGTTAGCTGAAGCGGAAGCTAAGCTAGCGACCTTCACTAATCGTATGGATGACCAAGAGGCACGGTCCCGTCGGGACAACATCAGACTCTTTGGTGTCAAGGAAGGAATTGAAGGAAAGAATGTATTATCATTCTTTGAAACCTGGCTACCCAAGTTACTTAATATGGAGTCCAAAGAAGGTAGAATAAGGCTGGACAGATGCCACAGAGGATTCGGCCGCCCTAAACCAGATAGCCCTCGGGCGGTTATAACGAAGCTCCACTATCCTGCAGACAAGACCAAGATTTTAATGCTTAGTGGCAAACAAAATCTGGAATATGAAGGAGCAAAAATCACCATCCGACAAGACATGCCACAAAATATCTTGCAACAGAGGAGACGTTTCAATGCAGTGTGCCAGAAGCTGAATTGGGAAAAGCATCAGGTTTAGGATGCAATATCTAGCGACCCTCCACTTCACCTATAATAACAAGTAGCTTTCTTTTGACACGGCAGAGAAAGCTGAAAGCTTCGTGGAGACGATGGACGTGGCCCTGTGAATAAACAGCCTGGTAAGAGCATGATAATGGAGAACTGTGTGGATGATTGTGACTGTGGAAATATAACTGAAGAGTTAACATTTATAGGTGACTGATTAAGGTGGTCTAGGTTTAAATGGAGTTAGCCCACCACTTTGTTTACACCATATTAGATTGACTACATGAGTATAATGAGACATGGAGAAGTTTGAGCCGGGAGTGAGCAGCAACACATTGACTGTTGGATATGGAGAAGATCAGCGGACTAGACTGTGTGTGTGTGCAAGAGGTGCCGTTTCCCCTCAGCCCCGAGGAGCGCTTGTTTTGACGCTTTTGTTAGGATCGTTTTTGTTCTGTTGATGTTGAGACTGCTCAAGTTAAATGGATTAAAATGAATTATTTGTGAGAATAAACTCTTAGTACTCGTAGTGTTGAAAGATAAATTTAAAAATAGAGTTGTAAGCCTGAGTATACCTATTTCCCTCCCCCCTTTTCTCCCTTTTATTATTTTTATTTTTTTATTTTTCACTTTTTTAATTTTTTAAATTTTTTTTGTCTTCTTTTTTTGGTGTTACCTTACACTTTCACCAATGTGTAGATATAAGCATATACTGTGGCTTAAATGAATACAATTAAGTATTTTTCTCTTAATGTCAAAGGACTAAATCATGCTATTAAGGGCAAAAAAATTGTTATCCTGGCTTCAGAAGGAGAAAACTAGTATTTGTCATGGGTGGCCCTCGCAGGCCATTAATGAGACGCTATAGGCCAGCCGATGAGTTTGCATATTTATTAACAAACGCTACAAAAGACAAAGCAAACAGCCACATGAGGCAAAGACATGAACTATGGCTTAGGTGAAGACACAATAACGATATACACAGCCTATGAAATACACTTACTGAGAACACAAAGGATGAAGAGGGTGACTGGAGCCGGGGTTAGGGACTCCAGCTGAACGTTGTGGCGAACCAACGTTTTGTGAGGTCGCAGCCCAGAGTAACCACAGCTGCTCCCTTAAATAAGGATAAAGGACTAATCAGGAAAGGAGAAAGTAATCAAATGGAATGTCATCCAGCTGTCACGGAGTGGCTCGGCTCTGACAGCCGGAAGTCCCGCTGTGATGCTGTCACAATAAAGGCCCTGGAAGGCCATATGACCACACAGAGCGGAGAAATACCGGACAGCCCAAGCGCGGACAGAATCCGCACTCAAACCATGACAGTACTCCCTGCTCAAAAGGCGCATTCCAGGCGCAAACATAACATCCAAGCCCCCCCCCCCCCCCTCCCCAACCAGAGGGCTACCAGGGCCAACCCAGGGAGGGTGGAGGGGGAAACAGGCCAGGAGGGAGAGAATCACAAAAAGAAAAGGGGATCACTATATCAAGGAAAAAAAGACACAACAGAGGGCAACGAAGATAACCAAAATGATGAGGCTAAACATGCCACAAACAAACCTAGAGCACAGTAAATACAACAAGAATGTACAAGACCTACTGACTGAATAAGGAGACAAGAAAACTAGAATACAGGTACATACAATAACACACAGTACCCAAAAAACACCGGGAGAAAAAAAAAAACTCAAATAGCCACAAGCAGAGCAGCACACTACAAATATAGATCAAATATTACTCACAGGCTAGGACAAAAATACAAAACAAAAAGAGCATCCCTTGAAATTACGGGAGAAAAAAAAACACTCACAGGGATGTTGGCAGGTAGAGCACAAAGAGTCCCCCCCCAAAAAAAAACAAAACAAAAACAAAACAGTTCAGGTGGTCTACCTCCATCTGGAGTCCAGATCGCTGGCAGGGGAAAAAGAAACAGTTCGGGCGGTCTACCCCAGTCCCAGTCCTGGAGAAACAGTACCTCTGGCGGCCTGACCAGGTCGCCGAACAAGCAAGGCAGTCCGTCGGGTGGCCGACCCAGAACGCTGAACCGGCGAAGCAGTTTCCTGGGCAGCCGACCTGCGTCATTAGGCCACCAGGACCAGAGCGGAAAACTCGGTGGCGGCCTCCCTACCGAGAGGATAGCGAGGGAAAGCCGAATCGAATTCGGGGAACCCCAGCGGCACCCGGTGGAGAAGGATAGGGGGAAAGAAGAGGGACTAGTCCAGTGTCAGACGGTGGAGAATCTGCAGCTCCTTCACCAACCTTGAACCGAACCGGCGCTGCGTCCTTGCTGGACTCCGATCGGGCCAGCACTGCACCCACAACGGACCCCGACTGGGTCGGAGCTGCACCCACGACGGACCCTGACTGGGCTGGAACAGCACCAGGGATGACCTCCGAGCACGAACCTGGAACCTCCTCGACGACGACCGGAATAGGCTCGTCACCGGTGACCCTGGGAGAAGGCTCAGAGGAAAAGAAAGGACCGGGATGAGGATCACCGGCAGCGGCAGAGCCCGTCGAGATAAGCTCGGATGCAGCGATTGGCTGCACCTGGCTCATTTCCCCAAGAGACAGGCAATAATGCTCCAGAATAGAGAAAAGAAAGACAAAATAGAGCACTTGCCTGATCTCGGGCTCCACCGCTGTCCAGGACTCCGACGATCCAGGCTCAATGTTCTGAAGGTCCACTCCTAGTTCCCACTCGACTGCAGTGGGCTCCGAAGCTGGCATGATGGTCCTCATAGTCTGGGGACTCCCGGGCGCTGAAGTCCACGCCGAAGGCCAGCACGGCGTGGTGGCAGGGGATCCATGGCCTGCTGGGTCGAACTGCTCCTCCATGAAGACCCGGGGACGCTTTATCGTCAGCGCAGGCTCCAATCGGCAGTCCGCCCTCCTCCTCTGCCCATGACATGGCTGCGGGGCTGGTACCAGGCTCTCCAGGGCTGCAGGCTCCTTCTTTGTCTGGCGGTGTATTCCTGACACCGGGGGACGCGCAATTGAAGGAGACACAGAGGATGCAGGTTCACAATTAATGGTTACAGCAGGTGGAGGAAGCTCAGGGGACTGTGAACCCCGAACTCCACCCCCAAGAGTCAGACAAGGAAATTCATAGCACGGAGGAAGAGAATGAAATAGCACTTGTCTTTTCTCCAGAGGGCTGATGGTACCTGCTGTAAAAGGCTTTGTTCTTTCCCCTCCCCTGTGGATGGTGACGGAGGGCGCCCCGGGAAGACAAAGAAGAGCCGCTCGCACGGGATCGATGACGGGCACAGCCGGAGCAGGACTCATGGAGCTCACAGCAGTTGGAGAGAGCATCGAGGAGGAGGGAGGAGCAGCCGAGGCAGTCCGGGGACGAGGAGCTGATGGAACAGCAGGAACAGATGACCCGGAGGCGGAGGCTGCTGTCTTTCCCTTTCGTTGTGACGCAGGGGCAACAGCTGGCTGGGAGGTAGAGTTCTTTCTGCTACCCAGAACTGGATCCAGATGGGGATCTCGCTGAGGCTTGTTATGAGCAGGATAACAACATTTACTGCACGGTGGTGCAGTGGTTAGCACTGTGGCAGCAGAGTTTACCCTCGGCCAGGAGATCGTGGGGATCGTGAGATCGTGGGTTCGATCCCTGCCCCTGGCCAACAGTGATCTGTGTGGAGTTTGCATGTTCTCCCCGTGTTGCGTGGGTTTACTCCGGGATTTCTCCGGTTTCCTCCCACATGCCAAAAACATGCCGGTTAGGGATAAGGGGCGCTTGCGCACGCAGCGACTGGCAGCTGGTGGCTTGTCACCAGACTGCAAGACAAATCTACCTACGGGTACAAAATAAAGTAATAAAAAAAAAAAAATTATTGGCAGAGGGCGAGGCAAAGGTTAGGTCAAGGAAACACTGCTCCTGCGCGGAAACAGAGGCTAGCAGATCAGCGTACTCGGGGTAATCATGGAGTTTGTGACTGACCTCCACCAGTCTGACTGCCGCCACCACATGCTTCATAATCTGGGTAGGATGGACGGCGGCACAAGCCTCAGCCACATAGCCCCGGATGATCTCAGCTGTCCACTGCGTCTCCACTGGGGGAATCCTGGCTGATCTCCTCCGCTGTGGACAGGAACGGCACCTGGGTGACGTGGACTCCTGGGCTGGATGGGTGACAGGAACTGGATCCCGAGGTGAGGAATGGGGATGCCTTCCCTTCAGCTTCCTGCCTGAATTCCCCTCTGGTCCACGGTTCTTTTCCCGGAGTGCCGCAATTTCCGCCATCCTCGTCCTGACCTTGGCGTGGTTGGCATGGCAAGGATTGCGGTTAATTGCCGCCTCTGCGAGGTCCAAGTACCAGCGTGAGGCATCGGGAGTGATGCTGCGATGAGTGTTGGCGAGCAGGCCATCTAGCTTTATGAGAAACACGATCAGCTTGTAGCCTAAGCTCCCAGCATAGCCTTTTCCTGGCGACGTCATCTCCTACCACACTGCTACACGGATAAAGGAAAAACTACAAGCCCAAAAAAACAAACTCACAGTGACCGGCGTCTCGTTTTGGCTGCGACCTACTGTCATGGGATTTCACCCATTTCACCCATTTCTTTGTACCACTGAGTTACAGTAGGTGGTTTCTCGTGGATCCAATTAAACAGTATACATTTTCTAGCTAAACCAAGGAGTTTATTTAGTAGTTTAGATTGTCTGGTATTCATACTTCTTTCTTTAGTCGGCAGCCCCAATAGAAACTGGCCCAGATCTCTACGTATCTTATGCTTTAATATAGCACTGATCTCTTTAGATACATACATCCAAAACTTAGTGATTTTTGGACAAGACCAAAAACAATGTATATATGTCCCCGTTGTCAGTTTGCATTTAAGACATAATGGTGATTTATTAGGATCAATTTTAGTCAATATATAAGGTGTCCTGTGTTGTCTATGTAATATTTTATACTGCATTTCTTTAAATTTATTGCTGATAAATAATGAATGAATAGTTTGAATACACTTTCTCCATGCCTCTTCATCAAAGCTACTTTGAAGGTCTTCCTCCCATCTTTTAACTAATTTTCCCATACTGTATTTTTTTATAGTTCTGCAGGCTTTTATAAAAGTATGACATGTGGCCTTCATTTAATTTAAAGTTTATTATAAATCTCTCAATTGGTCCTAATGAAATTGCATTCTGTAAAGATTTATTATTTGTTGTAATAAAGTGTCGGGCTTGGAGAAAGGCAAAAAAACTCTTTTTTTTGGTAAATTAAAAGTATTTTGAGCTTGTGTGAAGGACATAAGTACATTATTCTCATCAAGCAGGTCTCCTATCACTCTCACTCCTGCTTCATACCAAGATCTAAATATGGCGTTATTGACGCCAGGAGGAAAATCTCTATCATTTACGAGTGGAGTGAGATATGAAAAGGTACTTTTCCTGTCAGTGAATTTATTCATGTCTTGCCAGATCTTAATGGAGTTTGACAGAATTGGATTATCCCTGACTTTTGTAGACATTTTTATACAAGTAAGTTCTCCCAATAGTTCAAAGGGGTCACAACCCCATGAATCTATTGGGGTTTCTTTTCTTTCCACATAGCCATGAACCCATCCGTGAATAATTCTGCCATGACAGGCCCATTTGTACAGTATAAGGTTAGGAAATGCAAGACCTCCTTTATTCTTGGGTAACTGCAGAGTTTTCATACTAATCCTGTTTTTTTCCCTTGCCAAATAAAATGTGACAGATCTTTTTTATTCTCTTTTGTCAATTTCTTAGAACTATAAACAGGTAGCATCTGCACTGGGTATAACAGGCGTGGTATCACATTCATTTTTAACAGATTAATTCTACCCATCCAAGAAATTGGCAAGTCCTTCCATCTTATTAGATCCTTCTTAATACTCTTATGTACAGTATGAAAGTTCAAGTTCAATAGATTTTGAACATTTGGCGTAATATAAATCCCCAAATATGAGAGCCCTGAGGTAGACCAAGAAAAAGGAAAATCAGGGAGATTTGGTTTGTTCTTGTCATATCCAATTGGCATATCCAAGGATTTATCAAGGTTGATCTTCTACCCTGAGAAGGATCCAAAGCTTTCAATAATTGACATTAAAGCTGGTATAGCTTTAACATCCAAAGAACTGCAGGACTCACTTGCCTCAGTTTAGGTCAGTGTTCATGACTCCACCATAAGAAAGAGACTGAGCAGAAATGGCCTGCATGCAAAGTTCCAAGACAAAAACCACCACTGAGCAAAAAGAACATAAAGGCTCGTCTCAGTTTTTCCAGAAAACATCTTGATGATCCCCAAGACTTTTGGGAAAACACTCTGTGGACTGACGAGACAAAAGTTGAACTTTTTGGAAGGTGTGTGCCCCATTACATCTGGTGTAAAAGTTGCACAGCATTTCAGAAAAGGAACATCATACCAACAGTAAAATATGGTGGCGGTAGTGTGATGGTCTGGGGCTGTTTTGCTGCTTCAGAATGTTCGGCTATCTGTTCGTGACCTCAAGCTGAAGCACACTTGGGTTCTGCAGCAGGACAGTGATCCAAAACATACCACTGTCCACCTCTGAATAGCTTAAGGAAAAACAAAATGAAGACTTTGGAGTGGCCTACTCAAAGTCCTGACCTGAATCCGATTGAGATGCTGTGGCATGACCTTAAAAAGGCGGTTCATGCTCGAAAACCCACGAATGTAGCTGAATTACAACAATTCTGCAAAGATGAGTGGGCCAAAATTCCTCCACAGTGCTGTAAAAGACTTATTGCCAGTTATCGCAGACACTTGACTGCAGTTGTTACTGCTAAAGGTGGCCCAACCAGTTATTAGGTTTAGGGGGCAATCACTTTTTCACACAGGGCCATGTAGGTTATGATTTTTTCCCCCTTAATAATAAACACCTTCATTTAAAAACTGCATTTTGTGTTTACTTGTGCTATCTTTGTCTAATATTTAAATTTGCATGATGATCTGAAACATTTAAGTGTGACAAACATACAAAAAATGAGAAACCAGGAAGGGAGCAAACACTTTTTCACACCACTGTATATGTATTTAAAAACCTGCTACACAAATTATGGTAGGTATCCATGTAATTATGATCTCATTAACAATAATAAAATTAAAGCTAAACTGCCTTGTTTCCATTTATTTTTCTTGCCCACTCCTTAGTTTGCAATTTTTTCCCACAACTTTTAAATTTGACTTTTGAGGTGGCTGTGCTAAAGAGCAGAGTTGTGTTAGGGACAATGCCTTTCAGAACACACCCACAGGTCTAAAAATAGAGTCACCTGCATAACCATAATTATATCCATATCAAAGAATTAAATAGGAATCATTAAACAGGCACAAGATTCCTGGCTCTGTTACAGTTTGTGGCTTTATGCAAACCAAAAGAATGAATGTTTGGTCTATTGATTTCTTTATTATTCTATTTGTAAAGGCATTATGTACAGTATGAAATAAGTGTTGCTATTTGATGTATTGCAGCAGAGTTGGCTTAAAGCAAATTAACACCTGCAGAGATGCAGGGATAGGCTCCAGCCCCCCCGCGACCCGAAAAGGATTAAGCGGAAGAAGGTGGATCCATGGATGGATGGATGGATGGTTCCTTGATAGGTTATAAGTAAACATAACGGTAATAAAACAAAACCCAGTGAACATGAACACACAGAAACCCCCAAAACAGCAAAAATTTAATTACCCAGTATTGTATTAGTTCTAATTTTGGAATTATCTCAAAATTACCCAGTACTTCGAAGCAGTAGGTGATTTTTTTTTTTAACATGGGGATTCACAAATTTAGCATAAGGTACAAATGTATAAATGTAAATTAGGTCCAAATTTGCAACATTTGTAAATATTGCAAATTTAAAAGGAAAAAGTTGAAAATTTACAGGAAAAAATTGCAAATATATGAGAAAACAGTTGCAAAGGTAACTGGGAAACTATTATACGGCTCAGTATGGTTACACAAATGATCAAAATGTGAAACACGAGCGCTATAAAGAAAAAATGATCTACCCATACATTATTTCCAGTATATACAATGTCAAGTGAAAGTGATAAAACTGCTTTATTGATGAGAAAGCACCAGGAAATGGGAAAATATAATTGAAGTGGAACCGGAACTGTGGGTGGACTGGAATGCGGAAGTACATTACATTGTGCAAGAGATCCACTGGCAAGAGTCAAGTAACTTAAAAAAAAAAAAAAAAAAAGTCCTTTTGGCATCAAACTGGGGATTCTAAATTGTTCTTAGGTATGAATGTGAGAGTGAATGGTTGTCCGTCTCTTTGTGTTGGCCCTGCGATGGACTGGCGATCTGTCCAGAGTGAACCCTGCCTCTCGCCCAAAGATGCTGGGATAGGCTCCAGCCCCCCCGCGACCCAAAAAGGATTAAGTGGAAGAAGATGAATGAATGAATGAAAGTCTTTTTTAGGGTGACTACTCTTAATAGATTTATTCCTTTCCACACCATGTGGTGGCACCTACTGTATCTCCGTTTCACTGACCCTAGGCCACACAGCTACTGTTAGTAGTGAAAGCTACAGTAGAGGGGTTGGTCCTTCTGGTAGCTCTGTGTGTTAACTTTCCTTTCCCCATTCTATTATGTTGAGTACCAAGCCAAAAGGCGGAAATTACCATTTTTATATGGTTTTTGGTATGACCCGGCCAGGATTTGAACCCATGACCTTCCGGTTGTGGGGTGGATGCTCTACCAACTAGGCCACCACTCCAGTTACTCTTACTAGTATTTGAGTAATAATATCATAAAGTAACATTGATTTGAATTAATTTTGTGTACTCTACCCCCCTCTGCACCCTCATGGAAGGGGCAAGGTGTACGATTTCAGTCTGTCATAATGAACCACCTGGGGCCACTCTGTTAGATCCAGAAGGTTAACAATACGATAGACCAGGCCAACATCCACATCTAAGCTTGGCACCCGCTCAATCCGATAGGGGCCCTTCCAATGTGGTGCCAGCTTTGTGTGGCTCTCAGTTGGGTTATTTAGCCACACCAATGCCCCTTCCTCATACAACAGAAGACAGACCTTCTTATCATGACACAGTTTCTGTTTTTCACGTGCCTCCACAGCGTGAGCCCTGGCAGCACCGAAGGCAGCCTCCAAACACTCCACCATGGATGACACAAACCCTGAGAGGGATTCAGGATTCCATGAGTCCACTGTGCAAGAAGGCACAAGCAGATCAGCAGGAATACAGGCTTCTCAACCATGCATGAGGTAAAAAGGGGTGAAACGGGTGCTGCTGTGGGTGCAGGTATTACAGTATATGCAATGCCACTTGTTTCACATAACTGTCCCACTCTCCCCCTTTGGACAGTAACATTTTCGCCAGCTGCTCAATCAAGGTTCTGTTGTGACGCTCCACTATTCGATATTACTTCAGATTGTAGGCTATGGTGCATGTTTTCTTGATACCCAACAGCTGACAAAGTCTCTGAATCACCTCTGCTTCAAACTGATGACCTTGATCACTGTGTAAGGCCTCAGGCACACCATGCACCAGAACATAATCCTCAAACAGTTATTGAGCCACCGTCTGTACAGTTTGATTGGGTAATGCATACAAGTTAACAAACTTAGTGAAGTAGTCCTCTACCACTAGCACACATCTGTTCCCCTTGTTGGTTGTGGGAAGCACCAGAATGTCAGCAGCAACCCTTTCCAGCGGACGACCTGCTAGAGAACCCCCCACTGGGGGACACCACTTGGGAACCGGAGACTGCCATGTTTGACAGGCTATGCATATCTCACACCATTTTCAAATGTCCCTCAACATGAATGGCCAGTAGAAGGATTTTTGGGCCTTTTCCCACACCCACTCTGTTGAGAAATGAGCAGCAATGTCCCCCCCCATGGAACTGATGAAGAAGTTCAGGCACGAGCGAGGAGGGAATCACCACGTGAACTTGTATCTCCCCTGTGGATGGGGAAGAAACAGTTTGAATAAGCAGTCTATCTATATCTGACAGTTAAATGGCCAAACTCAGTCCACGGCTCTTGGAGGACCACAGAGCATCCTTTTATTTTATTTTATTTATTTTTCCCCCCTTGTCCTGTCAGGCAGCTACTGTAGGTGAGCAGAACAAAAATCTGCTTCCCTTATTGTGCCAAACAGATTTACTTTGCCAAAAGGCACTTTATACAGTACATATACAGTATATGTACTGTATATTATTTATAAACTCCTCTTGTAATAACCATGGGAACCATGACCACCATCTTGTAATAACTTTTAATACTTTATTTAAATTTTTCCTCCCATGAAGGACCTGGGGATGGGGGGAGATGAAGAAAGGAGGTGTGGGGAGGAGGAAAAAAGGGAGAGGAACAAATAAAGAAGACAAACTTAACAACTGAAACAAACAGAAAACAAACTCTTCCACTGAAGAGGTCTCAACACAAGTCTGGTATCTGCTTTGTTAAAGGAAAGACATATGTGTGTGTGTGTGTGTGTGTGTGTGTGTGTGTGTGTGTGTGTACATACATGTGCGTGTGTATGAGATCGAGTGCAAAATAAGTGTGTGCAAGTGAGTGGTTTGTCAGGAAACATACTAAGAGGGTGGTCGGTCACAGCAACTCCCCCACCCCTCGGAAACCCCGAGCAAGCAGGACAACACCACCAACCCCCACAGAGAGCAAAGGTCCCAAGCCCAACAAGTTCCAGGACAGCCAGGCATTTGCCCCAGGAGGGACGGCTGAGGCAGGCCGGGCAGCCAAGTGGCTAGCGCGGCCAGCTCACGCCCCTGGACTGGCCAACCCCTGCCCCCTCAGTGAGGCCAATGCCAGCCCCTGGGCCCCAGGTGTGGGGAGGCTAGCATCCCCATTTCCCTGGCTGGAGACCAGCCCACACCACCATCGCAAGATCCCCCAAGACCCCCCCAAAGCGGGCCTGCCCCCACCCCAGTGCCACCACTGCACACCCCAGGGACCCCCACACCCAAAGAAGGCAGCAACAAGGCACAGGGGGCCCATGCCCGCCGCCCCCCCCAGGACCTCCTGACCAGGACCAGCACACACACCCATTCCCAGGCACTCACACCCTCATGCTCTCATATGCACCCACTTGCACCCACATGCATGCACTCACTCTCGTGCACCCTCTCCCCCACACAATCCCACACTCGCACTCCCGGACCCACCCACTCTCTCCTACTCCTGTACCTGCTCAATCTCACTCCCACTCGCCCTTCAGAATCACCCACACTCACTCATGTTCACCCATACACACACTCACTCGCGCTCCGACCTACTCACATCCACTCATGCTCTTTCCCACACACTCACCCACACTCATTCACCCTTATTACTTAGGGCAGCCGCGGTGCAGACGCAGTGAGCATGAACGCGCACCAGTGCCCGGTAGCAGTTGGGGAGACCGCCGGCGCAGGCCAGCAGCCACAACTCCGCCGACCCACCCCAGGGCGGCCAGGGCCACAGAAGCAGATCACCACCCGCAACACCCACCTGAGCAACTGATCAGTGGATCACCGCATGTGCTCCAAGATGCCACCCGACATGCAAAGCGCCACACAAAACCGACCCATTATCACCATCTCCACTGATCAGTCCCTCACTCTCGCTTACTCTCTTGCTCAATTACTCCCTCACTCTCTTGCTTGCACCTATTCATTTGGCAGTACCCAGGGATTTTGACAACATGATGGGCCCCAGGCCCCCAGCAGAAGGAGGGCAACAGGGGTGGGGGAAGACCCCACCCCCCATGCATGAATCATGATGGGTGTGTGTTAGTTGCGTAATGTGATTGTGTGCAGGTGTGTGAACTACCAGGGTGCAGTTAAACTTGGGGGGATAGTGGTTGGAGCACCGCTAGCCATTGCTATAGGCAGCGGGGCTCCCATCCCCCCAAGCCCTCAGTGTCTATAGTGCAATTAAAATTGAGGTGACGATGGCCCCACTGTGCAGCAGACACAGGGATCCCCTTCACCAACACAGTACAGCACACCCCCACCCCAAAACCCCAAGTGCATCCAATGAAATGTATGTTCCACACAGAATTGGGGGAGGGGGGAGAGGTAAGACTGAGAGGGAGGCGGTCCAAAAGGGAGCCCCCCCCTCCTCCCCAGAAGCCAGCTCACAAACTGGTTCAGGAGGCCACCCACTGCCCCCAGATCCCAACCCAGGGCGAGAGCAGTCCGTTTAAATAACTGCAAAGTGACCTGCCGATGCCCTTGTTCAATCAGTCTAATACCACTCCAAGATCTGTATCTTCCCTTTGCAATGACTGTAACTCCCCGTCACTGTGACCCAGGGAATAGGTGGATTGCTGGTGACTGCAAGACTTCCCCCCCTTCTTGAAGAATGGGTGAGTTTGGCTCCACCACCATTGCAATGGTGTGCTCCCCTCTTATTGTGTGCTGTGGATTAGTGGTGGGGTCAAGGCGAAAAAGCATCTGCATTCTGTGACGTGAGCCCTCTTTATGCGCAATAGTCCAGTTAAAGGGATCCAGCTCCAGAACCCACCTGCCTCTCCGTCCTGTGGGATCTTTGTCAAAAGCCAGGTGTCTGAGGCCAAGTAGAGGGCGATGATGTGTTCTGATGGTGAATGCATTCAGCCTCACATAATGTCTTTCCTCACGCACTGCCCATACTATGGCCTATATTTTTTTCTCCTCTCGGCGCCACACCAGTCGGCTGCCTTTTGCAACAGCGGCTCGATTCCGAGTTTTTTTTCCCTTCCTCTCTCTTTTGATCACTTTTTTTTTTCACCCCACTTATATCACGGACACACAGATCATCCCAAATGTCTCCTGAGCCGGTGGACGGAGCCACTGTTTATAGCAGGATACGATATAACAGGGAAGAGCTGCTAGCATTTAACCGCCACCCGGTCCCACTGGAAAAACTCGACATACCGAGAGAACTGAGGCGAAAACGCCGCGGCTGCCGGGCTGGAGTAAGGCGGAGGACAAAAAATATAAGGTACAGACCCTCCCTTCCATCTGTTGTCATGGGAAATGTACGGTCGATACTGGGAAAGTTAGATGAGCTAGCGGCTATCTCCCGTTATGATAGCACTTACCGGGAGTGCTCTCTCCTTTTGTTTACTGAGACGTGGCTAACTGAACTAGCAGCAGATGCTAACATTGAGCTGGAGGGTTTTCACACGATACGAGCTGACCGAACACCAGAGAGTGGCAAAACTAGGGGCGGTGGAGTGATCATGTATGTTAACAACAACTGGTGCAGACCGGGACATATCACTGTTAAACAACGACACTGCAGCAAAGACATTGAGTTGCTAGCTGTTAGCATGAGGCCTACATATCTCCCGAGAGAACACTCACACGTGATCTGCATTGTTGTTTATGCAAATCCGACGGCGAACGCTGGGACAGCGCGTGACGTCATCCATTCAGTAACCAGCAGGCTGCAGACAGAACACCCAGATGCTCTTCTCCTCATCTCAGGCGATTTCAACCACGTTTCACTGTCTCCCATTCTGCCCACTTTCACCCAGTATGTCACATGCCACACTAGAGACAATAAAACACTGGATTTGTTCTACGCAAACACTAAGGAGGCGTACACCTCATCACAACTCCCCCCACTTGGGAGATCGGATCACAACTTGGTTCATCTCCGACCGGTGTACAAACCCCTAGTGCACAGACAACCTCCGGCCATGCACACTGTGGAGTTATGGTCTGAGGAGACAATGGACACTCTAAAGGACTGTTTTGAAGCCACTGCCTGGAAGCAGCTCTGCGATCCACATGGTGAGGACATCGATGGCCTCATTCACACCTTCACGGGCTACCTCAGCTTCTGTGTGGACAAATCCGTTCCCACCAAGACCATACGGCGTCACTCAAACAACAAACCCTGGATCAACCCTGAGATAAAAACACTTCTGAGAGAGAAGAAGAGGATCTTCAGGTCGGGGAACAGGGAGATGCTGAAGTCCGTACAGAGGGAGCTGAGGAGAAAGATCAAAGAAGGCAAGGACAGCTTCAGGAAGAAGATGGAGGACAAGCTGCAACAGAGCGACATCAGCGGGGTCTGGAGAAACCTCAAAACCATCTCGGGGCTCCAGAATACCTCCCCCCAGGCCACGGGGGGCAGGGAGTGGGCGAACAACCTGAATCTGTTTTTCAATAGATTTGACCAACCGCCCTCCCCCCTGTCTGCACAACAACCACTGCTGCCTCTAAGAAATCAAGTCCTGCTACCCACTCCCCACTCCACCGACACCCCCCCCACTCCCAACACACAGCCCCCCATCCTGACCCTGACCAAGACCCAGGTGAGGACGGAGCTGAGGAAGATCAAGGCGAGGAAGGCGTCGGGACCGGACGGCATCAGCGCAAAGCTCCTCAAGTCCTGTGCAGACCAGCTGTGTGGGATTGTGACGTATATCTTCAACATGAGCCTGAAACTGGGGAGGGTACCACAGCTGTGGAAAACATCTTGTGTGGTACCTGTACCAAAAACTTCCCACCCCAAAGACCTGAACAGCTTCAGACCGGTGGCCTTGACGTCCCACTTGATGAAGACCCTGGAGAGACTGCTCCTTGCTCATCTCCGCCCCCTGGTGGAACCAGCGATGGATCCACTCCAGTTCGCCTACCAGCATGGCATTGGGGTGGAGGATGCGGTGATCTTCCTCCTTCACCGTTCTCTGTCCCACCTGGAGAAGCCCGGGAATATGGTGAGGATCATGTTCTTTGACTTCTCCAGTGCTTTCAACACCATCCAACCGATGATCCTGAAGGACAAGCTGCTGCGCGCAGGGGTGGACCAGCACCTGTCATCATGGATCCTGGACTACCTCACGAACCGGCCTCAGTTTGTGAGAACCCGGGACTGTGTTTCCGACACGATCATCAGTAGCACGGGGGCCCCCCAGGGAACGGTGCTGGCTCCCTTCTTGTTCACTCTTTATACTGCGGACTTCTCACACAACACAACACATTGCCATCTACAGAAGTTCTCTGATGACTCTGCGATCGTTGGTCTCATCTCCAGCGGAGATGAAGCTGAGTACAGAGGGCTTATCCAGGACTTTGTGGACTGGTGCCATCGGAACTGCCTCCAGATCAACGCGAGGAAAACTAAGGAGCTGGTGGTGGACTGCCGCAGGCATGGGCAGCCCCTCACAGCACCAGTAAATATACAGGGAACAGACATCGAGATGGTGACATCCTACAAGTACCTGGGTATTCATCTGAACAATAAACTAGACTGGTCACACAATACTGACGCACTCTACAAGAAGGGACAGCGCAGGCTGTTCCTGCTGAGGAGACTCAGGTCTTTTGGTGTACAAGGGGCGCTGCTGAAGTCATTCTATGACACGGTGGTGGCATCAGCCATCACTTTTGGAGTGGTCTGCTGGGGCAGTGGCATTACTGCAGCCGATAGGAAGAGACTGAACAAACTGATTAAGAAAGCTAGCTCTGTCCTGGGGCAACGCCTTGATCCGATGGAGGAGATAGGAGAGAGAAGGACGGTGGCTAAACTGTCATCTCTGCTGGAGTCCGAGTTCCACCCTATGCAGGACATACTGGATGCACTGAGGAGCTCATTTAGCAGCAGACTACATCATCCCAGGTGCACAACCGAGAGGTTTCGTAGGTCCTTCCTACCAACGGCTGTCAGACTGTACAACCTAAGCAGGGCTGCTCGCAGAGATAGCAAAAAGACGTAACAAACTAATAGTTTTTTTTTTTTTTTTTTTTTTTTTTTTTTTTTTTTGAATGCAAAAGATGCAATAGACTTACACAATGGTCCTCTCCGGCATACAACTAGGAACATACCGGTCGCTATGGAGGGTGAGAATATGTATGGGCACATAATCATACCATGTAGGATAACTAAATAGACGGTTATGCTGTTTCATCCCACCTAGCAACAATGCTCTGCACTGTGTGTGTTTATATATTTACATATTTATTCCATCTAGCTACAATGCTCTGCACTGGGTGTGTTTATATTTATATATCTATATATTTATTCCATCTAGCTACAATGCTCCGCACTGTGTTTTTATATATCTACATATTATTCCATCTAGCTACATTGCTCCGCACTGTGTGTGTTTATATACTTGCATATTTATTCCACCTAGCTGCAATGCTCCATACTGTGGGTGTTTATATATTTACATATTTATTCCATCTAGCTACAATGCTCTGCACTGTGTGTTCATATATTCATATATTTATTCCATCCAGCTACAATGCTCTGCACTGTGTGTCTGTGTGTGTGTGTGTGTGTGTATATATATATTTTATAGTAATATGTACATATGTATATTAGCTGCTCTTGCTTGCTTGTTTTTTCTTGCCTTCTGATTGTTGCTCTGAGTGTTGCTATCCCTGTGCTGTTGCAATCCTGGAATTTCCCCTTTGTGGGACTAATAAAGGCTTATCTTATCTTATCTTATCTTATCTTATCTTATAATTCTCTGTCAAAAGTGGACCATCACTGCTGTGCTTGTGACAGGCCTTGGCTGGCATAGGCCATCACCCTTTCCAGGCCTTCCATGTCTTGAGCTAACACAGCTCGCACAGCGACTTTGGAGTCGTCTATGTAAATTTTAAAGGGAACAGCAAAGCTTGGCAAAGTCACAACAGGAGAGGAGGTAAGTACTTGTTTGAGGGAGTTAAAGGCCTCCTCGCACATTTTTGCCCACTCAGTGGTTCAGGGGTGGTGCATGTTGTGCGAAATTTTTCATGAACCGCCTGTAATATGAACACAGGCCCACAAAGGCTCTGACTTCAGAGGGAGTGCAAGGATATGACCACAATTTCACTTTTTCTGCATTTCTTGGGTCTGGTCGGAGACCTCGTCAAGAAATCACATGACCCAAAAATGCTACATGGTCTCTGGCAAAGTGGCATTTCTTGGGGTTCTGTTTCAGGCCTGTAGACTGTATCCTGGATAACACCTCTTCCAGATGTGCCAGATGGTCCTCAAAGATGTGGCTGTATATGAATATGTCGACAAGATACACCAAGCAGATATGTCATGGCAGACCCCTGAGAACCAGCTCTATCATATGTTGGAAAGTGACTAGTGAGTTGGTTAGGCCCATAGGCATAGCTCTTCACTGGTACAGGCCCCTGCCAGCTGTAAAAGCTGTTTTCTCCATGTCCTCTTGTGCTGCATCCACCTGCCAGTAGCCATTACAAAAGTCCAATGTACTAAACCATGTGGAGCCTGCCAATGCATCTAAGCTTTCATCCACCTGGGGAAGGGGATGGGAGTCTTTAATGGTCACAGCATTGAGTTTGTGGTAGTCAATGCAGATTAGACAGTTATTGGACTTCTGTGCTAACCACAGTTTGTCCATAACGAACACCATGTTCAAGCATAAGGGTGTCCATATGTGCACCTGACACCAGGACACCCTAGGTTGCAAGTCGATGATAGAGTTTGTCGTCATGTCATCGGATCTGCGACCTCATGTCTTGGACACTCAGATAAAGAGAGGTGCAGAGGTATCAACTGATCACCACCTGGTGGTGAGTTGGATCCGATGGCAGGGGAGGATGCCATTCAGACCTGGTAGACCCAAACATATAGTGAAGGTGTGCTGGGAACGTCTGGCTGAGACCTCTGTCCGGGAGGTCTTCAACTCCCACCACCGGAAGAACTTTGACCACATTCTGAGGGAGTCTGGAGACATGGAGTCTGAATGGGCCATGTTCTCCACCTCCATTGTTGAAGCGCCTGCTCACAGTTGTGGCTGCAAGGTCGTTGGTGCATCTCGTGGTGGCAACCCCCAAACCAGGTGGTGGACACCAGTGGTGAGGAGGGCCATTAAGCTGAAGAAGGAGTCCTGTCGAGCTTGGTTGGCTTATGGGACTCCTGAAGCAGCTGAGGTGTACCGGGAGGCCAAGCGGAGTGCAGCTTGGGTGGTTGCTGAAGCAAAAACTCTGGTGTGGGATCAGTTTGGTGAGGCCATGGAACAAGAAGTTCGGTTGGCGTTGAATAGATTCTGGCAAACTGTCCGGCGGCTCAGGAGGGGGAAGAAGCTCCCTGTCCACACTGTGTATGGTGTGGATGGGGTACTGCTGACTTCGACTGGGGATATCATCAGGCGGTGGAAGGAATACTTTGAGGATCTCCTCAATCACACTGACACGCCTTCCACAGAGGAAGCAGGGCTTGTGGATGAGGAGGATGACTCGGCCATCACAGGGGCTGAGGTTGCCAAGGTGGTTAAAAAGCTCCTTGGTGGCCGGGCCCCGGGGATGGACGAGATTTGCCCTGAGTACCTCAAGGCCCTGGATGTTGTAGGGCTATCATAGTTGACACGCCTCTGCAACATTGCGTGCATGTCGGGGACAGTGCCTTTGGCATGGCAAACCGGGGTGGTGGTTCCTCTCTTCAAGAAAGGGGACCGGAGGGTGTGCTCCAACTTTAGAGGGATCACACTCCTCAGCTTCCCTGGGAAGGTCTATGCCAAGGTACTGGAGAGGAGAGTCCGGCCATTAGTCGAACCTTGGATTCAGGAGGAGCAATGTGGTTTTTGTCCTTGCTGTGGCATATCAGACCAACTCTTTACCCTCTCGAGAATCCTTGAGGGTTCGTGGGAGTTTGCCCAACCAGTTTACATGTGTTTTGTGGATTTGGAGAAAGCATTTGACCACGTCCCTCATGGTTTTTTGTGGAGGGTGCTTCGCGAGTATGGGGTATCTGGCTTGTAGTTACGAGCTATCCGGTCTCTATACGAATGTTGTGAGAGCTTGGTTCGTATTGCCAACACTCGGTCGGACTCATTCCCAGTAAGAGTTGGACTCTGCCAGGGCTGCCCTTTGTCACCGATCCTGTTCACAAATTTTATGGATGGGATTTCTAGGCACAGCCAGGGAATGGAAGGTGTCATGTTTGGTGACCACAGGATCTCATCTCTGTTGTTTGCAGATGATGTTGTCCTGTTGGCTTCATCCAGCAATGACCTACAAGTCTTACTCTGATGGTTTTATGCCAAGTGTGAAGCGGCTGGGATGAGAATCAGCACCTCCAAGTCCAAGTCCATGGTCCTCAGCCAGAAAAAGGTGGATTGTCCTCTCCAAGGTTGAGGACAAGCTCCTGCCTCAAGTGGAGGAGTTTAAGTATCTTGGGGTCTTATTCACGAGTGAAGGGAGAATGGAGTGAGAGATTGACAGATGGATTGGAGCAGCATCTACAGTGATGCGGACGTTGTACCAGTCCGTTGTGGTGAAGAGGGAGCTAAGCTCTAAGGCAAAGCTGTCGATTTGCTGGTCAATCTACGTTCCTACCCTCATCTATGGCCACGAGCTTTGGGTAATGACTGAAAGAATGAGATTATGGATACAAGCAGCTGAAATGAGCTTTCTTCATAGGATTGCTGGACTCACCGTTAGAGATAGGGTGAGGAACTCAGTCATCCAGGGGAGGCTCAGAATAGAACCTCTGCTCCTCCACATTGAAAGGAGCCAGTTGACGTGGTTTGGGCATCTGATCAGGATGCCTCCTGGACGTCTCCCACTTGAGGTATTTTGGCCATATCTCACTGGGAGGAGACCCCGGGGCAGACCCAGGACTCGCTGGAGAGACTATGTCTCCCAGTTTGTCTGGGAACACTTTTGGTATCCTCTCTGAAGAGCTGGAGCAGGTGGCTGGGGAGAGGGAAGTTTGGGCTTCTCTGCTTGAACTGCTGCCTTTTTGACCCAGGCCTCCGGAAAAGCAGGTAGAAGATGGAATGGAATGGAAACAGTCAATACAGAATCACCACTGTCCCCCTTTTTTCTTACCAGGAGTCACCGGGGAAGCCCATGGACTGCAACTCTCTTCCACCACACCATCATCCAATAAAGCAGCAATTTCTGTTCATTTTTCTGGAGAAGTTCAATATGCCCACAAGGTCATGCTCTGTCACTGGATAACATTCACCTAGATGAAGCCCCTGTTTTAGCTCCACATTTTTTGCGATGGTGTTGAGGAGGCGGGCCTCAGTAACACCATCATCCACTCTCGTTAGGGTGTGGGCTATCACCAGTCCTGTTGACTCTGGAGTATTGGGCTCAAAGTAACCCTGGAACTGGGAAGCACTGGGCGATATGATCATGTCAGGCGATAAATATCACACTCAGGGGCAATATGATCATGTCAGAGGCCAGTGACACATTACGACATTCGGGAATCAGCTCTTGGGCCCATAGTTGAGGCACCATAATGTCCCATAGCTGTAATACACCAAACCTTAAGTCCAGCACTGCATCATTCCTGGTCAAAAAGTCTAGGCCCAGCAGCATGGCCTCTGTGGACTCCCACAGTACATGAAACATGTGATGCCAGAATGTTGAACCGAGGTGAAAAGTCACTGAAACGGTGCCTAAAGTGTCCAATATTTGTCCATTTGCTGCTCTAGAGTTAATATAATTCTTTGCCAGCGGCCTGCTCCGCAAGGCAGGGACTGCCATGCGGAAATCTGCACTAATCAAGGACACGGATGCTCCAGAGTCTACTAAGATAGAAGCCTCTGTGCCTTCCACCAATCCTTTCACATAGGCTGTAAGCCGATCTCCAGTGTCCAGTTTATCAGTGTTCATGGCAGTACTCACATTTGTTGGGCCCTCATCTGAATAAGCTGATGTGTGGGCCTGCACATCAGCTGCAGTCAGTTTCCCTGATGGTGATTGCCTGGACTCTGTTCCCGTGGCAGGAAACACACTCCTCTTCTTTCTCTCTCCTCCTCTCAGCATGGGCGTCATCCTGGACTAGAGCTCCTACCGCCCTGCTTTACAGGACTGGGGGACATTCAGCATTATTGGTGTTGCCAGTATGATTGGTAGTTATCCGACCCTGGGTCTGGTTTGTGGGCATGGGGGTGGACTGGCAAGTCACCATGGAACACCTGTCACTGACTTCCAGATTCTCCACACATGCATCCACATTTCCTTATGGAAGGTGAGTGGGGGCGCCGTTCTCTCTCCTGATGGCTCTGTATTTTCAGTCTCTGGTTGTCCTCTCTCATTTCTTTCATCTCCATCCTGATGGAGCTCATCTCTTCAGACAGCTTATCTTTAACCCTTTTTAAACTGTCAGTGGTAGATATAGACTGCATGGTGCCACTTGAATATTTTCTTGTACAGTCTCTCTGTAAAGTCTCTCGGCAGTCTCACACCACTTTGCAATTATCAAAGCTTTCTCCATGTCTGTGGCCCCTTGCTCCAAGCATTTGGACAGGAATGCTATCAGAAACATCAGGGGCATCTTCAAGTTCGGACCACGACGGACATAATGTGTGGGGGTGGTCTTGTCATTTTCTTGCTTGGACTGATTGCATGTCTATTGATTCATTGTTCTGCCCCACTGACTGACCTATCCCGAAATAGGCGCAAAGTGCATGATCCTGACAACTACTCCACTGACACATAGGACAACAATGCATGGTACCAGGTAGTACGCCTGTCAGTCAAAAAAGCAAATGTGACTGGGTCTTGCTATGTCTGCACATATTTACCACATCATGTCACTCATTCTGTGCCTATGCTTCCCTTCCCCCTAAATGATTCAGAGACAATGGGAGCAATGCTAGCGTTAACTATGACTGACAAGGCGAACAGCACCTTGTGTGACAAGGGGTTTACAGTGGAGATCGTTGGGAATCTAACACAGTACACTGACCTCTTAAACATCTCTGTCACAGACTTTTCCTCTCGCAGGGTCAGACTGCACAACACCACTTGCATGAACCAGAGAGCTCAAAGGCCTGTGTTCACCACTAACCCAACATTTTTCACAGCTCCAATTTGTTTCCATCTCCAGTGCAATTATAACGGCTCCATGTATGTGGGCACTGCCCGAAAATGTCACACCATTGTCAACGCCACCTGTGGCCTTCAATGGCCTGGCCCTGACTGTCTTTGCACTGAAGGGATGCATGCAGTAATGGCAAACATGTAAGCTCGGCCATAACACTGACAGCGTGTGTTCTGATAACCCTCAATTATTTTTTCCCAGCTCAGATGGCTACGGCAGCCTCACCGCCCATGCTGGGTGTGTGGGTCACAGGTTTACCAGTATTCACCACCGGGATGGTGCGGTACATGTTTTATGGCTAAATTGATTCCTATTATGTAAATAATCACAAATCTCTCTCATCATGCCCATCACTCATACTCACATTACTTCCCACCGCACCAACATCACCGTAGGAAATGAGAGACGGCTTCTGGTGCTCACAGGGTTAAAATACGCCCTGGAGTGAAATTCTTAAGTGCTCTCATACCTGAAAAGGGCGTTGTAAACAACGCACATAACATCGACACATTGGCTATTGATACAGAAAATCTCACTGCACTGACTGAAATGGGGTTTTCAGCTATGACAATCGAAATGAGGGCAGTGAGGAATGTTGTATTACAGAATAGACTGGCCTTAGACATAATTCTAGCAGCTCAGGGTGGGGTGTGTCAAGTTATGGGCCAGGAATGCTGCACGTATACCAGATGAAGGTGATAGCATGACCCATGTGATTAAGCCATCTCAATGATCTCCTTTCATGTCAACTGCAGCAGGACTCTGACACCTCCTCCGGCTGGGATTTGTGGCCTTGGCTTGCCAGCAACGGCTGGAAAGACTGGCTTGTGCGCATTGGTGTCATATTGTTGATAATCCTGTTGATCCTGATGTTTTGTAGCTGTTGTTCAATTCCCATTATTCGTAACATGATGTCCAAGATGTTTACTGCCATTATGATGCATTACACTGTCCTTCCTACAGCTGAACCTTCTCAGCCTCGAAACTACAGTATACTGCTTTGGACATGTCTGAACTCCTGCTTCCCGATGACAATGATGACTGCACTAATAAAGATTAAATGTAAAATAGATACTCCGTACCTGCCAAACAGCCCCTTGTAACTCTTTACAAATGCCATATTTCTATGTCAAGACTCATGATGTGATAGTTTAAACCTGGCAGGGTGTACTTTCACTGATGTTTTCTCCCTGACTGTCTTGTAAATTAGTAGGTGATCATATATGATCAAGAGAAGGGAGATGTGGTGGAAATTTACAATTCATGTAGTAATCTGCTGTGTAAATGATGATTCAGACATTATGCATTTATAACTGTCAGTAACACGTGCCCATATGGTGTGGATCCTTTGTGGTTGAGTGGAAAATGCTGTAACTGCCAGATGGCTCCTTTGTGGTTGACCTGTTCCTATGTATCCATATAAGGTAATGTGGGGTGTGTGTGTGCTCTGAGGGGGTCTTTAAAACCGCTTTGTGGTTGACCTTTTCCTATGTATCCATATAAGGTAATGTGGGGGGCACTCTGAGGGGCCTTTAAAACCGGAGGCCTCCTTTGTTTGAGCAAAGCAGTGCAGAGGCACCAAACTTCCTGTTTTCGCTGGCTCCTCTCCTGCATGCAGTAATAAAGGCTATCCATCTTGGCAGATCTGTCTGATTATTTTCTCCAGGACCTTATAAGCAGGGCTAGATAAAATTCGGTTACATCACTACTTACTATTTTTTAGTAACTTGCCCAACACTGGTGCTCAGCATAATACAATGGGGGAAGGAAAATTTGTTTGTGGTGGTGCCTTGCATAGCAGCAGCCCCTCTGTTTCTAGATGTGATTAACATTGTAGATAGGAGAAATGTAATTTTGTTCTACTGTATATGATTCGGCTGTATGGACTGAATGACAATAAAGTTGGCTTCTTCTTCTTAAAATGAAGGGAGGCCAGAACTGGAGAGATGTGATCTTTTTCTAGTACCTGTTAAAGAAGAAGAATCCAGCTTTATTGTACTTCAATCCATACAGCCAATCATGTACAGTAGAACGAAAATATGTTTCTCCTATCTACAATGTTCAGCACATCTAGAATCAGAGGGGCTGCTGCTATGCAAGGCACCACCAAATCTAGCTGCAGCATTTTGGATCAGCTGAAGACTTTTTAGAGATGTTTTAGGGTAGCCTGATAATAAAGCGTTACAATAATCTAATCTTAAGCTAACAAAAGCATGGATTCGTTTCTGAGCATCACCCCAAGACAAAATGTTCCTAACCTTGCCAATGTTACGCAAATGATAGAAGGCAGCCTTAGAATCAAGTTTAACATGTGGAAAAAAAAATAACTCCAAGGTTCCTCACAAAACTATTAACCTCTTGCACTCCGTTGTACCGCGGACGGGCAAGTCTCTGCGTCCCAGAGCGCACTGAAAAAAAAAAAAAAAGTTCTTCCACTTCAGACACAGCCGCGAACAGATCGGATATGACTGACCTCTCATTCGACTAATAAGAGCCTGGAATTGGGTTTCTGAAACCTTGAAGAACCAATGACTGAAAACCTAGCAAGAAGGACCCGCCTACCAACGCAGCGAGCCAATTGAAACACAGAAGTTCGCTGAGCTGTTTTGTCTAAAGCTGGGTGAAGAGAGACTGCTACAGCAGCCACAGGCGGTGCTTTATTTTTTTTTTTTTAATTCCAGCAGAGTGTTTAGGATTGTCTTATATGGTCATCATAGACTAACGGAGGCCGACGACGAAGGTCGTAAATCATTCGCCAAAACCGCAATCATGGAATTACGTTTTGACCGGGTCTCGAGACCAGAACCACGAGCGGACCAGCGTCGCGTTCGTCTGACAATGAGGAAGAGAAGTTCGCCAGGACAATGTGACTGTGAAGAGGAAAGGTGTTATAAGCCAAATTATTTTTTATCCCTGAAAATTGTAATCAAAAATGACTTTTGACCGATCGGTAAATTACAACTGTGCGGCGCACGATGTCCGAAGTGCGTGCGCCGCGGTACACGGTTCGTTTGCTGCCTCCGGACAGTGAACGCCCCCCCCGCCGCTACTATTCTGTAGCGAGGGGGGGGCAGCCGCGGTGACTGCGCTGCTGTGGCCACATCGCCACATCCGAGTGTAATCCGTCATGTAGCGATGGCCGATCTCCGTCCTCTGTAGCGAGGGGGGGACAATCCCCACACACACACACACACAGACACAGCCCTGAGTGTGACCTTTCATTAGAGCCCAAAATGAAGCTTCTACATTGAAGCATTCAAAAGTTACAGACGTTTTTCCAAACTGTGCCATTTGGCGCAATTTGGCACAGTTCCAAAACGCCTGGGAACAACCTGAGAACAAAGCTGTGTAATATATTCAATTTTTGTGGTATTGTTACAAAATTTGGACCTCAGCTGGATAACACTTGGTTCTACATTTCTGTTGCATTTTCCAGCCCGGATCTGAAGCTGTGTGTTATTTGCAAGCATTTGTATCCAAAAAAACACCCAGGCCAAATTTATTTTCTTCAAGTTCAGTATGTTTAGATGACTGTAACTCAGTGGCCGGAGCACTTAGAGAGATTATGTTTTGCCAAAAAATTCAAAGTGTTTTCTTTTAAATGAGACCAACCCCATGAAGATGCTGCAAAGGGTTGAAGAACTGCTTTCAATTTACTTTGGGCACATTATTTTTTGGCGTTTTTAGGAAAATTGACCAGAGTGCAAGGGGTTAAGAGAAAGAGTAACCCCATCCAAACTAAGGATTCAATTTGGGAAAGTTTCTGAGGTGTTTTTGGACCAACTAGAATGACTTCAGTCTTATCTGAATTTAATAGTAAGAAATTACAAATCATCCATGCTATGTCTGTAATTACCTGCTGCTGGACAGACGAGGCGAGGTGACTGGGAACACAGCTTTATTGACTCTGCACACTCTGACAGCTACTGACAGGTTGGTGGCAAAGCTCCAGGCGAGATAAAACAGTAATAAGATGGCTGACCCGGCTTTATGTAGGGCGGTGCGTGTCCATCTTACACTTACATAATAAATCCATATCTTATATTTTCCCTCCCCTTTAAAAAAGCCCAAAACCACTCACTCAGTTAGACCCTACCCAATTTGGGACCCAAATCATGCACTAACAAATGAAAACTAATGTTTCTAAATGGCCTAAAACATTCACACAACAAAACCTAAAATAGGGAGGACGGTTGGTCTGCCGTCCTGCCCACACAGCAAGGTGGATTATTCTGCCACCTGCTAAAGTAAATCAAAGTCCATTAAGAACTAAAATTGTATGCCGTGTTCCTAAACTAAGACAAACAAAAACCAAAATAATCTCTTATATAACATTAACATTCAATATATAACATCACTCTTTTTTTTTTAAACACCACCACCAACACAACAACACAGAACTTCAATATATACTGTTTACAACCCAAGTCTTTAAACAAGAAGAACATAACTGGCATGGGGGGCCCAGGGCACCCTCTCAGCAGATGCGCCCCTGGAAGCTGCTGGTCTTCGGGGTGGTGGCTGGCCCTCCGGATGCTGAAGCCGCTCCTCCTCACTCTCAACCTCATCCCACGTCCAGCCTCATCTCCCGGAGTCCTCTCCCGGACATGCCAAAGCCGTTTTGCATGCCATACCGAGCCGTCAAACAGCCTGAAATGCACTGCGCCCGGTTTCTCCACTATGTGCAGACACTCCCGATGCTCGTCAGGTTATTGTCTGGCCCGTCTCCTCCGCGGACGTTTCTCATCTCGGCTCCGAAACCAATCCAGGACCCTCAACAGGGCCTGACTCGGCTTGAGACGTTGTTGTCGAGCATGCTGATCCACTGTGCTTCTCGGTCCTACCTCGACCTCTTCTAATACCATTGCAACGTTCACCATCGTAGCCGCAGACCCTCTGTCCTTCCACAGCCAGGCTCCGGAGGCATCCGGAGCCAACCCAGTGGTGTCGCTTGTCGTTCTAAGTACCAACCCTGGACGAAATTGGTCCTGCTTGACTGCCATGGCACCCGGTAGCTCTTCAGCCTGCACTGTGTGGATGGTTGTTGGGGGCAGGCGGAGTGATTTCTTCTGTGAGCTCTCCAGGTTAAATCCACGGCAGACCCTGGCAAAATGGTTCAAGTGACCACATCTATTCCACCACATTCCACATTTATTCCATCTAGCTACAATGCTCCGCACTGTGTGTTTATATATTCATATATCTATTCCATCTAGCTACAATGCTCCGCAGTGTGTTTATATATCTACATATTATTCCATCTAGCTACAATGCTCCGCACTGTGTGTTTATATATTTACATATTTATTCCATCCAGCTACAATGCTCCGCACTGTTTATATATTTATATATCTATTCCATCTAGCTACAGTGCTCCACACTGTGTGTCTATATATACAGTGGGGCAAAAAACTATTTGGTCAGCCACCAATTGTGCAAGTTCTCTTAGTTAAAAGATGAGAGAGGTCTCCAATTTTCATCATAGGTATACCTCAACTATGAGAGACAAAATGAGAGAAAAAAAAAAACAGAAAATCACATTGTCTGATTTTTAAAGAATTTATTTGCAAATTATGGTGGAAAATACAGTAAGTATTTGGTCACCTACAAACAAGCAAGATTTCTGGCTCCCACAGACCTGTAACTTCTTCTTTAAGAGGCTCCTCTGTCCTCCACTCATTACCTGTATTAATGGCACCTGTTTGAACTCATTATCAGTATAAAAGACACCTGTCCACAACCTCAAACAGTCAGACTCCAAACTCCACTATGGCCAAGACCAAAGAGCTGTCAAAGGACACCAGAAACAAAATTGTAGACCTGCACCAGGCTGGGAAGACTGAATCTGCAATAGGTAAGCAGCTTGGTGTGAAAAAATCAACTGTGGGAGCAATTATTAGAAAATGGAAGACATACAAGACCACTGATAATCTCCCTCGATCTGGGGCTCCCCGCAAGATCTCACCCTGTGAGGTCAAAATGATCACGAGAACGGTGAGCAAAAATCCCAGAACCACACGGGGGGACCTAGTGAATGACCTGCAGAGAGCTGGGACCAAAGTAACAAAGGCTACCATCAGCAACACACTACGCCGCCAGGGACTCAAATCCTGCAGTGCCAGACGTGTCCCCCTGCTTAAGCCAGTGCATCTCCAGGCCCGTCTGAAGTTTGCTAGAGAGCATTTGGATGATCCAGAAGAGGATTGGGAGAATGTCATATGGTCAGATGAAACCAAAATAGAACTTTTTGGTAAAAGCTCAACTTGTCGTGTTTGGAGGAGAAAGAACACCATACCTACTGTGAAGGATGGGGGTGGAAACATCGTGCTTTGGGGCTGTTTTTCTGCAAAGGGACCAGGACGACTGATCCGTGTAAAGGAAAGAATGAATGGGGCCATGTATCGTGAGATTTTGAGTGAAAACCTCCTTCCGTCAGCAAGGGCATTGAAGATGAAAGGTGGCTGGGTCTTTCAGCATGACAATGATCCCAAACATACCGCCCGGGCAACGAAGGAGTGGCTTCGTAAGAAGCATTTCAAGGTCCTGGAGTGGCCTAGCCAGTCTCCAGATCTCAACCCCATAGAAAATCTTTGGAGGGAGTTGAAAGTCCGTGTTGCCCAGCGACAGCCCCAAAACATCACTGCTCTAGAGGAGAGCTGCATGGAGGAATGGGCAAAAATACCAGCAACAGTGTGTGAAAACCTTGTGAAGACTTACAGAAAACGTCTGACCTCTGTCATTGCCAACAAAGGGTATATAACAAAGTATTGAGATGAACTTTTGTTATTGACCAAATACTTATTTTTCACCATAATTAGCAAATAAATTCTTTATAAATCAGACAATGTGATTTTCTGGATTTTTTTTTTCTCATTTTGTCTCTCATAGTTGAGGTGTACCTATGATGAAAATTGGAGACCTCTCTCATCTTTTAAGTGGGAGAACTTGCACAATTGGTGGCTGACTAAATACTTTTTTACCTCACTGTATATATATATATATATATATATATATATTTATATGTACATATGTATACTTGCTGCTCTTGTTTTTTTTCTCTTGCCTTCTGATTGTTGCTCTGAGTGTTGCTATCCCTGTGCTGTTGCAATCCTGGAATTTCCCCATTGTGGGACTAATAAAGGCTTATCTTATCTTATCTTTGTCATGACTTGCTGTCCATCATTGGCTCCTGCTGCGCGCACACCTGCGTCTCATCAGCGGCAGGTTATTAAACCCACTCAGCCCTGTGCTTCGGCCTGAAGCCGTCTGTTCCCTTCGGCTCGTCTTCGCTGTTGGAATCCCCATTACCAGCAAGACAACGCTCAACCGTAAGCATCCTTACCTTTTCTCCTCAGTCCTTTCCCCTGTGCACAGGTGGATCCCTTGGCGGCGGACTCCTCGTCTCGCCACTCCATCCTCGCTGTCGCCACAGGCTCTGCAGGTCGCTGTCTCCTGGGCTCTCTCCTTGCTGACGCCAGCCACCTGTCATACCAAGTAAGCAGCAGTCTGAGTCATTATCCTGTATAGGTGTGGTGCCCTTTACCTTGTCCCTCTGCTCTGTCGTTATAGGGTTGCCCGGCTGTACGCCGTTCTGCTCTGCTGCCTGCACACTGAAGTTCTCCCTCAATACATTTACATATCTCACTCACGCATTCACTCATACCTGCTTGTTGAATAAAGCTGTTAAATCTATCCTAAGTCTGCGTGTGTGTCTCCTGAGCTGGACATTATGTCAATCTTATCTTATCTGTCACAACGTGCTCCTCTCACTGGACAGTTCTTAGCCTCTTTGCGGTGTGTTGCAGACCCACAGCCCATAGAGAGGGACTTTCCCGTGGCCAACCCCCGGCTTGTAGCATTGTGTGTCGTCTCCTCTCCGTCCGAGCTATCTTCACTGTTCAGGTCCATGGCATTTACAGTGGCAGGAGGCTCTAGCGGCTGCTGTGGCTGGTGCCTGGCTAGCTTTTCCGTGGTTTCAATCTGGAGAGCTAGCTTAACGGTTCTGGCTAGTATGTGCTCATTTGGTGCCGTAAGTAGCCTAGCCCACAACGTGGCACTACATCAGTGTTATGCTAGCTGGTCACGGATCATTTCCTCCTCCAGTGCTCCGAAATGGCATTCACTAGCAAGCTGCCTTAAATTGGTGACAATCTGCTGGACGGGTTCACCTACCCATTGATGCCGCTGCCGAAAACGGATCCTCTGGGCTGTCATGTCCTGGGTGTCGAAGTGGCAAGCGAGCAACTCAGCTACCTTTTCACATGTGTCGGCAGCACCAAGCGTACCCAGGATTTTCTGGCCCTCTATGCCCAAACTGTGAACCAGTAGCGCCCAGGCTGTCTGCTTGTCGAGCTCCCTGAGACCCTGCATGATAACATAGTTCTGGTAGGCCTCGTACCATCTGGACCAAGGTACCTGCGACTCTCCGGGCACCTTGAAGAATGCGCAAATGGGGACCATGCAGGCCTCCATGGTTTATTCTTGTCGCCAGTGTTATGTCTGTAATTACTTTCTGCTGGACGGACGAGGCGAGGTGACTGGGAACATAGCTTTATTGACTCTACACACACTGACAGCTATTGACAGCTACTGACAAGTTGGTGGCTAAGCTCCAGGTGAGATAAGAGTGATAAGATGGCCAACCCGGCTTTATGTAGGGTGGGGCGGAGGCACCACCTGGTGGTGCATGTCCATCTTACACTTACATATTAAATCCATATCTCACAATCCACAGTCTGATTTCCTTAAGACAAGACTCTAATTTGGTTATTTGATTACTGTAATGCCACTGTAATGTACTGTGTTATTTTGAGCATAAATTATTCCAAGTCAAAGATCAGGAGGAATATTGGATCCAAGTATGTTTATTATAAAAAAAATAAACACATAAGAACACATAAAAGAACTAGAAAAGCACTCAGAGAGCGCAGACCTCCGCCAAGCGGCACAGTTCCCCCCATACAGTGTTTGTGTGTACGTTTTCAGATTCCCTGAGCATGAAAAGATATGACTAGCAATTGGATTCACAATGATTATTTGTTTATTTGACATGGACAGTGCAATAAACAGACAATTAATGAATGACAATCAGTGTGATAGTGATAGGATTAGTGGTTCAGTAGTGTAAAACGGGGCTATAAGGGACGGCGGGTTAGTAAGGGACACTTTTCTGGGAAATGTTTTAAATGTAATTCTGCTTTTTTTATTTTGAGCAGGACGCTGAGTTGTGTTGTTATTGTCAAATATCCATGAATCCTTCATCAAATCTAGGCGGAAGCAAAATTAAAAAAGCAGAATTACATTTAGAAAAGTGTCCCATATTACCCCGCCGTCCCTTATAGCCCCGTTTTACGGTAGTAAAAGCATTGCCTCCTTGGCGGAGGTAATAAACTGAAGTGTTGGTGTGTCCATCTCCTCCACTGACGGATGCAGATTGGTTAGACAGGTTGCCGTGGGTTTTATATTATATTGGGGTTGCGCTCCGCGGCAAAACAGAATTTAGAATCTTCCCCGGCAGAGAGGTCGTTTTTACGCAGCGCCTATAGCTGGGCGGGGAATTTGTGGCAAATAATCGGGCGGCGGACAGGTGGCCGTGTCAGGTTTTGCAGCGTGGCGCAAAAACAGGCACGCTGGCGGGCCCAGGCCAGCAGTGTTTTCCGCGTGCTTTTGTGCCTAAAACGTTGAAGAACGCGGAGTTTGTGTTGGTCAGACACAACGACCAGCGCAATGTGCGCAGCGCCTATGGCTGGCACAGGCACGCTGGCGGGTCCAGGCCAGCAGTGTTTTCCGCATGCTTTTGTGGCTAAAACGTTGAAGAAGGCAGAGTTTGTGTTGGTCAGACACGACGCACAGCGCCCTCCATTGCGCCTGCGCACATGTTGAAAATGGCCGTATGTCACAGTGTGGGAAAATGCTTTAAAAAATTCCTGTATGCAGACGGTGATGCGGATCATCCCCAAAATTTAATCAGTTCTTCCTTGTACCATTTCCAACAACGCCTGAAAGTTTCATTGAAATCCGTCCAAAAGTTTTTGAGTTATCTTGCTAACCAACAGACAAACAGACAGACAGACAAACACACAGACAAACACACAGACAAACCCCGGCAAAAACATTACCTCCTCCTGGCCTTTCGGCCTGGCGGAGGAAATAAAACAAAAAATATATACATCAATGGCCATTTTGAGGGAGAGATTACAGAGCGTGGCCTTCAACTGACACACACACCGAATCTCTGAACATACATTCTCTAAGCTTGGTAATTATAGCTACTCCTCAGGATAGACAAGCAAAGAAAGAAGGCCACAGACACCTGGAGCCAGGATGTCTCTAATCTACGAACTGGGAGTTTAGATAGATAGATAGATAGATAGTTTATTTCGAACACAAAAATATAACAAAAACAAGCAAATGGCAAATGCAATAAAGTAACAGTATACACTGTTCGAAAGGGAGAAGGAAGAAATGAACACTTATTAATTCCATCTCCTCTTTTCCATAGATACACCCATGTGAATTTTATACAAATTACCACCTTTAAGACCCCAAGTAAACAATTTACTGTGTTTTTTACAAATCAACATTAACACCCATCCATTCTAACATACAATGAAGTCCATACATCAAAACCAGCCTCAAACAACACAGATATACACAGTGCTGTCCCACCCACCATTCCATAGTGTCCCATAATGTCCCAGAGTGAACATAATGAATCGTACATATAAATACTACCCTTCTAACATACTGTATATCCTTTCAGTAAATGGTGCTTATACCTCTTTTTGAATTGATTTCTGTTTGTACATAGTTTCAGTTCCGGCTCCAGACTGTTCCACAAATCCACCCCACAGACAGATATGCACATACTTTTCTTGGTTGTACGTATCTTGGGTTTTGTAAAGTTTAAGTCTCCTCTCAAATTATGAACATTGTCTCTTTTTTTTAAATATTATTTGTATATTAGTTGGGAGATGATTATTAATTGCCCTGTACATTACTTGTGCTGTCTTAAATGTAACTAAATCGATGAACTTTATGACATGTGACTTTAAGAACAATGAATTGGTATGGTCTCTATATCCTGCATTGTTTATTATCCTTATAGCTCTTTTTTGTAATGTGCATATTGACTGTAGGTTGGTCTTGTAGGTGTTTCCCCAGACTTCTACACAGTAGTTAAGATAAGGTAAAAACAGTGAATTGTACAATAAGACCAATGATTTATAGTCCAAGATGTGTCTTGTCTTCCCCAGTATGCCTATACATTTTGCTAATTTGGCCCGGATGTGACTGATGTGAGGTTTCCAGCAGATTTTATTGTCTAGCGTCACTCCCAGAAACTTATTTTCCTGTACTGCTTCTATTCTGGTATCATCTATCGTTACCATTATTTCATGATTTATTTTATAATTTCCAAACACCATAATCTTTGTTTTTTTTAGATTAGTACTTTCAGTACATTCCTAGGATACAGAAGAGCAGGGCGTGTCAAAGAGATTATCAATGTAACTTTTATGCTTTTATGCTTGTACTGACCCTCAGTCTCAGCATTCGCACACATTCTCACATTATCATCTGGCTTCATTGACAAATATAATTGTGTCGTCTGCATAACAATGGAAATGTATGCAGTGCTTTCTAATAGTATACCTAACAGAAGTATAAATAAACTAAAAAGAATAGGACAGAGCACAGATCTCTGTGGAATTCAGTTACTGAGCTTTGAGTTAGAAAAAAAAACCTCGTTATTGACATGAACAAACTGGAACCTATCAGATAAATAAGATTTAAATCACTTCAAAGAAGTTCCATTAAGTCCAACAAGGTGTTCTAACCTATCAAGTAAAATATTATGATCAATAGTGTCAAAAGCTGAACTAAGGTCTAAAAGGACAACTACAGAAACAAGTCCATTATCAGATGCGATGAGGAGATCATTAGTGATCTTCACTAAAGCTGTTTCAGTACTATGATGAATTCTAAACCTTGATTGAAACTCTTCAAATAAACCATTTCTCTGCAAGTGGTCAAATAAATGCATAACAACAACGCTAAGATTTTGAACTGAAAGGCAGATTCAAAATTGGTCTATAGTTAGCTAAAACACCTGGATCCAGCATTGGCTTTTAAAGTAATGGTTTAATTACAGCAGTATTAAAAGCCTGCGGTACATGGCCTAATATTAATGAACAATTGATTATTTAAAGAATAGAATTACCAATAAATGGGAAGACTTCTTTAAATAACCTGGTAGGTATAGGGTCTTCGCTGTGTTTCAAATTATTATGCAAATGATATATTTGTCTCTGATTTTCCTAAATAGTCGACACAAATGACAGTCAGTATAATTTTCAAATCAACCATGAGAGCATAATTCAAAATTTATTGACCAAACCTCCCAATGATAACTTTTTTTGAAAAAAACAAAACAAACAACCCCCCCCCCAACAACTCAAAATTCACTGTTCCAAATTATTATGCACAACAGAGTTTCAAAACATTTTATTGGTTGTAAAGAACTGAAAATGGTCATTTGTTGAATTTGCAGCATAAGGAGGTCATATTTACTGAAATCAAAAGCTATTTCAATCAAAAACATCTTAACAGGCCAATTTACATGTTAACATAGGACCCCTTCTTTGATATAGCCTTCACAATTCCTGCATCCATTGAACTTGTGAGTTTTGGGGGAGTTTCTGCTTGAATTTCTTTGCAAGATGTCAGAATAACCTCCCACAGCTGCTATTTTGATGTGAACTGCCTCCCACCCTCATAGATCTTTTGCTTGAGGATACTCCAAAGGTTCTCAATAGGGTTGAGGTGTTATGTTTGCCCCTTTCAGAGCAGAAGAAAGGCACTAATCGCCTGCAATGAGTTTGTTTATTTATTAGTGAAAAAGGACAAAGACATGCACCACGAGGGGCGAAATACAAATAACTATCAACATGACCTTGCAGGGAGATAGTGTGAGACATAAAGCATAAGTACAAACACTTACATGCGTATATAGCGAGGGCGAAACCTTATGCTGAAGAAAGGACTGGAGTCAGGGTTAGGGACTCCAGCCTAGGTAGGGCAAGGTCGCAGTGAGGAATAACCCCGCTAGCAATCTTAAATAGAACACAGAACACAAACTACAAACAGGTGTGGAGTGAATGCAATCAATAGAACATAAACAGCTGTGACAGGCCACAGACAGACTGACAGGCAGAAGTCCTGCTGCGGCGCTGTCAAAATAAAAGCACAAACCATAACGACAGATAAACAGGACTATACACATATACAGAAAAAGAATAATAATCAGGAGACCCAAGCACGGTACAGAACCACACTCAGGATCATGACAGTGCCCCTTCCTTAAGGGGTGGATCCCCAGACACCTGGCAGTAACATGAAGCGAAAAAAGGAGACCCCCCCCCCCCAAACAGCAACAACTACAAAACCAACCTCAGGAGGGCGGTGGGGGGATCCAGGCCCGGATCCTGGCTCCAACCGACCATCAAGTGGAAAAGGCCGGGCCACCTACCATGTCCCCAGAGACCCCAGCTATAAAAAAAAAAGTTTGGGGGGGGGGGGGGCTGACTGAAATCCCAGGACCGCCGGACAGCCAGATGGAATGAGTTAGGTGGCCTGCTTGAGAACATGGACCACCCGACCCGGTGGCTTAGTCTTTTAGATGGCTGGCCAGTGTTCTTAAGCCACCGGGACCGAAGGGGTGAACCAGGAGACGGCTTTCCCACCAGGAGGCTCAATAGCAGGAAGCCGGACCGGAGGAGGGGGACCCCCACGGCATCTGGTGGAGAACAAAGGAGGGGGACCATGACCGTGTCAGGCTGGAGCTTAGCAGCACCCGCGGTGTACTCCGGCTGGGCCAACATAGCGCCCACGGTGACCCCAAGCTGGAGCTCAGTAGCACCCGTGGTGGACCCTAGCTGGGCCAATGCACCCGCGGTGGCCCCAGGCTGGAGCTTAACAGCACCCCCGGTGGACCCCGGCTGGGCCAACGCTGCAACCACGGTGGACCCTGGCTGGGCCAACGCTGCATCCATGGTGGACCCCGGCTGGGCCAACGCTGCACCCACGGTGGACCCAACCCGAGGAGGGACCTAAACGACGGCCTCGGGCAGGGGGTAAGCAGTGCCCTGGACAACCTCCAGAGGTGACCCCAGACCCTTGGAGACATCAGTTGGAGCTGGATCATCTCCGGCGACCCCGGAAGAAGGCTCAGATACAGCAGAGAGAAAACAGGGATCAGGGTCACCGGCAGTGGCGGAGCCCGGCGAGGTGAGCTCAGATGCAATGGGCAGCTGCACTTGGCTCTCCTCCCCAAGAGACAGGCAAGATTGCTCAAAAATAGAAAATAGAAAGACAACATACAGCACTTGCCTTATCTCGAGCTCCACCACCATCCAGGACTCTGACGATCCAGGCAGTGACGGTGATTCGAGCTCGGTCGTTAGGAGGCCCATCTCATGTTCCCACTCAGCTGCAGTAGCCTCCGCAGCCAGCATGATGGTCTGAGTAGTCTTTGAATCCCCTGGTGATGTAACCCACACCAATTGCTTGCTCGGCATGGCTGCAGGAGATCTGTTACTTGCTGGGGCTGAAGTCTGTTCTGGTGACGTCCGGGGACACTTCATTGTCGGCACAGGCTCTGGGTTGCAGACAGCCCTCCTCCTCCATCTGTGTTGTGGCAGCGGGGCTGGAACTAGGCTCTCCAGGCCCGCAGGCTCCTCCTCTGTCCGGCAGCTTGATCCTGGACCCAGCGGACACTCGGGAGGGGGGGGGGGGTATAGGAGGAAACACAGAGGTAGCAAGTGATTTCTTTGTGGCTGTAGCAGGTGATAAGGACTCAGTCGATTGCAAAAACTGAGCCTCATCCCCAGGAATCAGACAAATTGTGCTAAAGAATGAAAAAACACTTGCCTGTTTCCCTGGGGTACGGTGGTGATTGCTGCAGCAGGCTCCATTCTTCCCTCTCCCATTGTAACGGTGATGGAGGGCGCCTTGGGAAGACGAGGAGGAGCCGCTCCTGGAGGATCGATGATGAGGACAGCTGGAGAAGAAACCATTGGGCCCGCAGCAGCTGGAGGAAGCATTGTGGGGGAGGGAGGAGCAGCTGAGGCAGTCCAGGGTAGGGAAGCTGACAAAACAGCTGACAAAAAAGACCTGGAGGCTGAAGCTGTTGTCCTAGCTCTCTGAAGTGGCGAAGAAAAAACAGCTAGCTGGGAGACCAAGGAATTTCTCTGGCGGCTCTTGTCAGGATAATAACAGGAACCTCACGGCGTATTGACCCGGTGTTTCTCCGCACAGCCGTGCGGCACAGCCGTGTCACGGGGAGGAGAAGGGTTCTGCACCGGGTGACAGCGTCTTTGGGCTGGAGACGAAATGATTGTCAAATCAGGAAAATGTCGCTACTGCGTGGAAATGGTGGCTAAAAGCTCGGCGAACTCAGGATAATTATTCAGTCCGGGATGCGCCTCCAAAATCCTGACAGCTGCCACCACGCTCTTAAGAACCATACCTGGGCTGCAGGAAGAGTGAGCTTCAGCCATATAGCCCCTGATGAATTCAGCTGCCCACTGTTCATCTTCGCTGGGAACTCCGGCAGCCCTCCTCCTGCTATGGGCTGGGAAATGGCTTTTCGGCGATGGAGACACCGGAGCTGGAGCCGTAGCAGGAACCTCATAGTGAACCAAGGGACGGGAGTGTTTTGACGTCGGCTCCGGTTTAGGCTTCTTGGTCGAGTTCTTCTCCAACTCACGGTTCTTTTGCTGAAGCTCCGATAACACAGATATCCTCTCCCTTCCCTCAGCATGCTCAGAAAGGCGAGGATGATGCTTCACAGCCACCTCCACAAAGTCCAGGTACCATAAAGCATCTTTAGGCGTGGAATAATGGCGAGCTATGGTGAAGAGGCCATCTATTTCCATAACAGCCTGGCAAAGATCAAAACCCAGGCTCGTAGGATACCACCTGCCATATGACACCATGACCCAAAAAAACGCAGGAATCCGGGGGGAAAAATAGATCCAAGAAAAAAAAAAACACAAACTCACTGCCACTGGCACCTATCGGGCTGCGACCTACTGTTATGTTTGCCCCTTTCAGAGCAGAAATAAGGCACCAATCGCCTGCAATGAGTTTGCTCATTTATGAGTGAAAAAGGTTAAAGAAATTCGCCACGAGGGGCGAAATACAAATAATTATCAATACAACCTTGCAGGGAGATAACGTGAGACATAAAGCATAAAGACAAACACTTACATACGTATATAATTTCCCAGTTTGGGATCAATAAAGTACATCTATCTATCTATCTATCTATCTATCTATCTATCTATCTATCTATCTATCTATCTATCTACATAGTGAGGGCAAAACCTTACGCTGAAGAAAGGACTGGAGTTAGGGTTAGGGACTCCAGCCTAGGTAGGGCGAGGTCACAGCGAGGAATAAACCCCGCTAGCAATCTTAAATAGAACACAGAACACAAAATGCAAACAGGTGTGGAGTGAATGCAATCAATAGGCCGCGAACAGACTGACAGGTGGAAGTCCTGCCGCGGCGCTGTCAAAATAAAAGCACAAACCATAACAACAGATAAACAGGACTAAAAACATACACAGAAAAAGAATAATAATCAGGAGACCCGAGCACCATGATTTTCTCTCCTTTTTATGCCTATAGCAGCCAATGACACAGAGGTATTCTTTGCAGCATGAGATGGTGTATTGTCATGCATGAAGATAACTGTGCTACAGAAGGCACACTTGATCTGGCCACCAAGGCTGCTCGGAAAAGCGCTCCAGCCACCGGCGGAGTGAAGAAGCCTCACCGTTACAGGCCCGGTACCGTGGCTCTGAGAGAGACCCGTCACTACCAGAAATCCACGGAGCTGCTCATCCGTAAGCTGCCCTTCCAGCGCCTGGTGAGGGAGATCGCTCAGGACTTCAAGACCGGCCTGCGCTTCCAGAGCTCCGCCGTCATGGCTCTGCAGGAGGCCAGCGAGGCCTACCTGGTGGGTCTCCTCGAGGACACCAGTCTGTGCGCCATCCATGCCAAGAGGGTCACCATCATGCCCAAAGACATCCAGCTGGCCCGCCGCATCCGCGGAGAGAGAGCTTAGACTTTCTGCTGCACATCCACCAACCACAATGCTCCGCACTGTGTGTGTATATATATATATATATATATATATATATATATATATATATATATATATATATATATATATATATTAATATGTACATATGTATACTAGCTGCTCTTGTTTTTTCTTGCCTTCTGATTGTTGCTCTGAGTGTTGCTATCCCTGTGCTGTTGCAATCCTGGAATTTCCCCATTGTGGGACTAATAAAGGCTTATCTTATCTTATCTTATCTTATCTTATCTTATCTTATTCTCCAGGGCCTTCATATCTCTCTTGCAGACGTCTCTGAAGTGCAGCTGTGGGCGGCCAGCATCTCTCCTGCCAGTTGCCAGTTCTCTGTAGAGGACGTCTTTGGGGATTCTGCCATCCTCCTTATGGTGAACATGGCCTAGCCAGCGGAGCCTATGCTGCCTGAGTAGAGTGAACATGGAGGGAAGGCCGGCGCGGGACAGGACTTCTGTGTTGGGCACTTTGTCCTGCCAGGATATGTCCAGGATGCAGTGAATGCAGCGCAAGTGGAAGGAGTTCAGTCTCTTTTCCTGCCGGGCGTATGTTGTCCACATCTCACTCCCATAGAGCAGTGTGCTGATGATGCAGGTGTTGTACACTGCCTTCTTTGTCTTGACAGAGAGTTTGGGATTCTCCCACACTCATGTGGTGAGGTGCGTGAGTGTGGAGGCTGATTTTCCAATCCTCTTGTCGATCTCTGTATCAAGGGAGAGGTTGCTGCTGATCGTGGACCCCAGGTACGTGAACTAATTCACAACCTCCAGCTCGTAGTCATTGATGGTGATGATTGGTGGTGCTTCCGTGCCTTGCGCCAAGACGTTAGTCTTCTTCAGGCTGATGGTAAGCCCGAAGTCCATGCATGCCTGGGAGAAGTGGTCCATCAGGATCTGAAGCTCCTGCTGTGTGTGGGTCGCGACTGCAACATCGTCTGCGAACAGCATGTCTCTGATTAGAGCCTCACGTACTTTGGTTCTGGCTTTCAGGCGGGCGAGGTTGAAAAGCCTGCCGTCAGATCTTGTATGCAGGTAGATTCCCTCTGTTGCTGTGCTGAAGGCATGCCTCAGGAGCATAGCAAAGAAAATTCCAAAGAGGGTTGGCGCAAATACACAGCCCTGTTTCACTCCGTTGTGTATATTGAATGGCTCTGAGACGTTGCCGTCGTACTGCACCATCCCCTGCATATTGGTGTGAAACGATTCGATGAGGCTTTGCAACTTTGGTGGGCATCCTATCTTTGGCAGGATCTTGAAAAGCCCCTCTCTGCTGACCAGATCGAACGCTTTGGTGAGGTTGATGAAGGCAACGCACAGGGGCATGTTCTGTTCTCTGCACTTCTCCTGGAGCTGGCGGATGGAGAATATCATGTCCACCGTCGATCGCCCAGCGCGGAAGCCACACTGAGACTTGGGGTAGACACGTTTGACAAGCTTCTGTAGACGAACGAGGACAACTCGTGCATAGACTTTACCAACAATGCTGAGGAGGAAGATGCCCCTGTAGTTGTTGCAGTCGCTTCTCTCCCCTTTGTTTTTGTAGAGGGTGATGATCTTGGCGAACCTCATGTCCTGTGGTATGGCACCTTCCTTCCAGCACTGGCAGAGGACGTCATGCAATGGCAGCAGTAGGGCTGTCTTGCAGTGCTTGATCAGGTCGGGGGGTATGCCGTCGTTGCTGGGTGCCTTGCCAGCGGCCAAGCTGTCAATAGCCTTGCTGAGTTCGTCGATGGTTGGCTCGGCGTCAAGTTCATCCATGGATGGCAGGCAATCGATGGCGTCAAGGGCTGATGGTGTCATGGTGTTCTGTCTGGAGTAGACTGAGCCAGACCAAGTGCTTTCTTGATGCCGTCGTACATACCACGGATGTTCCCTGTTATGGCAACGGTTTGAATATCTTGGCTGAATATCTTCCGGCAGCACATTCTGCAAAATGTGTTCATTGAGTCTGTTCAGTAGTACACGTGAAAGAATCTTACCAATGGTGGCTAGCAGTGATATACCTTGGTAATTTCCACAATCTTTCCTGTCACCTTTCTTGAACAAAGGCACAATACTTGCATCCTTCCAGTCTTGAGGTACTTTCTGGGCATCCCATATCTCTTGGATGAGCTTGTGCAGGCAGTTGGTCAGCTGAACAACACCAAATTTCCACACTTCTGCTGGAATTCCATCCCTTCCTGGAGCTTTACCATCCTGTATTGTCCTGATAGCTGCCATTAGTTCATCAAAATTTGGTGGTTCATCCAGACTTGATACAGTTAGTTGCTGCACTAGAGCTTCTTTAGCCTCTTCAGTGAGATCTCCAGGGTTGTTTAGTAGTTGGTCAAAGTGGTCTGAAAATCTGTCCAGGACCTTGTCTTTCTCCTGCAAAACCCTTTCACCATCCATAGCCTTTAGTTGGATCAATCCTCTTGGTTTAGGGCTGTAGATTTTTCTCAAACCTGTGAAGAATGTTTTTATGTCCTTCCTGTCTGCTGCAGTTTGAAGTTCCTCCACTTTTTCATCCCGCCAGTTGGACTTCATCTCTCTGGTGTACTTCTGTAGCTCACTCTGAGCCTTTGAGTATTTCTTCTTCTTCGACCTTGTGTTACACTGTAGGTTTTCATGCCTAGCTGTATTCCTTGCTTCTAGTAGTTTCTTCAGGTGTTCATCATGCTCATCAAACCAATCTTGATGCTTCCTCTCAGGGTGGCCTAATACATCACTCGCAGTCTGAAACACCGTATCCTTCAGTGTTGCCCATTTCTCTTCTATGTCATTCTCTGAGTTGTTGCTGTCCCAGTCTTTCAAGTTTTCATCCATTTCCTGTGTGAGTTCTTCCTGCTTCTTTTGGCCTTTCAGTGCACTAGTGTTTAGCTTCCGTGGTGGCTTTGCACCCGTCCTGCAGTGCTGTTTTCATCTCCAAATCCTTAATCTAGAGCTCAGCATAACATGATCCGTACCACAGTCCGCGCCTCTCATTGCTCTGGTGTCCAATACATCCCTTATGTCTCTCTGCCTGACTATGATGTAGTCTAACAAGTGCCAGTGCTTGGATCTTGGGTGCATCCATGTTTTCTTGTGTGTGTCCTTGTGCTTAAATAGAGTGTTGGTTATCACAAGGTTGTACTCTGAGCATAGTGCAAGTAGAAGTTCTCCATTAGCATTGCACTTGCCTACTCCATGACTGCTTAGCACTCCTTTCCATTTCTCAGTGTCTGAACCAATTCTGGCATTAAAATTTCCAATGAGTATCAGCCTGTCATCAGTCGGTACATGCCTGATAGTCTCACATAAATCACTGTAGAACTCTTCCTTCACCTCCTCTGTGTTGGTCATTGTTGGGGCATATAGTCATCAAGTAGATGAGAATAAAAGTGCTATATAAGTGAATGCCATTTACCATTTACCATTTACCATATACGCTGATGAGTGGGCATACATCTTCCGCTGTAGTGGGAGTCTCATAGTCATTATCCTGTCGTTGATTGGCACCGGCTCCTCATCAAGCATTGCTGCTATCTCCTTTCTAACTGCAAAGCCCACTCCTGCTTCTCTCCTTTCTTGAGTTGATCTCCCACTCCAAAAGATGTACCAATGGTCTTCCAGGCTGTCATATCCAGGCAGTCTTGTTTCACTAAGTGCAGCTATGTCTACATTGTACCTGTTCATTTCCAGGGCCACAAACGCAGTCTGTCTTTCTGGGCGCTGTGATGTTGTTCTGTCCAACAGAGTGCGCACATTCCATTCTGCTACACACAAAGTTGCTGTTTTCCTCTTCTTTTGTCTTCCTGCTCCTAGCTTACTTTTCGCTGCCTGTCGAAGTGTGAACAGATCAGCGTGGACCTTGTAAGCCCAGGCGACATCCGAGCCAGTATGAGTTGCTTTCTGATTGACCATTTCTTGAAACTGCTTGCAAAGTATTTTTTTTTTTTTTTTTTTTTTTTTTTAGTATTTGAGTATTTGAGTACTGCTAGCTTTTGCTGGACTAGCAGCACATTCTTGGCAGATAAAAATATTATCAGTGGCAAGGACAAGCCAAGTCAAACTGACTCCAGTATCTGTTGCAGTGACTGACCAGATGATAGGTTTGTTTATCTCTGCTCTTTATGTAGTGCATGTCACGATGCACCGACTGGCACAGTCCACCACAGACCTTGCGAAAGATGTGCTTATGTGCCAGGGTATCCAGTCTCACCCCTTGTAACTGGGAGTGGTCCACCACAGACCTGTGACAGATATTGGTTTTAGTTCTGCCAGGATGCCCTGTTTCACCCTCCATGCCCTCAGAAGGGCGGGGATGCCGGCTGAGTCGCCGACGGCCCAACCCATGAGACAGGTAGTACCAGTTTTCATGGTTATCCGGTAGCAAGCAAGCCAATGCCTGACCTTGATTTGGCCAAAAGAAACAGTTTGCATGTCTCCTTAAAGGATGGTTTTACACTGAAAGTAAACTCTCCACATTGTCACAACTGAACGCAGTGTAAATCAACATAATCCTCTTGCCCTAACCAAGTCTCTGTATGGGATAGTAAATCAATCTAATGACCAATTAACAGATCATGGACTAGCAGAGAGCTGGGAGTTAGAGGCCTAATATATAACAAACCACATTTAATTTTTAAATTATGAGGAGGAACAGAGGCCAGGTCATTAGATTTAGAGGCTACATGTTTAATTTGGGTTTCATCAACTTTTTGTTTAATCACTTTGGGATGCTCATACATTATATTTTTATTTACTTTAGAAGGAGCAGACAGTGATTCTCTGATGGGGGGACAGAGGCTAAATTGAAGGGTGGTGGATGGAGAGACGCTGCAGAGAGGTATGTAAGACTACGACTCTGCTTCCTGGTCCCAACTCTGAGTAGTCGAGGCTTTGGAACTTTGGATAAAAATGATAAGATAAGAGATAAGATAAGATAAGCCTTTATTAGTCCCACAACGGGGAAATTCCAGGATTGCAACAGCACAGGGATAGCAACACTCAGAGCAACAATCAGAAGGCAAGAAAAAAAACAAGCAAGCAAGAGCAGCTAATAAACATATGTACGTATTACTATAAAATATATATATATACACACACACACACAGACACACAGTGCAGAGCATTGTAGCTGGATGGAATAAATATATGAATATATGAACACACAGTGCAGAGCATTGTAGCTAGATGGAATAAATATGTAAATATATAAACACCCACAGTACGGAGCATTGCAGCTAGGTGGAATAAATATGCAAGTATATAAACACACACAGTGCGGAGCAATGTAGCTAGATGGAATAATATGTAGATATATAAATATATAAACACCCACAGTACGGAGCATTGTAGCTAGATGGAATAAATATGCAAATATATAAACACACACAGTGCAGAGCATTGTTGCTAGATGGAATGAAACAGCATAACCGTCTACTTAGTTATCCTACATGGTATGATTATGTGCCCATACATATTCTCACCCTCCATAGCGACCGGTATGTTCCTAGTTGTATGCCGGAGAGGACCATTGTGTAAGTCTATTGCATCTTTTGCATTCAAAAAACTATTAGTTTGTTACGTCTTTTTGCTATCTCTGCGAGCGGCCCTGCTTAGGTTGTACAGTCTGACAGCCGTTGGTAGGAAGGACCTACGAAACCTCTCGGTTGTGCACCTGGGATGATGTAGTCTGCTGCTAAATGAGCTCCTCAGTGCATTCAGTATGTCCTGCATAGGGTGGAACTCGGACTCCAGCAGAGATGACAGTTTAGCCACCGTCCTTCTCTCTCCTATCTCCTCCATCGGATCAAGGCGCTGCCCCAGGACAGAGCTAGCTTTCTTAATCAGTTTGTTCAGTCTCTTCCTATCGGCTGCAGTAATGCCACTGCCCCAGCAGACCACTCCAAAAGTGATGGCTGATGCCACCACCGTGTCATAGAATGACTTCAGCAGCGCCCCTTGTACACCAAAAGACCTGAGTCTCCTCAGCAGGAACAGCCTGCGCTGTCCCTTCTTGTAGAGTGCATCAGTATTGTGTGACCAGTCTAGTTTATTGTTCAGATGAATACCCAGGTACTTATAGGCTGTCACCATCTCGATGTCTGTTCCCTGTATATTTACTGGTACTGTGAGGGGCTGCCCATGCCTGCGGCAGTCCACCACCAGCTCCTTAGTTTTCCTCGCGTTGATCTGGAGGCAGTTCCGATGGCACCAGTCCACGAAGTCCTGGATAAGCCCTCTGTACTCAGCTTCATCTCCATTGGAGATGAGGCCAACGATCGCAGAGTCATCAGAGAACTTCTGTAGATGGCAGTGTGTTGTGTTGTGTGAGAAGTCCGCAGTATAAAGAGTGAACAGGAAGGGAGCCAGCACCGTTCCCTGGGGGGCCCCCGTGCTACTGATGATCGTGTCGGACACACAGTCCCGGGTTCTCACAAACTGAGGCCGGTTCGTGAGGTAGTCCAGGATCCATGATGACAGGTGCTGGTCCACCCCTGCGCGCAGCAGCTTGTCCTTCAGGATCATCGGTTGGATGGTGTTGAAAGCACTGGAGAAGTCAAAGAACATGATCCTCACCATATTCCCGGGCTTCTCCAGGTGGGACAGAGAACGGTGAAGGAGGAAGATCACCGCATCCTCCACCCCAATGCCATGCTGGTAGGCGAACTGGAGTGGATCCATCGCTGGTTCCACCAGGGGGCGGAGGTGAGCAAGGAGCAGTCTCTCCAGGGTCTTCATCAAGTGGGACGTCAAGGCCACCGGTCTGTAGCTGTTCAGGTCTTTGGGGTGGGAAGTTTTTGGTACAGGTACCACACAAGATGTTTTCCACAGCTGTGGTACCCTCCCCAGTTTCAGGCTCATGTTGAAGATATACGTCACAATCCCACACAGCTGGTCTGCACAGGACTTGAGGAGCTTTGCGCTGATGCCGTCCGGTCCCGGCGCCTTCCTCGCCTTGATCTTCCTCAGCTCCGTCCTCACCTGGGTCCTGGTCAGGGTCAGGATGGGGGGCTGTGTGTTGGGAGTGGGGGGGTGTTGGTAGAGTGGGGAGTGGGCAGCAGGACTTGATTTCTTTAGAGGCAGCAGTGGTTGTTGTGCAGTCAGGGGGGAGGGCGGTTGGTCAAATCTATTGAAAAACAGATTCAGGTTGTTCGCCCACTCCCTGCCCCCTGTGGCCTGGGGGGAGGTATTCTGGAGCCCCGAGATGGTTTTGAGGTTTCTCCAGACCCCGCTGATGTCGCTCTGTTGCAGCTTGTCCTCCATCTTCTTCCTGAAGCTGTCCTTGCCTTCTCTGATCTTTCTCCTCAGCTCCCTCTGTACGGACTTCAGCATCTCCCTGTTCCCCGACCTGAAGATCCTCTTCTTCTCTCTCAGAAGTGTTTTTATCTCAGGGTTGATCCAGGGTTTGTTGTTTGAGTGACGCCGTATGGTCTTGGTGGGAACGGATTTGTCCACACAGAAGCTGAGGTAGCCCGTGAAGGTGTGAATGAGGCCATCGATGTCCTCACCATGTGGATCGCAGAGCTGCTTCCAGGCGGTGGCTTCAAAACAGCCCTTTAGGGTGTCCATTGTCTCCTCAGACCATAACTCCACAGTGTGCATGGCCGGAGGTTGTCTGTGCACTAGGGGTTTGTACACCGGCCGGAGATGAACCAAGTTGTGATCCGATCTCCCGAGTGGGGGTAGTTGTGATGAGGTGTACGCCTCCTTAGTGTTTGCGTAGAATAAATCCAGTGTTTTATTGTCTCTAGTGTGGCATGTGACATACTGGGTGAACGTGGGTAGAATGGGAGACAGTGAAACATGGTTGAAATCGCCTGAGATGAGGAGAAGAGCATCTGGGTGTTCTGTCTGCAGCCTGCTGGTTACTGAATGGATGACGTCACGTGCTGTCCCAGCGTTCGCCGTCGGATTTGCATAAACAACAATGCAGATCACGTGTGAGTGTTCTCTCGGGAGATATGTAGGCCTCATGCTAACAGCTAGCAACTCAATGTCTTTGCTGCAGTGTCGTTGTTTAACAGTGATATGTCCCGGTCTGCACCAGTTGTTGTTAACATACATGATCACTCCACCGCCCCTAGCCTTGCCACTGTCTGGTGTTCGGTCAGCTCGTATCATGTGAAAACCCTCCAGCTCAATGTTAGCATCTGCTGCTAGTTCAGTTAGCCACGTCTCAGTAAACAAAAGGAGAGAGCACTCCCGGTATGTACTATCATAACGGGAGATAGCCGCTAGCTCATCTAACTTTCCCAGTATCGACCGTACATTTCCCATGACAACAGATGGAAGGGAGGGTCTGTACCTTATATTTTTTGTCCTCCGCCTTACTCCAGCCCGGCAGCCGCGGCGTTTTCGCCTCAGTTCACTCGGTATGTCGAGTTTTTCCAATGGGACCGGGTGGCGGTTGAATGCTAGCAGCTGTTCTCTGCTGTATCGTATCCTGCTATAGACAGTGGCTCCGTCCACCGGCTCAGGAGACATTTAGGACGATCTGTGTGTCCGTGATATAAGTGGGGTGAAAAAAAAAAAAGACGGATCAAAAGAGAGAGGAAGGGAAAAAGACTCGGAATCGAGCCGCTGTTGCAAAAGGCAGCCGACTCGTGTGGCGCCGAGAGAAAAAAAAAAAAAAAAAAAAAAAAAAAAAAAAAAAAAAAAAAATGATGCCAGATTGTTAGATAGATGAGACACAACATCCAAAGTGGGATGGATTCTGTCTCACCTAATAAGACCAGGTTTTCCCCCAAATGAGTTCTAATTGTCTATGTAGCCCACAGCCTTTACAGGACGCCACACAGCCAGCGGTTGAAGGATGACACGTGGCTAAGGGCAAGTCATTTATAACTGGTGCTAATCTGCAGATTAGAAAAATACACAATGAAGAAGAAAGCCCCAGAATAAACACCCTTATTTCTTCAATAAAAGGCCTCCACCACAATCTGAACAAAGGAGGGAGAGAAACAGTCATCATGAAACTGACTTTTGTGCTTGTTGGGTGTGTTTAGGCGTGCTATCAGTGACATGCTTCGTCAGACACGTGAAATAATAGAGCTGAAAGTGTTCAACATGCTACGTCAAACAGGTTCATTTTGTCTTCTTTCAATTATTTTTCCTTTTTTTTTTTTTTTTTTCCTTTGAAAGACAAAAGTAAAATAGAAAGATGTCTTTTACCTTCTTTACATGTTTCAACTGCACTGCAGCCTTCATCAGAAGAGTCAGCTGATTGCTGCCTACGAAAATCAGCTGATAAATGTCACCTGGCAGCAATCAGCTGACTCTTCTGATGAAGGCTGCAGTGCAGTTGAAACATGTAAAGAAGGTAAAAGACATCTTTCTATTTTACTTTTGTCTTTCAAAGGAAAAAAAAAAAAAAAAGGAAAAATGTTCAACATGCTGGTATTCTGAAGAATAACAGCAGCACCCACATGGATGTTGATTTTCACCTGATGTCAGAGGCTTCACCACACAATGGAAAGTCATTTCTCTGCAGGCATTTAGACTGAAGGAATGATTATTTTTTTTACCACTTTCTTTTATCTTTGCCATTTCTTTCTTGTACTTTTACAGCTTCTCCCTAAGATTTTCAATTCAATTCAACTTTATTTATATAGGGCCATTTCACAACAACAGTCATCGCATAGCACTTTCAACTGTAGGGGGAAACCCCCACAGTTGCAGAAAAGCCCCAGTAATCAGGCGATCCCCTGTGAACAAGCGTTTGGCGACGGTGGAGAGGAAAAACTCCCTTTTAACAGGAAGAAACCTCCAGCAGAACCAGGCTCAGGGAGGGGCAGTCATCTGCTGCGACTGGCTGGGGGGTGAGAGGATAGAGAAGATAAAAAGAACAGACATGTAGAGAGCAAACAGCACGATGGGGACTCAATCTATGGGAGAGAACAAACAGATGTTAAAACCGTTTTGCCTGTGACAGGGCCATTATTTCTCCTTTCCTAGACATCCCCACCTGGTTAAATACTCTCTGCCTTCTCTCCTTGCCATCTCAGCTGCAAGAATTTTTGTAATTATGTCACCAGTCCGCTCTGGTTCCCCACACCCGCTATTCATTGTACCAATTCTCTCCACTAATTAAGTGCTGCCTATTCAGTCTGTCATTGCGGTTAGATTGAATGTGCCAAGACTGGTTTTCCCTCTGGATCTCTCTGCTTGATCATTATGCTGATCACCTCATTTCCTCCTGAGCCAAGTTGGTTCAGGATTGCTACAGTCTAAGTTTTTCTTTGTTTTCATTTTTGTATATACAGCATTATTTTTGGACTTTTAAGTTCTCTTTGTTAATAAATGTCACAACACCATCCAGCATGTGGGTTTGTTCTTCTGCCCCGAAGGGGCACACATGATGTTCATTACTGAATAAAATTTTCATTCATTCATTTGATCAGGTCTTACTAACATCCTACCTGAAACTTATTATCCTCAGAAGTCTTCAAATGATATCATTCAGGTAGCAGGAATTACATCTGTGGAAAAACAAAGCTTAAAGTAAGATGATATCAGGAAAAAAGGCCAAAGTTACAAAAAAACCAACCCAAAAACCCTGCAAATTACTGAGAGTCATAAAATTTTGTGGAAAATGCCATTCAGAAGAATAAAGATTAAAATTTACATGGAAAAAACAAAAGAATTGCATTGTTTTTTGAAAAAAAAAAAGTCTCCAAACCAACTGTAATGTTGTGTGTGGGGGTGTTAACAGTTTGCACATTTGCAGCTCAAGTAACTTAATTATCTAGTGACATCCTGTTTTTGTATTGAAGTGGATTACTAATCTCAAATCTTAACAAATGCATTAAATATAGACTCTTGCTTATTATTAAAAAAACAACAACAGTTCACATGGAAGATCTGCTGTTTGTTTACACATCCCCACATTTGCCAGCAGGGTCCTGTTCACGGCCTGCTACTGGTCCATTTTGCAGAGGCATCCACCGTGCTCCCTTCTCTGTACTATGTAGACACTAGGGAGAATATATCACACAAAAAATCAGGGTAAATACAAAAAATATTAAGCAGGCCCTCTCTGAACTAAATAGCAACGTTCTTTGTCAGGTGCTTAGGGCATAATGATGGGTCATCCTCAAGAACAAACTGGTCAGACTCGTCGTCTATAGTTCCCTCATCATCTCCTCCTCTGTGAAGGGTAGCCGTTGACACAGTGGGTGCGCCATTTAAGCAACATGGGCTAGCAGCCGCGGTACTGTCTACAACGGATACAGGTCAAGTGGACCCCTGACCAAGTATGCACCCCAAGTGGACCCCAGGATCCAATCTGTACAGGTACAAGTACATTTTCAATCCAGTGATTTACAAACTGATTCATAATTTTCTAAAGCATCATTCAGATCATTCTAGTGCAGGGGTCACCAACCTTTTTGAAACCAAGAGCTACTTCATGGGTATCGAGTCATGTGAAGGGCACCAGCTTGACACACTCCTCTAAAATAACAAATTGTGTGTGTGTATATACAGTATATATATATATATATATATATATATATATATATATATATATATATATATATATATACTGTATATATATATATATATATATATATATATATATAATTATCAATAACTTAGAGTGGGTAACAGACAAGATCAATATTTTTTTTTTTGTTACTTATTTGTACCCGTAGGTAGATTTGGTTTGCAGTCTGGTGACAAGCCACCGGCTGCCGGTCGCTGCGTGCGCGAGCGCCCTAAACCTACATGTTTTTGGTATGCGGGAGGAAACCGGAGAAATCCCGGCGTAAACCCACGCAACACGGGGAGAACATGCAAACTCCACACAGCTCACTGTTAGTCGGGGGCTGGGATCGAACCCACGATCTCATGATCCCCGCGATCCCCCGGCCGAGGGTAAAACTGTGCTGCCGCAGTGCTAAACCACTGCGCCACCGTGCAGCCCATTCAACACTTTATTTTTATTAATCTCAGCAATTGTTCAGATGATCACTTCTACATTAAAAAAAATGTCCAGTTTTCACCAGCCCCTTTTAACCATAAAAAACTAAACCCTGTTAATTCATGAACTATGTTGAACCATGTATAAAAAAGTTATGCAACATTTAAGAAAAATCAACTTTCATATTAAATAAATCTTATCACATTTTTAACTGAACAAATCTGCTGCAATTCTGCTCAAAATCTGTTACATTTAATAAACACACTTTTGTGTGTTCTTCTTCACTGGAATTATATCCATACAGTTCTTGCCAAGAATCATGCTTGAGAAGAAGCTAAACAGCACAGAGTGCTTATATGCACGGTGGCACCGCGGCAGCACAATTTACCCTCGGCCGGGGGATCGTGGGTTCGATCCCTGCCCCCGGCCAACAGTGACCTGTGTGGAGTTTGCATGTTCACCCCATGTTTGCGTGGGTTTACTCCGAGATTTCTCCGGTTTCCTTCCACATGCCAAAAACATGCAGGTTAGGGAGTTAAGGGGCGCTTGTGCACACAGCAACCGGTGGCTTGTCACCGGACTGCAAAAGAAATCTACCTTCCGTCAAAAAAAAAAAAAAAAAGAGTGGGCCACAGTCGCCCCGCAAATGAAACACACGCAGCTTCCTTTCATGGTAGTAACAAAGAACTCTTCCTCCCGCTCACTTTGAAAATGATAAATTTTCTGTCTTTTTTTTTTTTTTTTGGAAAAAGAACTGTGTAGGAAACTGCACTCCACTCACATCTTCACTGCCGCTAGCTTACGCTCCACAAGCGCGAAGGTTTTGTCATGCGCACAATACTGACCTTTGAACTAGGTCAGAGTTCACATTAACTTTACGTATAATAAACATATTTTCATTTTTTTCTATTTTTAAGACATTGTCATTTTAAAATCTATATAAATGCAAGTGTGATTTTAAAAAATAGCGGCAGAAAAAATTACATCTTAGACGCAGCTCACTTGCGAGTTGTGCTATTTTTAGAACAGGCCTGCGGGCGACTCATGTGGTCCCTGTGGGCGACATGGTGCCCGCGGGCACCACGTTGGTGACCCCTGTTCTAGTGTCTAGTCCCACATACCTGTTCTGTGGATAAAAGAGAAGCCTTTTGAAAGCAGAAACTTCTCTGGGTCTTTTAATACATATGCTGTATGTATGTATGTATATATTCATTTACACTTCTTGGTGACTATAATGTTCTGAATGAGGCTTCAGGAAATTATGAATCACATTGTAAATCACTGGATTGAAAATGTACATGTACATATACAAATTAGATCCTGGGGTCCACTTGGGGTGCTTGCTTGGTCAGGGGTCCACTTGACCTGATGCCTCCTGCAGTTATGCTGCTAATGCTATTATAATTGCTATGAACAAAATAATAAGTCACATCTGCTCTGTCACAGGTTTTAATGTCATGTCCCATCATGTAATGCTACTGCCTGTGGGCTATATTAATCGTATATTCCATAACCTACATATGTTGAAGCATGTGGGAATGTTTGGTGATTACATATGTAAGGCGACTTCACACCTCAGAAAGGACAAAGACTCTCAACCGCCAGTGAAGAACAAAGACGTTCCCAGACACTGCGGTGGAGACCGGAGGAGCTGCCTTCACCCCCCAGGGCCATGAGGAGGAGTACGGAGACAATGGGGGGATTAAGATATTGAGGGATGTCAGCCTTTGATATGCATGTCTTTTGTTATGTGCAAGTATAAGTTCACAGAGCCGGAGGTATTCGGTCTCTTTTCTTGCTTCTGCTTCTGCACTTAGATGAGACTTGTTAGAGGAGCTGATAATAAAACTTTGGTTTATATATCATACCGCCTCGTTCTTCCAAGCTCTTCTACACTGGTGACCCCTGACGCAAGTATGGACCTGAGGCGTTCCCCCGCGATCGACTCATCTGTGGCGACCCAGGCAGACACCGGCGCCCACGCAGACAGGGGAACGGATGGACGACGTTCCCTCCCGGCAGAAGTGATAGAGAGGGCTCAACCGAGCACCAGCGCCGCTGAGAGAGCCGAGGCAAGGCATTCTCACCCTGCGGACACAGCAGTGATGGTCTACACAAATGCCGTCGCTGTCAAGCTGCCGGACTTCTGGCAGGAAGACCCCGCCTCGTGGTTTCAACAAGCTGAAGCCCAGTTTACACTGGCGGGCATCACGGCCGACGATACGAAATTGTATCACATCGTCGCCAAACTCGACGCCACCACTTCGAGGTGTGTGCGGAGCATAATCCGGCGGCCGCCGGCCCAAGACAAATATGAAATACTGAAAGCAACCATCATGGCAAATTACGTCCCCTCAGCCGAAGAGAGAGCCGAGAGGATCCTGGCGGTCTACGGCCACAGAGGACGCAGACCTAAAGCCCTCATGGAGGACTTGCTGCAGCTTAAAGAGGAGGACAATGACAACTTCCTCTTCCAAGTTGTATTCCTCAGCACGCTGCCGCCACACATGAGAGGGACGCTCGCCAACATGCGATGCAACACCCAGCAAGACTTCCGCGTGCTGGCCAACGAAGCTCAACGACTCGTCAACGCCTGCAGGGAACAGACACCCACAGCAGCATCCGCAGACCTCAACGCTGATGCCCAGAGCCACGGCGAGCCTCAACCCACGGAGCAGATCCAGCCCGCGGTGACAGCGACACGGCCAAAACGTAACAGACGGAGCGATGTTTGTTATTACCACTACCGCTTCGCCGAGAAGGCTCACAAATGTGTTCCCCCCTGCAAATTTAAACGCCAAAGCCGAGAGCCGTTAACGGCAGCGGTTCTCGGCGAGAAGAGTAAGCTGTTATATGTGACGGACGGACACACCGGCAAGCACTTCCTTATTGACACAGGAGCTCAACTGAGTTTCGTCATGCCCTCCCAAGCAGATCGAGCCATGGGCACCCGGGGCAACGGAGCGGTGGCAGGCAACGGCTCCAGCATTGACACTTTCGGCGAAAAGAGCCTGCACCTCCACATCCACGGCCGCAACTACAGATGGACATTTGTTGTAGCGGCGGTGAATTTTAACTTGTTGGGCGCAGACTTTTTGTGTGCACACGGGTTATTAGTTGATCTAGCGAATAGACGCTTGGTTAATGCACTGTCCTTTGCTTCTATTCCCTGCTCAGCCCGAGTTTCTCCACCACCTGTGCAGGCTAGCGTCACCACGGCAGGAGGTAAGTTTGAGCAACTCCTCACCCAATTTCCAGCACTCACAATTCCCAAATTCTCAGCCACTGTGGCTAAACACGGGGTTGAACACTTTATTCCCACAACGGGCCCACCTGTATTTGCCAAAGCTCGCCGCTTAGACGCGGCCAAACTCACCATAGCTCGGGACGAGTTTACTACCCTTGAAAAATTAGGCATTGTTAGACGCTCGAAGAGCCCCTGGGCCTCGCCACTTCACATGGTTCCGAAATCCGACGGTTCTTGGAGACCGTGCGGAGATTACCGCAGAGTAAACAATGCGACAGCGCATGACCGCTACCCAGTTCCTCACATTCAGGATTTTTCACTGCATCTGGCGGGTGCGTGCATTTTTTCAAAAATAGACCTGGTCCGCGGTTATCATCAAGTCCCAGTTCGAGCAGAGGACATTCCTAAAACAGCAGTAATAACCCCTTTCGGCCTTTTTGAATTTTTGCGGATGCCTTTCGGCCTCAAAGGCGCTGCTCAAACTTTTCAGCGGATGATGGGCGCAGTATTACGTGACCTTCCTTTTGTTTTCGTCTACCTCATCGACATGCTGGTAGCCAGCTCGTCTGAGGAAGAACACGAGCAGCACCTCACTACGGTTTTTCAGAGACTAGAAGAGCACGGGTTAATAATCAATCCAGCCAAATGCAAATTCGGTGTGTCGCAAATTGATTTTTTAGGACACAGAGTTTCTCCGAAAGGGGCAGTTCCACTTCCAGACAAAGTTCACGCGATAAAAAGTTTCCCACGGCCACAAACGGTCAAATCGCTACAAGAATTTTTAGGAATGGTTAATTTTTACAACCGTTTCCTCCCCCACACAGCTCAGCTCATGCAGCCCTTATATGACGCGCTCAGAAAACAGAAAGCTTCCAACACGGTCGAATGGACCCCGGAGCGCGAACGCGCCTTCGCGGAAGTAAAGAGCGCTCTAGCTAATGCCACATTGTTAGTTCACCCCGATCCCTCGGCCCGCATTGCACTAACCACAGACGCTTCGGACCTAGCTATAGGGGCAGTTGTAGAACAACATGTCAGCGGGATCTGGCAACCTTTGGCATTCTTCAGCAAAACGCTAAACCAAACTGAGCGTAAGTACAGCACTTTTGACAGGGAGCTGCTAGCGCTTCATTTATCCATCCGCCACTTCCAGTTCTGGTTAGAAGGGCGGCGTTTCACGGCTTTTGTAGACCACAAACCGCTCACCTTTGCGATGGCTAAACTTTCAGAACCATGGTCAGGCAGGCAACAAAGACAGCTGGCTGCGATTTCAGAGTTCACCACAGACATTCGACATGTGGCAGGCAAACTTAACGTGGTAGCAGACTGTCTCTCTCGCGCTGTGACATCGCCAGAGCACGAGGAGACAGATTATACTGCCTCAGCCGCAGAACTCTTCACTAACGCGGACACATACGCAGCACCTATCCATGCAGGGATAGATTATGCAGCCATGGCAGAGGAACAAAGCAGTGACGCGGACGTGCGCGCACTCCTGTCTGGACCAACAGGGTTAAGGCTGGAGGAAAGGGGTTTACGCGACGGCGTGCCCCCCCTAATATGCGATATTTCAACCGGCCAACCTCGCCCGTTAGTCCCAGCCACATGGCGCCGCCGTATTTTCGACTCAATTCACTCCCTCGCGCACCCAGGTGTGCGCGCCTTGGCTAAAATGGTCGCCGAAAAGTTTGTGTGGCCGGGCCTGCGCAAAAACGTAAAAGAATGGGCAAAAACTTGCATTTCTTGTCAGCGCGCCAAAATACACAAACACACAAAAGCCCCTCTGGAGCCTTTTCCAATCCCTGCTAGAAGGTTCGACCACGTTCATGTCGACCTCGTGGGGCCACTACCTTCCTCCCAAGGTTTCACACACCTGTTAACAATGATAGACCGCACCACGCGCTGGCCAGAGGCAGTCCCTCTGGCGTCAACTACAGCGGAGGAAGTCGCTCGCGTTTTTTTTTGACAAACTGGGTGGCACGTTTCCGCGTCCCATCGGACATCACGTCCGATAGAGGACCTCAATTTGTCTCGGAGCTTTGGTCAGCCATGTCCAGCAGCTTAGGGGCAACAATTCACCGCACCACCGCTTATCACCCTCAGGCTAATGGGTTATGCGAGCGTTTTCACAGGTCTTTAAAAGCCGCCCTCAGAGCCTCACTAACGGATACAAATTGGGTAAATAAACTTCCCTGGGTTTTATTGGGGTTGCGTGCTGCGCCTAAAGAGGATCTAGACGCCTCTCCAGCAGAATTAGTTTTTGCACAAACTCTCAGGCTCCCAGGTGAATTTTTACCAGAGAACCCAGAGCCAGGGCATCTTCCAGCCTCAAGGTTTTTAGGCAGCAACGGACCGGACTCTCTCCCCGGACCGGCACATCACTCTTTTCCACGGGTTTTTGTCCCCCAAGCTCTAAAAAACGCTGAATTTGTTTTTGTTAGGCATGAAGCTTTAAAACCAACTTTCCGCCCAGCATACGATGGGCCATTCAGAGTGCTGGAACCTGGTGATAAACACTTTGTGCTTGATTTTGGGGATAGAAAAGAAACAGTCAGCATTGACAGACTTAAACCTGCCTTCTTGTTGAGAGACGAGCCTGCACAGTTGGCGAGAGCACCTCGGCGGGGTAGACCCCCCAAGAGAAAAGACTCAGCCCCCCTGCAGGGAACAAATAATCACTCTCCTCCCCAAGCTGCAGATTCCTTACAGGAAGGTCCCAGCAGGACGCCTAAGCGGACCCACAGCAGATTCGGGAGAAGATTAAAACCCAGACAGCACAGGGACTGATGCAAACTACTCAACGGTTGTTCACTAATTGTGCTGTAACAGTTTAGGACTGACTTGTGATTTTACTATGCTGTTATGATTACCACTGAACTCTCTTAGGAGCATGGCTGCTGGAAAGTTTCTTCTGTGGCAAGAGGTGTAGCAGTTAGTATGTCACAGTAATTATCTTAAACTGTGAATTTTTCTATTGTCCTTTTCTTAGTTGTTTGGGGGGGGCTGTGGGCTATATTAATCATATATTCCATAACCTACATATGTTGAAGCATGTGGGAATGTTTGGTGATTACATATGTAAGGCGACTTCACACCTCAGAAAGGACAAAGACTCTCAACCGCCAGTGAAGAACAAAGACGTTCCCAGACACTGCGGTGGAGACCGGAGGAGCTGCCCTCACCCCCCAGGGCCATGAGGAGGAGTACGGAGACAATGGGGGGATTAAGATAATGAGGGATGTCAGCCTTTGATATGCATGTCTTTTGTTATGTGCAAGTATAAGTTCACAGAGCCGGAGGTATTCGGTCTCTTTTCTTGCTTCTGCTTCTGCACTTAGATGAGACTTGTTAGAGGAACTGATAATAAAACTTTGGTTTATATATCACACCGCCTCGTTCTTCCAAGCTCTTCTACACTGCCCATCTCTAATGTCTCTCAGAAACTGTGTCTTCACCCAATAACTGTACAACAGATTTTTGAAATAAGTGCTTACCTGGCTAGCTAGGTGAGCTAGCATGGGCTAATAACAATTGCAAGTTTATGAGCTTTTATTGCACATAAACAAGAAAAAAGCTGATGAAATAAAACAAGATCACAGTCTACAGAATCTACCTGTTAAGTGGTAAAATGACCAAAACAACGGTCATTCATTAATTCACCCTTATTGTCATTCAACCGTACAACCAATCATGTACAGTAGAACGAGATTGTGCTTTACCTATCTACAGTGTCAATCACACACACCCCAGTGCAGAATCAGAGGGCCGCTGCCATGCAAGGCACCGCCACAGATTTCCCTCCTCCAATCCGTTATGGCTGAGCACCAAGCTGGACGGCAGGAAGTTCCACTTTTACATGGTCTTTGGCATGACCCAGCTGGGATTTGAACCCCTGCCTCCCGGGTGTGGGGCGGATGCTCTACCAACTGAGCCACCACTCCAGGATTATTAAGCAGACACTCCATGAAATGAATGGTGGTCTATGGGGAAAATTCCACTGTCTGGAACTATTCCCCGCTCTTTGACCCACATGACCTCCGCTTTTCACCGTTTCTATAGAAGTCGACTGGAGTGTCACAACTCTCATATTATACGGTACTGAGATATGTGGAACAGTCCAACAGTCTGAGGAGAAGGGGAGAGGATATTATGCTCGTGATTTGATTTGGCATTTTTATAAATACCCGTGTTTCTATATTTTGTCAGACTTCATGTTAAATATGCTAAACATTTAAAAAAAATTATATATATATATACAGTATATATATATATATATATATATATATATATATATATATACTGTATATATATATACACTACCGTTCAAAAGTTTGGGGTCACTTAGAAATTTCCTTATTTTTGAAAGAAAAACACTTTTTTCAATGAAGATAACTTTAAACAAATCAGAAATACACTCTATACATTGCTAATGTGGTAAATGACTATTCTAGCTGCAAATGTCTGGTTTTTGGTGCAATATCTACATAGATGTATAGAGGCCCATTTCCAGCAACTATCACTCCAGTGTTCTAATGGTACAATGTGTTTGCTCATTGCGTCAGAAGGCCAATGGATGATTAGAAAACCCTTGTGCAATCATGTTAAGTCTGCAATGCTGTAATTGCTGCAAATGGAGGATTCTTTGACAAAAGCAAAGTTTGAAGGAAAAAATTATTATTTCAAATACAAATCATTATTTCTAACCTTGTCAATGTCTTGACTATATTTTCTATTCATTTTACAACTCATGGTGGTAAATAAGTGTGACTTTTCGTGGAAAACACAAAACAATTGTCTGGGTGACCCCAAACTTTTGAACGGTAGTGTATATATGGGGCTTCTAGTAGATTGGGGCCCCTAGCAGGTCGGGGCCTAAGGTAACCACCTACCTTTGCCTAATGGTAAGTCCGCCTCTGATGGTGAGGCAGCATTCAGTTTTTATGCTCCTCACATATGGAACAAACTCCCAGAAAGCATCAGAGCTGCTGAAACTCTCAGCTGCTTTAAATCAGGTTAAAAACTTTCCTATTTGCTGTGGCCTTTCAGTAGCCTACAATGTACTGTAACTTTTAATTCTGTCGTATTCTATTTTAGCCTGTTTTTGTTTCTCTTTAATTTACTTTTTATTTTGCCTTTTAAATTCTTCCATCCATCCATCCATCCATCATCTACCGCTTTTCCGGAGGTCTGGGTCGTGGAGGCAACAGTTCAAGCAGAGAAGCCCAGACTTCCTTCTCCCCAGCCACCTGCTCCAGCTCTTCAGAGAGGATACCAAGATGTTCCCAGGCCAGTTGGGAGGTGTAGTCTCTTCACCGAGTCCTGGGTCTTCCCCGGGGTCTCCTCCTAATGGAATGTGCCCAAAACACCTCAAGAGGGTGGTGTCCAGGAAGCGTCCTGATCAGATGCTCAAACCACTTTAACTGGCTCCTTTCAATGTGGAGGAGCAGCAAATTCTTGTTTTTGTAAAATATACGTTTAAGGGAGGGTTTGAGGCCCCCCTTATAGAAGAAAAGGAGTGGGTTAGAAGCCCCCTGATAAAAGAAATTTGAGGCTCTTTAAAGGGACTGACAAAACCTTTGGCTATTTGGATTAGTCAAAATATTGTCAGTGTTTTTTTTTTTCCACGTATAAAAAATAAAAGTAAAGGGTTGAGACCTTCTAATATGTGGATTCCTTTTGCAACTTGCTGTACTGCTTCAATGTTGTTATGTAAAGCACTTTCAATTGTCTTATAAACAAAATGTGCTATACAAATAAACTTGCCTTGCCTTGAGGATGACTAACATGCCATCTTCACACCACACCCAAATCGCTGCCGCGTCGGCATTGCTCAAACCAACCCCAGTTGATTCCAGATGCCAAAATCGCTGCAGAATAAAAGCTCTCACAGCAGTGTATCTGACAGCTACTAAAGGTCAAGTTGAGGCACAATAGAAAACAACAACAACGACACACCTGCTGGCTTGGGAGGATCCCACTAAAGCTGTAAGCTGCTCTGCAGTCAATCCAACCTGGTGCTGGTTTAAAGTAGTTATGGCATCTCTCTGCACAAACATGGGCAGTGTCTTTATTGTCAGACTGTCATAATAAAAGATGACTGTGGTTATATTAATCTGAGTGATTCAAATTCTGTCATCTGATAAAACTTATTGGGCCAGTTACAGTATGTGATGATTTCTCAGGAGACGAGGAGGAAAACGAGACAAATGAGAAGGAATGAGCAACCACCCAGCCAGCATGTCCATGTGGGCCCCACCAAAGGTTTCATCTGGACTGTCTGATGGGTCCCATGTGGGTTTGTCCACGGGTTCCATGGTGGTCCCATCTATGTTTGCCCACATGGACTTTACCTGTGGTACAGGTGAGCAGGTCGTCTGTTTACCCGCTTTAAACCCGTCTGGGCCCCACAGGGGTTGATATGGGTGAGCAGGTCCAGTAATACTTGTGTCACAGTCAAAATTATGCAAAAAAGTCACAAATTTATGAGGAAAAAAATTTGAAAATTTATAAGAAAAAAGTTGAAATTTAAAAAAAATATTAAATTTATGAGAAAAAAAGTAAAATTTTAGGAGAAAAAAATTGCAAATTTACAAGAAAAAAAAATCTAATTTGAGGAAAAAGTTTAAAAAAGTAAAAAGAAAAGTTAAAAGTAGCAAATATAAGTAAATAAAATTGAATTTTTTGAGAAAAAAGTTGAAAATTTAACAGCTTTTCCTTTTAAATTTTCAACTTTTTTCTCAAAAATAATAAAAAAAATGAATTTTTTAATAAAGTTCAAAATTTACGAGACAAATATTGAAAATTTATGGGAAAAACTCACAAATATAAAAGAAAAGAGCAAATTTATGAAAGAAGTTGGAAAAAAAGTTGTCCATGAAAATGGAATCCATGGACAAACCCACATGGGACCCATAAGACAGCCCAGTTTAACCTTTGGTGGGGCCCACATGGACATGCTGGCCGAGAAGTAAAGCTGAGCCCCCATATTATTTCCAGGGAAAAAAGCATGTAACTCTGGTGTTTTCAAACAGTTTTCAGGTCATGAGTCCTACTTGTCATAAGCACCACCCTGGTGCAGATAAATGGACTCACTCGCAACATTTAACCATGATTTATTGGAAATAAAAGCAGCACGAGAGCTGAAACAAAATATCCACAACTGCAGTAATATGGCTACCTGGAGGAGAAACCCAAACGACTAAGACAGCAAATGTTTGAGAGAACACAGGAAAAGCAACTAGGACCCAACAAAGAGATGAGGGAGTGGCATCAATAAATAGGGATGAACATAATTAACTAATAAGAAACAGCCGTGAACAATAATTAGTTAAACGAGGATGAGCTAAGCTAGAAAGGAAATAATCAAAAGGCACTGTCAAAATAAAAGCCAACTCAGAAACGATGAAGTGGGGAAGAATACCAAACATACAAATGTAATGGAGGAGGTGATATAATAACAGTGATATTGAAAAGTGAGGTAAAAATTAACTTATAGCAAGGGCATGAGAATACTAATAATGATGATAATGATGATAAACACAATACAGAGTCCAAAAAGAACACAAAGCGTGGAGATCACTACACCAGATCACTACATTACTGAAATTTAAGTTCATGCGGAACATGTAAGCATAAAAAAAAATGCATAAGTGAGAGAGTGGAATGTACTACGATGTGTGAAAATGATGGATGGTGACCTCTGACTCCCCACCATTCCGGCATGAAGTCATTATTGAGTTTTGAGAAGTGTGGCTTTTACAGACCTCCTTATGTAAGTGTGCTTGCTGAGCCACACAGCCTGAAAGCTGGTTATTCTGGTGAAACCTGTAAATGCTTGAGGTCATTCCGGTAAAGCTCCTCGTTCATCAAAACTTCCATCTGTATTTGAACGTAAAAACCATAAATACATGTCTGCAAGGAAAAACAATTTAGCAGACGATTTTCCTGCTTTGTAGTGAATCAGAGATTAACGTTTGGGCGATGGTGACTTGCAGCATGTACATGAATGAAAAAGGGAAGTAAATGTCTTAACCACATAAGAGTCAGAGCCCCCCCCCCCCAACACTCACATGCACAGAACTGAGGACCTTTGAATTATCACTATGACTCACCTGTCTTTGCACTCCTCACTTCATGTATATTGACCCATCCGTGAAATCACTACTGTACATATTTTCCATAATCCTTGGGCCATTTTACTCAATAATGTGTTCTGCACTCCACACTCTTATGTACATAGTTCCACCCGTGAAGCCATGACCGTACCTGTGTATATACCAATGGGCTAGTTGTTATTTTTACTTTTACCTTTACCTCAGTCGTATGGTTAATTGTGTGTTCTGTAACTGTTTTATTTCAAATTTTTCTTACTTACTTTATTGTGCAGTAGCCTGGTGGAGCACCCACAATTTTGTTGCACTGTACAACTGTACAATGACAATAAAGCCTATTTTATTCTGTTCTATTCTATGACCTGCAGTAAGCATCTAAGACCTACCACTTATTAGTGTTAGTTATACTGAAGACCACAAGTTGATAGTTTCCTGTGACTCATCTTTTATGAAATCCTATAATTGTAGTAATGTTTAGGAGCCCTGTGATCCTTTATGGGGTTTTCTCTTTATCTCGGTACATCATGCAGGATTTATGTGATATTACATGATCTGCAACGTCAAACAGCCCAAAGTCCTCCTGCACAGGAGTTTTCCTCTCCCACAGAAACTAGGACTACAACTACCCCAAAAGCACACATATGTAGCACCAGCATTAGCCCACTGTACCAATTTTACATCAGGAGTACATCATATTGAGGTTTTGCAGTAGTCGTCACCGTATACGTCATGAGCAGAGTGTGGCTTCATTGGAGTGAAAACAGCAGGAAGACATGGAGCTATGCTGTAGAAAACATATTTACCTCCGCCAGGCCGAAAGGCCAGGAGGAGGTAATGTTTTTGCCAGGGTTTGTGTGTTTGTCTGTCTGTCTGTCTGTCTGTTTGTCTGTTGGTTACCAAGATAACTCAAAAAGTCTTGGACGGATTTGCATGAAACTTTCAGGCATTGTTGGAAATGGTACAAGGAAGAACTGATTAAATTTTGGGGATGATCCGCATCACCGTCTGCATACAGGAATTTTTTTTTTTTTTTTTTTTTTTTTAAGTTTTTGTAAAGGGTATACAGGTCGTTACAGCAATGCAGTGTTTACATTTTCATCACATGTTCCCTTATTTTCTGATATCTGACAACATTGGAAGATTAATTCTTACAACACCCCTTTTTTTTTTTTTAAAGTGAAAGAAAAAGTGAAATTAAAGAGAAAAAAAAACAAAAAACAAATAACAAAAAAACCCCAAACAAACCAGTAAAAAACAAACAAAAAGAAAAAGTAAGTAAATAAAGATAAAAGAGCATCTGAGTAGCGTTGGAACAAAGAGCGGAACCATTATTGAAATGGTATTTGTCAAAGATTAGATCTAATGGAAGACACATATGCGGTCCAGGGTTGCCAAAAGTTCAAGAACCCATCCATGTCCTGTCTCAGTGCGAATGTCAACTTTTCCATCGAGTAAATGTCTTGGATCACGTTAGTCCAATCTTCAGGTGTAGGACAGTCCTTCAACATCCATTTTTTAGTTAGAGCTTTTTTGCTTGCCAATATTAAAACATTGAATAAGTATTTTTCTCCTCGTCTTTCCAGTGAGTCCGGTAGTAAACCCAAATACAAAGTTACAAAAGAAAAGGGAACTGTAATTTTGAATATTTTCCCCAATATTGTCTGTACCTTGGTCCAATATTGGTGGATAACTGGGCATGACCAAAACACATGAAAATGATTTGCAGTCTTTTCACCACACAAGCGCCAACAGTTCAATCCCTTATGGGTAAATTTGTTTTGTGCAGGTGTTCTGAAAAATCTTGCCAAGTTTTTCCATCCAAATTCTCTCCACTGCAGGGATGAGGTACTTTTCCATTGCTGTTTATTTAGCTTTTCCCATATTTCCAGTTGTAAAGTGAAATTCCCCTCTTTTTCCCATCTCTCTTTTATATAAGATGTGTTGTCTCCTTTTAAGTCTTGAAGACCTTGGTATATTTTAGAAATGTATCTGATCCCTGGGATCCCTTTATATGTCATTAAGAAGACCTTCAGAACACCTGACTGGGCCCTTTCCAAAACCTCCTTTTTAAGTATATTGTTTATGTGGTGTCTAAGCTGGAAGAACCTGTAAAGGTCTTGATTTATTAGGCCTTGTTTTTTCAAATCTTCAAAACTTCTTAAGATTTGCCCTTTAAAAAAATCGTAATATTTTATCAGCCCTTTCTCCTTCCACTTTTTAAATCTGGTGTCTGTTTTATTAGGAGTAAAGTCCTGATCATAGGCGATCCATTGCAGAAGTCGATAGGGCTCTTTAGTTTGATTCTCTCTGACTATCTTAAACCAAATTTTTAGCGGGGTCTCTATCCACGGGTTAGTGTTATTCAAAAGCTTAGGTAAGACATTGTTCCCTATTATCGCCTGTAGGGGGATGTCACTTGTTATTTGGCATTCGATCTCCTTCCATTGTGCAGTGTAGACTGGGTTACATATCTCTACTAAAGTTTTAATTTGTGCGGCTTTAAAGTAGTCCCTGATATTTGGCAGCGCGAGCCCACCTTTGTCTTTGTTTAGCTGTAGGGTTCTATATCTGATTCTAGGTCTCTTGCCCTGCCATATGAATCTTGAGATCCTTCTGTCCAGCTCCTGCCATGTTTTTTTGGGAGGTTCTACCGGTATTGTTTGGAAAAGGTATAGAAGACGTGGAAGTATATTCATTTTGACTGCTTCAATTCTTTGTGCAGTACCCAAGAATGGTATCATATTCCATCTTGCTAGGTCAGATTTTATTTTTGTCACCAGTGGATCATAGTTTAGTGATATAATTTTGTTGAGTTGTTTCGGGATATGGACCCCCAGATATTTCATAGATTCCGACTCCCAGTTAGTTTTGAGTTTGCTTAGTGAATAATGATTTGGGTCATAGTTGAATGTTAAAACTTGGGTTTTATGCATATTTAATTTGTACCCCGATAAATCTCCATACTCTGAAAAAACTGAGGTTAGTTCTGGTAAAGAAGTGTCCGGCTGCCCTAGGTATATTAAAATGTCATCAGCAAAGAGTGCTATTTTATGTTCCTTCTGACCAAGTGTAATACCTTGAATTTTTTGGTTTTGTCTTATCCATTGGCTCAGAGGTTCTATGAAGATTGCAAAGAGCAGTGGAGACAGGGGGCAGCCCTGACGACATCCTCTTTCCAGTTCAAAAGATGATGATAAATTACCGTTAATCCTTATTTTAGCTGTTGGTTTTTTATATAATGCCTGTATAGTTCTAATGAAGTTGTTATGAAAATTGAAACTGGATAAGATTCTATATAGAAAAGACCAGTCAACCGAATCGAATGCTTTTTCAGCATCTAATCCCAATATGACTGCATTTAAGTTATATTTTTTTATATGATGAATTATGTGTAAAGTGCGTCGAATGTTGTCTTGTGTCTGTCTTTGTCTTATAAAACCTGTTTGGTCTAAATGAATTAGGTCTGTCAGTATATTTTCTAACCTTTTGGCAAGGATAATGGTAAAAAGCTTATAGTCCTGATTTAGTACACTGATTGGTCTGTAGTTGGAGCACTCTAGTTTATCCTTTTCAGGTTTAGGTATAACTGCAATGACCCCTTCTCTCCAGGAGGGGGGATTTCCCCTGTGTGGAGGACATAATTAAATGTTTTCAGGAGGAGAGGAGATAGTTGCTGTTTAAAGGTTTTGAACCACTCTGCTGTATAGCCATCAGCTCCTGGGGATTTGTTAGCTTTAAGTTTCATAATTGCTTTTTCCAATTCTTTAGGATGTATTTCTGACAGTAGTGTTTTATTTTGTGACTCCGTAAGTTGGGGAAGGTTTAATGTGTTTAGGAATGCCTCGGATGCGTTTTTATGTTTTTTGTGGGAGTATAAGTTCTTATAGTAATTCTCGAAGTTTTTAAGAATATCCTGAATTCTGAATTTTATTTCCTTTGATACTGGGTCTCTGATTTTGTAGATTGCTCTTTCTGTTTGATGTTTCCTCAATTTATAGGCTAGCAATTTTGCCGATTTACTGCCTGCTTCATAGTATTTTTGTTTCAGAAATGTAAGTTTCTTCTGGATTTCTATTGTGTAGATCTCATTTATTTGGTTTTTAATTTCCTTAATCTTGAGCGAGTCAGTAGAATGAGTGTTGCCTTTGTGTTCTTTTTCTAGGTTCCTAAGTTCTGACTCTAATGTGGATAGTTTTTCTTGTCTTAGTTTCTTTTGGGTTGCCAGTTTTGCAATAATCTTTCCTCTTATTACAGCTTTACATGCATCCCACAGTATTAAAGGGGATACTTCTCCATTATCGTTATCTTCCAAATATCTGAGAATATCTGATTCCAATTCATCTTTCAATGGTCCTTTCAGGACATTTGAATTTAACCTCCAAGAAAATGTATTATTTGTGTATTTTTGGATATTTAAGTCCATGTAGATCGGACTGTGGTCGGAGAGATCCATCAGTCCTATTTTACATGTTTTTACTCTTCCAATGTCTCTATTAAACATAAAAAAATAGTCAATCCTTGAGTAAGATGAATGTGGAGTTGAATAAAATGTATAGTCTTTTACACTGGGGTTGAGTTCCCTCCACACGTCACAGATTCCCAATTCTTTTAGTAGCATCCGAGTCTTCCTGTTTTGGGTGTTATTTTGATGTGGGGAATTACCAGAAGCATCCCAGTATGGATTCAGTCTAAGATTGAAGTCCCCACCACATATCACTAAACCTTGAGCTTTAGTTATCATTAGGTCGAATACATTTTTATAAAATTTCCAGTTAGCCCCTGGGGGAGCATACACATTCAGCAGGGTGATATCTTCTCCCTCTAGCCGCCCAGTTACCAAACTGTATCTCCCTTCTTTATCTTTGTGTTCTGATTTTTTTTCAAATGTAATTTTGGTTGATATCAATGTCGCTACTCCCCTCCTCCTCCCTGATTTATATGAAGATGAAGAGATCATTTTAAACCCTTGTCTACTGAGTTTATTGTGTTCCACGTCTGTTAGGTGGGTTTCTTGTAAAAGTATTATTCCTGCTTTGTCTTTTTTCATTTTGCCTAGAATCTTGGATCTTTTAACTGGATTCAGGATTCCTTTTACATTATATGAAATTATTTTGGTTACACCCTGTTTCTCCATTGTGTTGTTTTGTTTAGTATAACTGTGTGGTGGCCCTCTTTTGTGCTACTCAGAAACTGAAAGAACATTAAAAACAAGAAAAACATTAAGAAAAAACTTTAAAACAAAAAGCTGTCATAAGAACTTCCTGAGCTGAGGTCTTTTTAAAGACCCTGTAAGAGCCTTGATGGAGTGAAGGCTCTGAGGGAAATTCCTCAAACTCTGTTACGTGTTGAGGGCCCTCTCTTACCACTGAAAGTAGTCCCATGCTTTTAACGTGAGTTTCAGAACCCAATCCAAACTTGTAATGATTTTTTTTTTTTTCCTTTTATGCCTAAACCCTGTGAAATTGTGTGCACCCTCCCACCCCCATCACATCAAACATTCACGCAAAAACAGTATTTGTTAGTATGAGGAGAACATGTGGATTATTGTCACATTTCTATTTTAACAAGTTTTTTTTTTTTTTTTTATTACAAAGACTTATTTGTTTCAAATAATATGATTGTTCCATGAAATGTTTTACCACATGCTGAATATGCATCTCCTTTAATGTTTGTTACCTTGTATGAGGGGGGTTGGATGTGCGGATTGATTCAAGAGAAAAGAGAAAAAAAAAAAAAAAAAGGTCGCTATTCCAACCTGAAAACGGATAGTTTATCCGCGACGCTCTGGTGCTGGGTTTCCCGCTGCTGGTCCGTGGATTTTGAGGGTCTTTGTGTTGTCCATGTTTGCGCTTTGATCTTCTCACTCGGGTCTGCTGCGGGTTTAAATACCGTTACCGGGAGCCCTCTTTTCGCCATGTCAGCTGTTGCTTCTTCCGCCGAATTATAGAGACACGTTTCATCGCCGTAGAAGACCCTTAACTTCGCAGGAAATGGTGTCTGAAAGCGCAATTTCTTCTCTCTTAACACCTTTTTCGCGTCATTGTATTCCCTGCGCTTTTTAAGGACCTCCGGGGCGTAATCGTGTTCCACGTAGACTTTTCTCTCCTGGTGCATAAATCCTTTTTTCTGCCAGGCCAGTCTTACAACCTCTTGTTTTATTTTGAAATTGGAAAATCTTACCAACACCGAACGTGGGGGCGCTTCCGCCGCCGGCCTAGCGGCTAATGAACGATGTGCCTTTTCTATCTTCAAGTCGGTGGTTTGTGGAATATCCAATTTCTCTCTTAGTAAGGATTCCACGCATTCTGCCATTGAGTTAAAACCATTTTCGGTTCCTTCTATCAGACCATGAATTCTTATGTTGTCTCTTCTTTGTTTTCCTTCTTGGTCGGTTAGCTTAGCTTCTATAGCTGCTTGTCTTTTGCGTAGGTCTAGCACAGAATCTTCGAGCACTTTTATTCGATCCTCTGTTTCCAAGATTCGGTTCTCGGCCTGGTCCACTCTGCTGTTTGTCCTTTTCAATTCTTCTCTGAATTCCCGAAATTCGGCCGTAACATCTCGGCGAAATCGTCGTAGCTCCTCAAATAGTGATTTCAGGCTAACCCTTTTGTTAGCTATCACCAGTTCCTCGTCTTCTGAACGGAGATCTTCCAGTTCAGATTCTCCGGCCGATACGTGTCCTGGCCTGGAGAATTTCAGTTTCTTCTGTTTTCCTTTAGACATGATGATTTTGTCTTTTGATTTTCACTCCTCCAAAAATCCGTTAAGTTTGATTTTCAAGGTGTTATCCTGGATTGGGTCTGAGAGCTTCAGTGTTAAGCTGCAGTCGCCATGGCGTCCAGACCGGAAGTCATACAGGAATTTTTTAAAGCATTTTTCCACACTGTGACATATGGCCATTTTCAACATGTGCGCAGGCGCAATGGACGGCGCTGGGCGTCGTGTCTGACCAACACAAACTCCGCCTTCTTCAACGTTTTAGCCACAAAAGCATGCGGAAAACACTGGTGGCCTGGGCCCGCCAGCCATAGGCGCTGCGCACATTGCGCTGGTCGTTGTGTCTGACCAACACAAACTCCGCGTTCTTCAACGTTTTAGGCACAAAAGCACGCGGAAAACACTGCTGGCCTGGGCCCGCCAGCGTGCGTGTTTGTGCGCCGCGCTGCAAAACCTGACACGGCCACCTGTCCGCCGCCCGATTATTTGCCACAAATTCCCCGCCCAGCTATAGGCGCTGCGTAAAAACGACCTCTCTGCCGGGGAAAATTCTAAATTCTGTTTTGCCGCGGAGCGCAACCCCAATATAATATAAAACCCACGGCAACCTGTCTAACCAATCTGCATCCGTCAGTGGAGGACATGGACACACCAACACTTCAGTTTATTACCTCCGCCAAGGAGGCAATGCTTTTACAACCGTAAAACGGGGCTATAAGGGATGGCGGGGTAATATGGGACACTTTTCTAAATGTAATTCTGCTTTTTTAATTTTGCTTCCGCCTAGATTTGATGAAGGATTCATGGATATTTGACAATAACAACACAACTCAGCGTCCTGCTCAAAATAAAAAAAGCAGAATTACATTTAAAACATTTCCCAGAAAAGTGTCCCTTATCAACCCGCCGTCCCTTATAGCCCCGTTTTACACTACTGAACCACTAATCCTATCACTATCACATTGATTGTCATTCATTAATTGTCTGTTTATTGCACTGTCCATGCCAAATAAACAAATAATCATTGTGAATCCAATTGCTAGTCATATCTTTTCATGCTCAGGGAATCTGAAAACGTACACACAAACACTGTATGGGGGGAACTGTGCCGCTTGGCGGAGGTCTGCTCTCTCCGAGTGCTTTTCTAGTTCAGTAATGCTTCTGGGGGAATAGGGCTTAATTGGAAGCTAGCACTGGGTTATTTACGACTATAGACCTCAACTGTGCAGTGGTAGGCTGTAAAAATTGCAGGAGAAAGAATGAGGGCCGTCATTTACAGGTTTCCTGCTGATACCAATCAGACGGAGAAATGGATCTCAGCAATGAAAAGAGCTGCCCCCTTCAACAAACAGAAACCAGCAAAAACTGTTGAATATACAAGGAACATTTTGTTGGAGGTAAGGATGTTTCTAGTATATAATATTGTATGTCCTAGTATTCCAGCCCTAGCTTGATATTTTTTTTCTTTTTTTTTTTTTTTTTTTTTTTTTTTTTTTTTTTCTCTCGGCGCCACACGAGTCGGCTGCCTTTTGCAACAGCGGCTCGATTCCGAGTCTTTTTCCCTTCCTCTCTCTTTTGATCCGTCTTTTTTTTTCACCCCACTTATATCACGGACACACAGATCGTCCTAAATGTCTCCTGAGCCGGTGGACGGAGCCACTGTCTATAGCAGGATACGATACAGCAGAGAACAGCTGCTAGCATTCAACCGCCACCCGGTCCCATTGGAAATACTCGACATACCGAGAGAACTGAGGCGAAAACGCCGCGGCTGCCGGGCTGGAGTAAGGCGGAGGACAAAAAATATAAGGTACAGACCCTCCCTTCCATCTGTTGTCATGGGAAATGTACGGTCGATACTGGGAAAGTTAGATGAGCTAGCGGCTATCTCCCGTTATGATAGCACATACCGGGAGTGCTCTCTCCTTTTGTTTACTGAGACGTGGCTAACTGAACTAGCAGCAGATGCTAACATTGAGCTGGAGGGTTTTCACATGATACGAGCTGACCGAACACCAGACAGTGGCAAGGCTAGGGGCGGTGGAGTGATCATGTATGTTAACAACAACTGGTGCTGTGATATCCTACCGTGTAGCAATGATCACACTTGAGTTATTTCTTTGGCTAACTCTGCCGTTTATTCTGCAACACACATAATATATGACTGAACATGGATTCTGCGCGGGGTTTTCACACTCTTGTTCTAATGTGTCCCCTTACTAGTAGTGCTGAACAATACAGGTAGTTCCCCCTAGAGGCATGTGCCAGTAATGTTTTAAATTAGACTTGCAGTCTACCACATCCCTCCCCTCTAGATTAAACTACTTTTAATTACACTAGCCAATTATGCTAGACATCCTGGAACTCCCATTTAACCCTAAACAATCACAGTTACTTTTAACTTCTTAAACACATGTGCCATACACATAATTTCTTTCTCTTTTTTTTTTTTTTTTTTTTACATGTATAACACACATAACAGTCTAACTGGGGATTTGGTTTGACTACCGCATCCCAGTGAGGTTCCAGGACGCATTCTTGTCCTGTGGCTGGGGAACTCACTACTGACTAAGTATAGTCCTTCAAGTAGTCTGGAGCTTTCCTAGCTCGCTGAGATCTTCTCACGGCGGGTGAGCCAACTGCAGGTGAAGACTCAGACTGCTCCACTGTTTCGGCTGCTGCAGTGCTGCCCGTAGAATCTGCAGAGACGGTTACCTCAGGTTTCACCTGAAGTGGTGGTTCGTTGATGCTCTCCTCAGGATGGGTGTCAGACAACACCTCTGGTGCCATCGGCAGGGGAATGGAGCTCCTACCACGAACTTGGTCGATGTGTCGTCTCACCACTTGTCCATGACCTAATGTCACCTTGAATGACACAGGGCCTGTCTTTTCTGTTATTTCTCCTGGTACCCAGGCTGGTCCTGAGCCAAAGTTGCGGGTGTAGACCACGTCTCCTTCTCTCAGTATTCTCTCTCTAGCATGCATGTCATGATAACCTTTTTGTTTCTCTTGTTTATCATGCACTTTGTTTCTGAAGTCTGGATGTATTAAGTCAAATGTTGACCTCAACTTCCTTCCACACAACAGCTCAGCTGGTGACTTGCCAGTTGTAGATTGGGGTGTTATTCGATAGCTGAACAGAGCTCTCGACATTCGGGTTTCAATAGAGTCTCCTGTCATCTTTTTCATGAGTGACTTGAATGTCTGCACGGCCCTCTCGGCTAAGCCGTTAGAAGAAGGATGGTATGGCGCAGTCGTGATGTGACGTATGCCATTCTTTTCAGAAAACTCTTGGAACTGTTCACTCGTAAAACATGTACCGTTATCTGATACTATGATTTCAGGTAGCCCATGTTGGCTGAAACTCTTTCTAAGACATTCAATGGTAACAGTAGAAGTAGAGCTACTCACAGAATATGCATCGATCCACTTTGAGTATGCGTCAACTATGATCAGGAACATTCTTCCCATCCATGGACCTGCGTAGTCAATGTGAATTCTTCTCCATGGTTTATCTGGAACTTCCCAGGGATGTAGTGGGGCTGCTGGAGGACTGTTCCTGTTCTCCTGGCATGCCGCACATGACTTCACAAGCGCCTCCACCTCTGCATCCATGTTGGGCCACCACATGTAACTCCTCGCCAACGCTTTCATGCGAGTGATGCCAGGGTGTGCTTGGTGTAGTTGTTGCAGTAAGGCATTCCTACCAGGTGGTGGAACAACCACGCGTCCTCCCCACAGGATACAACCTTCCTGGGTGCTGAGCTCATCCTGTCGTCGGGCATAGGGAATGAACTCAGGACTGTTCATCTTCGGCCATCCTCGCAAGATGTATTCTCGCACTCTTGCTAGAACAGGGTCTTTGTCTGTCCACTTCTTTATTTGTTGTGCGTTCACCAGGGGCACGCCGATATCTTCAAACAATAGCACTCTCTCCTCCTCCTCAGGCGTGCTGTCTCTTCCTCCATCCAAGGGTAGCCTACTCATCGCGTCAGCATTCGTATGGTCCCGTCCGGCTTTGTAAACGATGGTGTACTCATACGCTGCTAATGTAACGGCCCATCTCTGAATTCTCTGAGATGTCATCTGGGGTATGGCTCTCATTTCACTGAACAGTGAAATTAGTGGCTTGTGGTCAGTCACTATAGCGAACTGTCTCCCGTACAGGTATTTGTGGAATTTTTTTACACCAAATACTACTGCAAGGCCCTCCTTGTCTAGCTGGGAGTAGTTTTTCTCAGCTGCACTAAGAGTTCTTGAGACGAACCCTATGGGTCTCTCTGAGCCATCCTCCATACGATGAGAGAGTACAGCACCCACACCGTAGGGTGATGCGTCACACGCCAGGATGAGTGGTTTGTTTGAATCATAGTGCACTAACACACTACAGGACTGAAGTAGCGCTTTGGACTCTTCAAACGCCTTCTGCTGCTTGACCCCCCATGACCATTTTTCTTCCTTCTTAAGTAAGGTATGTAGTGGTGCCAGCAGCGTGGAGAGCTTTGGGAGGAACCTATGGTAATAGTTCAACAAGCCCAGGTAGGCTTTTAACTCAGTAACATTTTGTGGCTCAGGCGCCTCCGCAATGGCTTCCACTTTGTCTGTTAGAGGGTGTAGACCACTGGCGTTGATCTTGTGGCCTAGGAACACCACCTCTTTTCCCATGAACTCACACTTGCTTCTTTTCAACCTCAGACCGCTTTTCTCCAACCGTTGAAGCACTTCCTTCAGCGTTTTCAGATGTTCTTGTTCATTTGGTCCTGTACAAAGGATGTCATCCAAATAAACGGCAACATTCGGAATTCCACCTAGGATGCCCTCCATAGTTCTCTGGAATATAGCAGGACTGGAAGCTACTCCAAATGGTAAGCGTGTGTAGGTATATAAGCCTTTGTGTGTATTGATGGTTACATACTTTCTTGATTCTTCTTCCAGGACTACTTGTTGGTAGGCGTGACTCATGTCTAATTTCGTGAAGTGTCGGCCGCCATTCAGCTGTGCGAAGAGGTCCTCCACTTTAGGAATTGGATACTGATCCACCCGTGATGCTCGATTGACAGTGAGTTTGTAATCTCCACATATTCTAATGGAGCCATCCGGCTTTCTCACTGGGACTATGGGCGCCGCCCATTCTGCAACCTGCACTGGCTCAATGATCTTGTCATCCAGCAGCCTCTGTAGCTCGCTTTCGACCAGTGGCTTGACTGCATAGGGTACCGGTCGGGGTTTGCAGAATCGTGGTTGGGCTTCCTTGTCCACATTAATCTTTGCAGTGACACCTTTTAGCTGTCCTACGCCTTCTTTGAACACCTCAGCGTGTCTTTCGAGGATCTCCTCCAGCTGCAATTTGGGCTGAGATTCCACTTTATTCACCAACTGATCAATCATGGCCAGTTCTTGTAGCCAACTTCGCCCTAGTAGATTTGGTCCTTCGCTCCCAACTACTACTACAGGTAAGTCCTTTTCTTTGTTTTCGTGCTGCACCTTCACTTGTGCCATGCCTAGCACGTCTAGCTTCTCTCCTGTGTATGTTTTTAATTTTAATGAACAGGGATTTAATTCTGCTGTGTCTGTTTTCTTCCACAGTTGTGTATATTGCTGTTTACTTAATATGGTTACTCCACAGCCTGTATCAACTTCAAATGTTACTTTCATTCCATTAACATTCATGGTACGCGTGATGGGCGCTACCTTGGTCAGCTCCTCTGACGTGTTGTAAATTGTGTGAAAATCCATGTCTTCTGTATCACTTTCTCCCTCCCCTCTCAGTTGATTCGCTCGCTGTTCCTTTCCTGGGCCCTTGTTTTCATACTTTTGCCCTTTTACTGTTGCTTTCAGCACCTGTGCGCTGTCCACCTTTATTCTACATGCTTTCTTAATGTGCCCTCGCTTGCCACAATTATGACACAGCTCAGTGGCAAATTTGCACTCGGCGGCATTGTGCTGGCCTTTGCAGCGATAACAACTGGGGAATTTGCGATGATTTTTATCAGTTGACACTTTGTGGACACCTACTTGGGTCTTAGGCACACGAACATGCGTTGCTGTGTCCTCTGTTAGCTTCCCTTGCATCTCTCTCACATCTTTAGATGCTGTTTCCATCGCTTGGCATAATTCCAAAGCCTTTGCAAAAGTGAGTTTTGTTTCAGATAAAAGTCGCCGTTGCATTCGGTCATCTTTCACTCCACACACAAGTCTGTCTCTTAACATTTCTTCCAATGAGTCTTTGTAATCACAGTGCAGTGTTAATTTCTTCAATTCTGCCACATACTCTGCTATGGACTCAGTGTTCCTCCTTATGCGTGAATTAAATTTGAATCGTTGCACGATTTCACTCGGTTTGGGGCTGAAGTGCTTCTGAAGCTCAGCAGTAAGCTGGTCGTACGTTTTATCTTTCGGTAATGCAGGGCTTATTAAATTTCTCAACAAGCTGTAAGTAGTTGCACCAACTCCACTCAACAGTACAGCCTTCCTTTTGTCTGGCTCCTCAATGTCATTAGCTTGGAAGAAAAAGTCCAACATTTCACTATATTCTTCCCATGACTGAGTCGAGTTATCAAAAGGGGTTACCGTTCCGATTACAGCCGCCATTGCTCGTCGTGGTGGGGAAACCTCGTTTTTCCTCCTCTGAACTTGCACTCGAACTACTGGAGTCACTTGAGTTCGCCACACTTGCAATGTTCTCTGTTTCTCGCCGCTGATTTTTTTCTTTTAATCCTCGTCGCCAATTGTGTGATATCCTACCGTGTAGCAATGATCACACTTGAGTTATTTCTTTGGCTAACTCTGCCGTTTATTCTGCAACACACATAATATATGACTGAACATGGATTCTGCGCGGGGTTTTCACACTCTTGTTCTAATGTGTCCCCTTACTAGTAGTGCTGAACAATACAGGTAGTTCCCCCTAGAGGCATGTGCCAGTAATGTTTTAAATTAGACTTGCAGTCTACCACAGGTGCAGACCGGGACATATCACTGTTAAACAACGACACTGCAGCAAAGACATTGAGTTGCTAGCTGTTAGCATGAGGCCTACATATCTCCCGAGAGAACACTCACACGTGATCTGCATTGTTGTTTATGCAAATCCGACGGCGAACGCTGGGACAGCACGTGACGTCATCCATTCAGTAACCAGCAGGCTGCAGACAGAACACCCAGATGCTCTTCTCCTCATCTCAGGCGATTTCAACCATGTTTCACTGTCTCCCATTCTACCCACGTTCACCCAGTATGTCACATGCCACACTAGAGACAATAAAACACTGGATTTATTCTACGCAAACACTAAGGAGGCGTACACCTCATCACAACTACCCCCACTCGGGAGATCGGATCACAACTTGGTTCATCTCCGGCCGGTGTACAAACCCCTAGTGCACAGACAACCTCCGGCCATGCACACTGTGGAGTTATGGTCTGAGGAGACAATGGACACCCTAAAGGGCTGTTTTGAAGCCACCGCCTGGAAGCAGCTCTGCGATCCACATGGTGAGGACATCGATGGCCTCATTCACACCTTCACGGGCTACCTCAGCTTCTGTGTGGACAAATCCGTTCCCACCAAGACCATACGGCGTCACTCAAACAACAAACCCTGGATCAACCCTGAGATTAAAACACTTCTGAGAGAGAAGAAGAGGATCTTCAGGTCAGGGAACAGGGAGATGCTGAAGTCCGTACAGAGGGAGCTGAGGAGAAAGATCAGAGAAGGCAAGGACAGCTTCAGGAAGAAGATGGAGGACAAGCTGCAACAGAGCGACATCAGCGGGGTCTGGAGAAACCTCAAAACCATCTCGGGGCTCCAGAATACCTCCCCCCAGGCCACAGGGGGCAGGGAGTGGGCGAACAACCTGAATCTGTTTTTCAATAGATTTGACCAACCGCCCTCCCCCCTGACTGCACAACAACCACTGCTGCCTCTAAAGAAATCAAGTCCTGCTGCCCACTCCCCACTCTACCAACACCCCCCCACTCCCAACACACAGCCCCCCATCCTGACCCTGACCAGGACCCAGGTGAGGACGGAGCTGAGGAAGATCAAGGCGAGGAAGGCGCCGGGACCGGACGGCATCAGCGCAAAGCTCCTCAAGTCCTGTGCAGACCAGCTGTGTGGGATTGTGACGTATATCTTCAACATGAGCCTGAAACTGGGGAGGGTACCACAGCTGTGGAAAACATCTTGTGTGGTACCTGTACCAAAAACTTCCCACCCCAAAGACCTGAACAGCTACAGACCGGTGGCCTTGACGTCCCACTTGATGAAGACCCTGGAGAGACTGCTCCTTGCTCACCTCCGCCCCCTGGTGGAACCAGCGATGGATCCACTCCAGTTCGCCTACCAGCATGGCATTGGGGTGGAGGATGCGGTGATCTTCCTCCTTCACCGTTCTCTGTCCCACCTGGAGAAGCCCGGGAAAATGGTGAGGATCATGTTCTTTGACTTCTCCAGTGCTTTCAACACCATCCAACCGATGATCCTGAAGGACAAGCTGCTGCGCGCAGGGGTGGACCAGCACCTGTCATCATGGATCCTGGACTACCTCACGAACCGGCCTCAGTTTGTGAGAACCCGGGACTGTGTGTCCGACACGATCATCAGTAGCACGGGGGCCCCCCAGGGAACGGTGCTGGCTCCCTTCCTGTTCACTCTTTATACTGCGGACTTCTCACACAACACAACACACTGCCATCTACAGAAGTTCTCTGATGACTCTGCGATCGTTGGCCTCATCTCCAATGGAGATGAAGCTGAGTACAGAGGGCTTATCCAGGACTTCGTGGACTGGTGCCATCGGAACTGCCTCCAGATCAACGCGAGGAAAACTAAGGAGCTGGTGGTGGACTGCCGCAGGCATGGGCAGCCCCTCACAGTACCAGTAAATATACAGGGAACAGACATCGAGATGGTGACATCCTATAAGTACCTGGGTATTCATCTGAACAATAAACTAGACTGGTCACACAATACTGATGCACTCTACAAGAAGGGACAGCGCAGGCTGTTCCTGCTGAGGAGACTCAGGTCTTTTGGTGTACAAGGGGCGTTGCTGAAGTCATTCTATGACACGGTGGTGGCATCAGCCATCACTTTTGGAGTGGTCTGCTGGGGCAGTGGCATTACTGCAGCCGATAGGAAGAGACTGAACAAACTGATTAAGAAAGCTAGCTCTGTCCTGGGGCAGCGCCTTGATCCGATGGAGGAGATAGGAGAGAGAAGTACGGTGGCTAAACTGTCATCTCTGCTGGAGTCCGAGTTCCACCCTATGCAGGACATACTGAATGCACTGAGGAGCTCATTTAGCAGCAGACTACATCATCCCAGGTGCACAACCGAGAGGTTTCGTAGGTCCTTCCTACCAACGGCTGTCAGACTGTACAACCTAAGCAGGGCTGCTCGCAGAGATAGCAAAAAAGACGTAACAAACTAATAGTTTTTTGAATGCAGAAGATGCAATAGACTTACACAGTGGTCCTCTCCGGCATACAACTAGGAGCATGCCGGTCGCTATGGAGGGTGAGAGTGTGTATGGGCACATAATCATACCATGCAGGATAGCTGGGTAGACGGTTATGCTGTTTCATTCCATCTAGCGGCAATGCTCTGCACTGTGTGTGTTTATATATTTGCATATTTGTTCCGTCTAGCTGCAATGCTCCGTACTGTGGGTGTTTATATATTTATATATCTACATGTTATTCCATCTAGCTACATTGCTCCGCACTGTGTGTGTTTATATACTTGCATATTTATTCCACCTAGCTGCAATGCTCCGTACTGTGGGTGTTTATATATTTACATATTTATTCCATCTAGCTACAATGCTCTGCACTGTGTGTTCATATATTCATATATTTATTCCATCCAGCTACAATGCTCTGCACTGTGTGTCTGTGTGTGTGTGTATATATATATATATTTTATAGTAATACGTACATATGTTTATTAGCTGCTCTTGCTTGCTTGTTTTTTTTTCTTGCCTTCTGATTGTTGCTCTGAGTGTTGCTATCCCTGTGCTGTTGCAATCCTGGAATTTCCCCGTTGTGGGACTAATAAAGGCTTATCTTATCTTATCTTATCTTATATTAAACATGCACTTTGGTATCCACTACCTACTTTTGCAGACATCACTGAGATTTTCAATAAAAGTTAGCATATTTCTGCTATACAGAATTTTTTAAAAAGTTACTGTATAAATGAAAGCACCAAGGAGCAGCTGCCTCTGTGCGACCTCTACTGGACCGGCCTAGTTATTACAATACCTTTTTTTTGTGGCTCCATTGAGGGTGTAATAGTGAGTTAATTTGTGTTTATTTTGAAAACAAAGGCTTACCTCAAAATTCTGGTGACTTCAAAGTCGAGAAAATATGGCAATATAATGATATAAGCCTTTATCACAACTAAGACAATAACAATTATTATTGAGGGTGGCAACAACACTGTTGAATCAAATGCAAAATATACTGTCTGGGTACATATTCATATTCTGCTGAGTAATTTAACAAACCGTAATGCTGCAATCTAGCTGCAATGCACTGCACTGTGCATATACACTGTGTGTATAATTGTGTACATACAGGTGTGGACAAAATTGTTGGTACCCCCATGTTAATGAAAGAAAAACCCACAATGGTCACAGAAATAGTTTGATTGAACATGTCCCTATGGTCACATTATTTTCAATCTTTTCTAGGGGCACCATCATTTTTGTCCAGGCCTGTTTCACAAGTTTGTTTTTTAAAATAATTCTGTTGAACCACAATTCAAAAGCATTGTCTGATTTTCATTGGTTAATTTTCATAGAATTTTTATTTATTACCACTTTTGTCAGATTCAAGTTATTTCTGTGACCATTGTGGGTTTTTCTTTCATTAACAGAGGGTTACCAACAATTTTGTCCACGTCTGTATGTATGTTTATTTACTGCTTTGATTAAAACCCTTGTATTATGTTAAGGGTCAATTTGACCCATTTCGGTTTTTGTGTTGACCAAAGTACGGGTTAGCCTTTCTTTTTTTTCATGAAATTTTGTGACTTTTCCTCATCTAGGGTCATGAACTGGTGTGTAAAATCTGAACAATTTGATGTGTAGTGGAATGTATGTGCAGAGTTTGTATACAAAGATGATGTTGCGGGTCATTTTGACCCGGACACTTTTATGTGGGTAAGTAGCTGTACAGATCCAAAATAAACATGCCTCTTTGATGTACTTTATTTTGACTGCCCAGTTAATTGTATTTTGACTGCCAGAGACCCAGGTGTGTGTCGAGGAGGGACTTTCTCTCCCTTGTCCTTGTCACTTTTCTCATGCCATCTCTTTGACAAACACACCAAAAATGAGCTCCAGAAGGTTTACAGCTGAAGAAGCTTCATCACATATTTTGAACTGGGATAGTGACGCAGAGGAAGAGATTTCAGAGACTGAGGACAATGTAATTGATGATCCAGATTGTCAATTTTCCGACAATGAGGAGGATTCAGAGGATGAGCCTGCCGTTTTGTCTCCACCGGATGAAAGCCAAGGAATGCAGCAATCATCATCCAAAGAGGGGACATGGGCATCTAAAGATGATAATATAAAATGGTCAACATTACCACACCAAAGCCGAGGTAGACTTTCATCTTCCAGTGTCATCAAAATGACTCCTGGTCCTACAAGATTTGCTGTCACACGAGTTGATGATATTCAATCAGCATTTCAGCTCTTTATATCCCCACCAATAGAGAAGATTATACTGGAAATGACCAACTTGGAGGGGAGGCGTGTATTTCAGGAGAAATGGAAGCCACTGGATCAGACCGACTTGCATGCTTACATTGGAATTCTGGTATTAGTTGGAGTGTACAGGTCAAAGGGAGAAGCAACTGCAAGTCTATGGGATGAAGAGTATGGAAGGTCAATCTTTCGAACAACAATGTCTCTGGAGACATTTCCCATTATATCTCTGTAGACTGTAGATGAGCGCCTTGTACCATTCAGGGGGCGCTGTCCTTTCAGACAGTACATGCCCAACAAGCCTGCCAAGTACGGCATCAAAATGTGGGTAGCCTGTGATGCAAAATCTAGCTATGCATGGATTATGCAAGTGTATACTGGAAAGCTACCTGGAGGAGCATCTGAGAAGAATCAGGGGATGCATGTGGTGCTGGAGATGAGTGAAGGGTTGCAAAGTCATAACATCACATGTGACAACTTCTTTACATCCTACCGCCTTGGAGATGAACTCCAGAAGAGAAAGCTGACTATGTTGGGAACAGTCAGAAGAAATAAGCCAGAACTTCCCAGTGAAATTCTGAAGATGCAGGGCAGACCTCTGCATTCCTCAATATTTGTTTTCACTGAGAAAGCAGCAGTTGTTTCATACTGCCCAAAGAGAAACAAGAATGTTCTTGTATTGAGCACAATGCACACAGATGCATCTCTGAGCACAAGAGAAGACATGAAGCCACAAATGATCCTGGACTACAACTCCACCAAAGGAGGAGTTGACAATCTGGACAAAGTCACAGCAACATACAGCTGCCAGCGCAAGACTGCCCGTTGGCCCTTGGTGATTTTCTACAACATTGTCGATGTGTCTGCTTACAATGCCTATGTCCTGTGGACTGAAATCAACCAGCAATGGAATGCCGGCAAATTGTACCGGCGTCGGCTTTTCCTGGAAGAACTCGGCAAAGCACTTTTCACTCCCAAGATCCAGAGGCAAGCCAGGCCAGCTCGATCCCCAGCAGCTGCAGCTGTCATTGAAAAGGTCAAGGTCAGGTCATCCAACCAATCTGCAATGGATCCAGTGGACACAGGTGTAAAGAAACGGAAAAGATGCCAGGTCTGTCCCTCCCGAGAGGACAGTAAAACAAGTACTTCTTGTGTGAAATGCAAGAATTACATCTGCAGAAAGCACACAGTTGCATTCTGTCCATCATGTGGATGTCACGCCGCGCCATTCATCAGCGGCGCCACCTGCTCACGCACCTGCTACTCGTCAGCGGCGAAGGATAAAAGCCGCCTCGCCCTGAGCGTCGGCCTGAAGCCGTAGACTTCATTTCCTTTGTATGGACTTCTACCACATTCTCTTCAGCATCCTCATCTCCGGTAAGAAGTTCACTTACCTCATCTCTCCAGTCTGCTCCCCTGTGCACAGGTGGATTCCTCGGCGGCGGACAATCCCGTCCCTCGTCTCTCCTCGCTGCTGCACCGAGCCCTGCAGGTGGCTGTCTCCCGGGCTTCCATCCTTGAAGCGCCAGTCATCTGCCCAAACAAGTAAGCTTCTCTCCCTCGCCTATTCTCCTCCCGTGTTGGTGTGTGCTCTTCACCCTGTGTCTGATTTCTCCCATAGGGTTGCCGGCTGAACGGTCTCCTGCCTCTGGGTCCGAAGCAGACGCCACCACCAACACATTAACATTCCGCAGACACGCACCCAAACATCCCTGTTGTTAATAAACAGTTTGAACTACTCTGAGCCTGTGTGTGTGCGTCTCCTGAGCCGAACGTTATGTCAGTACGGCTTCAGCAGAGCGGCTCGGCGGACGGCGGGCTCGCACACCGGTTTACCATCCTTGAGGCTCGGGTGGATCAGATTGTTTATCAGCAACAGGTGGTTCTTCATCAATTATTAGAACTGACTAACCGATTGAACCGCTTGGACCCCCAACAGCCGTTCCTCCCGACTCACCAGGGTGGCGCGGCTCCTGCTGTTCCAGCGGCCGTCCAGCCGGCTCCAGTGGCACCGGTTCGGCTCACGCCGATTCCGACCCCCGCCCGCTTTAGCGGTAAGCTCGGCGGAGCGCGGGGGTTTATTATGCAGTGTGAGTCCGTGTTCCACCGTGTGCCCGGAGATTTTCCCTCGGATCACAGCCGAATTGGTTACATAGGGAATCTTCTGGAGGGGCGTGCGTTAACCTGGACCTACGCCGTAATGGCGAGGCCCAGTTATGCCACCCTCACCTATGGCCAATTCGTGAGGCGCTTTCTGGAGGTCTTTGACCAATCACAAACCGAAACGGTCCAGGTCGATCGGCTTCTCGCTCTCCAGCAGGGAAGCCGGTCGGCAGCGGACCACTCGGTCGACTTCCGGGTAGCGGCGGAGGAATTGGGCTGGGAGGAACGCTCCCTCTGTGGCCTGTTCCTCCGCAGCCTCAATAGTGATCTGAGGGATGAACTGGCTGGTCGGGATATCCCTGGGACGCTAGCGGAGCTGACATCCTTAGCGGTAAGTTTGGATAACAGGCTGCGCGAGCGCTCCTCGGGGCGGAGGTCTTCTTCTTCTCGCCCTCGTGGAGCCTCGCCGCACCTGTTCCAAGCTCGCCCCCTGGCGGCGCCGCCAGCATCGCGCCCCGAGGAGTCGGAGCTGATGGTGACGGGCTGGACTAAACTTTCCCCTGTGGAGAAACAACGCCGCCGTGAGTTGGGCCTCTGCATGTATTGCGGAGGCGACCAACACACCGTGGAGCGTTGTCCACGGAAAGCCAGTCGGTGGGGTCCGCGAGTCACTGTTGGAAGCCTCGCGGATGTCAATCGGTTAGGATCACTTACTCAATTGAAGCTGCCCATCCGTTTCTGCCATAACCCTACTGGGCACCTCACCCACGCACTGGTGGATTCGGGCGCAGAAGGCAGCTTCATTTCACAAAGCCTGGCAACCCGATTGGGCATCCGCTGCCAGGCACTCAACACTCCCATCTCCCTGATCCACCTCTCCCGTGCCACCCTCGGGAGAGTGACACATCAAACTGTTCCCCTACCGGTCATCATCTCGGGAAACCACCGGGAGGAAATGACCTTTTACGTCCTTCCCAACTCTGTGTCGCCCATCATCCTGGGGTATCCCTGGCTCCGCCTTCACAATCCGGTCCTGGATTGGAGATCAGCTGGGATCTCGGCATGGAGTACATTCTGTATGGGCACCTGCCTTCAGTCCGCTGCCTGCTCTCCGTCCGCTCCTCCCCCTGCTACGGACGCTGCACCCCCGGACCTGTCTCTGGTGCCCCCAGAATTTCACGACCTGGGTATAGTGTTCAGCAAAGCGAAAGCTATGTCTCTTCCCCCTCATCGGCCCTATGACTGCGCCATCAACCTCCGCCAGGGGGCTCCCTTACCTTCTGGTCGCCTTTACAGCCTGTCTGCGCCGGAGAAGGAGACGATGAACGCCTACCTGAAGGAGTCATTAAGTGCTGGGATTATCCGCCCATCATCGTCACCCGTGGGGGCAGGGTTCTTCTTCGTGGGGAAAAAGGATGGGTCCCTCCGCCCTTGTATCGACTACCGGGCCCTCAACAATATCACGGAGAGGGACCGTTACACCCTGCCTCTCATGGACACTGCTTTCCACTCCCTCCAGGGGGCGACCTGGTTCACCAAGCTGGACCTACGCAGCGCTTACCACCTCGTCCGGATCCGGGAGGGAGATGAGTGGAAAACGGCCTTCCGTACCCCGAACGGCCACTTTGAATATCTGGTGATGCCGTTCGGGTTGACCAACGCTCCTGCAGTCTTCCAGCGCCTCATTAATGACGTCCTCCGGGACTTCATTGGCCTTTTCGTGTTCGTCTACCTGGACGATATTCTCATCTTCTCCAAGTCCAGGGATGAGCACCAGGTCCACGTGAGGCGGGTCCTCCAAAGGCTGCTGGAGAATCGTCTGTACGTTAAGGCGGAAAAGTGTGAATTTTACGCCAGGAGTACATCCTTCCTGGGGTTCATCATCGCCCACGATAAGGTGCTCCCCGACCCAGAGAAGGTAAAGGCGGTGGTGGAATGGCCCACACCTGCATCTCGGAAACAGGTGCAGCAATTTGTTGGCTTCGCCAATTTCTACCGCCGCTTTGTCCCCAACTTCAGTGCCATCGTGGGACCACTGACCCGCCTCACGTCCCCGAAGGTCCCGTTCCGGTGGACCGAAGAGGTCGCTGCCGCCTTTGAGGCGCTGAAGGCGGAATTCTCCTCCTCCCGGGTCCTTCGCCAGGTCGACCCCGCGCTGCAGTGCATTGTAGAGGTAGACGCCTCGGACACGGGAGTGGGAGCAGTGCTGTCCCAGCGGTCACCGGACGATGGCGCCAAGCGACCGTGCGCCTTCTTCTCCCGGCGCTTGTCCCCGGCGGAGAGGAACTACGATGTGGGGGACAGAGAGCTCTTGGCCATCAAGCTCGCCCTGCAGGAGTGGCGCCACTGGTTGGAGGGGGCAAGCCTGCCGTTTGTGGTCCTCACGGACCACAAGAACCTGGAATACTTACGGTCTGCCAAGCGCCTGAACGCCCGCCAGGCGCGCTGGTCCCTGTTCTTCGCCAGGTTCCAATTTTCCATCACCTTCAGGCCTGGCTCTAAGAACGTCCTGCCTGACGCCCTCTCCAGGCAGTTCGCCCCCGTGGAGTCGGAGGAGGCGCCCCACTCCATCCTGCCCAGGTCGTGCGTCGTGGGAGCCATCTCGTGGGACATTGAGAGCAAGATCCGGAAGGCACAGGAGGTGGAACCTGACCCTGGCGGCGGACCGGAGGGGAGGCTGTTCGTGCCATCCGCGGTCCGAGGAGAGGTCATCCACTGGCTCCACACCTCCAAGCTCACCTGTCACCCTGGCACCTCCCGGATGATAGATCTCCTCCAACGGTCCTTTTGGTGGCCAGGCCTGCGGAGGGATGCAGCCCGCTACGCCCGGGCTTGCCCAATCTGTGCCACCTGCAAGTCGGGAAATGCCCCTCCAGCGGGTCTGCTCCAGCCCCTGCCCGTCCCTGGCAGGCCCTGGTCGCACATCGCTCTGGATTTCGTCACCGGACTCCCCATCTCCAACTCCTATGACACCATCCTGACCATCGTGGACCGCTTCTCCAAGGCCGTGCACTTCGTCCCCCTGCGAGGCCTCCCTACTGCCCTGGAGACGGCGGACCTCCTCGTCCAACACGTGGTCAGGCTGCATGGGATTCCGGTGGACGTGGTCTCGGACCGGGGCCCCCAGTTTTCATCTGAGGTTTGGAGGTCTTTCTGCAACGCCATCGGAGCCAAGGTGAGCCTCTCCTCTGGCCATCACCCCCAATCCAACGGGCAGTGTGAGAGGACCAACCAGGAGCTGGAGGCTGCGCTCCGCTGTGTGTCCAGATCCAAACCCGCGTCCTGGAGCAACCATCTTGCCTGGGTTGAATATGCCCACAACACCGCTCGCTCTTCTGCTACAGGGATGTCCCCCTTCAAAGCGTCCCTGGGTTACGACCCCCCGCTGTTTCCGGAGCAGGAGAGTGAGGTAACTGTCCCGTCAGGTAGGGCCCATCTCAGGCAGTTCCGCTCCACCTGGGCTGCCGCGCGCCATGCGCTATTGCGCACAGCGGAGCGCAACAGGACTGTGGCGGACCGGCGTAGGAGACCTGCCCCGGCGTACAGAGTTGGGCAGCTTGTTTACATTTCCACCCAGGACGTCACTCTAAAAGGCGAGAGGAGAAAGCTGGCACAGCGCTTCATGGGTCCCTACCCCATCACCCGGATCATCAACCCGGTGGCTGTGCGCGTGGCTATTCCCCCCTCCCTCCGCATTCATCCTACTTTCCACGTGTCGAAGGTGAAACTGGCGGTTACTGACCCCCTTTGCCCTCCTCCTGCAGCGCAACCCGCGCCCCGGATGATTGGTGGCCATCCGGCCTGGTCCGCCTCCTCCATCCTGGACTCCCGGCGCCGAGGTCGTGGGTTGCAATACTTGGTGGACTGGGTGTCACGCCGCGCCATTCATCAGCGGCGCCACCTGCTCACGCACCTGCTACTCGTCAGCGGCGAAGGATAAAAGCCGCCTCGCCCTGAGCGTCGGCCTGAAGCCGTAGACTTCATTTCCTTTGTATGGACTTCTACCACATTCTCTTCAGCATCCTCATCTCCGGTAAGAAGTTCACTTACCTCATCTCTCCAGTCTGCTCCCCTGTGCACAGGTGGATTCCTCGGCGGCGGACAATCCCGTCCCTCGTCTCTCCTCGCTGCTGCACCGAGCCCTGCAGGTGGCTGTCTCCCGGGCTTCCATCCTTGAAGCGCCAGTCATCTGCCCAAACAAGTAAGCTTTTCTCCCTCGCCTATTCTCCTCCCGTGTTGGTGTGTGCTCTTCACCCTGTGTCTGATTTCTCCCATAGGGTTGCCGGCTGAACGGTCTCCTGCCTCTGGGTCCGAAGCAGACGCCACCACCAACACATTAACATTCCGCAGACACGCACCCAAACATCCCTGTTGTTAATAAACAGTTTGAACTACTCTGAGCCTGTGTGTGTGCGTCTCCTGAGCCGAACGTTATGTCAGTGGAGAGCATTGAAAATGCTGAACATTGAAAATGTGAGAAAAAGGGGCAAATTAAATGAAAAAAAAATGCAGAGGGAAAAACTTGAACAAAATAGATCTTAAATATGGTGTTGAAATTAAAAATGTATTATGTCTCTTTTATAAATGTTTATATAATCTAAAATAAAGTTGTTATTGGTTTAACCTGTTTTTTGACTGTTTTGAGTGGATTTACACAGTATGGGTCAAAATGACCAGCAACTTAATCAATGTAATTTTTTTTCAACATACAGTGGGGCAAAAAGTATTTAGTCAGCCACCAATTGTGCAAGTTCTCCCACTTAAAAGATGAGAGAGGTCTCCAATTTTCATCATAGGTATACCTCAACTATGTGAGACAAAATGAGAAAAAAAAATCCAGAAAATCACATTGTATGATTTTTAATGAATTAATTGGTAAATTCCTCGGTAAAATAAGTATTTGGTCAATAACAAAAGTTTATCTCAATACTTTGTTATATACCCTTTGCTGGCAATGACAGAGGTCAAATGTTTTCTGTAAGTCTTCACAAGGTTTTCGCACACTGTTGCTGGTATTTTGGCCCATTCCTCCATGCAGATCTCCTCTAGAGCAGTGATGTTTTGGGGCTGTCGCTGGGCAACACGGACTTTCAACTCCCTCCAAAGATTTTCTATGGGGTTGAGATCTGGAGACTGGCTAGGCCACTCCAGGACCTTGAAATGCTTCTTATGGAGCCACTCCTTCATTGCCCGGATGGTGTGTTTGGGATCATTGTCATGCTGAAAGACCCAGCCACGTTTCATCTTCAATGCCCTTGCTGGTGGAAGGAGGTTTTTACTCAAAATCTCATGATACATGGCCCCATTCATTCTTTCCTTTACTCGGATCAGTCGTCCTGGTCCCTTTGCAGAAAAACAGCCCCAAAGCATGATGTTTCCACCCCCATGCTTCACAGTAGGTATGGTGTTCTTTCTCCTCCAAACACGACAAGTTGAGTTTTTACCAAAAAGTTCTATTTTGGTTTCATCTGACCATATGACATTCTCCCAATCCTCTTCTGGATCATCCAAATGCTCTCTAGCAAACTTCAGACGGGCCTGGACATGTACTGGCTTAAGCAGGGGGACACGTCTGGCACTGCAGGATTTGAGTCCCTGGCGACGTAGTGTGTTACTGATGTAGCCTTTGTTACTTTGGTCCCAGCTCTCTGCAGGTCATTCACTAGGTCCCCCTGTGTGGTTCTGGGATTTTTGCTCACCGTTCTCGTGATCATTTTGACCCCACGGGGTGAGATCTTGCATGGAGCCCCAGATCGAGGGAGATTATTAGTGGTCTTGTATGTCTTCCATTTTCTAATAATTGCTCCCACAGTTGATTTCTTCACACCAAGCTGCTTACCTATTGTAGATTCAGTCTTCCCAGCCTGGTGCAGGTCTACAATTTTGTTTCTGGTGTCCTTTGACAGCTCTTTGGTCTTGGCCATAGTGGAGTTTGGAGTCTGACTGTTTGAGGTTGTGTACAGGTGTCTTTTATACTGATAACAAGTTCAAACAGGTGCCATTAATACAGGTAACGAGTGGAGGACAGAGGAGCCTCTTAAAGAAGAAGTTACAGGTCTGTGAGAGCCAGAAATCTTGCTTGTTTGTAGGTGACCAAATACTTATTTTACTGAGGAATTTACCAATTAATTAATTAAAAATCCTTCAATGTGATTTTCTGGATTTTTTTTCCTCATTTTGTCTCTCATAGTTGAGGTATACCTATGATGAAAATTGGAGACCTCTCTCATCTTTTAAGTGGGAGAACTTGCACAATTGGTGGCTGACTAAATTCTTTTTTTTCCCCACTGTAAGTGCCGCTATCCTTTTGCTGCTACAATCCTGGAATTTCCCCATTGTGGGACCAATAAAGGCTTATCTTATCTTAGTTCCACTTGATTTTAACCAGGCGAGCTGAAAAGCTGGTAATACACACACTCGCACACACACATTGAGTGATTACCGTATTCTTCCGTTGCACCGAGGCATACTAAATATTTGGATATGTAGACAGAGCTTACCTTGGCTGTAATGAGTCAGAGACTTGTCATGATGTTGGCTTAAATCTACAACAAAGCCAGGAAACTACTGGTGGCATTTAGACTTTTGCATACCTGCAGAGTTTCTGCTGTGTGAAGTAATTTTAAGTTAATTAGGTAGTTGTCAATATCACCATAGATCAGTTCTGGGACGCTGCTACCATTTTGACAAGATGTAAACAAACGATCGACCATGAGATACAAATCATGCTTCAGACCGTTCATTGATAATTTCCCAGCACTTGTGCATTTGTCATATGCTCCAACAAAGTCACACAACTCAATTTTAAGAAGCTCTGCTGACTGGATCGTGGTGAAATCGCATTTTAGTAATGCATTGGTGTGTATGGCATAGTCATAGCAACATGAGAGTTTTCACTCTGGGGGACCCGACTCACTGCCGGAGGTGACTTGCAAAACCTCAAAAGAGGTACACAATGGCAGAAATGTCAACTGTGGTAGACTGCAAGTCTAAAATAGAACATTACTGGCACATGCCTCTAGGGGGAACTACCTGTATTGTTCAGCACTACTATGAAGGGGACACATTAGAACAAGAGTGTGAAAACCCCGCGCAGAATCCATGTTCAGTCTATATTATGTGTGTTGCAGAATAAACGGCAGAGTTAGCCAAAGAAATAACTCAAGTGTGATCATTGCTACACGGTAGGATATCACACAATTGGCGACGAGGATTAAAAGAAAAAAAATCAGCGGCGAGAAACAGAGAACATTGCAAGTGTGGCGAACTCAAGTGACTCCAGTAGTTCGAGTGCAAGTTCAGAGGAGGAAAAACGAGGTTTCCCCACCACGACGAGCAATGGCGGCTGTAATCGGAACGGTAACCCCTTTTGATAACTCGACTCAGTCATGGGAAGAATATAGTGAAATGTTGGACTTTTTCTTCCAAGCTAATGAGATTGAGGAGCCAGACAAACGGAAGGCTGTACTGTTGAGTGGAGTTGGTGCAACTACTTACAGCTTGTTGAGAAATTTAATAAGCCCTGCATTACCGAAAGATAAAACGTACGACCAGCTTACTGCTGAGCTTCAGAAGCACTTCAGCCCCAAACCGAGTGAAATCGTGCAACGATTCAAATTTAATTCACGCATAAGGAGGAACACTGAGTCCATAGCAGAGTATGTGGCAGAATTGAAGAAATTAACACTGCACTGTGATTACAAAGACTCATTGGAAGAAATGTTAAGAGACAGACTTGTGTGTGGAGTGAAAGATGACCGAATGCAACGGCGACTTTTATCTGAAACAAAACTCACTTTTGCAAAGGCTTTGGAATTATGCCAAGCGATGGAAACAGCATCTAAAGATGTGAGAGAGATGCAAGGGAAGCTAACAGAGGACACAGCAACGCATGTTCGTGTGCCTAAGACCCAAGTAGGTGTCCACAAAGTGTTGACTGACAAAACTCAGCACAAATTCCCCAGTTGTTATCGCTGCAAAGGCCAGCACAATGCCGCCGAGTGCAAATTTGCCACTGAGCTGTGTCATAATTGTGGCAAGCGAGGGCACATTAAGAAAGCATGTAGAATAAAGGTGGACAGCGCACAGGTGCTGAAAGCGACAGTTAATGGGCAAAAGTATGAAAACAAGGGCCCAGGAAAGGAACAGCAAGCGAATCAACTGAGAGGGGAGGGAGAAAGTGATACAGAAGACATGGGTTTTCACACAATTTACAACACGTCAGAGGAGCTGACCAAGGTAGCGCCCATCACGCGTACCATGAATGTTAATGGAATGAAAGTAACATTTGAAGTTGATACAGGCTGTGGAGTAACCATATTAAGTAAACAGCAATATACACAACTGTGGAAGAAAACAGACACAGCAGAATTAAATCCCTGTTCATTAAAATTAAAAACATACACAGGAGAGAAGCTAGACGTGCTAGGCATGGCACAAGTGAAGGTGCAGCACGAAAACAAAGAAAAGGACTTACCTGTAGTAGTAGTTGGGAGCGAAGGACCAAATCTACTAGGGCGAAGTTGGCTACAAGAACTGGCCATGATTGATCAGTTGGTGAATAAAGTGGAATCTCAGCCCAAATTGCAGCTGGAGGAGATCCTCGAAAGACACGCTGAGGTGTTCAAAGAAGGCGTGGGACAGCTAAAAGGTGTCACTGCAAAGATTAATGTGGACAAGGAGGCCCAACCACGATTCTGCAAACCCCGACCGGTACCCTATGCAGTCAAGCCACTGGTCGAAAGCGAGCTACAGAGGCTGCTGGATGACAAGATCATTGAGCCAGTGCAGGTTGCAGAATGGGCGGCGCCCATAGTCCCAGTGAGAAAGCCGGATGGCTCCATTAGAATATGTGGAGATTACAAACTCACTGTCAATCGAGCATCACGGGTGGATCAGTATCCAATTCCTAAAGTGGAGGACCTCTTCGCACAGCTGAATGGCGGCCGACACTTCACGAAATTAGACATGAGTCACGCCTACCAACAAGTAGTCCTGGAAGAAGAATCAAGAAAGTATGTAACCATCAATACACACAAAGGCTTATATACCTACACACGCTTACCATTTGGAGTAGCTTCCAGTCCTGCTATATTCCAGAGAACTATGGAGGGCATCCTAGGTGGAATTCCGAATGTTGCCATTTATTTGGATGACATCCTTTGTACAGGACCAAATGAACAAGAACATCTGAAAACGCTGGAGGAAGTGCTTCAACGGTTGGAGAAAAGCAGTCTGAGGTTGAAAAGAAGCAAGTGTGAGTTCATGGGAAAAGAGGTGGTGTTCCTAGGCCACAAGATCAACGCCAGTGGTCTACACCCTCTAACAGACAAAGTGGAAGCAATTGCGGAGGCGCCTGAGCCACAAAATGTTACTGAGTTAAAAGCCTACCTGGGCTTGTTGAACTATTACCATAGGTTCCTCCCAAAGCTCTCCACGCTGCTGGCACCACTACATACCTTACTTAAGAAGGAAGAAAAATGGTCATGGGGGGTCAAGCAGCAGAAGGCGTTTGAAGAGTCCAAAGTGCTACTTCAGTCCTGTAGTGTGTTAGTGCACTATGATTCAAACAAACCACTCATCCTGGCGTGTGACGCATCACCCTACGGTGTGGGTGCTGTACTCTCTCATCGTATGGAGGATGGCTCAGAGAGACCCATAGGGTTCGTCTCAAGAACTCTTAGTGCAGCTGAGAAAAACTACTCCCAGCTAGACAAGGAGGGCCTTGCAGTAGTATTTGGTGTAAAAAAATTCCACAAATACCTGTACGGGAGACAGTTCGCTATAGTGACTGACCACAAGCCACTAATTTCACTGTTCAGTGAAATGAGAGCCATACCCCAGATGACATCTCAGAGAATTCAGAGATGGGCCGTTACATTAGCAGCGTATGAGTACACCATCGTTTACAAAGCCGGACGGGACCATACGAATGCTGACGCGATGAGTAGGCTACCCTTGGATGGAGGAAGAGACAGCACGCCTGAGGAGGAGGAGAGAGTGCTATTGTTTGAAGATATCGGCGTGCCCCTGGTGAACGCGCAACAAATAAAGAAATGGACAGACAAAGACCCTGTTCTAGCAAGAGTGCGAGAATACATCTTGCGAGGATGGCCGAAGATGAACAGTCCTGAGTTCATTCCCTATGCCAGACGACAGGATGAGCTCAGCACCCAGGAAGGTTGTATCCTGTGGGGAGGACGCGTGGTTGTTCCACCACCTGGTAGGAATGCCTTACTGCAACAACTACACCAAGCACACCCTGGCATCACTCGCATGAAAGCGTTGGCGAGGAGCTACATGTGGTGGCCCAACATGGATGCAGAGGTGGAGGCGCTTGTGAAGTCATGTGCGGCATGCCAGGAGAACAGGAACAGTCCTCCAGCAGCCCCACTACATCCCTGGGAAGTTCCAGATAAACCATGGAGAAGAATTCACATTGACTACGCAGGTCCATGGATGGGAAGAATGTTCCTGATCATAGTTGACGCATACTCAAAGTGGATCGATGCATATTCTGTGAGTAGCTCTACTTCTACTGTTACCATTGAATGTCTTAGAAAGAGTTTCAGCCAACATGGCATACCTGAAATCATAGTATCAGATAACGGTACATGTTTTACGAGTGAACAGTTCCAAGAGTTTTCTGAAAAGAATGGCATACGTCACATCACGACTGCGCCATACCATCCTTCTTCTAACGGCTTAGCCGAGAGGGCCGTGCAGACGTTCAAGTCACTCATGAAAAAGATGACAGGAGACTCTATTGAAACCCGAATGTCGAGAGCTCTGTTCAGCTATCGAATAACACCCCAATCTACAACTGGCAAGTCACCAGCTGAGCTGTTGTGTGGAAGGAAGTTGAGGTCAACATTTGACTTAATACATCCAGACTTCAGAAACAAAGTGCATGATAAACAAGAGAAACAAAAAGGTTATCATGACATGCATGCTAGAGAGAGAATACTGAGAGAAGGAGACGTGGTCTACACCCGCAACTTCGGCTCAGGACCAGCCTGGGTACCAGGAGAAATAACAGAAAAGACAGGCCCTGTGTCATTCAAGGTGACATTAGGTCATGGACAAGTGGTGAGGCGACACATCGACCAAGTTCGTGGTAGGAGCTCCATTCCCCTGCCGATGGCACCAGAGGTGTTGTCTGACACCCATCCTGAGGAGAGCATCAACGAACCACCACTTCAGGTGAAACCTGAGGTAACCGTCTCTGCAGATTCTACGGGCAGCACTGCAGCAGCCGAAACAGTGGAGCAGTCTGAGTCTTCACCTGCAGTTGGCTCACCCGCCGTGAGAAGATCTCAGCGAGCTAGGAAAGCTCCAGACTACTTGAAGGACTATACTTAGTCAGTAGTGAGTTCCCCAGCCACAGGACAAGAATGCGTCCTGGAACCTCACTGGGATGCGGTAGTCAAACCAAATCCCCAGTTAGACTGTTATGTGTGTTATACATGTGAAAAAAAAAAAAAAAGAAAGAAATTATGTGTATGACACATGTGTTTAAGAAATTAAAAAGTAACTGTGATAGTTCAGGGTTAAATGGGAGTTCCAGGATGTCTAGTAATTGGCTAGTGTAATTAAGAGTAGTTTAATCTAGAGGGGAGGGATGTGGTAGACTGCAAGTCTAAAATAGAACATTACTGGCACATGCCTCTAGGGGGAACTACCTGTATTGTTCAGCACTACTATGAAGGGGACACATTAGAACAAGAGTGTGAAAACCCCGCGCAGAATCCATGTTCAGTCTATATTATGTGTGTTGCAGAATAAACGGCAGAGTTAGCCAAAGAAATAACTCAAGTGTGATCATTGCTACACGGTAGGATATCACACAACATTAGGTTGGAGGCCTAAAATTCTAATCTCTCTGCTGCTCCCTTTCAGGGTTGCCAAAGCATGTCTTCATCTGATATCATGATGGCCCACACATTTGATTAGGCAAGGACTTTATACAGTCTTTGGTATGACCAGAATGTACAACCTTCTGGCTGTGCAGTGGATGCTCTACCACTAGGCCACCACTCGGTTAGTCTGCAGTAAAATGTTAATCATGACCTTTATTTATTTATCTAGCTCGGCTCTTTGCAACTATTGTTATTTTAGGTGAGAAACACTACGAATAAATTATGAGCAGTCAGAATTTAAAAGAAAAAGTCAAAAAGTTTTGAGAAAAAAGCTGCAAATCTACAAGAAAAATGTTGACAATTTACAGGAAAATGATGCAAATTTATAAGAAAAAAATGGCAAATTTATGATAAAAAGTTGAACATTTTTAAAGTGACACTCCACCAAAATTGAGTTGTTTTTTTCTTGTTAACATGTCTGTAACACATTTTTTATGATTTGAAAGACATATAAACAGCAAAATCATGTAAATGTCTGTTTTTGGCTGTAAAGTTTCACTTAAGCCCCTCCCCCTGAGAAAAGGCGTTTGAGATGGAACGTTTAACAAACTACTTTGAAAACAACCCAAATTAAGGTGAGTTTAACCATTGAACTGCCTTTAAGAATGGATGCAGTTTCAATCATTATCCTGGGCCACCGTGCATACAACTAGGCATATCCTTCGACCGGTGAGTCTTTATCACACGATTTAAGCTGTTAGCCTTGTGGTATGTGGTTGGGCCTAGTTATCATCGATTCTGGCGCTTGGGGGGCTGAAAAGATTTTGAGATGAATCTGTAAGACATTGCAAGATTTTTTGTAGAAAAAAGGGCATAAAATACTATTTTAGACAATGTAGACTTGTTTTATAGGGGATTTATTTCCACCCGAGTGCATCTACAAGAAAATTCACAAATTTATGAGAAAAAGTTGCAGATTTATGTGAAAAAAGGTGCAAATTTATGAGAAAAAAAACTTGAAAATTAACTGGAAAAGTTGCAAATCTATGAGAAAAAGCTGAAAATGTAAAACATTTTTTTTAATTTTGCATTTTTGCTTAGAATTGGTTGCTAAAAGTTATTCAGTTGTGCAGTCATGTGCACAGACATTTGGGGGGGGGGTGCTCAACCCCCCAAAAAGGGCATTTCCCTATGACATTGTGATTTGGGGCCCTTTTCTTCTTCTTCTTCTTTCGGCTGCTCCCTTTAGGGGTCTGCACAACGGATCATCTGCCTCCATCTCACCCTATCCATTGTATCTTCCTCTCTAACACCAACCCTCTCCATGTCCTCCTTCACTACATCCATGAATCTTCTCTGTGATCTTCCTCTTTTCCTGCTGCCTGGCAGCTCGCCACTCTCACCCCCGCTGCACATGTCCAAACCATCTCAGGCTTGTCTCTCTTACTTTGTCTCCAAAACGCTCAACCTGAGCTGTCCCTCTGATATACTCATTTCTAATGTTGTCCCTCCTAGTCACTCCCACTGAAAACCTCAGCATCTTCAATTCTGCCACCTCCAGCTCCATCGTCTTTTTGTCAGCACATCCGTCTCCAAACCATACATCATAGCAGGTCTCACTACCAACTTGTAAATCTTCCCTTTCACTCATGCTGCTACCCTTCTGTCACAAATCACCCCTGACACTCGTCTCCACCCACTACACCCTGCATGCACTCTCTTCTTCACCTCTTTTGTGCATTTTCCATTGCTTTGGATGGTTGACCCCAGGTATTTAAACTCGTCTACTTTCACTACCTCTACTCCTTCCATCTTCACCGTTACACCTGCCTCCCTCTCATTCACACTCATGTATTCTGTCTTGCTTCAACTGACTTTCATTCCTCTTCTCTCCAGAGCATACCTCCACCTCTGCAGGTTCTCTTCCACCTGCTCCCTACCCTCACTGCAGATCACAATGCCATCTGCAAACATCATGGTCCACGGAGACTCCTGCCTGACCTCATCTGTCAGCCTGTCCATCACCGTGGCAAACAAGAAGGGGCTCAGTTGATCCCTGATGTAACCCCACCCCCACCTTGAACCCATTTGTCACTCCTGCAGCACACCTCACCACCGTCTTGCTGTCCCCATACATGTCCTGCACCATCTTCACATACTTCTCTGCCACTACTGACTTTATCATACAGTACCACACTTCCTCTCTTGGCACTCTATCATATGCTTTCTCTAGATCCATAAAGACGCAGTGCAACTCCTTCTGCCCTTCCCTGTACTTCTCCATCAGTACTCTTAGAGCAAACTAGAAAAGCACTCGGAGAGCGCAGACCTCCGCCAAGCGCCACAGTTCTCCCCCATACAGTGTTTCAGATTCCTTGACCATGAAAACATCTGAGTAGCAATTGGATTGACAATGATAGGATTAGTGGTTCAGTAGTAAAAGCATTACCTCCTTGGCGGAGGTAATAAACTGAAGTGTTGGTGTTGTGTCCATCTCCTCCATCTCCAAGCTCCCAGGCTGCGGGCGTTGCAATTGAATGAATGAATGAATGAATCTTTATTTCGAATAGATTAAGAGTACAGGTTAAAAGAAAGTGAATAATATAACAAAGGGGGAAAGAAAATCCAACAAGGTCAAATTAGACAATAACTTCTCTGATTATACAGTTCAACATAAGTTATCCGAAATGTGTGATGGCTGAAGCCGCAGCTTATATTGCCCACCCATATTCCATCCAAGAATTCAAAAGAAAAAACAAAAGAAATCATGGCACAACTGCGTACAACCCACAGGCCAATGGGTTATGCGAGCGTTTTCATAGATCACTGAAAGCAGCACTGAGGGCTTCACTGACGGATGCAAATTGGGTAGACAGGTTGGCGTGGGTTTTATTGGGGTTGCGCTCCGCGGCAAAAGAGGATTTGGAAGCTTCCCCGGCAGAGAGCTTCTTTTTGCGCAGCTACTATGGCTGGCCGGGGAATTTCTGCCAAATAATCCGGCGGCGGACAGCTGCCCGTCTCAGCTTTTGCAGCGTAGCACAAACACAGGCACGCTGGCGGGCCCTGCCCACCACTTTTTTCCGCGTGCTTTTGTGCCTAAAACTTTGAAGAAGGTGGAGTTTGTGTTCGTCAGACATGACGACCAGCGCCCTCCATTGGGCCTGCACACATGTTGAAAATGGCCGTATCTCACAATGTTAAAGAATCCTTTAAAAAATTCCTGTATCCAGATGGTGATCTGGATCATCCCCAAAATTTAATCAGTTCTTCCTTGTACCATTTCCAACAACGCCTGAAAGTTTCATTGAAATCCGTCCCAAACTTTTTGAGTTATCTTGCTAACCAACAGACAAACAGACAGACAAACAGACAAACGCTGGCAAAAACATAACCTCCTCCTGGCCTCCGGCCTGGCGGAGGTAATAAAGACTGGAAGTATATCACTCTGTGTGAGATGAATCTATACATGAGTTTCATTTTTTGAATTGAATTACTGAAATAAATCAACTTTTTGAAGACATTCTAATTTATTGAGATGCAGGAACTTATTTTTTGAGCTGTCTGTACATCATCTAGATGGATTGTTTCTGTAGTTCTGCACAGCTGCTGTTTTTTGTTACCAGTTATTGCTGATCGATTGAAATCAAAAACACTTGCATGCTCTTCAGAATAGATTTGGATAAATTCAAATCACTTAACTTTCTCGCTATTTGGCTTTTTTTTTAATCAAATGCCATAACAACTGATTTGGATTATTAAGTCTTTTATTATTTTAGTCTTTAATGTGACACAAATGAATGGGTTTGAAAGAAAGCGAAGGATTGTTGAGTTCCATCATAAAGAGAAAGAAAGCGAAGTACAGGCATTGGAAGCAACGCCCCTGGAGAATCCCCCCGATCACCATCGAGGGTGAAGTTGATGGCACTAACAAGAGGGGAAGAAGAAAAATGGGATGGCTAGACAACATCAACGTCTGGACAGAAGGCACCCTTAAAGCAGCCCAAACAGAAGCATGGCAGCCGCCAAGGGCCACATCAGCTATGGGGATGCAAGTCTTTAATATGCTAAAATAACACAGCGGCCATTTACAATAATTTACCTTAAAGTAGCAGTATAAGATTAGTCTACCCAGCTGTGAATTTCTGTAAAACTTTTTTCTATGGCACGGATACAAGAGCCGTCAGGCTGCGGCAGCACCGATACTTGTTAGCAGGATGCTGTTGGGGCTGTCAGCGCTTTGGCCAACCAGCAACTGATCAATACTAACAAGTATTGCTTGTAAGTCCCAAGTGTATTTCTCTCCAGCCCCAAAAAGGTTAAATCCACAGCAGATTTTATTTTCTGCAATAGTGTAAATGATGTTGCTGTTGTTTTGGGGTTAGGGATGAAATGCACTATCCCAGTGAGTCAAATGAATGATTGCTTACAATGAATAATACTAGAATTGATCATAAATCAAATTTCTATTATGCTATTATACACATAAGGAGGTATATATTGTGTATAGAAGAAACACCCTTTAGAGTCTGTTGAGTGTAGCTCAAACTGCTGTTGTCTGAATTACCCTGAATTATCAGCAGCCGTTCCGTATTTTAATGAATATGATTATGATTCAGCACATTAATTGCCACTTTGGGTACAACAGCCTATATGAGGTGTATATTTTTGTAGTGCATTTGCAGTCATATCATCCAGGACAAGGCAGTGAAGTACCGAGTTTACAGAAATGTGCCCTTGAACCAAGTGGAGCAACAAACTGATGAATAACAACATTCACTGGCCTCACTATTGTTTGGGACAGAGTCGCATTCACGTGCGCCAGTGGTTCACAGCATAATTTTTCAAATCAAACTAATTTTCTATTATTGGACTATATTCTGTTATTAGAATACATTGTAGAATTTGATTTGCATACGTATTTCTCCCTCCATATGTTTCCCGTAGTGGACCGCATCAGAATCCGTGTCGCATCAGAGATGTAGCTTCCCTTATACAGAGAAACTTTTTAAATCTAAATTTGTTACTTTTTAAAATAAATTTTCACTTTTTCTTTAAATTTGAGATGTCTTCCACCTTGCAAATCTCCATTTTCCCCTGTAAATATGCAGCTATTTTCCATGTAAATTTGTGTTCCCAAATTTGCAGCTTTTCTCATAAATATACACATTTTTTTGTATAAATTTGCTATTTTTTATCACGTAAATTTAAATGTTTTTTCCATATAAGTCTGCAAATTTGTTCAAATAAATTGGTGAGTTTTTCTGGTAAATTTTGTGACTTTACCATCAAACTGCAACTTTTTGTTTTGTGAATTTGTGAGACTTTTCTTCTAATTTTGCAGGGGATTTTTTTTTTCCTTTTGGTAAATTTGTAATTCACCTTTATCATAACTGAGCAGTCTGTGCATTAAAAATGGACTTTTACTTTCTGGAGCCAGGATTTTTGTTCCAGTATAACAGGAAGTGCTGTGGGGTGTTAATTTCCATTAATAAGTTTCAGTCCGTTAATGGGACCACTGTAATTAATTGTGTTAATACTTTAATATTCCCAGCAGATGGATGGATGGATGTATGGATGGATGGATGGATGAGAGTAGAGGGGTGGGGAATGAGTGGCTCATTTCTAACACAGCTCCTGCTGTGTGATTGTCTGCCCCACCCTAATGCATAAAGCATTAGCAGGAATACTGGGATCTGCAGTAATTCATACACGATGACATCTGCTACTCAGAAGCACATACTGTAGGGTTGAGTGGAATGAGGATCAGGAGCCCAAAGGAACACATGGCAATGACTCATCTGGGAATAGGGCACACACATCTCACTTCATAGAACAGACAAACACCAAATGATACTGCATGCACTGTAATCTGCCTGAAGCGGTTGAACGTGTTGGTGCATCGCAGTATGCAGAAGACAGAAAAGAGTTGGTGGATTTTCTCAAAGAAAGTAAAAGTGTTCCTCTCGGAAATCTGTCGTGGAGGTCATCACAAAATGTAGAGAAACAGTTTATAAACTGTCTAAGGGCACACCCACACAGGGGCAGGTCGGTCCTTGAGATGTCAGAGGCAATTGTTCCCCCTTCCATGCTCAACTCCGTCAGACACTCACAATGTGGCCTAGGTCCTTGTGGATTGATTATCACATTGTAATAAAACCAAGAGTCATCTGGGACCTCTCCTGGTCTGCAAGAAGCACAGTCGGTCAGCACAATGGAAAATAACCGTGAGCACTTGAACTTCATGGACTTTGTGGCTTATTTTGAGTCTTTTTTTTTCTAATGAAGGCTCTCTCACACCTTCTTTATTTTGTAAGCTGACTGTAAGGAGGAACGGATGCACTGGTTATATCTCATTAGATGGCCCATGCAGATAGCGTGTGCATGTGTGCTCCAGCATGAGAAACTGAATCATGGGTGGAGCTGACCTCGCCAGGCGGGCCAAAGCCGAGGGCCCCATCCTTAAGCATGGTGCGGAACAGTCACATTGCTCAGAAGTAGCAGACGTTGGCTTAGGCCAGGGGTCGGCAACCTGTACTACACAGAGAGCCGCTGTGAGTGATTTGATTAAAAAAAAACTGCATGGAGTCACAAAAATATCTGAGCCTAAAAACTGAGGTAAAACAACAGAATTTCAACTACAGTCTGGCCTGACAACATCAAGACTCAGAGTTTTTTCCTACAAATTTGCAGTTTTTTTAATTATAAATTTGTTCCTTTTTTCTCTCACAAAATTGCTTCTTTTTCTGGTAATTTTTTTGATTATTTGCAAAAAGTTATTTTTTTTTCCTTGCAAAATTGCGTGGATGTTTTCCTCATTAAACTGTATTTTTTTTTCCAAAATTTGTTCTATTTTTGGTATAAAAGTGTTTTGCTTTTTTCCTAAATTTGACATTTTTTGTTGCAAATTTAATACCTTTATCCTGTAAAATTGGAAGACTTTTTCCATGTAAATTTGTGACAGTTCTCCCAATAAAGTTAAAAGCATATTAAATAATTAAATATATATATATATATATATATATACATTTGTGACATCAACTCATGACCTCAACTTTTGGTTTGATCTTTCCCACACGTTTTGAGGTTGTGGGGATTATTCAAAGTGTATCAGTCAGCAATGGATTTTTTGAAATGCATTATTACATTGTGGATGGAGAACTGAGATGACATGAAACAAAGGATGAATCATATCTGAAGTCAAGATGGTGCAAGTATGTTCTATGCAGAGGCTGTTTCAACTAAAAACTGTCCTTCATTGACAGATATTTTTGTCTCGTCTCACTGTCAGCAGTGACAGAAAAATCTTAAAGCTGTAAAATTAATTAAAATGACAGATAATAATAGATTATGACAGAATTTTTTTTTATCCCGGTCTGTCAAAATAACAGTTTAAAAAAAAAAAAAACCCTCCAATAAATCTTTTAGCTAAACTGCTGACAAAAAACATGTAGGTTTAGGGCGCTCGCGCACGCAGCGACCAGCAGCCGATGACTTGTCACCAGACTGCAAACCAAGTCTACCTACGGGTACAAATAAGTAACAAAAAAAAAATAAAAAAAAATATATGTATATATATTGCATCATCATCTTTTCTCTTAGGATTATCTTATCTGATTGTAACCTTTTTCAGGTAAAGATGCCAACTTTTTCATTTAAATTTGCAACCTAATAACCAATTAAAACTGTAGTTTTTCTGGTAAATTTATGACTTTTTTCTTGCCAATTTGTGTCCCCCTCCCTCATAAAATTGCAACATTTTCCCATAATTTCCACTATTTTTGGCATAAATTTGCAGCTATTCTCATAAATTTACTATATTTTTCTTTGTAAATTTGTTACTTTTCATGGGTAAAACTGCAGCATTTCTTACATAAATTCATTACATTTTTCCTCATAAAACTTCAACTTCTTCCATTAAATTTGTAGGTATGTTTTCCTCAGAAAATTGCAATTTTTTCCCCTAAATTTGTGAGATTTTTTTGCATAAATATTTAGGTTTTCTCATTTTCTGCATTTTAGTATATTTTTCTCATGAATGTGCAACTTTTTCTTTATTTATTACTTCTTTTCTGTGAAATTTATGATTTTTTTCCCCTCGAGGTCTCAGGGCCACTATCTATCGGCAAAAGAGCCACATGCAGCCCCAGAACCGCAGGTTGCAGACCCCTGGCTTAGGCTCTTAGAACAAGGGTGTAAAATCTTGTGTAGGCGAAGATCCTGCAGGTTTTCTTTCCAGTCAGCCATTACACTACAGTCAGTATTTTCACGCATCCACAACCAGTGGGAAGGAATTCAGTAAAATCAACTGTTGAAGAGACTTTTGGAAAGAAAATCTGCACTCACTTGACAGCCTTGCAGCAGAGTAAAATAATTTATGAAGTGGTTCCAGGTTTTTGGCAGCTGGTAAGACAGCCTAAAGGTGCATCACTGCAGCCTACTCAACAGAACTGTGGAGCAGAAGATTGGCATAAAAAACTAAAGACGTAGAACAGTCTTCAGCTTACTCCTTTGCATCAAGTTTTTCATCCACTTCTGTAGTTCCTAGTGTTCTTAGTTTTTTGTTTTGGTTTTTTTTAGTATTTTTTTAAACTCCTTGTGTACATGTTCACATTCTTCATGGTCACTTCCTTTTTTCTTCCTTCTTTGCCTTGACAATTCTTTGTTTCTTTGATTACTGTTTTTGTGTTTGACTTTTTCTTGTTGTGGATTGTTTATCACCACTCTGCGACTAGTAAGACCCAGGGCCTCATGTATGAAGGATTGCGCAGCTTTCATACTGAAAGATGGCGTTGCGACGCATGCCATCTCCCCTTTGGAGTTGGGATGTGCACCTGTATCCTATTGTTTCAGGTGATCAGCTGATTTGCCGCAGGTGTAAATGGGAGGCTCCATAAAAGAGGAGCTGTTAAGCCAGCTGGGAGGTCTGTCACCTGTGTTTGGGGCTGTTCTCCTCTCCTGGGCACACTGGAACCTAGTGATGGCCAGATGAGGCTTTCTAGAGGACTTGAGGCCTTTCATCAAAATGGCTCATATAGACAAGGCCTCATGTGAAACTTCATTTTCTCTACTAGGCCATCTAGTGGACAAAACGTATACAACATGCAGATTTTTGCAAGGGCATTATTGGTTTAATGTGTATTTTTTCCATTTCAATAAATGCACTGTCTTTTAAGAAATATCAATGATCATAAGAGAAAAAAGAAGTAATAAAACTCAGGTGACTACAGTGAATGTGTTTGTGGTACTTGTCCATTTTTATTAAGAAATAGCATTTCAACAGTCTTTGGACTAAGGCAATTTCTTTTTTTTTTTTGGATTATTTCCCCAGCTTTGGAGAATACTCTCTCAGAGCATAGAGGATGCAGGCGTGCAAAGGAATGCGTAGGGTAGACAAGTTTCTGTCTCTCCCAGTACATTCACTTCTGTCCTTATTGCCATACAGGGCACAATAGTGCCTCAGCATAATGATGTGTTATTGCTGTGTCCAAGCTCTTTGAAACACAACAGACACTTCACCGTGCAAGTAAAAATAAATTATAAGAATGGTCCAGCTGGGATTTGAACCCCAGCTTCCCTGTTGTGGAAAAGACATTTTATCTCTAAGCTACTACTTTGTCATAACTAGTTGAGGCTTTCTTGAAGACTTGAGGCCTTTCATCAAAATCAAACCGGACTGGTGGCTCAGTTGGTAGAGCATCCGCCCCACACCCGCGAGGCAGGGGTTCAAATCCCGGCCGGGTCATGCCAAAGACCATATAAAAGTGGAACTTCCTGCCGTCCAGCTTGGTGCTCAGCAATAACGGAATGGAGGAGGGAAATCTGTGGCGGCGCCTTGCATGGCAGCGGCCCTCTGATTCTGCACTGGGGTGTGTGTGATTTGACACTGTAGATAGGTAAAGCGCAATCTCGTTCTACTGTACATGATTGGTTGTACAGTTGAATGACAATAAGGGTGATTTATTTAAAATTGTTCATATAGACGAAGCCTCATGTGGAACTTTGTTTGCTGGGCTAGGCCATGTGGTCGACAAAATGTATACAAAATGCAGATTTTTGCAAGGGCATTATTGGTTTAAAGTGTATTTTTTCCACTTCAATAAATGTGCTATCTTTTAAGAAATATCAATAATCATAAGGGAAAAAAGAAATAATAAAACTGGGGTGACTCCAGTAAATGTGTCTGTGTTAGTTAGTGTACTTGTACTACTTATCCATTTTTATTAAGAAATAATAACTTTTCAACAGTCTAATACAGTGATCCCTCACTTATCGCGGTTAATGGGTTCCAGAACCGACCGCGAAAAGTGAAAAACCGCGAAGTAGCGTCACCCCTAATGACGTCATCCATAAATAATACGTACGTTCATTCTCTCACTCTCTCTCTCTCATATGATACGTGTGTGTGTGTGTACGTGTACATACATACGTAGATGTAAATAAAGTGTACATAAATATGTTTTTAGAACTCTTTTATTCTTATAACAAGATACGTAACTCAAGATGAAAATGATTTACTGCACAGGTTAATGAGAGCTTTACTGCTCCTCAGGTGATGCCTCATCGTGAGGTGCTGGAGGCGCAGGATCATCGAGGGCAGCTTCCGATAGAGCTGAAGCTGCAGGAGGCGGCGTAGTGCCTCGACGGGAAGACTATTTCGCACAAAATGGCACAAGAGAACAGCAAAAAGTTCCACGCGGCGAGACTAAGTAACACGAGCGATAAAAAGCAATGAATGCGGTCTTCCTTCCCTTCATGGGTGCTTGGCAGGGAGAGGAGGTGGGTGAAACGTCTCGGCCAATCATCTTGCGGGGTGAAAGGTCTCGGCCAATCAGCTTGCGAGATTTCCGAGCCGAGCCAACACGACAACAGCGAACAGAGAGTTGTGCGGCTCTCCGTGTTGACACGTGATGGTCTAATGTAGTCTCCCTGCCTTCTGCTAGCGCCCGCCCATTATTTCTCAATTTTGAATTTTTGATGAATATTTTTGAAAAATCCGCGATGCACTGAGGGCGCGAAAGGTGAAGCGCGAAGTAGCGAGGGATCACTGTACTGTTTTTCCCAGTATACCTCTATCCTTATTGTCATGCAGGGAACATAACTCCTGACCTTGTTAACCCAGGCGACGTCCGAGCCGGTATGAGTTGCTTTCTGACTGACCATTTCATGAAACTGCTTGCAAAGTATTTGAGTACCGCTAGCTTTTGCTGGACTAGTGGCACATTCTTGGCAGATAGAGGTATTATCAGGGGCAAAGACAAGCCAAGACAAACTGACTCCAGTATCTGTTGCAGTGACTGACCAGATGATAGGTTTGTTTATCTCTGCTCTTTGTGTAGTGCATGTCACGATGCACTGACTGGCAAAAGTCCACCACAGACCTTGCGACAGATCAGCAGCCCCTTAAATGTCAGCAGAAATACTTGCTTATACTTGGTCTCTACAGGCATGCACGGGTATGCACCAGTATAACTCTATACAGTGGTACCTCTACTTACGAAATTAATTCGTTCCGGAAGTATTTTCGTAACGTGAAAATTCCGTAAGTAGAGACGCGTTTTACATGTAAATGCCCTAATCCGTTCCAAGCCCCCCAAAATTCGGACATAAATTTTTTATAAATCATAAAAATGCATCAAAACATGTAACAAATACATGTTACAATTAGATTACTGCACAATAAACATAAAATGAGAGTTGTACATAATTTAAAAAAACAAAGAATAAAGTAAAGAATAACTAGAAAAGCACTCGGAGAGCGCAGACCTCCGCCAAGCGCCACAGTTCCCCCCATACAGTGTTTGTGTGTACGTTGTCAGATTCGTTGACCATGAAAACATCTGAGTAGCAATTGGATTCACAATGATAGGATTAGTGGTTCAGTAGTAAAAACATTACCTCCTTGGCAGAGGTAATAAACTGAAGTGTTGGTGTTGTGTCCATGTCCTGCATCTGCAAACTCCCAGGCTGGGGGCGTTGCAATTGAATGAATGAATGAATTAATCTTTATTTTGAATAGATTAAGAGTACAGGTTAAAAGAAAGTGAATAATATAACAAAGGGGGTAATAAAATCCAACAAGGTCAAATTAGACAATAGCTCCTCTGATTATACAATTCAACATAAGTTATCCGAAATATGTGATGGCTGAATCCGCAGCTTATATTGCCCACCCATGTTCCATCCAAGAATTCAAAAGAAAAAACAAAAGAAGTCATGACACAACTGCGTACAACCCACAGGCCAATGGGTTATGTGAGCGTTTTAGATCACTGAAAGCAGCACTGAGGGCTTCACTGACGGATGCCAATTAGGTAGACGGGTTGGCGTGGGTTTTATTCAAAATTCAAACGTTTATTTCAAACTCAGGGTTCATATTAAATGCAGAACTAAAAGGAGTAGAAAATAAATAAATAAATAAATAAAAGTATATACAGATCAGCAGACAGTCAGCGGTCTTGTAACAACAATAACATACAATATTGGGCTCAGTATAAAATGGAACGCCACCACTTCCAAATGCTGGAGTGAAGTGTGAGTGACGAGTTGACAATTGCTGATATAAGATGATTGTTACATGGCAGCAACCTTCTCATCAAACTGTACACATTGTTACGTATCAACTCGCCAAAAGACGAAATGTTCACAGACACAAACATCTTGCTTGCACTCGACCTTCGTGGTACATCTAATCTTTATCTTTATTGGGGTTGCGCTCCACAGCCAGAGATGATTTGGAAACTTCCCCGGCAGAGAGCTTCTTTTTGCGGAGCTACTATGGCTGACCGGGGAATTTCTGCCAAATAATCCAGCGGCGGACAGCTGGCCGTCTGAGCTTTTGCAGCGTTGCGCAAACACAGGCACACAGCACGCTGCCGAGCAGCTCGTTTTTGCGCAGCGCCTATGGCTGGCCGGGGAATTTCTGCCAAATAATCCGGCAGCGGACAGCTGCCCGTCTCAGCTTTTGCAGCGTCGCGCAAACACAGGCACGGTGGCGGGCCCAGCCCACCAGTGCTTTCCGCATGCTTTTGTGCCTAAAACGTTGAAGAACGTGGAGTTTATGTTGGTCAGACACGATGACCAGCGCCCTCCATTGCGCCTGCGCACATGTTGAAAATAGCCGTATGTCACAGTGTTAAAAAATGCTTTAAAAAATTCCTGTATCCAGACGGTGATCCGGATCATCCCCAAAATTTAATCAGTTCTTCCTTGTACCATTTCCAACAACGCCTGAAAGTTTCATGGAAATCCGTCCAAGACTTTTTGAGTTATCTTGCTAACCAACAGACAAACAGACAGACAGACAGACAGACAGACAGACAAACAGACAAACCCCGGCAAAAACATTACCTCCTCCTGGCCTTTTCGGCCTGGCGGAGGTAACAATGCATCTGTAATTTATATATTAACTAGAAAAGCACTCGGAGAGCGCAGACCTCCGCCAAGCGCCGCAATTCCCCCCATACAGTGTTTGTGTGTATGTTTTCAGATTCCTTGAGCATGTAAACATATGACTAGCAATTGGATTCACAATGATTATTACCTCCGCCAGGCCGAAAAGGCCAGGAGGAGGTTATGTTTTTGCCGGGGTTTGTCTGTGTGTTTGTTTGTCTGTCTGTCTGTCTGTCTGTCTGTCTGTCTGTCTGTCTGTCTGTTTGTCTGTTGGTTAGCAAGATAACTCAAAAAGTCTTGGACGGATTTCCATGAAACTTTCAGGCGTTGTTGGAAATGGTACAAGGAAGAACTGATTAAATTTTGGGGATGATCCGGTTCACCGTCTGGATACAGGAATTTTTTAAAGCATTTTTCAACACTGTGACATACAGCCATTTTCAACATGTGCGCAGGCGCAATGGAGGGCGCTGGTCGTCGTGTCTGCAACACAAACTCCGCGTTCTTCAACGTTTTAGGCACAAAAGCACACGGAAAACACTGCTGGCCTGGGCCCGCCAGCGTGCCTGTGTTTGCGCGCAACTGCAAAACCTCACACGGGCAGCTGTTCGCCGACGGATTCTTTGGCAGAAATTCCCCGGCCAGCCATAGGAGCTGCGCATTTGGCAGAAATTCACCGGCCAGCCATAGGCGCTGCGCAAAAACGAGCTCTCTGCCGGCGAAGCTTCTAAATTCTCGTTTGCCACGGAGCGCAACCCCAAAATAATATAATATAAAACCCACGGCAACCTGTCTACCCAATTTGCATCCGTCAGTGGAGGAGATGGACACAACAGCAACACTTCAGTTTATTACCTCCGCCAAGGAGGCAATGCTTTTACTACTGAACCACTAATCCTATCACTATCAGATTGATTGTCATTGATTAATTGTGTGTTTATTGCACTGTCCCTGTCAAATAAACAAATAATCATTGTGAATCCAATTGCTAGTCATATGTTTACATGCTCAAGGAATCTGACAACGTACACACAAACACTGTATGGGGGGAATTGTGGCGCTTGGCGGAGGTCTGCGCTCTCCGAGTGCTTTTCTAGTTTGTTTATTTGACAGGGACAGTGCAATAAACACACAATTAATCAATGACAATCAATCTGATAGTGATAGGATTAGTGGTTCAGTAGTAAAAGCATTGCCTCCTTGGCGGAGGTAATAAACTGAAGTGTTGCTGTTGTGTCCATCTCCTCCACTGACGGATGCAAATTGGGTAGACAGGTTGCCGTGGGTTTTATATTATATTGTAACGTGCTGCTCGACATGGCGACGTCCCACCGGGAGGTTCGAACTCACACCTCCCGCTCCGGAGTCCCGCACTCTACCTGTGTCGCCAATAGGGTCAACCCACTTGGCAAGCCAAGTAGGGTGCTCATATTGAGTTCGCTACAATATTATTTTTTGGGGGGTTGCGCTCCGCGGCAAACGAGAATTTAGAAGCTTCGCCGGCAGAGAGCTCGTTTTTGCGCAGCGCCTATGGCTGGCCGGTGAATTTCTGCCAAATGCGCAGCTCCTATGGCTGGCCGGGGAATTTCTGCCAAAGAATCCATCGGTGGACAGCTGCCCGTGTGAGGTTTTGTAGTTGCGCGCAAACACAGGCACGCTGGCGGGCCCAAGCCAGCAGTGTTTTCCGCGTCCTTTTGTGCCTAAAACGTTGAAGAACGCAGAGTTTGTGTTGCAGACACGACGACCAGCGCCCTCCATTGCGCCTGCGCACATGTTGAAAATGGCTGTATGTCACAGTGTTGAATGAAAAATGCTTTAAAAAATTCCTGTATCCAGACGGTGAACCGCATCACCCCCAAAATTTAATCAGTTCTTCCTTGTACCATTTCCAACAACACCTGAAAGTTTCATGGAAATCCGTCCAAGATTTTTTGAGTTATCTTGCTAACCAACAGACAGACAGACAAACACACAGACAAACCCCGGCAAAAACATAACCTCCTCCTGGCCTTTTCGGCCTGGCGGAGGTAATAAACAGTACTGCACATCTGTCACGGTCAGAGAACGCATCTGTACACCCGATGTGGAGCTTCTGTCCATATGGCTACGCCCCTTTTATCTGCCTCGCGAGTTCCCCCAACTTTTCATCACAACTGTGTACATTCACCAGAGGGCAGACGCTGACTTCGCCTCCAACACTGTCTTTGATGTGGTACAGCGGCTGCAGTCTATTTCTCCAGAGGCTCCAAACTTTATTCTTGGGGATTTTAACCATGTTTCTTTAAAGAAGACACTTAAAAACTTTTATCAGTATGTCTCCTGCCCAACCAGGCGAAAAAAGACTTTGGACCTGTGCTATGGATCCATTGAGAGGGCCTATAAATCACTTCCCCTTACCCCTTTAGGATCCTCAGGTCACAACTGTGTACATTTGCTGCCCACATATAAAACTGCTCTCAGAAGAGGCAAGGTGAAGACCAGAGACATAGAGGTGTGGACAGAAGATTCAGTGCACTGCCTCCAGGAATGCTTTAACTGTACAGACTGGGAGGTGTTCACACTGTCCTGCGGGGATGATTTGGACTCTTTGGTGGACGTCACATGCTCATACATGGCTTTCTGTAAAAATATGATCGTTCCACATAAACGTGTCAAAATATATCCCAACAACAAGCCATGGATTACAAAATCAGTTAAATCCTGCTTACAGAGGAAAGCACTTGCCTTTAAACAGGGGTCTGTTTCTGAGCTGCAGGTTGCCACAAAAGAGCTGAAGTCTGAAATTTTAAGAGCAAAACAGAATTATAAATCAGAATCGGAAAGTAAGACAACAAAGAAACTTGGTTCTGCCTGGGCCAGTATGAAAACTATTGCAGGCCTTCAGAGCACAGAGCGCAGTAATCGTGTGTTTTTAGATGGTTTTAATTCAGACACAGAGCTGGCTAATGCTCTTAATTGTTTTTATGGTCGTTTTGACTCCTTTGATTTTAGCACAGAAACCCAAGATTTGAAACAGAAACTCAAAGACAAACGGCACTTTAATATTGAGGTGCAGGATATTAAAAGTGACTTCTGCGCTCTAAAAGTGAACAAAAGTCAGGGTCCTGATAATATATGTGGGCGCTTGGTAAAGTCCTGTGCACATGAACTGAGTCCTGTGTTTCATTACATTTTCAATAAGTCCTTACAGACACAACATGTGCCCAAGATCTGGAAAGATGCCGTGGTTGTTCCCATTCCAAAATCCAGCTATCCTAAAACGGTAAACGACTTTAGACCAGTTGCTTTGTCTTCAATTTTAATGAAAATTTTTGAAAAACTGGTCAGATGTGAGGTCCTAAAGCAGACTGAACATGCATTGGATCCTTTGCAGTTTGCATATAGGCCTCACAAAGGAGTGGAGGACGCCACTGTCACTCTGTTTAACATGCTTTTTAAACATCTGGATTTTAATGGGACACACGCCAGGCTTTTATTTGTAGACTTTTCCTCCGCCTTTAATACAATCCAACTTCATATTTTAGTTGAAAGGCTCCTGCAACAATTTGATTTGAGCAGAAATCTGGTGGGTTGGATTCTGGATTTCTTAACCAACAGGACACAGAGAGTAAGGGTCAATGGTACATTGTCTGACCTAAAGTGCTCTTCTACTGGCTCTCCTCAGGGGTGTGTGTTGTCACCACTACTCTTCATCCTGTACACATGTTTGTGTACAGGATGAAGAGTAGTGGCCACTCTCACCATCCTCCAGGATGGTGAGAGTGGCCACAACCCAATAGTTGATGATTTTGTTCACTGGTGTGAGGATTCCTACCTGCAGCTGAATATGACAAAAACTAAAGATATGATTATTGACTTTAGGAGGAAAACTCCCAGGCACAAAGTCACCGTACTTAAAGGTCAGAGCACTGAATGTGCACAATCCTACAAATATCTTGGGACGATTATTGATAGTAATTTAAACTTTGAAGAGAACTGTGAAAGGGTGTGCAAAAAGGATCAGCAACATTTGCATTGTTTGAGGAAACTTGCACGCTTCCAAATTGACCGAACCATAATGACAATGTTTTATCAGGCTTTTATTGAATCTGTTTTATCCTTTTCTTTAGTGTCATGGTTTGGTCAGATAAAACTGAAACAGAGGAAATCCTTGGATCAGGTAGTTAGATGGTCCAGTCGTTCGCTTGGTGAGTCACAGCTGAGCCTGACATCCTTGTACACCAGACTGGTACAGAGGATGGCTACCTCCATTTTAAATGATGACTCCCACCCTTTGCACTGCAACTTTCAGCTTCTTCCCTCCAGACGGAGGTTTGCTGTCCCAAAAAGTAAAACCCAGCGCTACAAAAACAGCTTTGTTCCTGCTGCTGTCAAAGAGTTGAACAAGTTGTAACAATATATTGCACATAATTTAGGTACCTATTTATTAACTCCATTTTATATTTACTTATTTTTCTAAATCTTTTATTGGGTTTTAGACCTTTGAGTTTTTAACCTTTTTGACTAGTCCTTAACTTTTTAATATGACCCTTCTCTCTTATCTCTGGTTTTTCCTCTCATTTCTTTGTCTTTATATCCTGATTGATGGAGCCTTGAGTATTTTTTATCATGTTTATAGTCAGCTTCATGTGTGCCTGTGTTTGTGTTTATGTTGAATGTGATTGCGGCTTGGAAATATGGATGTCACCAGACTGCAAAACAAATCTACCTATGGGTACAAATAAAGTAACCTGAACCTGAACCTCTGTAGTACTCTTTTTTGGCATGAAACCGTACTGCTTTGGGGCCCTCTAACAAGAACAAAGTAATGAGAAAACAACAAGAAGAAAAAAACAGGCTTCCCATGTCCCAGCAGCTCTTGCGGCTGATGGGACATGTTAAATGCTGAAAAATAAGCCAGATCTCCTTAGTAAGACTGCAAGTCTTATTTGTGGACCGTATACATACATGTCCAAGGTGTGGATGCTTTGCTATTTAAGATATTTCAGTCTCAGCTGTTATGCACCATTTTTTGCTTTGCTACACCGTGAGAATAGGGCATGGATCAGCAGCCTCTGTGACACCAAGAGCTACTCAATGATTTCTGTGCAAAAAATGGTAACATGGCACCACAAAATATCCAAACCTAAAGGCTAATATAAAACAACAGAATTGCAAGTACAAACTAGTCTGACATCAGTATTAAGAGCTTTTTATATATCAATTATAAATTCACAGCTTTTTCCTTGTAAATTTATTTCCTTTTTTTTTTATAACAAAACTAACTTTTTCTACTAAATGTGATTTTCTTTTGCTGAAATATTGTGACTTTTTCTTGCACATTTTGGGGGTTTTCCTCTATAAGTTGTAACTTTTTACCTAATTTAAAAAAATTTTTTTTTGCTTCTCTCATTTTTTTAATTTGTTACGCTTTATTTGTTACCCTTTACTGGTAAAATAACTGCCTTTTTCTACATAAACTTTTTTTCATAAATTCTTTTTCAAATTTCTCTTTCAAATTTGTGAGGGTGTTTTCTCATAAAATTACAGCTTTTTTCCCCCAAATCTGTGATATTTTGGTTAGATTTTCTGTTTTTCCTTTGTAAATTTGTTGCCTTTTTCAGGTAATCCTGCAGCCTTTTGTGTACGTTTGTGACACTTTTAAATAAAGTTGCAACTTTTCCAATAAATTGTTTTTGTTTGTTTTTGTCTTTTCAGAAATGTGATGTCTTGCTGCAAATTTATGAGGGTGCATTTTCCCCCTCAATTTCTTATAATTTTGTGAAATTATGGGATAAATCTTGTGCCATCAAAAATTCAATTTTTCATATTTGAATTTAAATAACTTAATGTGAACCTGAATTAATCAGTTTGAATAATTGCTTTTAAAGTTGAATCTGAATAACCTAATTTGAAATTGAATCTATTGGTTTGAATGTACAGTGGTGTGAAAAAGTGTTTGCCCCCTTCCTGATTTCTCATTTTTTTGTTTGTTTGACACACTTAATTGTTTCATATCATCAAACAAACTTAAATATTTGACAGGGATAACACAAATAAACACAAAATGCAGTTTTTAAGTGAAGGTGTTTTTTTATAAAGGAGAAAAAAAATCCAAACCTACATAGCCCTGTGTGAAAAAGTGATTGCCCCTAAACCTAATAACTGGTTGGGCCACCACTAGCAGCAACAACTGCAATCAAGCATTTGCGATAACTGACAATGAGTCTTTTGCAGCGCTTTGGAGGAATTTTGGCCCATTCATCTTTGTAGAATTGTTGTATTTCAGCCACATTGGAGGGTTTTTGAGCATGAACTGCATTTTTAAGGTCATGCTGTGGGCACCCAGCACAATGCAGACTGATACTATTCACGCTCAGCAGGGATTGCATACAGACAGAGAACCCTTGGGGGGACAACCAGAACAATGGGCTATTGTTATACATCCCTGGATTAAGGAGAGGAAGTCTGGGCACCAGTTGGTCACGCGATTGATATGTATTGACTGATATGTATATCAATATAAGATAATATGTAAGTCCAAAAAAAAAAATATGCTAATGCACCATGCATTTTCTCTGTCTGTATAAAAGGGCTTACCATACATGCCTCAAGAAGGACACACAGGACGCACATACACACAGCACAACACAGCGCTACAGTGTGTCTCATTATGATGGAGGATATAAAACTCTGAAACCTTCAAGCTCATCGCATCTCGCCAGAACTTATTTGTTCCTCCACACTGGTGACCCTTGACGAAGAATGGAACATGAGGCGAACACCCTGGAGATCACCGGGACAGGAAGCCGTAGCACGCGTCATGGTGCACCCCTCGCCTGATCTTTTACCTCCACACTGGTGACCTGACGAGGGAGAATGACCGTCTGCTCCCTCTCACCGTGCTGTGGATCCCAGAGGACCAGAGAATGCCTGCAACCTCTTCATCCTCACCGGAGTGCGCACTCTGGAGCGCAGCGCTGGGACCAAAACGCACCATGAATGACACTAGCGAACGAAGGAAGCAGCCTGAACAGGGACAATCATTGACACCGACTGCGTTGATTTCCACCGAGCTCCCCGACACTGACCAAACTCCGGACAGCGGACCTCCCGCACACAGAAGCCCCACACGCACACTGCAGGATTACGAGGACAGGGCAACTTCCAGTTATGTGGTCACGGTGCCAAGCGCGCACCATGAACAAAGACGAACCGGCTCCACAGACTGATACATCGTCCTCCGCTGCTGCACATGCCCGAGAAATATGGCCAATCACCACCCTCAGAACCTTCAGGGCTGCTCAAGCACCTGGAGCAGACGTGCAGCCCGCATACAGGATTTTGTATGGGTTTCTCAGCCACGGCGCACAAGGGGAATTTAGCCGATTGCTTTCCCCGATGACTTTAGGGCTGCTCCCGCACCTAAAGCCAAACCGCCTCACACCCTCACACAGCTGCAGTTGTTTCACAGCCGCTACACATCCTTGGGGAATTTGGCTGCTTGCCTTCCCCACATCCTCGCTGGATCGAGCCGCAAAAGAGTCAGAGATAATTTTTTTCACAGCCACTGTGGATCATCGCCAGGTTTAACAGGAAAGTCCCTCACCATTGCGGCTCCACACGCAATTTTTGCGTGGCCCAGACCCCTTTGACGTCCCGGGCCGGCACTCGCTTACTCCCACCCCCTCCCCCTCCTCCTGCACAGAGCTTTTCCCGCACCTTACTCCCTAAAGCCGGCCGATCCCCGCCTGGTTCCATTAAGCACGACTGCCCACCGGCCCGTGCGCCCACAATCCACGGCCATTCAACGTGCTGGAACTCAGAGCGGAGCACACTGCCCTTTCCACCCCTCCCCCATCACCCCCACGGACTGACATGCCCTCCGACAGTTCTACCGGAGCTGGAGCCAAACGACCGGGGGGTGGGTGGGGTGTGTGTCACATCCTCTTCCGAGCATTCTTGGGGGAGCCATGTGGGCACCCAGCACAATGTGGACTGATACTATCCACGCTCAGCAGGGATTGCATACGGACAGAGAACCCCTGGGGGAACAACCAGGACAATGGGCTATTGTTATACATCCCTGGATTAAGGAGAGGAAGTCTGGGCGCCAGTTGGTCACACAATTGATACAGACATGGACAAAATTTTTGGTACCCCTCTGTTAATGAAAGAAAAACCCACAATGGTCACAGAAATAACTTGGATCTGACAAAAGTGGTAATATAATAAAAATTCTATAAAAATTAACCAATGAAAATCAGACAATGCTTTTGAATTGTGGTTCAACAGAATTATTTTAAAAAACAAACTCATGAAACAGGCCTGGACAAAAATGATGGTACCCTTATCTTAATATTTTGTTGCACAACCTTTTGAGGCAATCACTGTAATCAAATGATTTCTGTAACTGTCAGTGAGACTTCTGCACTTCTCAGCAGGTATTTTTTACCCTCTCCTCATGAGCAAACTGCTCCAGTTGTCTCAGGTTTGAAGGGTGCCTTCTTCAGATGGCACGTTTCAGCTCCTTCCACAGATGTTCAATAGGATTTAGATCAGGGCTTATAGAAGGCCACTTTAGAATAGTCCAATGTTTGGCTCTTAGCCATTCTTGGGTGTTTTTAGCTGTGTGTTTTGGGTCATTATCCTGTTGCAAGACCCATGACCTGTGACTGAGACCAAGCTATCTGACACTGGGCAGCACATTTCTCTCTAGAATATCTTGATAGTCTTGAGATTTCATTGTACCCTGCACAGATTCAAGACACCCTGTGCCAGATGCAGCAAAGCAGCCCCAGAACATAACAGAACCTCCTCCATGTTTCACAGTAGGGACAATGCTCTTTTCTTGGTATGCTTCATTTTTGCGTCTGTGAACATAGAGCTGATGTGCCTTGCCAAAAAGTTCCAGTTTTGTCTCGTCTATCCATAGGACATTCTCCCAGAAGCTTTGTGGCTTGTCAACATGCAGTTTGGCAAATTCCAGTCTGGCTTTTTTATGATTTGTTTTCAACAATGGTGTCCTCCTTGGTCGTCTCCCATGAAGTCCACTTTGGCTCAAACAATGACGGATGCTGCGATCTGACATTGATGCACCTTGACCTTGGAGTTCACCATGAATGTGTTTAGAGGTTGTTCTGGGCTCTTTTGTTACCATTCGTATTGTCCATTTCCTCCTGCGGCCACGTCCAGGGAGGTTGGCTACAGTCCTGTGGATCTTAAATTTCTGAATAATATGTGCAACTGTAGTCACAGGAACATCAAGCTGCTTGGAGATGGTCTTATAACCTTTACCTTTAACATGCTTGTCTATAATTTTCTTTCTAATCTCCTGAGACAACTCTCTCCTTTGCTTCCTCTGGTCCATGTTTAGTGTGGTACACACCATGTCAACAAACAGCACAGTGACTACTTGTCACCCTTTAAATAGGCCGAATGACTGATTACAAGTTTGTAGACACCTGTGATGTTAATTAGAGGACACATCTTGGTTGAACATGTCCCTATGGTCAAATTATTTTCAGTCTTTTCTAGGGGTACCATCATTTTTGTCCAGGCCTGTTTCATGAGTTTGTTTTTTAAAATAATTCTGTTGAACCACAATTCAAAAGCACTGTCTGATTTTCATTGGTTAATTTTCATAGAATTTTTATTTATTACCACTTTTGTCAGATTCAAGTTATTTCTGTGACCATTGTGGGTTTTTCTTTCATTAACAGAGGGGTACCAACAATTTTGTCCACGTCTGTATGTATTGACTGAAATGTATATCAATATGCTAATGTACCATGCATTCTCTCTCTGTATAAAAGAGCTTACAATACATGCCTCAAGAAGCACACACAGGACGCACATACACACAGCACAACACAGCGCACAGCGCTACAGTGTGTCTCATTATGATGGAGGAAATAAAACTCTGAAACCTTCCAGCTCTTCGCATCTCACCTGAACTTATTTGTTCCTTCACAGTGCCACAGCATCTCAGTTGGATTCAGGTCAGGACTTTGACTAGGACACTCCAAAATCTTCATTTTGTTTTTCTTAAGCCATTCAGAGGTGGACAGTGGTGTGTTTTGAATCATTGTCCTGCTGCAGAACCCAAGTGTGCTTCAGCTTGAGGTCATGAACAGATGGCCAGACATTCTCCTTCAGGATTTTTTGGTAGACAGCAGAATTCATGGTTCCATTTACCACAGCAAGTCTTCCAGGTCCCGAAGCAGCAAAACAGCCCAGACCATCACACTACCCCCACCATATTTTATTGTTGGTAGGATGTTCCTTTTCTGAAATACTGTGTTTGTCATGGATGGCCCTCACAAGCCATCATAAGATGCCACAAATCGCCGGTGAGTTTGCACAGTTTATTAATGAACAGAAAAGGGACAAAATAACAAGCCACGGGGGGCTAAAACACACTACCATGAAATACAGTCACTGACAGGGAATAATGGACACATAAGGAGGCACACTTACAATTACAGAAGATGAGTGGTCAACGCACGAACAGAGGAATGCTCGCTAATGTCCGACAAGGGGTAGTTCTTGACGAGATTGCCGCGTCTTTTCGTTCCCAGCTGCCCTTTTGCTGCTGATGAGACGAAATGCAGCTCAGCTGTCAAACCTGACAGCCGGAAGCCCCTCCGAGCGCTGTCACAATAAAGGCTCTGGGAGCCAAAAGAGGCACACAGCCGTCAAATGGGCGAAGATAGTGCATGGCTCGAGCGCGGACGGGATTGGCGCTCGAACCATGACAGTGTTACTTTTACATCAGATGTAGTGGGACACACACCTTCCAAAAAGTTCAACTTTTGTCTCGTCAGTCCACAGAGTATTTTCCCAAAAGGGTTGGGGATCATCAAGATGTTTTCTGGCAAAACTGAGACAAGTCTTTATGTTCTTTTTGCTCAGCAGTGATTTTGCCATGCAGGCCATTTTTGCCCAGTGTCTTTCTTACGGTGGAGTCATGAACACTGACCTTAACTGAGGCAAGTGAGGCCTGCAGTTCTTTGGATGTTGTTGTGGTGTCTTTTGTGACTTCTTGGATGAGTCATTGCTGCGCTCTTGGTGTAATTTTGGTCAGTCAGCCACTCCTGGAAAGGTTCACCACTGTTTCATGTTTTCGCCGTTTGTGAATAATGGCTCTCACTGTGGTTCGTTGGAGTCCCAAAGCTTTAGAAATGGCTTTATAACCTTTTCCAGACTGATAGAGCTCATTTACTTTGTTTCTCATTTGTTCCTGAATTTCTTTGGATCGCAGCATGATGTCTAGCTTTTGAGGATCTTTAAGTCTACTACACTTTGTCAGGCAGGTCCTATTTAAGTGATCTCTTGAGGTTTCAGGTTTTTTTACCCTTAATAATAAACACCTTCATTCAAAAACTGCATTTTGTGTTTACTTGTGTTTTCTTTGTCTAATATTTCAATTTGTTTGATGGTCTGAAACATTTAAGATAAGATAAGATAAGATAAGATAAGATAAGATAATCCTTTATTAGTCCCACAATGGGGAAATTCCAGGATTGCAACAGCACAGGGATAGCAACACTCAGAGCAACAATCAGAAGGCAAGAAAAAACAACATCTAGTAAACATATGTCCATATTACTATAAATGTATATATATAGACACACAGTGCAGAGCATTATGGTTGGTTGGTGAATGTGCAGCAGAAAGTCTAAGCTCTCTCTCCGCGGATGCGGCGGGCCAGCTGGAAGTCTTTGGGCATGATGGTGACCCCCTTAGCGAAGAAGAGACCACCAGGTGGGCCTCGCTGGTCTCCGTCAGAGCCATGACAGCGAAGCTCAGGAAACGCAGGACGGTCTTGAAGTCCTGAGTGATCTCCCTCACCAGGCGCTGGACGGGCAGCTTACGGATGAGCAGCTCCGTGGATTTCTGGTAGCGACGGATCTCTCTCAGAGCCACGGGCCTGTGACGGCGAGGCCTCTTCACTCTGCCGGTGGCCGGAGCGCCTCTCCGAGCAGCCCTGGTGGCTAGCTGTCTCCTGGGGGGCGTCTTCCTCCAGTAGATTTTACGGGTGGTCTGCTTGGTTCTTGCCATCGCTCTTTATTATTCTGTCTTATATTTCTTGCACGCCGCCTAAACTCCAGCCCGGCACCCGCGTCGTTTTCGCTACAGCTCCCGGTATGTCGAGTTTCCCATTAGCACCGGGCGGCGGCCAAGTGCTAGCTAGCACTAGCTCCTCCCCACTGTAACGTCTCCCGCTGCAAACCGTGGCTCCGTCCGCCGACCCGGGAGACCCCCGGGGCGATCCGTGATATATATACAGAGTGAAAGGTGTAGAAAGAAGAAGGAAGATAAAAAAAAAAAAAAAGGCTGTTGCAACGGGCAGCCTACTCGTGTGGCGTCACCGGTCCGGCGGAACCGGAACCGGTTAATAGTCGGTTAAGTGTGACAAACATACAAAAAAATGAGAAATCAGGAGGGGGGCAAACACTTTTTCACACCACTGTATATTGAAATGAAATTGAAACTGTATTTCATTTGGTTGAAAAATTTGGCTCCCTAATTCATTGTCACTGTTCAGTTTCACTTCTTGTCATTCAGATTCACTTATTTTAATTCACTTTTTTTGTGCCACACATCCAGGACCAAGCTTCAGTCAAAACTAATCGAACCCAGATGGAAAGAACCCTGTTTTAGGTCTGCAACCTGCTTTACATGCTGTTTACGTTTTACACAGCTGCACTGATGGAGTGGTTAATTCCGAGCAATGTCCAGCAGCCACACCCCAAGTTTGGGAAAAAAAAATCATGACAAGCGTCATGTATGCTTACCAAACATTATTAACCAGGCCAGTATGGAAGGTAAAAACAGATTAGCAGAGATTAACATCAGAGCTTCCACTCATTCAAGTGTCCAGAGGTGTGGCAGCCTAGGAGATGCTGTCAGGACACTGTTGTTTCAAGAACCAGATGCTTTTCTGTGAGAGATGTTTCTTCTCACAAAAGTTCAGTGGAGTCAGAAAGAGGACAAAGGTAAATAGCTTGTACTAATATTAGCGGTTTTTAGCGTCATAGAAAACATAATTATGAAATGGTAATAAGAATGAAGCATTCTGCCTTCTCAGAGTTATAGGGTTGCCAACCGTCCCATTTTAGCTGGGCCGTCCCATTTATTGGGCTAAATATGTTTGTCCCAAGCGGGATGTGCATTGTCTCATGTATTCAAGGCCACCTTTATGAATGGGCTAGGCTGGGCAGAAGCCCAGGAGCCTACAAAGATTAGGGCCGATCATGAGCCAATGAAAAAGGTCACATTGTTGTTAATGGGTCAAATTCTATGTCCACCATTTGATATTCATATGTGGCTGCTGATTGGTCTAATTTTCAAGTGCCTCACATGGGTACCAGTAACAATAGCCTATCAGAGGAACTGCTTTGACATGCGACTATGCCTGCGACCGAAAGACCACCTGACGCATTACACTCTCTGGTTGAGTGGGTCAGGGATGCTGGGAGACCACCCGACACATTACACCCTATGGTTTGGTGGCTTAGGGACTCTGGTAGGCCACCCAACTTGCTTTGTTTTTGTTGGACTCTGCAGGGTGAGAGACTTGTTTTTGACCCAACTGACCTTGTTCCACCACCACCCTCCCTGGAAGGGTGATTTTTCTGTTGTTGCTTGGGGTGGGGGTGGGGGGTAGGCTCCAGCCCTCCCGCGACCCGAAAAGGATTACGCGTAAGATGGATGGATGGATGATTGGGGGGGGGGTTCGTTGGTTTGATTTTTGTGTTGATGTTATTTTTGGGTGTCTGGTATCCACCCCTTAAAGACGGGGCTCTGATAGTATTCTGAGCATGGTTGGGGAACCATATTCATGCTTTGAGTTTATTGTGGTTATTTTCTGTATTTTCCCCACCTCAGCTTAGTTTGGTTATCGTATTTATGTTCATGGTCATATCTTTAATTATGTTCTCTTGGGTTTGCCATTTATTTCTGTTTGCTATGTTTATCTTCTGAGTTCTGTCTTGTTATCTTAGTGTTAGTTTAGTTTTTCAGAGTCTTCTTTATCAGTTTTACATTTATCATAGACACGGTTATGTTTGGTTATTTATGTTTGTCTGTTATTAGGATTCTATCAGGCCATGCCCTCACTTTAAGTTCACGTATTAGATCTCCTTCGTTAATATTATCATGTTTTTGGTTTTGTTTGGGTTTTATTGTCACAGTCACAACTATGATTTTGATGATTTGTATTCTCGTGGTTATGTGATCATGTTTATTCCTGTCATGCTTTGAGTTTGGGCTTTTGTTTTGACAGCGTCTTTCATTTACTTCCGGTTTTACATTATGAGCTTTTTGCTTTGTTAATTATTCATGGCTGCTTTTGATTTTCTGATTACTTATTGTACACAGGTGTTCTTGATTTACTGCTCTATATAGACACGCTGCACTCTGCTCTCATTGTAGCAATCTACTGTGTTACTGTTTTCTGGTTATGTTCATGTCACATCAAGTATTAAGTTATGTTATGTTCATGTCATGTCTGGTTTATTTTTGGGTTAAAATAAACCACTGCAAACCACAGCTCCAGCTCTTGGGTCCAGTCTATCCTGTTTGTGCGCCATGAAGAGCCACAACTCATGACAACTATGACCTATAAGCAGCCTTCTTCTTTTGGCTGCTCCCTTTAGGGGTCTCCACAGTGGATCACCTGCCTCCATCTCACCCTATCCCTTCATTTTCCTCTGTAGCATCAACCCTCTCCATGTCCTCTTTCACTAAATCCATGAATCTTCTGTGGTCTTCCTTGTTTCCTCCTGCCTGGCAGCGCCATCTTCAATATCCTTTGTCCAATAACCTTATGGGGGTCCTTTTTTCTAAATCTCATAGCATCACTCATTTATTTTTACACATTTTAATACTTTTAGCATATTTTACTTAGATTTTTTTAATTTCAAAAATTTGTAGTTTTTTAAGCTATCCATTTAATATTATCCAGTCCAATAAGTCTTTGAATTGATTTTTTTAAACCTCTATGCAGTTTCCATTGAAATAATAAGATTTGTTCTTAAAAGTGGTGTTAAAATATAGCTTCACTGTTCTATATATTGATAGTATCACAGAAACTGGCTCAGACTTTGTTTTTGGTAAACTGGTGTGAGGTGTATGTTGCTTGAAATAAGACAACCCCCAATACTTTTTTTGATTATTTGTTTTGGCATCTTATTTGTTCTGCAGATTATAATGGGGTTGTTTCCTGTAAAGTACAAATGTGTTATTGCACCTTTTGCCCGCATAATGGCATTTTTGCACTGATCATGAGCTAAGGACTATGGGATTTGCCATAGTGGGAGTTGTAGTTACACTGCAATTTCCCAGTTTGGGCTCAATAAAGTACATCTATCTATCTAGTTGATCTTCCTCCTTCATCGTTCCCTGTCCCACCTGGAGAAGCCTGGGAGCACTATAAGGATCATGTTCTTTGATTTCTCCAGTGCTTTCAACACCATCCAACCAGTGATCCTGAGGGACAAGCTGCTGTGTGCAGGGATGGACCAGCACCTGTCATTGTGGATCCTGGACTACCTCACAGACTGACCACAGTTTGTGCAAACTCAGGACTGTGTGTCTGACACCATCATCTGCAGTACAGGGGCCCCATGGGAACAGTTCTGGCCTGCTTTCTGTCCACCCTCTACACTACTGACTTTTCATGCAACACACCACACTGCCATCTACAGAAGTTCTCTGATGACTCTATGATCGTCAGCCTCATCTCTGATGGGGATGACGCGGAGTACAGAGGACTTAGCCAGGACTTTGTGGACTGGTGTCTGCGGAACTGCCTCCAGATAAATGCTAGGAAAACTAAAGAACTGGTGGTGGACTGCTGCAGGCATGAACAACCCCCGCCCCCCCACAGCACCTGTAAACATCTAGGGAACAGACATTGAGATGGTGACATCTTACAAGTACCTGGGTGTTCACCTGAGCAACAAACTGGACTGGTCACACAACACCAACACGCTCTACAAGAAGAAACAGAAACCTCGAGCGGAACTATAGCTCATAGAGGACGGCCATCCATCTCGACCAGCTGGGTTGAAAAGAAGGGGTAGAAAAGTAGGAGGCCTGGCAGTAGCTACATTCACATCTCTGACATCAAGCTGGCTGTGGTCCCTGGTAAATGCAAGTATTTTCAATGTGGCACCTACAGTCATGTGAAAAATTAGGACGCCTTGTATAAGCCTCTGTGTGTGTGTGTGTGTGTGTGTGTGTGTTTTAACATATTTGGACATACGGATATTTAATATCAATGTTAAAAATACTGAGAGATGGTCCATGGGGTGCTGGTGAGATGAATGTAGCATAGACATGTTTTTTGGAGTTCCCCACAGCATGGAAATATTGTTGAAAACCGTCTTTTTTGGGCACTGGACTCTCCGCTTTCACTGCTCTTTTGCCCTTTCTGCCCTACAGTTAAGTGGTAGGTGAAAATGTCGGGTAAAACTACACGAGGGGGAAAAGCAGCTGGCCGTTTGTTAGCTAACATGGAGGCTAATGAGAACTGAGACCAAGCTAGCAAGAAATCACCAGACTGGTCACCAGCTGAAGAGGAACATGAGTTTCCACTCACTTGGTATAAACTATCAAACAAGCTCTTGCAGTCTTTTAACGAGCGGTTTGATAAGTTCGAGCAGAGTTTTCAGACGACTTTGTCCGCCCAGCGGGAGCTCACGGATAGGCAGTCTGTCTATCGCCGAGGGCCAGATGGCTGACCAAGAACAGTGCATTCACGATATGGAAATTTCCCTCACTGAATTGCAGCAAGAGAATAAAAAACTGCGGGCCAAGCTTTCTGACCTTGAAGGGAGATCCAGGCGTAACAACATAAGAATTGTTGGCATCCCGGAAGGTGAGGAGAAAGGGAGGCCAACCGAGTTTGTCTCCAACCTGATCCCAAAGCTGCTGGGGGTGATAATTTTACCAAGCCAGTCGTCATTGACAGAGCACACCGCATGCAGCGGCCTAAATCGGCAGAAGGATCTACACCACGTATGATCATCGCACGAGTACACCTAACTGATAGATCAAAATTGAATTGATTGAGACTGAATCAATAATCAATAGGCGGTTTCCAAGTTTTGAGCCATTTATTCTGCTCTGATCAGAGGAGGGGAAACAGTCACAGCATCAACTGTCTCAGAGCCCGTTCACACGTTCTCTCCAACATGCATACTAAATGTGGGGCTCTTTATACCCTAAGCAGACAGTCCTTGAGCTTATCAATAGGCCGGAGACAACTGGAGCAGTCTCCAGGAGATCCTCCCTGGAGACAGCCTTAACTGCCGTAAACTATAGATGACTCCGGACGTCCTGAACAAGCTTTGATCTAAACATGACTCGGTCATCCTGATTCTGGATATCCCGAACAGAACAGTTTGGTATGATAGAGCAATAAACTAGGTCATTACCTTCGTCATTATTTACAATCTTGCCCAGCCTAATCTCACAGTGAAAAACAGACATTCCTACAGGCTCTGAAACAATGGAAAATCACAGAGAATCACAGTGAATCAGACATTGGCTCATTATACGCACCAAATATAAAATAAGAATAGTACAGCATTAAAATCACATAGGATATTTTCATGTTTCATTATATTATTCTATCACTAGGAGATGGGAAGATTAAGCAGTTCCTTGAGACCAATGATAACACAGGGTTACAAAACTAATTTTTTTGTAAGTTGTCTGTGTTTTTCCAACTGATTTAAGACAATTTTGCACCGCTGAATCCGAAAATGACATCTGTTTCTCTTGATCAGGTGCTAAGTAAAAACCTGTACTTAGTACTGTGCATGTACACACCTTTATGTAAAGGTAACTACATGTAAATAGAATGTTATGTCATCATTGTTCAAAATTCAGAGAATTTCAAGATATAAAAAAGAATTTTGCATCATATAAAGCAAAAATACCTGTACATGTAAACAAAAACGTATAAAACGTGGCAATAATTCAAAACGTTGACCTGATTGAGCAAAACCAATGTGATTTTTGGATTCAGCACATCAAAATTGTCTTAAATCAGCTAAAAAAAACTTAGACAATAAATTTGGTGTTGACCAGTGTAATGGGGAAGTGAATGATACAGTGTTATTTGAGACACTCAAAGTGTAGAGGGCAAATTATTTTTTATCAAACAACATTGAAAAAGGCTAAGAGAAGTAGATTGGGACAGATTGAAAAAGATTTACAAACTGCTGAACAGGTCTACAGAAAATCATTGCTTCAAGCAGATAATAATACAATCCCGAAATTAAAATATGAATACAACTATATTTTGGGAGATCAAGTGGGCAATATTTTACTTAAATAGAGGCATTTTGAACTTGGTGACAAGCTACAAAAGTTACTGGCAAGGCAATTAAAAGGCGAACAAGCAAAACAAGCCATTTACAAAATAAGATCTAAATTTGGAGGGCGCTTACAGACTTAAGGGACATAAATGAATGTTTGAGAGAATTTTACTCAGAAATTTACACCTCTAAATCAACAACCACACAGGAAGACTTTGATAAGTTTTTTGATTCATATCATTTCCCCAAGTTAGATGTAGCTTTCAGGGAAAGTCTGGACGTAGAGTTCTCAATATCAGAGTTACAAGATGCCATCAGAGGATTCCCCACCGGGAAGGTGGCGGGTCCTTATGGGTTTGGGCCAGAATTTTACAAAGCCTTTTAAGGGGTGCTTGCACCTTCTTTGCTGAGAATGATTAGAAACACGTTTCAGAACAGACAGCGTCCATTTTTTTTTCTTTAGTGAAGCAAATATCTGTGTTTTATTAAAAAAGACAAAGATGAAACTGACCCGGGTAGCTACAGACCTATTGCTCTATTAAATTACGATTTGAAAATAATTACTAAAGTTCTTGTTATGACCCGAGCGCTAATGTTATTTGTGCTTGGGCTATTCCTGTCAGGTCTTGACAGCGGCGTTGTTATTCCGGCTCTCCGAGCTCTTATTGTGACAGCGCTTGGGGGGGCTTCCGCTCAGCTGTCAAGACCTGAACAGCTGTTCTGCATTTGCGGTCGTTAGTGGTCGGCTTCTTAAACCGACGCTAGCGGCTGCATCCTTGCAGCAGTGTCCGTCGCTGATCGTCGGAGCGATCGTATGCCTCCCTGTGTGTAGACTTGTTGGTGTCATAGCCTCAGCGGCTTGTATTATTGTGATTTTCACCGTAATAAAGACTTTAACACAACTCTCTGGTGACGGTGTGGCGTCTTATGGTGGCTCGCGAGGGCCACCGCATGACAGTACACTGCTGCCACAAAACGGCGTTTACGGTGACGCCAACCTGAGACGCCTTTCACCAGTGAGTTAGTGTCATAAGGACATCGCTTTTTCCTGTCTGGGTACGGTGTGCTGGAGGAATGCCGTCGCGGAGGGGCCGCGCTCGGAGTTCGAGCCATGAGCTGGCGGACGTCCTGGAATACGTGGATGAGACGCTCATCTCTGCTTCCCTCCTGGACTACAACCATGACGTACACTGGTACCTGGACTGCGCTGAGGATGTACTCAATCATCTTTCTCCCCGCTACGCCGACCACCCAGAAGTCGACGCGAGGAGGGCTGATATCGCCGCGCAACGTGAGATACTCCGTATGGTGGAGGAGGACTACGGCAAGAAGCAGAGGAGGAGGCGTTCCCGCTCCTCGCCTTGGGATCCCGTTCCTGTCCTCGATCCACTCCAGGAGTTCGCACCATTTGGGGGGCCGTCGTAGACGTCGGCGCCGCGGCCAAGGGCATCCCCAGCAAGCTCCTGTTCCGGGCCGCCGGAATGACCCAGTCAACCAGTCAGCTGTCTCTTCGGCGTCATGTCAGGAGGGAATTCCTGCAGCCTCTCTTCCCAGGCCATCTTCCCCTGCTGTCCGGTCAGCATGTTGTGCCCGGCCCGCTTCGGCTGTCGCTCCCTCGTCCTCGACGCCTTCTCCAGCTGCTGTGTGTGACAAGAGCCCTGCTTCGGTGAGCCCCGCCCATGGGTCCTCTCTTACCATCCAGCGAGCCGAGGGAAGGAGAATGCCCCCTAGAGCTGGCACCACCTTCCCTTCGGGAGACAGGCAAGTTCATGTTCACTCCCCTACTTATAATAGTGATCTGTCTTGTCTGACTCCTGGGGGTGGAGTTCGGGGTTTGCAGCCCCCCGAGCTCCCACCACCAGCTGTAGTCTCCGCTGAGCGGTCCTCGGCGTTAGGTCTACGTCGTTGAGCAAGGAGGAGGCCTGCGGTTCTGGGAATAATCCCGGCCCCGCAGCCACGTTTTGGACAGAGGAGAAGAGCGGACTGCGGTGTGGAGCCTGAGCCGACGAGGAAACGTCCCCGGGTCTCCATGGAGGAGCAGCCCGAGCCAGCGGGTCGAGGGTCCCCTGCCGCCACGCTGTGCGGGTTATTGGTGTGGACATCAGCGCGAGAGGATCCAGCTGCAGAGACCATCATGCCGGCTGCGGAGCCCAACGCAGCTGAGTGGGAGCCCGACGACGAGCTTCTACCCGAACCTGGATCGACGGAGTCCTGGATGGCTCCAGAGCCCGAGTGCAGGCAAGTGCTCTTCTTTGTTTTCCTTTGTGGTGTGCTAGAGCATTTTTGCCTGCCTCGCGGGGAGGCAAGCGAGGGGCAGCCATCTGCTGCACCCGAATTTGTCTCGCTGGGCTCTGGCGCTGCCGGGGATACTGATCCCAGTCCTCTCTGTTCCTCTGAGCCTCTTCACAGTGTCGCCGGCTTGGAATCTATTGAGGTCACGGTGCAGGAGGTCCTAAGTTCGGGGGTGGAGGTCGTCGCCGATGCGGTGCCGACCCAGTCGGGGTCCGATGAGGCCCAGTGGGGGTCCGACGCAGGTGCAGCTGTGACCCAATCAGGGTCCGGCGAGGCCCAGTCGGGGTTCGACGCGGGTGCAGCGGTGACCCGGTCGGGGTCCGACGCGGGTGAAGCGGTGACCCAATCGGGGTTCGACGCAGGCGGAGCTACAACGGCCGCATCGGTGTGGGTCAAGGTCGGTGGAGGAGCTGCAGACCCTTCGCCGCCTGATGTGATTTAGGCTCGTCATCACGATTATTCCCCTCTCAGGAGCCACCAGCTGGGGTCGTCAGCGCTGGGGGCCGTTGGAGGTTTTCTTCTTGCAGGCTGGCGCTCCCATGTAGTTTCGCTCAGGGAGGTAGCCGCACGCTATTCCTCCACAGTTCTGGTGGCTGAGGGATGCGGGTCGGCCACCCGAGGAGCTGTTTTTCTTGTTCGGCGCCTTGGGTCAGCCACCTGATGGACTATGTTTACTGCTGGATGGTCTGGTTCGGCCGCCGGAGGACTTGACTCTCGGAGCCTGGGACTGGGGCAGGCCGCCCGACCACATACTGTTCCCCATGATTACCCGTGGCCCATCGGACGCGGGGAGGCCGCTGGAACTATGCCTGGGGCGTTTGGTCTCCGCCTGTCATCCTCTGTTTGGACCATACGGTGTAAGGTCATCCGGAACGATTAAATTGCTTCATGTATGTTTGATGTAGCATGCTTTTTGTTTTTTTTCCCCCCTCTCCTACCTGAGGGGTTATAGCATGTATTTTGTGGTTTTTCATAGGTACCCTGGTGTTTGAGGCGGATGTTTTTGGGATAAACAGTTCTTTTGTGAATGTGGCTGAGGTTTCATGCACTTGGGTGACTTGGGAGCATAAATTGATCCATTGTGGCATTTAAGAGTTTGTGTGTGAACAGTGTGGAAAGACCTTCACTCAAATGAGTTTAGACCACATGAAGTCATGTACTCTGGAGTTAAACAGTTTGTCTGTGGTCACTGTGGGAAAACCTTCTGTGTCGGGTAAATTGTGCTCTGTGTGGTTTGTGCCCCATGTATTGTAACTCTTGCCCTGTTTGTTTTGTTGTTTCTGTGGGAATGTTATGGGTATGTCAGGGGATGTTTTTTTGGGGGGTGGGGGGGCCTTGTTGGTATTTGTTTCGCTCCCTCTTTGCCTGTTCCTCCATTCACTCGCCCTGTGGATGTGTGTGTGTGTGTGTGTGTGGGGGGGGGGGGGCTAGGCGTTACAAGGCGTTCGGAGCCCACCTTTGAGGGAGGGGTACTGTTATGACCCGAGCGCTAATGTTATTTGTGCTTGGGCTATTCCTGTCAGGTCTTGACAGCGGCGTTGTTATTCCGGCTCTCCGAGCTCTTATTGTGACAGCGCTCGGGGAGGCTTCCGCTCAGCTGTCAAGACCTGAACAGCTGTTCTGCATTTGCGGTCGTTAGTGGCCGGCTTCTTAAACCGATGCTAGCGGCTGCATCCTTGCAGCAGTGTCCGTCGCTGATAGTCGGAGCGATCGTATGTTATGGATTAATACTACATTACCTGTCTGTGGTGTGACCGTCTCATCCTGTGAACCTGTGAGTGAGCTTATTAGCTTTATGCCTCCCTGTGTGTAGACTTGTTGGTGTCATAGCCTCAGCGGCCTGTATTATTGTGATTTTCACCGTAATAAAGACTTTAACACAACTCTCTGGTGACGGTGTGGCGTCTTATGGTGGCTCGCGAGGGCCACCAGATGACAGTTCTAGCAAACCGGCTCGGTAAAAATATAGCAAGTATTATTCACCCGGATCAAACAGGATTTATTCCTGAGAGGTATTCATTCTGTAATGTTTGCAAAATTCTTAGTATCATGCATGCAGATTATAGTAAAGATGACAGAGCTGCCATACTGTCCTTAGATGCTCACAAGGTATTCGATATGATAGAGTGGCCGTACTTAATTGCGGCGCTCAAGATATTTGGGTTCAGCAACATTTTTATAGAGTGGGTTAAAATTTTATATAGCAACCCAAAATCCGCTATCTTAACAAATGGGGACAGATCTAATCTGTTCTCTTTACAACGTGGTGTCCGTTAGGGGGACCCACTGTCTCCTTTACTGTTTAACATAGCACTAGAGCCCTTGGCCACTGGTATCAGGGGGCACCCAGGCATTAAAGGCATTAAGTTGGGCAGTATTGAGACTCGTGTTACCCTGTATGCGGACGACCTGTTGGTTTGTTTAGCTGCTTCTGTGGCTTCAGTCCATATTTTACTAGAATATATTAACTCCTTTGGAAGCATCTCTGGTTATACTATAAACTGGGGAAAGAGCGAATTCATGCCCTTAACTGTCACCATGGGTTGAGATGCCGTCTCGGCACTCAGCCCATGTTTTCCCTCATCCCTGCTTCCCATTGAGCAGCGTCTCAGCTGGCCCCCAGCTGGCAGCATTATGGACGGCTGGGGCCAATTAGTCTTCATCAGCTGGGGCGCTGCCAATGAGGATAAATAGGAGCAGCCTCGATGACTCGGGGCTGCGACATAAACACATTGCTAAGCTGAAGCCCCTTCGTCTGGTGTCAGCTTATACTCCTCTTGCAGCATTCCTGTGTTTGTATCCCGCTGTGAGTATGTACGTCTTGTTACCCCCACGTCCGGTACGAGCTGCTTACCTCTGCGCTGTGCAACCTGTGAGTGTACGTCTGCATGAGTATCTGTGCTCTCCTCATCCCTTCCCCTTTACCCTGAATAAAATATCACGACTCACTGGCTTGCCCCTGGCTCTGATTGCCCGGCTCCCTAGAGTCGGATATGACAGTATGTCGCAGCCAGAAGAGCTACCGGCGGCCGTGAGTTGCCGTGGAAATGTACCTTTCTGTCCGGGTGTCAGCGCTGCTAGCATGCCGTTTCCCAGGAGTCACTTCCGGCGCCAGGGCGACGAGCTGAGGTCCATCTCGGAGGCTGTCGACGGGACGTTCTTCACCCTGCACGACGCCTCCAACGCGAGACGCTGGCATCCGGGCCGTGCTGAGGAACTCCTGGACTGTCACCCTCACTCTCTGTACCATCTGGAGGACAGTGCCAGGATAGACGCTGCAGGTACACAGCGAGAGAAGCTCCACGGGGTGGATGGAAATCCCGGCAGGGAGTCGAAGTGGGCGACGTCTTTCCCCGCTTCGGAGTCCCGTTCCTGCCGCCATTCCAGTCCGGGAGTTCGCGCCAACCAGAGGACTTCCCCCGACCTGCGCCACGTCACTCGGGATTCCCTTCAAGGAGCCGCAGCTGACAGCAGTTATGTCCGGGGTCGAGTGGCTGTCACGAGCTCTACTGTGTTTCCTGTCACCACCTTAAGGCATGTGGCGGTGGCAGTGAGATTGATGGTGAGGACTTCAGGGCTACGAAGCTTTCCCGTGCTCGACGCCTTCCTCGTCTCGATCTCCGATCTGGAGCGGCGAATCCTGGGTTTCCCCCTCGCTTCGTCCCCTGGGAGTAGTCGTCATCACATCGCCGAGTCACCTCTGCACGAACCTCGTCCGGATCCAGTTCTGAGTCATCGTCGGGACCGTTCCTCCCACGCAGCTGTCATCCCTTCGCCTCGTCAGTGTGGAGATTCTACAGCCTCGTCCCCTGAGCCTCGTTCCCCCGCTGTCATTCCTGGACATTCGGGCTGGCTCACCCCGGCTGTTTCCCCCTCCTCCTCGACGCGCTTCCTGACCGCTGTGTGTGCCTGGAATCCCGGCCTGGTGAGCTCTCTGCTGGAGACAACGCGAGCGACCCTCAGACGAATTCCCGGGGGGTCCTCCGTTATCGCCGGGCGGGGAGAGGAAGAAGCAGAATCCACTACAGCAGGCGATACTCAACCTCCAGGGGGCAGGCAAGTCATTGTTTTTTCACACCTGCTTAATGATTTGCTCTGTCACATCCCTGGAGGAGAAGTTCAGGGTTCGCAGCTCCCTGAACTCTCCCCACCTGCTGTAACCTGTATGCCTAATCCCGCATCCTCTGTGTCTCTCTCCGCCGAGCGGTCCCCGGCTCCGGGTCAACGTGGTGGGATATGGAGAGGGCCTGTGGTTCCGCAGCTACATTGCGGACGGAGGAGGGGGGACTGACTGCTGCGTGGAGTCTACGCCGACGACTGAGCGTCCCCGGGTCTCCACGGAGGAGCGGTTCGGTCCGGCGGAACGAGATTCTTCTGGCTTCACGCCGAGTGGATCGTCGGCGGGGTTACCTGAGCTGGAGGGATCTCAAGCTGCGCTGACCATCGTGCTGGCTGCGGGGCCCGACGCGGCTAGATGGGAGCCTGACAACGACCTCCTGACGACGGATCCTGGATCTTCGCAGTCCTGGACGGCGTCAGAACCCGAGATCAGGCGAGTGCTCTCCTTTCTTTTCTCTCTTTTTATCCCCGAGCACTTCAGCCTACCTCCAGGGGAGACGAGCCGGGTGCAGCCGTCCGCTGCGTCTGAGCTCGTCTCGCCGGGTTCTGGCGCTGCCGGTGATCCTGATTCCGGTTCTGTTTTCTCTTCTGAGCCTTCTTCCAGGGTCACCGGCAAGGAGTTGCTGTTCCTCGTGGTGCTGGAGGGTCCGGGTTCAACGTTGGAGGTCGGTTCTGGTGCAGTATTCAACGTGGGTTCGCCTGAGGCCCGATCGGGGTCCGACGTGGGTGCTGCCCCAGTATTGTCCAGGTCCGGTGAGGAGGTGGCCGTTTTCCTGCGGCCTGACGCCCGCCGCCCTCGTCATCGGCTCTCCCCTGAGCCTCTTCCACCGGGATCCGCTCTGATCCTTCGCCCGTCTCAACGGTCCTGGTGGTTGAGTGATGCGGGTCGACGACCCGACCCACAGAACTTTCGGTTCGGTGATCTGGTTCCCCCCACTGGTCTGTTTCCCTCTGGGCAGCCTGGTTCGGCTGCCGGTGGACTGGATTCCTGGGATCTGGGTCCAGAGTTCGCCGTCCGAACACTTCTCTTTCCCTGATTCGCCAGCTGGACAATGGGCGGGGAGATCTCCGGAGCCATCTCGGCCATTTTTGGACTCTGCCTGCCAATCACCTCGGGTGTCACTTTTTCTTTTGTTATTAAGGTCACTCGGGTGTAATGTTTTGTCCTGTTGGTGGATTCGTTTTTATAGTGCTGTGTTTTCCATCGCTCATGCTCAGCATTTTACTTTTTGTGCCATGTTTTTAGCCTCGTTTTTTGTATTGTAGAGTTATGTTTTGTTTTCCGTAACACCATGCTCTGCAGTTATCCATTTATTCCAGTCACTTTCATTTCTTTAGGTGACTGGGTATTTATATATTCGTGTGTGTGGGTTTTTCTTTGCCTGCACTCAGTATTTCTTTTTTGTCCTGTTGGTTCATTATAGTCATGTGCCTTGTTTTCCGTAACACCATGCTCTATAATTGTCATTTGTTCCAGTCACCCTCACCTTTCTTGGTGACTGTGTGTATGTACTTAAATTAGCGCTGTGTATAGGTTCCCCTTTATTTAACCGTACTCAGCATTTTTTGCCCTGTACCTTTTTGGTGGTTCTTTTTTCCTTGCTCTGGGTCACGCATGGTTGGTGCTCTCTGGGTAGTATGTAACCGGCGTGCTGACCCAGTTCTTCTCCCCATCTGTACCTGGGTTAATTATTCTGTTTTGTCAGTATTGTATTTGGGTTTTTCTTTCCCGCTACCCTACATTGCCCCATTGGTGTTGTCCTTCCCTTGGCTTCTTCCCCTCCGGTCCGCCTCCCTTCCTCCCACCCTAGGTGGGGGGGGGGGGGGGCTGGGATGTTCCTGGTCGTTCAGGAGCCCGACCTTGAGGGAGGGGCTCTGTCACCATGGGTTGAGATGCCGTCTCAGCACTCAGCCCATGTTTTCCCTCATCCCTGCTTCCCATTGAGCAGCGTCTCAGCTGGCCCCCAGCTGGCAGCATTATGGACGGCTGGGGCCAATTAGTCTTCATCAGCTGGGGCGCTGCCAATGAGGATAAATAGGAGCAGCCTCGATGACTCGGGGCTGCGACATAAACACATTGCTAAGCTGAAGCCCCTTCGTCTGGTGTCAGCTTATACTCCTCTTGCAGCATTCCTGTGTTTGTATCCCGCTGTGAGTATGTACGTCTTGTTACCCCCACGTCCGGTACGAGCTGCTTACCTCTGCGCTGTGTAACCTGTGAGTGTACGTCTGCATGAGTATCTGTGCTCTCCTCATCCCTTCCCCTTTACCCTGAATAAAATATCACGACTCACTGGCTTGCCCCTGGCTCTGATTGCCTGGCTCCCTAGAGCCGGATATGACATTAACAGACCAACTCACTGATGACTTCTTGACAAAATTGCCTTTCAGAGTGATGGAGGAAGGTTTCACTTATTTAGGGCTTAGACTAACTAAAAACCCTCAACATTTTTTCAAATTTAACTTCACAGAAACAATAGAGAGAGACTTAAAAAATATTTAGTTTTGGATAACATTGCCTCTGTCTATGATTGGTTGGATGAATGCAGTTAAGATGGTGAGCCTACCTAGGTTTTTATACCTTTTTCAGAACTTGCCCATATACTTAAATGCATTGTTTTTTAAGAAGCTCAATTCTATTATTTTACCATTTGTGTGGGGATTACAAATTGCATAGGATATCTAAGGCCCACCTCCATAAACTCACTAGCAAGGGTGGCCTGGGACTGCCTGTTTTTAAATATTACTACTGGGCATCTAAGTCCAGGGCATTAACCTATTGGAAGTGTGCAAGTGACAATGTTGAGGAGAACCCTTTATGGTTGCAACTTGAAGGTGCTGCTGTTACAATGTCCTCACTTTCCGCTCTTCTTTTCTCTGATTCTACCCCAGTAGTTAAATTAACTCAGCAAAATTTCATTGTGAAGAACTCCGTGCGGATACTAAAACAGATAAAAGTGGCTTGTCGGGTTTCAAATGTTTTCATGCTTGCTCCAATATGTAAAAATCACTTATTTTTGCCTGGACAGTTGGATGGGGTGTTTACAGTCTGGAGAGAGAGGGGTATCAGAAGTTTTTCAGATTTGTACATCAATGACCAATTTGCATAATTTGCTCAGTTAAGTGCTAAATTCAATCTTCCAAACTCACACTTTTTTCGTTACCTACAAGTCAGACATTATGTCAAGGAAAATTGTCCACAATTTGGTTCCACTTCCACAACCCATCCCTTTCTTGAAAACCTCTTGCTCCCTCCACACTCAAAACACTCAATATTGAAATTTGTGTGCTCTTTCACAAACCCAGTTTCCTCTGGTTTTATTAGGGAAGCGTGGGCCAAAGACTTGAACTCTGAAATATCTGTAGAACTTTGGGAGAAGGCACTGTCCCAGGTTCATTGTTGTTCTATTAATTCCAGGTACAGATTAAGTCAATACAAGGTGTTGCACAGACTGCATTACTCAAAAACAAAGCTGAATCATATTTTTCCAGCTGTGTCTCCTGCCTGTCATAGGTGTCATGTTGCTGAGGGTTCATTAGCACATCTGTTGTGGTTTTACCCTAAACTGCACAATTTTTGGGCGGCTGTATTTGAGCATCTCTCAAAAGCCTATTCCAGAGACATTCTGCCTAACCACGATTTGGCCATCCTTGGATGCTCTACAGAGACTTCATTCTTACCGCACGACACACAGGTTGCTCTGCATCTGGGCATGGTTGTGGCCAAAAAACTTTTTCTTCTCACTTGGAAGTCTACCTCTCTACCCTCTTTTGCCCATTGGCTCAGTGAGATGTTGTCTATTATTCAGATGGAAAGACTGCAGTTGCACAAACCTAACGAAGAGAACAAATTTAAGAGACTCTGGGGACCCTTTCTAGCCCAGTGTCATATCAGCATACATTCTTAGTGACCTTAAATCTCAAGAGCGGGCTTACTGTTGAGATGGTTTTTTTCATTGTAAGCAAGGAAGAAAAAAAAAAAAAGAGGAAGAAATAATGTACATCTATTATTGGGTGGCAGCCATTTTTTTTTTGTTTTTTTTTGTTTTTGTTGTTGTCGTTGTGGTGTGTGTGTGTGTGTAGGAGGGTGGGGGGCATTTATCTTCAAGTTGTGTGTTTGTGTTGTCTAAGTTATGTGGTATTTCTTATGTGAAAATACATAAATAAAATGTTAAAAAAACTGGGAGATTAATGTAATACACCTGAGCAATTAAAAATAAATTAAAGACTTTTTCAAATTTTCTGTAAAATGTAATTCTGAACAAATAGTGAGGAGTAAATTAGGACACCCCCCATCTTTTTTAGGACACCCTCACATTCATTCCTACTTAAAATGGCTAAAATAAATGTTAAAAAATACAAATAAAAACAAAAGCAAGGTTAGACATGGATATGTGAACATTTATTAATAAAGAACTGAATATTTAATGGGGTATCCTAATTTTTTCACATGACTGTACAAGTGCAATGCTTTCCTTAATATCAAATCCACAGTCTGCCAATACTATGTCTACTGGTGACAGCTTCTGAAGAGAGCCACACTCCCAGAATTTTGTTGTGCTGTACTACTGTACAATGACAATAAAGGCTCTTCTATTCTATTCTCCTCTTGCAAGAGTAAAATTTAAGCCTAAGGTGACACATGCTACAGTTCTGCTGTTCTTGCACATTTTCCGTGGGAGCATCATCAGCCTGACAGATCTGTGCTGCTTCATCAGATGTTCTTTCCTCCATCTCAGCCAGAGGTGTGGCATCATCTGTTGATGATGAGGACAATATCATACTTTAGTTAATGAATTTTGTAATCAAAAGGAACCCCAAGATAAATTTAAGAACGAAAAACATATAGGCCATAAAGAAAGACTACCTGAATATAAAGGAGCTACATTATCCACCTCAGTCACGGGGCCAGTGGTGTTGGAGGTTCACTTGCATCCCCTGCCAGTTTTTTTTGTCGTGATCTCCTCACCCTTCTGCGTAAGCGATTAAACCTATCAGGAGTTGCAGCTTGAACCTCTGCATGCCAAATGTTTCGAAGGTTTCTGGACAATCTTTACCAAGTCACTCCGAACCCAAATCACAACGTACCTTCAGACGTTCCGTACCTGCATAATTAAACACTTACTAAACCAAAATGATGATGTTCATTTGTAATATCAAAATGTGATTACTAGCTTATCAAAAGCTTCAAAACATAAGCTGAAATTAAGGCTACTGTCAAACTCTCAAAAATGTCATGGCAATCAGTGGCATAAGAGTAGCAGCTGACAGCTAGACACCAATGGAGGGATGTTTTGCCTTTCATTTGTGTTTTTTTTGGGGGGGGGGTTCAAGGAGTAAAAAGAAAATGTTCATATAAAAATTTATTTAAAAATCACTGCAGATTCTATGGTAAAGATCAGCCATGATACAACAAACCAATCTAGTAATTGGCTGGGGTTTGGTTAATTAAAATCAGCTGCTACTCTTATGCCACTGATTGCCATGACATTTTTGAGAGTTTAATTTCCACCTTAATCTCAGCTTCTGTTTTGAATCACATTTTGATATTAAAAATAAACCACAACAACATCATTTTGGTTTAGTAAGTATTTAATTAAACACGTACAGAACATCTAGGGTACGTTGTGATGGGATCTGGTCAAGTGGACCCCTGGCCAAGTGAGTACCCCAAGTGGATCCCGGGATCCAGTCTCTACATGTACTGTATATTTTCAATCCAGTGATTTATAAAGCTGTGACGAGCAGCAGCGGTAGAAAATAAACAGCAAAATTAAACACGAAGAAGGAGAACAACAACAAGACAACAAGATCGATTTTTAAACAGGAAGGAGGAGAACAACAAGAGTTTGTGTAAAACTGTTGGAAAGACTTTCCCGGTCACCAAGAAGTGTAAAAGAATATCTATATATATATATATAAAACTATGACAACTAAAAGCTGACCCGGTTTTGGCTCCATTTCTGCATTCAAAAAAAAATGTAAAAAAAATTCAAGAAGCTTAAACAGAAATTTGTCAACAAGCTATGGTTAACCAAAGGATTACAAAAAGCGTATAAAAAGAAAAATTCATTATATAACGCTTGCTGCCATTTACTATGTTCGCTGCGCAGTTTGCGCAGTGTACATGACACCCATACATGACATATTGTACTGAAGTATGGGGAAATACATACAGTATAAAACAAACATATATCCAGTCTTTATGCTTCAGAAGAGAGCTATAAGAATAATAAACCAAGCTGCTTACAGGGAACCAACAAACCCACTTTTTCTTAAATTAAAAGCTCTCAAAGTTGAAAGATCTGGTTGACTTTAAAACTGCAGTAATAATGTTTAAAGTGAAGAATCTATCACTGTATAATAATACAATAATACAATAAAATATCCAAAAGTTGTTCCAAATAAGGGAGAAACAATATCATTTCAGAGGAACATGTATATTTCAAAAACCTTCAGTGAGAACTACCACCAAGCAACACTGTGTTTCAGTGCAAGGAGTCAGATTGTGGAACGCTTTTGGACCTGAATTAAAATCATGTACAACGCTTGGACAATTTAAACAAAAACTAAAGGAAGAAATACTCCAAACATATATACAAGATGACATGTAAAATCACATAAGAATTATCATATCCAGTCTGTGTTGTGCTGTTGCTTAGTTTTTTGTCACGTTTTGTCTTGGCTTTGTTCTGAATTGTAATCACTCTTATTTTATTTTCCTTTTGAATTCTTAGATGGAACATGGGTGGGCAATATAAGCTGTGGCTTAAGCCATCACCCTTTTCAGATGTTGAACTGTATAATCCAAGGAGTTATTGTTTAATTTGACCTTGTTAGATTTTTTTCCCCCTTTGTTATCTTATTCTGTTCCTTTCTTTTAATCTTTACATTTAATCTATCCATAGATGCTGGGATAGGCTCCAGCCCCCCCGCGACCCAAAAAGGATTAAGCGGAAGAAGATGAATGAATGAAAATAAAGAAGATTCATCATCATCATCATCATCATCAAAAGACTTTTCTTTTCCACCACTGCAGCTTGTCACGGCTGGCTGCCCCCAGATGAAAATCCACAGAATAGGTACATGGGACTAGAATGTTCTGAATGAGGCTTTAGGAAATTAGGAATCACTTTATAATTCACTGGATTGAAAATGCACTTGTATATGTACAGACTGGATCCTGTGGTCCACTTGGGGTGCTCACTTGGTCAGGGGTCCACTTGACCTGTATCTTGTTGTGATTTGGGGATGGAGTGACCTGATACCGGTTTAGAAAAGGTGCCCAGTTAGCATCACACACTAGCATTTCATAAGCTGGTCTGCCTGTAAAAGCAAAGAAAACAGGAGGAAAATACTTAGGTGTAGAACAAATTCAACCACTTACACATTTGGAAGTGTGTAGTGATATACTTTTTCTAACTACTTGGATATCGGAGTCTTTGTTTAGCTTAGCTTTGTCTAGTTTAGCACTGCTAACATAGGCAAAATGCTATGACCAAGCAAGTTTTAACCACTCAGCAACAACAGAGTTATATACAGTAAATCATGCCATACCTTTATGAAAATGCTTTGAGCACACCACCATCGATAAAGGAATGTGGTTCAAAGTTATGTTGGGTCTTCGCACGGCTGCAATCCCGGCCATGCGTCACCTCTTTGTTAGATCCAAAACACAGACTGTGCTTTTTATCTTCCACGTCTGAAAATGATAAAAGCCTATTACGTCATTAATCTTTTTCCATGATGGTTGTGAGAACGACTATTGCAGTTTACAACACAGCAATACTTCCCAATGCCTGCTTCTTTGTGATGCTACGTAGACATAATCTCAGCGAACTACCATGGCCTACCCTTCCCAGAATGTACTTGGTCAATCTTGTAAACACTACGTCACACTGGGGAGCCTTTTAGGCATTCTTAGCGAGTTTTATGCCTCTCCTTAGGTTAGCTCTGGCAGTGCTGTACAGAGAGCTGTCCCTTTGTCTGAAGGCTGAGTTGTGGGCTCTGATCAGAGCCTGGACTTCACTGGTCAACCAGGGTTTGCGGTTTGGAAATACTCAGATGTGTTTGGTGGCTGTCACATTTTCTACATGGCATTTGATTTAGAAAAGGACAGATTTGGTGTAGGAGTCCAGGTCCTGCTGTTCAAAGATGCTCCAATCAGTGCAGCCAAAGCAGTCTTGTAGCTGGAGAAGAGCGTTTTCAGGCCAAGTTTTAATTGTTTGTTTGGTTGGGGGGAACTCTTCCTAAAGGGGGTGTAGGCAGGAATCAGAAACAGAGAGAGATGGCCTGATTGTCCAAGGTGGAGGAGGGGGGTGGCTTTGTAGGTGTGCTTATTGTTGCTTTTAACACGATCCAGTGTTCTTTCCCCTCTTGTGGGACACTTAACATGTTGGTAGAATTTGAGGAGTACAGTCTTCAAGCATCCATCCATCTTCTTCCGCTTAATCCTTTTCGGGTCGCGGGGGGGCTGGAGCCTATCCCAGCATCTTTGGGCGAGAGGCAGGGTACACCCTGGACAGATCGCCAGTCCATCGCAGGGCCAGCACAGAGAGACAGACAACAATTCGCTCTCACAGTCATACCTAAGGACAATTTAGAATCCCCAGTTTGATGCCAATTAACCTAACTTGCATGTTTTTGGTATGTGGGAGGAAACCGGAGAAATCCTGGAGTAAACCCACGCAGACACGGGGAGAACATGCAAACTCCACACAGATCACTGTTGGTTGGGGGCTGGGATCGAACCCAGGCTCCCCCAGCCAAGGTTGAGTTGCTGTGCTGCCGCATTGCTAACCACTCAGCCACCGCACTGCCAGTCTTCAAGCATGTTTTGTTAAAATCCCCTGCAATAATGTGGACTGCATTGGGGTGATCTCTTTGCTGTCTGGTGACAATGTGCTGGAGGTGATTGAGTGCTAAGCTAATGTTAGCATCAGGAGGAACATAAATGGCTGTTAAAATTACTGCTGTTAGCTCGCAGGGGAGATAAAAAGGCCTACACAGGAAGGGCATGGCCTCTAAGTCTGGTGAACAGTGGCTGTGAATTATTCTGCTGTTTTTACACCAAGTCTGAAGCACATAAATACAGAGCCCCCCCCCCCCCCCCCCAGAATCAGCGTTGCAGTTGACAGTGTGTAGTTTGGCCAGGTAATTCCACAGCGGCAGCCAGAATTTGTTCATTCAGCCATGACTATGGCACAATCAATATGCAATAGTCCCGGACGTAGCAATTATAGGCGATCTCTGTGAGCAGCTCGTCCATTTTGTTTGCGAGGGATCTGGCATTGGTGAGAAAAATTGAAGGTAACGGTGGTTGGGAGTGAAGTTTGCGCAGCTGGGCACGATGGCTAGCCCTGCAGCCTCGTTTCTGCTTCCTCTCCCATCGTCGTCTGTGCTTGTGGGGCATAACAAACTATGGAGTGCCCGGAGGTCTGGCGATCTACCTCAGGGATGTGGTGGTAGTCGCTGGAATGGGCGCTGGAGATGTCGGAGGTGAGTTGGCGACCGATGCCTACAAGTTCCTGGCGACTGTAGTCCGAGTCCCACCCTATGCAGGTGTAACCCAGTGTTAAAAACGTGAATAAAATTATAAATATTGATACCGCTTTAAGAAGAAGGGGACACTCATTTCACAATGGGAATAGATATTTTGAAGATGGGTATATAAATACAATATAAGTTCATAAAATATGTTCATAAATAGTTAGGAACATTTTCTGGAAAGCTCTGCTAGAGTTCCCAGTGTTTTATCTGGTATATCGAGCAACCAATGGCTGCGTCGTTTGTTTGGCAGCAACAGCCAATGGGGTCATGCCAGCCAGTGGGGTCGCGCGCTCCCTCGCTCGGTATTGGTGTAATATGCAGAACGCTTTCAGACACTGCCGAGACATGACCGAGAGAATGCGATCCCTCACTGAGACGATGAGCTAACGTGCTAGTAGCAGCCTTTGCTTGGACAAAACTTTGAGATTGATTTGAACCCAAAGGCTGTAAACTCACGTGAGCGCGGGAACCCGTTGGAGCACGTGTTGCTTAGCATGGTCAGGTTTTTTTCTTTGGACTGGTTTGACCAGAACGTGGATTCTCCAGATCTGGATGGCGAGCTGAAGCCCAAACCCTATTAACGGCTAAAAGTGACTCAACTAGTCTCCTGGAACGGACACTAGAGAACTGTGAATATTATAAATATATTTTGGAGTACTTTATTTTTATTTTTTCCCTTCTATTATTGTATTTATAAGCGCTGTGTTTTTGTTTAAGTGTGCATACCTGTAAAAATACACATAGTTGCAAGTTCCCATATATCTGTGTTGTGTCATCTGTTGTTACGCCCTCCAGGCTCCTACAAACCTAGGGTCTATCTGACCTGGCCCAATTGTCCCTTCTATCCATGTAGTAAGGTTAAAGGTAACTACACTGCCATACCCAGTACCACAAAAGGGTACAAGACTGCACCTAAAGTAATATTACACACCTAAAGTGCTACAAAGAGGTGTTACAGTGGTTATACAAAAAAAATCTGGCGAGCGCAGCCAGGAGCCTGTAGCATTGCGACAACAGATGTGGATTCTGTTTTGACCCCTGACCAAACAGTTCATATACTGTCAAAATGGACTTTGTGGAAAAATATGGTGTTAAAGTCCCAAATGCAGTCATTGTCAGCGGTGTTGTCGACAAAGAAAAAGACAAAGATGTTTTTAAGTTCCTAGAGCAACATGGCGCTATTCGCAGGGTACTTAGCATTGATGATAACTCGTCTGAATGTGACAAAAGTCACCTTGTGGAGTTCGAGTCTGGATTAGCTGTTGAAACATTAGCACCTGCGTTGCCGTACTTCTTTCCATCCACTGACAATCCTGATGTTAAGTACTGCATTCAAGCCTTAACTGATGTGTACACTAAAACTGTAGGGGGCAGTGTTACTGAGGCTTATCTTAGCAACCTGAGGGGTTTAGCTAATTAAGTGGAAAAGGTTTTGAAGAGGTGTTGCGGGAGGTTATGTCCACAATAGGGAAGTCTATTGAAGCTGCTGAGACAGCTAAAACGGCCTCTGTCGCTGTTGATCCTGCTTTCCCTACTGTAGAACCCATACTAAAGTGGAGTCTCTCCTCTACTCCAAGTTGAAGTGCCTCGCACCCCTAAAACCACTCAAGCACTCTTCCAAAGCCCTCTTAGACCAAACTTGACACCTCAAATGTTGAGTCCAGCTGATTTTAACCCACCCGAGGTTCAGAAAATTGTAGTCGAGCATGTCATTAAAAATGCAGAGAAGCCGTCAAACACCCATTCCTCCTTGAGAATCAGAGCTTTCTCTGGCAAAATGCCAAGACCGTATACTGAAGCTGATTATGAAACATGGCGTTCACATGTTGACTTGATGATGGAAGACACTTCTTTGTCTGACATGGAAAAATCTCGCAGGATCCTTGAAAGCCTTCTTGCTCCTGCGTCTGATGTTATTCACCCTCTTGGGCCTGAAGCCACCTCTGCCGACTATCTTAAGCTTTTGGACTCAGCTTTTGGGACTGTTGAAGACGGTGAGGAACTGCTTGTGCGATTCATGAACACTTTCCAAGATTATGGAGAAAAACCCTCTGCATATCTGCATCGTTTGCAGGTGGCGCTCAGTCTCACAGTGCGTAGAGGTGGTCTAGAGCCACAGGAAGTGGACAAACAGCTTCTCAAGCAGTTTAACAGAGGCTGTTGGGATGATAATCTGCTAAAGGAGGTACAGCTGGAACTAAAAGATAAACATCCACCTGCGTATGCAGAGTTATTGCTTCACCTTCGCACTGTTGAAAACAGACAAGAAGTTAAAAACACACGCATGAAAAGACACTTGGGCGCCACAAAACCAAAAGCAGCCTCCTACAAACAAACAGTCACCGAAACAAGTACAAATAGTGAAGTGGAGTCTGACAGTCTGGAAGAACTGAAAAAGCAGGTCGCTGATCTAAAAAGCCAATTAGCTGCTGTTGTGAAACAAAAGAAACAAGCACCACTGAAGAAAGACCCAACTAGGAAATCTGGAAATAAAAAACCTGACCATGCCAAACCTGTAAACTTACATTCATCCAGCCGTTCCAGTACTAGAGCCAAACCATGGTATTGCTTCCGCTGTGGCGAAGATGGGCATATTGTAGCCACTTGTGAGTCAGAGCCAAACCCTGCACTTGTAGCTTCAAAACGCAAAGAACTAAGAGTAAAAAGACAGATTTGGGACAGTCAGAACCCCAAATCCTCTTTAAAACTGAAGTCTGCCACTGTTGCGGGACAAACAGAGGCTAGTTCAGAGATGACCCGTCCCAAACCAAAAGCTCCATTCAAGACACGTGCTAAACTGAAGTCACACTACAAAACAGACTCCTTTAAATTTCCTAAAGGTCTAATTGGTACAAAAAGTACAGCACAAGTGAAAGTGAATGGCTGTACTGTGAGCTGTTTGTTAGATACAGGCTCCCAGGGTCGCGAAGCACAGTGCACTCTCTCCTGGAGGCGGTAGCTGGAACCTGTGCCCCCAACGGACTGCATTGGCTGTAATGTGGATGAGGCACAACTGGAGCTGCAGAAGGTTGACTCCCGCCGATGATTGCTGGCCAATGGTGAAGCCAGATGGTGATGGCGACTGACCAGCGAGGAGACCAGATGAGGGAAGAGACTGGTCATCGGAGGCTTCCAGCGAAGATGTGGGACTCACGGTGACCTCAAGTGACTGTGGTGGAGAGCCTCAACAATGGCGGGAACCCTCAACAACCTTGGGCGGAGGCGGAGCACCCACGGCGGCCTTGGACAGAGGCAGAGCACCCACGACAGCCTCGGACGGAGGTGGAGCACCCACGGCAGCCTTGGACGGAGGCGGAGCACCCATGGAGACCTCCAGCAGAGAGGGAGGACCCACGGAGACCTCCAACGGAGATGGAGGATCCACAGACTTTCCCGGTCACCAAGAAGTGTAAAAGAATATCTATATATATATATATAAAACTATGACAACTAAAAACTGACCCGGTTTTGGCTCCATTTCTGCATTCAAAAAAAATGTAAAAAAAATTCAAGAAGCTTAAACAGAAATTTGTCAACAAGCTATGGTTAACCAAAGGATTACAAAAAGCGTATAAAAAGAAAAATTCATTATATAACGCTTGCTGCCATTTACTATGTTCGCTGCACGGTTTGCGCAGTGTACATGACACCCATACATGACATATTGTACTGAAGTATGGGGAAATACATACAGTATAAAACAAACATATATCCAGTCTTTATGCTTCAGAAGAGAGCTATAAGAATAATAAACCAAGCTGCTTACAGGGAACCAACAAACCCACTTTTTCTTAAATTAAAAGCTCTCAAGTTGAAAGATCTGGTTGACTTTAAAACTGCAGTAATAATGTTTAAAGTGAAGAATCTATCACTGTATAATAATACAATAATACAATAAAATATCCAAAAGTTGTTCCAAATAAGGGAGAAACAATATCATTTCAGAGGAACATGTATATTTCAAAAACCTTCAGTGAGAACTACCACCAAGCAACACTGTGTTTCAGTGCAAGGAGTCAGATTGTGGAACGCTTTTGGACCTGAATTAAAATCATGTACAACGCTTGGACAATTTAAACAAAAACTAAAGGAAGAAATACTCCAAACATATATACAAGATGACATGTAAAATCACATAAGAATTATCATATCCAGTCTGTGTTGTGCTGTTGCTTAGTTTTTTGTCACGTTTTGTCTTGGCTTTGTTCTGAATTGTAATCACTCTTATTTTATTTTCCTTTTGAATTCTTAGATGGAACATGGGTGGGCAATATAAGCTGTGGCTTAAGCCATCACCCTTTTCAGATGTTGAACTGTATAATCCGAGGAGTTATTGTTTAATTTGACCTTGTTAGATTTTTTTCCCCCTTTGTTATCTTATTCTGTTCCTTTCTTTTAATCTTTACATTTAATCTATCCATAGATGCTGGGATAGGCTCCAGCCCCCCCGCGACCCAAAAAGGATTAAGCGGAAGAAGATGAATGAATGAAAATAAAGAAGATTCATCATCATCATCATCATCATCAAAAGACTTTTCTTTTCCACCACTGCAGCTTGTCATGGCTGGCTGCCCCCAGATGAAAATCCACAGAATAGGTACATGGGACTAGAATGTTCTGAATGAGGCTTTAGGAAATTAGGAATCACTTTATAATTCACTGGATTGAAAATGCACTTGTATATGTACAGACTGGATCCTGTGGTCCACTTGGGGTGCTCACTTGGTCAGGGGTCCACTTGACCTGTATCTTGTTGTGATTTGGGGATGGAGTGACCTGATACCGGTTTAGAAAAGGTGCCCAGTTAGCATCACACACTAGCATTTCATAAGCTGGTCTGCCTGTAAAAGCAAAGAAAACAGGAGGAAAATACTTAGGTGTAGAACAAATTCAACCACTTACACATTTGGAAGTGTGTAGTGATATACTTTTTCTAACTACTTGGATATCGGAGTCTTTGTTTAGCTTAGCTTTGTCTAGTTTAGCACTGCTAACATAGGCAAAATGCTATGACCAAGCAAGTTTTAACCACTCAGCAACAACAGAGTTATATACAGTAAATCATGCCATACCTTTATGAAAATGCTTTGAGCACACCACCATCGATAAAGGAATGTGGTTCAAAGTTATGTTGGGTCTTCGCACGGCTGCAATCCCGGCCATGCGTCACCTCTTTGTTAGATCCAAAACACAGACTGTGCTTTTTATCTTCCACGTCTGAAAATGATAAAAGCCTATTACGTCATTAATCTTTTTCCATGATGGTTGTGAGAACGACTATTGCAGTTTACAACACAGCAATACTTCCCAATGCCTGCTTCTTTGTGATGCTACGTAGACATAATCTCAGCGAACTACCATGGCCTACCCTTCCCAGAATGTACTTGGTCAATCTTGTAAACACTACGTCACACTGGGGAGCCTTTTAGGCATTCTTAGCGAGTTTTATGCCTCTCCTTAGGTTAGCTCTGGCAGTGCTGTACAGAGAGCTGTCCCTTTGTCTGAAGGCTGAGTTGTGGGCTCTGATCAGAGCCTGGACTTCACTGGTCAACCAGGGTTTGCGGTTTGGAAATACTCAGATGTGTTTGGTGGCTGTCACATTTTCTACATGGCATTTGATTTAGAAAAGGACAGATTTGGTGTAGGAGTCCAGGTCCTGCTGTTCAAAGATGCTCCAATCAGTGCAGCCAAAGCAGTCTTGTAGCTGGAGAAGAGCGTTTTCAGGCCAAGTTTTAATTGTTTGTTTGGTTGGGGGGAACTCTTCCTAAAGGGGGTGTAGGCAGGAATCAGAAACAGAGAGAGATGGCCTGATTGTCCAAGGTGGAGGAGGGGGGTGGCTTTGTAGGTGTGCTTATTGTTGCTTTTAACACGATCCAGTGTTCTTTCCCCTCTTGTGGGACACTTAACATGTTGGTAGAATTTGAGGAGTACAGTCTTCAAGCATCCATCCATCTTCTTCCGCTTAATCCTTTTCGGGTCGCGGGGGGGCTGGAGCCTATCCCAGCATCTTTGGGCGAGAGGCAGGGTACACCCTGGACAGATCGCCAGTCCATCGCAGGGCCAGCACAGAGAGACAGACAACAATTCGCTCTCACAGTCATACCTAAGGACAATTTAGAATCCCCAGTTTGATGCCAATTAACCTAACTTGCATGTTTTTGGTATGTGGGAGGAAACCGGAGAAATCCTGGAGTAAACCCACGCAGACACGGGGAGAACATGCAAACTCCACACAGATCACTGTTGGTTGGGGGCTGGGATCGAACCCAGGCTCCCCCAGCCAAGGTTGAGTTGCTGTGCTGCCGCATTGCTAACCACTCAGCCACCGCACTGCCAGTCTTCAAGCATGTTTTGTTAAAATCCCCTGCAATAATGTGGACTGCATTGGGGTGATCTCTTTGCTGTCTGGTGACAATGTGCTGGAGGTGATTGAGTGCTAAGCTAATGTTAGCATCAGGAGGAACATAAATGGCTGTTAAAATTACTGCTGTTAGCTCGCAGGGGAGATAAAAAGGCCTACACAGGAAGGGCATGGCCTCTAAGTCTGGTGAACAGTGGCTGTGAATTATTCTGCTGTTTTTACACCAAGTCTGAAGCACATAAATACAGAGCCCCCCCCCCCCCCCCCCCCCCCAGAATCAGCGTTGCAGTTGACAGTGTGTAGTTCGGCCAGGTAATTCCACAGCGGCAGCCAGAATTTGTTCATTCAGCCATGACTATGGCACAATCAATATGCAATAGTCCCGGACGTAGCAATTATAGGCGATCTCTGTGAGCAGCTCGTCCATTTTGTTTGCGAGGGATCTGGCATTGGTGAGAAAAATTGAAGGTAACGGTGGTTGGGAGTGAAGTTTGCGCAGCTGGGCACGATGGCTAGCCCTGCAGCCTCGTTTCTGCTTCCTCTCCCATCGTCGTCTGTGCTTGTGGGGCATAACAAACTATGGAGTGCCCGGAGGTCTGGCGATCTACCTCAGGGATGTGGTGGTAGTCGCTGGAATGGGCGCTGGAGATGTCGGAGGTGAGTTGGCGACCGATGCCTACAAGTTCCTGGCGACTGTAGTCCGAGTCCCACCCTATGCAGGTGTAACCCAGTGTTAAAAACGTGAATAAAATTATAAATATTGATACCGCTTTAAGAAGAAGGGGACACTCATTTCACAATGGGAATAGATATTTTGAAGATGGGTATATAAATACAATATAAGTTCATAAAATATGTTCATAAATAGTTAGGAACATTTTCTGGAAAGCTCTGCTAGAGTTCCCAGTGTTTTATCTGGTATATCGAGCAACCAATGGCTGCGTCGTTTGTTTGGCAGCAACAGCCAATGGGGTCATGCCAGCCAGTGGGGTCGCGCGCTCCCTCGCTCGGTATTGGTGTAATATGCAGAACGCTTTCAGACACTGCCGAGACATGACCGAGAGAATGCGATCCCTCACTGAGACGATGAGCTAACGTGCTAGTAGCAGCCTTTGCTTGGACAAAACTTTGAGATTGATTTGAACCCAAAGGCTGTAAACTCACGTGAGCGCGGGAACCCGTTGGAGCACGTGTTGCTTAGCATGGTCAGGTTTTTTTCTTTGGACTGGTTTGACCAGAACGTGGATTCTCCAGATCTGGATGGCGAGCTGAAGCCCAAACCCTATTAACGGCTAAAAGTGACTCAACTAGTCTCCTGGAACGGACACTAGAGAACTGTGAATATTATAAATATATTTTGGAGTACTTTATTTTTATTTTTTCCCTTCTATTATTGTATTTATAAGCGCTGTGTTTTTGTTTAAGTGTGCATACCTGTAAAAATACACATAGTTGCAAGTTCCCATATATCTGTGTTGTGTCATCTGTTGTTACGCCCTCCAGGCTCCTACAAACCTAGGGTCTATCTGACCTGGCCCAATTGTCCCTTCTATCCATGTAGTAAGGTTAAAGGTAACTACACTGCCATACCTAGTACCACAAAAGGGTACAAGACTGCACCTAAAGTAATATTACACACCTAAAGTGCTACAAAGAGGTGTTACAGTGGTTATACAAAAAAAATCTGGCGAGCGCAGCCAGGAGCCTGTAGCATTGCGACAACAGATGTGGATTCTGTTTTGACCCCTGACCAAACAGTTCATATACTGTCAAAATGGACTTTGTGGAAAAATATGGTGTTAAAGTCCCAAATGCAGTCATTGTCAGCGGTGTTGTCGACAAAGAAAAAGACAAAGATGTTTTTAAGTTCCTAGAGCAACATGGCGCTATTCGCAGGGTACTTAGCATTGATGATAACTCGTCTGAATGTGACAAAAGTCACCTTGTGGAGTTCGAGTCTGGATTAGCTGTTGAAACATTAGCACCTGCGTTGCCGTACTTCTTTCCATCCACTGACAATCCTGATGTTAAGTACTGCATTCAAGCCTTAACTGATGTGTACACTAAAACTGTAGGGGGCAGTGTTACTGAGGCTTATCTTAGCAACCTGAGGGGTTTAGCTAATTAAGTGGAAAAGGTTTTGAAGAGGTGTTGCGGGAGGTTATGTCCACAATAGGGAAGTCTATTGAAGCTGCTGAGACAGCTAAAACGGCCTCTGTCGCTGTTGATCCTGCTTTCCCTACTGTAGAACCCATACTAAAGTGGAGTCTCTCCTCTACTCCAAGTTGAAGTGCCTCGCACCCCTAAAACCACTCAAGCACTCTTCCAAAGCCCTCTTAGACCAAACTTGACACCTCAAATGTTGAGTCCAGCTGATTTTAACCCACCCGAGGTTCAGAAAATTGTAGTCGAGCATGTCATTAAAAATGCAGAGAAGCCGTCAAACACCCATTCCTCCTTGAGAATCAGAGCTTTCTCTGGCAAAATGCCAAGACCGTATACTGAAGCTGATTATGAAACATGGCGTTCACATGTTGACTTGATGATGGAAGACACTTCTTTGTCTGACATGGAAAAATCTCGCAGGATCCTTGAAAGCCTTCTTGCTCCTGCGTCTGATGTTATTCACCCTCTTGGGCCTGAAGCCACCTCTGCCGACTATCTTAAGCTTTTGGACTCAGCTTTTGGGACTGTTGAAGACGGTGAGGAACTGCTTGTGCGATTCATGAACACTTTCCAAGATTATGGAGAAAAACCCTCTGCATATCTGCATCGTTTGCAGGTGGCGCTCAGTCTCACAGTGCGTAGAGGTGGTCTAGAGCCACAGGAAGTGGACAAACAGCTTCTCAAGCAGTTTAACAGAGGCTGTTGGGATGATAATCTGCTAAAGGAGGTACAGCTGGAACTAAAAGATAAACATCCACCTGCGTATGCAGAGTTATTGCTTCACCTTCGCACTGTTGAAAACAGACAAGAAGTTAAAAACACACGCATGAAAAGACACTTGGGCGCCACAAAACCAAAAGCAGCCTCCTACAAACAAACAGTCACCGAAACAAGTACAAATAGTGAAGTGGAGTCTGACAGTCTGGAAGAACTGAAAAAGCAGGTCGCTGATCTAAAAAGCCAATTAGCTGCTGTTGTGAAACAAAAGAAACAAGCACCACTGAAGAAAGACCCAACTAGGAAATCTGGAAATAAAAAACCTGACCATGCCAAACCTGTAAACTTACATTCATCCAGCCGTTCCAGTACTAGAGCCAAACCATGGTATTGCTTCCGCTGTGGCGAAGATGGGCATATTGTAGCCACTTGTGAGTCAGAGCCAAACCCTGCACTTGTAGCTTCAAAACGCAAAGAACTAAGAGTAAAAAGACAGATTTGGGACAGTCAGAACCCCAAATCCTCTTTAAAACTGAAGTCTGCCACTGTTGCGGGACAAACAGAGGCTAGTTCAGAGATGACCCGTCCCAAACCAAAAGCTCCATTCAAGACACGTGCTAAACTGAAGTCACACTACAAAACAGACTCCTTTAAATTTCCTAAAGGTCTAATTGGTACAAAAAGTACAGCACAAGTGAAAGTGAATGGCTGTACTGTGAGCTGTTTGTTAGATACAGGCTCCCAGGGTCGCGAAGCACAGTGCACTCTCTCCTGGAGGCGGTAGCTGGAACCTGTGCCCCCAACGGACTGCATTGGCTGTAATGTGGATGAGGCACAACTGGAGCTGCAGAAGGTTGACTCCCGCCGATGATTGCTGGCCAATGGTGAAGCCAGATGGTGATGGCGACTGACCAGCGAGGAGACCAGATGAGGGAAGAGACTGGTCATCGGAGGCTTCCAGCGAAGATGTGGAACTCATGGTGACCTCAAGTGACTGTGGTGGAGAGCCTCAACAATGGCGGGAACCCTCAACAACCTTGGGCGGAGGCGGAGCACCCACGGCGGCCTTGGACAGAGGCAGAGCACCCACGACAGCCTCGGACGGAGGTGGAGCACCCACGGCAGCCTTGGACGGAGGCGGAGCACCCATGGAGACCTCCAGCAGAGAGGGAGGACCCACGGAGACCTCCAACGGAGATGGAGGATCCACAGCGACTTCAAGCGATGGCTTGGACAAGAAGACAGAGACAGACACCGGATCAGAATCACTGGCAGCAGTGGAGCCCAGCAAGGAGACCTCAGAAGCAGAGGGCGTCTGCAGCTGATTCTCTCCACCTTGAGCAAGGCAAGACTTCTCTAGAACTGATGGCGTTGAAACAGAACAGAGTACTTGCCTTGGCTCGAGCTCCACCACTGTCCAGGACTCCAATGAGTCCAGCTGGGGCGTCTCAGAACCATTCACCTGGACATTTGTTCCCGACGTGGTCGCCTCGGATGGAGAGAGATGGAAAAACACTGGAACATTACCGGCAGCAGTGAATCCCGGTGAGGAGAGCTTTGGATCAGAGGATGTCTGCAACTGACTCCCCACTACGAGCTAGACAAGATTTCTCCAAATCTACTGATGTTAAAACAGAACAGCGTACTTGCCTAGACTCAAGCTCCACCACCATCCAGGACTCCAGCGAATTAGGCTATGACATCTCGACCCCGTTCAACTGGCAATCCAACCCCAGCACGATCACCTCAGATGGGGAAGAAGAATGACACACTGGAACATTACCAGCAGCAGTGGAGCCTGGCGAGAAGAGATCAGGAGCAGAGGATATCTGCAGCTGAGTCTCCTCACCATGAGCCAGACAAGATTTCTCTAGATCTGCAGGTGTTAAAACAGAACAGAGTACTTGCCTGGACTCACACTCCACCACTGTCCAGAACTCCAGCAACACTGCTGCAACGGTCCCGGCAGCAGGCATGATGGTGAGTACAGCTGCAGGGCCTCCAGGCGTGATGACCAGTGCAGGAAGATTCCCTGGCGTGGCGGATGGAACTGGAGGTGGTCTCACCGCTGGCACTGAGCCTTGTGCAGTTGAAACCAGGGGACACGCTCTTGTTGGCTCATGCTTCAGTGCACTGGGACTGCTCTTCTCCCGACCGGGACTTGGCTGCGGGGCAGAAACAGAGTCCTCCAGGGCCACAGGCTCCTCCGTCGTCTGGCGGCTCCATCCCAGAACCGGCGGACACCCGGTGGAAACGGGAGGAGACACAAGAGCAGCAGGTGAAGGTGAAATAGCAACAGCAGATGGTGAGGACTCAGCCAAATTAGACATTTCATTTTCAAGTGCAGAAGAGAGAGAACACACTTGCCTTTTTTCCCCGGGAGAGGCACCGGAGTCAGGGGACGCTTCTTTGTCAGCTCAGACTTGGGCGCAGATGACACCCCAGCCCTGTGTGGTGGAGCCAGGGAGCACCTCACCAACGGCACTGGGTCCCATGATGCCGAAACCAGGGGACACTTCTTTGTCGGCTCAGGTTTCGGGACGCAGAGGGCACTCCTCTCCCATCGAGAGCGTGGCTGCGGGACTGGAACTGGAACCTTTGATGCCACAGGACCCTCCATCATCTGGCAGCTCCCTCCCAGGGCCGGCGAACATTCAAGGAAGGCATAGGGGAACACGGGAGAAGCAGGTGAGGAAACAGTGGCTGCAGCAGGCGGTGAGGACTCAGCTAAAGTGTGCTGCTGGGGTTGAGCCTCACCACCGGGAATAAGGCAAGATAGTTCATTTTGATGTGGAGGAGAAGGAAAAAGCACTTGCCTTAATTTCCGGGGCAGGATAGTGACTGCTGCAGCGTCAAACAAAGCTCATCCCAGGACTGTGGAGGCGATTTGGCGAGTAGGTGGAGACATTGGCTCATGGCGAGGTGGGCGAGGCTCTGGAGTCAGAGGACACTCTGTCTTTGGCTCAAACTCTGCTCCACCCGGTGAACCCTCCTCCAGCTGCTGCTTAAACTCAGGAAGAAGCCATGGTTTATATTCCAGTAACAGCTCCCTCTCCGCTGCCAAGACCCACTGGCACTCTTCCAACTCGTCCACACTAGAACTGTCAGGAGGTTCGAGGACAATGTGCCCGATCCGGCAGGCTGCGGGCTCTTACAGCATCGGAGGGACGGCTGCTGTTGTGGGCCATTGTTTAGGAGATAAAGGCAGGGCTGCTACTGGAAAGCAGTGACCACCTCTGTGCCCAGGACTGTTTCCTCGTCGACGCAGGCATGGACATAGGAGGGGTTTTCCCCAGCCCATGAAGCATAGATAAGATAAGATAAGATAAACCTTTATTAGTCCCACAATGGGGAAATTCCAGGATTGCAACAGCACAATGATAGCAACACTCAGAACAATAATTTAGAAGATAAGAAAATAAGAGCAGTGAATATACATATGTACACATAAATATATAAATATACTGTATATACACAGTGCGGAGCATTGTAGCTAGATGGAATAAACAGCATAACAGGATGGTGGGGTCGTAATGGAGAGGAATAGGTCCGTGAGCTCCAGATGGCTCCACAGGCTAGGTCATGCTTCAAGCACTTGTGCCGCTCCAGCCAGACACTCCTGGGCTGCATTGGGAGTGCGAGAAGCACGAGCCTCCGATAAGATGGTATGTAAAACATTAACAGTCCAACATTCCACCTCACTAAGCCCACACCGACTGTAGTCAGAGAATCCTGCCATGCCAGCGGAAAACAAACAGATTTTTAGGGAAAAATACGGGAGGGAAAAAAAAGGCAACACTCATAATCCACTGGCATCTTAACTGGCAGCAGTCTTCTGTCATGAATCGTCCTTTCCAAGGGCAAACGGGAGACGCTAAGCACAGACTGTGAGTTTGCACATTTATTAACAGAAAAACAACACTAACGAAAATACACATTTACAGATAAGGAAGACAATCGGGGAACGCCCGGGGAACTCTCTCAGATGGGAACTCCATCCAGGAGTGAGGAATAACGTAGAATTCACATTTAAATCAGAAGTCTGCTACGAGGGGGAAGCCTCGTAGCAAGCCTTACATAAAAACAGGGAAAATAATAGAATGGATGACAGGTGTGGATGACATGAGTGGAAGTAATAGAGATAACTGATGACAGCTGTCACAGCCTGCAAACCGGTCTGACAGGCGGAAGTGACCACACTGTCAAAATAAAGCACAACCCACAATGAATGGAGATCAAGGACCAATACATGAACCTGAATACACCGAAGGAGGAGCTGAGGAAAGCTAATAATACATAACTAATAATACTGAAACTCAAACAGACAAGGACAAATATGAACAGGAGGATAAATGCAAAATAATAAAGAAATCCGCAAAACCAAAACTAGAATAAAATAACAAGAAACTAAGAACAGGACCAAAAGGACAACCCAGATTACACATACAATGACCCATACAAAAATACAAAATTACCCCGAACAGAAGGAACTACAAAACATAATAGAAACAACTGAAGCATGTGCCCGGTGCTTCCCCCCGTGCTCGGCTTCATGACACATACGTACGTAAAATTTGAAATGCAACAGTATCACCCTTTCCCCTGTGTACTTCTGCATTCATTTACAATAGTAAGATAAGATAAGATAAGATAAGATAAGCCTTTATTAGTATCATGGCCGACAATCACGGCACCTGTGTGCGCACCTGCCTGTTATCTCTTGCGGCTCTATTTATTCCCATCAGGACCAGTGCGGGGCGCGAAGTCGTCTGATTCCTTCCGTGGATCACGCTACAACCTGCCTCTGTGCTTCCCTGCACTGAATTCTCCTGCCTTCGGCTTCCAAGCCCAGCAGAATGACGTCCGGGTCGGTTTCGCCCGGACCAACAACCAAATAAGCTCAATACCTTCTAAACCTGTCCATTCCCCTGTGCACAGGCGGAGCCCACAACGGCGGACCTCCTTCTCCCTCCAGGCGGCGGACTTAATTCTACTTCCAGCTAATCTGCCCGCAGACACTGTCTCCCTGGCTGCAGCTACGGTGCTACCTGAAGACTCTTCAACATCTGTTGACAGTAAGCTCAATAACATCTGACGTGCTGCATAGGTGTACTGTAAGCTGGCTACAGAGCCAGTCTGTACGGTGCTGTGCCGGCCCAGCTGGAATACATGGATTGCACTACACAACATTACACCATATAACCGCACTCACACACCCACTTACTCCATCCATCCATCCATCTTCTACCGCTTTTCCGGAGGTCCGGGTCGCGGAGGCAGCAGTTCAAGCAGAAAAGCCCAGACTTCCCTCTCCCCCGCCACCTGCTCCAGCTCTTCAGAGAGGATACCAAGGCGTTCCCAGACCAGCTGGGAGACATAGTCTCTCCACCGAGTCCTGGGTCTGCCCCGGGGTCTCCTCCCAGTGGGACGTGCCTGAAACACCTCAAGTGGGAGGCGTCCAGGAGGCATCCTAATCAGATGCTCATACCACCTCAACTGACTCCTTTCAATGTGGAGGAGCAGCGGTTCTACTCTGAGCCTCTCCCGGATGACTGAGCTCCTCACCCTATCTCTGAGGATGAGTCCAGCAATCCTACGGAGAAAGCTCATTTCAGCCGCTTGTATCCGCGATCTCGTTCTTTCGGTCATTACCCAAAGCTCGTGACCATAGGTGAGAGTAGGAACGTAGATTGACTGGTAAATCGACTGCTTTGCCTTAGAATTCAGCTCCCTCTTCACCACAGCAGACCGGTACAACGGCCGCATCACTGCAGATGCTGCTCCAATCTGTCTGTCGATCTCTCGCTCCATTTTCCCCTCACTCGTGAACAAGACCCCAAGATACTTAAACTCCTCCACTTGGGGCAGGAGCCTGTCCCCAACCCAGAGAGGACAATCCACCTTTTTCCGGCTGAGGACCATGGACTCGGACTTGGAGGTGCTGATTCTCATCCCAGCCGCTTCACACTCAGCGGAAAACCGTCCCAGCAAGAGCTGTAGGTCACTGCTGGATGAAGCCAACAGGACAACATCATCTGCAAACAACAGAGATGAGATCCTGTGGTCACCAAGCATGACACCCTCCATTCCCTGGCTGCGCCTAGAAATCCTGTCCATAAAAATTATGAACAGGATCGGTGACAAAGGGCAGCCCTGGCGGAGTCCAACTCTCACTGGGAATGACTCCGACCGAGTGTTGGCAATACGAACCAAACTCTCACAATGGTTGTACAGAGACCGAATAACTCGTAACAACAAGCCCGATACCCCATACTCCCGAAGCACCCCCCCACAAAAATCCACGAGGGACGCGGTCAAATGCCTTCTCCAAGTCCACAAAACACATGTAAACTGGTTGGGCAAACTCCCACGAACCCTCAAGAATTCTCAAGAGGGTAAAGAGCTGGTCCGATGTGCCACGGCCAGGACGAAAACCACATTGCTCCTCCTGAATCCGAGGTTCGACCAACGGCCGGACTCTCCTCTCCAGTACCTTGGCATAGACCTTCCCAGGGAGGCTGAGGAGTGTGATCCCTCTAAAGTTGGAGCACACCCTCCGGTCCCCTTTTTGGAAGAGAGGAACCACCACCCCGGTTTGCCATGCCAAAGGCACTGCCCCCAACCTTCATGCAGTGTTGCAGAGGCGTGTCAACCATGACAGCCCAACAACATCCAGGGCCTTGAGGTACTCAGGGCGAATCTCGTCCACCCCCGGGGCCCGGCCACCAAGGAGATTTTTAACCACCTTGGCGACCTCAGCCCCTGTGATAGGCGAGACATCCCCCTCGTCCCCAAACCCTGCTTCCTCTGTGGAAGGCGTATCAGTGGGATTGAGGAGATCCTCGAAGTATTCCTTCCACCGCCCGACGATATCCCCAGTCGAAGTCAACAGTGTCCCATCCGCACCATACACAGTGTGGACGGGGAGCTGCTTTCCCCTCCTGAGCCGCCTGACGGTTTGCCAGAATCTCTTTGAGGTTGACCGAAAGTCTTGTTCCATGGCCTCACCGAACTCCTCCCATACCCGGGTTTTTTCTTCAGCAACCACCCGAGCTGCACTCCGCTTGGCCTGCCGGTACACCTCAGCTGCTTCGGGAGTCCCACAAGCCAACCAAGCTTGATAGGACTCCTTCATCAGCTTAATGGCCCCCCTCACCACTGGTGTCCACCACTTGGTTCGGGGGTTGCCACCACGAGATGCACCGACCACCTTGCGGCCGCAGCTCTGGGCCGCCGCTTCAACAACAGAGGTGGAGAACATGGCCCATTCAGACTCCATGTCTCCAGACTCCCTCAGAATGTGGTTGAAGTTCTTCCGGAGGTGGGAGTTGAAGACCTCCTGGACAGGGGCTTCAGCCAGACGCTCCCAGCACACCCTCACTATACGTTTGGGTCTACCAGGTCTGAATGGCTTCCTCCCCTGCCATCGGATCCAACTCACCACCAGGTGGTGATCAGTTGACAGCTCTGCACCTCTCTTTACTCAGGTGTCCAAGACATACGGTCGCAGGTCTGATGATACGATAACAAAATCGATCATCGACCTGCGACCTAGGGTGTCCTGGTGCCAGGTGCACATATGGACACCCTTATGCTTGAACATGGTGTTCGTTATGGACAGACTGTGGTTAGCACAGAAGTCCAATAACTGAACACCACTCGGGTTCAGATCGGGCAGGCCGTTCCTCCCAATCACCCCCCTCCATGTTTCACTGTCGTTGCCCACGTGTGTATTGAAGTCCCCCAGTAGGACAATGGAGTCTCCAAGAGGAGCACCCTCCAGCACCCCAGTCACAGACTCCAAAAAGGGTGGGTACTCTGAAACATCATTTGGTGCATAGGCACAAATGATGGTCAGGACCCGTTTCCCAACCCAAAGGCGCAGGGAAGCAACCCTTTCGTCCACCGGGGAAAACTCCAATATAGAGGCAGCAAGGTGGGGCGATACAAGAATACCCACCCCTGCTCGTTGCCTCTTGCCCGGGGCAACTCCAGAAAAGGCCAAGCTCCAGCCCCTCTCCAGGACACTGGTTCCGGAACCGGAGCTGTGTGTTGAGGTGAGGCCGACTATATCTAGCCGGTATCTCTCAACCTCGTACACCAGCTCAGGCTCCTTCCCCACCAGAGAGGTGACATTCCACATACCAAAAGCCAGTTTAGAAAGCTTGGGATCAGTCCGCCAAGGTCTCCGCCATTGACCGCCACCTAATCCGCATAGCACCGGACCCCCATGATCCCTCCTGCAGGTGGTGGGCCCACTGGAGGGCGGACCCATGTAACTCCTTCGGGCTGAGCCCGGCCGGGTCCCATGGGTGGAAACCCGGCCACCAGACGCTAGCCTTCGAGCCCCTCCCCCAGGCCTGGCTCCAGGGTGGGGCCCCGGTAACCCCATACCGGGCGGGGTACACTGAATCCTTGATATACAATTTATCATGAGAGTCTGTTGGATTGTTCTTAGTCTGGCCCTTCATCCAGGACCAGTTTGTCTTGGGAGACCCTATCAGAGGCAAATTGCCCCGGACAACATAGCTCCTGGGATCACTGGGCCCCCCCCCCCCCCCACACACACACACACACACCACGATAAGGTGACGATCCACTCACTCACGTTAACAAAATAAAATACGTTAATTGTGTTAATCCTGAGTCGTGTCTGTTCTGTGGGTCACCTGAACCATGTCAATTAGTCCACAATGGGGAAATTTCAGGATTACAGCAGCACTCAGAGCAACAGAAAATAAGATAATAGGAAGAGAACTGGTTAGCCAAAGCAGTTGTGTGTCTAATCACGTGTTGTGTAACTGTGATTTATCTAATCCTTCTCTCATATTTAACTGCACAGTAGCCTGGTGGAGCACCCACAATTTCATTGTACTATACAACTGTACAATGACAATAAGGCCTATTCTATTCTAAAAACTGCACAACATGTTCTCGTTAGGCGATGTGGAGCGTCAGCTTACGTGTTCAGTCATGCTCGTATTGATTCCTCCTGCAGGAGGAATATTCACCTTTGGGACCGCTGCTCAGTCTCAACCAGCAGCAACAGCCGCACCAGCAACAGCCACAGTCACATTTGGAAGTTTTAGTTCAAGAAGGCTACTTTCTCTTTTCCTTTCATCCAAGCTGCTTGACATTTTTTTCTTGGCATGCCCCACATCAAAAATCGTTTTTGTGTGGCTACAAAGGGACATTTTTTAAGAATTTGTCATACAGAGGAAGACCTATGTAGCAACTGTAATCACAGGATTAAAGGGTGACCAATGAGCCACTGTCATTACTGTATTACTGAGAGAAAACAAGTCCAACCACTCAGTGTCCGGAGAAAACTTCACAGGTGTGTTTGTCAAGAGGTTTAATAATTCACATGAAACTTCAAACGTAAACTAAAAATAGATCTCAATAGGCCATATTTGGACCAACATTTTGGCAATTGTAGCTATAATTGGTGATCTTTACAGATGAGAGTGGAGAAACAGAGATAAGGTGAGCCACTGCAAGGAGCAGCTGAATTAACTGTGATCCTTGAAGTCCACTAACAGAGTAAAGCATTAACAAAAAAATTACGGGCTTCCTCATTGTCATTAATGACGCATCCTGCTGAGTAACAGCACAAATAAGACTGGAGTGTAGTTGCAAATGAAATTAAGGCTATCCCAGCTTTATCTCCAGCCATTTCAATGACTGTGGAAGTAATTGTGTCCCTGTGAGCGTCTGAAACCACACGAGCGCAGCTATCCTGGTTAGCTTAGCAGAGCGACCACCTGTTTTATGGCTAGTCTTTCTATGGTCTGCTCTAGTGGGTGATTTGTACTTTTTCACAAGGGGTAATGGGGGTTTTCATCAATTTAGCATGAGGTGTAAGTCTATAAATGTAAATGGCATTCACTTATATAGCACCTTTATTCTCATCTCTAGATGACCAAAGCGCTTTACAGATCCCGCTATCCACCCATTCACACACTGATAGTGGCATAGCTGCCCAACATGGCGCTGTCCAGACCCACCAGGAGCAATTGGGGGTAAAGTGTCTTGCCCAGGGACACAACGGCAGGATATGTGGGGAGAGCAGGATTCTAACCGCCAACCATCCGGTTATTGGATGACCTGCTCTACCTCCTGAGCCACTTCCGCCCCACAAAAAAATGTAAATTAGTTATAATTTTATAAGAATAAAGGTGCAAAGATACGATAAAATATGCCAATTAAAAAATTTAAAGTCACAAATTACAATTTTGTTACACAGAATAGAAATTTAACCAGCTTCCAGATGAGTGTTGCAAATTTGTAAGAAAAAAACTTGCAAATTTATAAGAATAAAGTTGCAAATTTATGAGAAAAAGATTAAATTTACAGGGAAAAAAGTCACAATTTTATTAGAAAAAATTGTCAACATTTACAAGAAAAAAAATCTAATTTATGAGGAAGAAGTTGCAAATTTTGAGGAAAAAGGTCACAAATTGATGAGAAAAATGTTAAATTTTAAAGAAAAAAGTTTCAAACCTATAAGGGTAAAGTTGAACATTTACAGGAAAAAATTGCAGATTTACAAGAAAAGCATTGTGAATTTATGAGGGATAAGTTGCAAATTTTTAGAAGTCAAAATTTATGGAAAAAAGTTGTAAATTTTGGAGAAAGTCAAATTTATGAAAAAAAAAAGACATTTACCGGAGAAAAAGGTCACAAATTTATTAGGAAAAAGTCAAAATTTACAAAAAAAAAAAAATGCAAATTTATGAGGAAGAAGTTGTAAATTTTGAGAAAATACAGTAAACGATGTCAAGCAACAGAACACACTAACCTCTACCTGCTACCTATATGGGCTCTAGTGGAGTCGTGCTTTCAAGTTGTGACATGTACACAAGTTGTTCAATCGGACCTCGACATTCAAGAGCTAGCGCAGAGCTCTTATTTTGTAAAATTCAGAAGGAAGTTTGAAAAATACTGGCAGTAGATCAACCACCCATATTTACAGGGAATAAAACTTTTTTCCTTTAGATACAAAGAATGTGTGAAAGTGGGAAAATTAGTGAGTCTTTCAAAGAGTGAGAGTTGACAACACTTCTTTTAGATTTGATTGGCGGTTGGCGACCAGCTTACAGGTGCATTACCGCCACACTTGTTGAGAACGGGTCGTTGTAAAGATGGGGGAGGGGGGTGATAACTGAGGTATTTTGACCAAAGAATGTCACAGATGGTTCATGAAGAACTCTGGGAAGTGTGTCAACATGCAGAAAAAAGGAGATGATTATTTGACTCCTTCATCTTTGCAGAGAATCAAACAAAAAAGGTCAACTGGCAGGCTGGCTAACGCTGTATGTCTTAAAACCATCCTCCATCAGACCTGAGGGTATGGGGCTGTCCCTCTAACACAAGCACCAAATAAATCCAAGAGGGCAAACAAAAGGAAGTTCAATTCAAGTTCAGTATGAAGTCAAAGGAAAAAGAAGGAACTCCAAACTACATGAGTGTGGTCAGATGAGGACAAGAGTGACTCTGAGCCAAACTTCCTGTTCTTTTTGTAGTGTGCACTCAGCAGTCTAGACTTCCTACACCAGCAAAGAGAGGGAGAAGGCGGGCATGAGTACAGATCTAGGGCCAAAGATCACAGAAGAGAGTGGTACTTAGGGAAGAAGAACGCACAAAATACTAGTTAACTATCAATGGACCTGATGGAAGAGATGAGAAATCAGTTCCAGTAGTTCCCTTAGGCTGTTTTACCTCTGGACTCAGAGACAGGAACAAAAATGGGAGATGGGTTTAAAGAAGCAGAGAGTGCAGTTAAACCAAAAATCTAGGACTATAAAAAGAAAATATAGCTGGAAATTAAACCCTTTGAGTGTGAGAATTTGTGTGCCCCTAGTGGCAGAGCGCGGTACTGCGCCTGCCTTCTCACTGACTTTGTCAAAAGTAAGTGAGAAATTTCTGTTTTGTTTTTTTTTAAATGTACTGATTTCTTGTTCATATACTTTGAAGATAAGATGATGCGGTACCGCTGTACAAAAAAAAAAAAAAAACGGTGTCAAAAGACTGAACCATTTTTTTGTGTAAATATGTCCAATGTCCAGTTTTGACTGAGTTATGGAATTTAAAGAGGTGCCATGACATTATGCACATTAGATGCATAAATGTATTCCTATCTGAAACTTTGGATCATATTTTACATCTTTCTAATTGACAGTAAGCCATTATCTCTTACCACTTTCAAGTTATAGCCTTGGAAATCTGAATTATTTTATTAACAAAAATATTTACCACTCTTGACCACCAGGGGTATGTCGCAGTTCTGCAACATACACAGTCAGAGAGTTAAGAGTCTGCTCCAGTTCTCATTTATACCACTACCCCTTCGCCTACCCCTACCACTATGAATTGGGACACCCCTTTGTTAGATATTCCCCATACGTCCCCCATAGCCAAAAGGCAGCACGGATGTGGGGATGCACGCACGAGGTGACATCATCACGCCATGCCTCTATTAGGAGTCTGATGCAGGAGTCGTCCTCTTTGGCACTCCGCCTCCATGACAGCTAGAGCTTGCACCTCTGCACAGTTAGCTTACTTGCTCATACATTGTAATACATGTATCAGCCAGTGTTTGTATAATAAAGTTATTGTTTGGTACAACTTCTGCCTCTGCTGTCCTATTTCCAGATATAACATTTGGCAACGAGGAGAAAACGTAATGTTCTGGAGGAAAACTAATCATTTTCTTGAAGATGGAAGCGTGTCTGACACCACTGCCACCATTCCTAGCGACCCCAGGTGAGCCACCCATTCCATGGCCTCGTTGGTTTGAGTTGTTCCGCAGTTATGTGGAGGTGCTGGACCTGGAGAGACTTGGAGGGCTGTGGAGGTGAGCAAGTCTAATCTGCTGCTTGGATTTTTAGATTTTTTTTAGATTTAGTATACTTTATTGATCCCCAGAGGGAAAATTGAGGGTCATCCACCACCTGGATGGATGAAGCAGCCACGATACGGCGCTATCCCTTAACCATTCACACACACATTCACACCTAGGGCCACTTTAGAGTCTCCAATTAACCTAATCTGCATGTTTTTGGCATGTGGGAGGAAACCGGAGAAATCCCGGGGTAAACCCACACATACACGGGGAGAACATGCAAACTCCACACAGATCACTGTTGGTCGGGGGCTGGGATCGAACCCACGATCCCCACGATCCCCCGGCCAAGGGTAAACTGTGCTGCCGCAGTGTTAACCACTGCGCCACCGTGCAGTGATATTCGACAATTTGGGACAGGTGGCTACATATGAAGACTGCGTTGCACTGCTGATTGAATATTTCACTGCTCCACAAGAAGTGATGGCCCAGAGACTTGTGTTTTACCAGCGCCAACAGTGACCGGATGAGCCGTTCATACAGTATGTAGCCACCCTTCATTGTTTGGCTAGCACATGTGCATTCGGGCACGCGGAGGACAGGCTGCTACAGTCACAGTTGGAGGAGTATGCCGCAAATCCATTGATATGGGAAATGTTGCTGGAAGGGCCGGACACCCAGACAGTTGCAGACACGGTGAAATGGCTACGGGTGGCACTGTTGGGGATGTTGCACCTCCTATCAGAGTCGGAGGTGATGGAATTCGTGTCCCATCCGGACATAACAGCCTAGGTAGTATTGCAGCTAACGGGCCCCGGCCCACACTTCACACAGTCAGCTCCGCCAGTGCGGACGGTTGCCCTGGTTGCTGAGCCCCCCGACCCCACACCTTTTTGGGAGGGCCCTGAGGTAGACACCGCGGGACAGCAGGGCACCACAGCGCAATGACCCAGTGGTAAACTCAGTTTGGCCGATGACGACTCGAGTCCGCTGCACTCAGATGTGAACGCAGCCACTCCCTGCCTCAGCAGAACCCAGCAGAACCGGAGCAGCCACAAGAGCCCCAGTCTGCAGCCACACAGGACCCGGAGCCGGTCCTCACACGGCATGAGCGTTCTCGAGCTGCAGCCTCATCGCAGGAGGGAGAGTGTGATTTCCCGGACGTGGGTACAGTCGTGGATCAGAACACAGAGAGTGAACACAGCATGGAGAGAGGGCACAAACCAGACTCGCCTCCGATCCTCGCCTGGCATGAGCCTCAAGGAGCTGCCGTGGAGCCGCAGGAGAGGGAGTTGGTGGGGAAAGGGGACTCCGGTGAATGGCGACAACCTGGCGTGCATCCCACCGCCGACGACAGCGACACATCACCACGATCACAACCAGCACCAGGAGAGAGGGCGCAGAAGCCAAACTCATATCGCATCGTCGCCGAGTATCAGCCTTAGGGAACCACCGCAGCACAGCAGGATAGAGAGTTCATGGCCCTGCAGGACCCAGCAGAGCAACGCCAACCGAGGGCACATCCTGCCGCACGTGTGAATGGCACGCCGCCACTGCAGCAACCAGCATCAGATACAAGAGAGCACCAATGCAGAGTGCAGCAGAACAGATCGCTACTCGCACTACTTAATTGGGTTTGTGTCCAATGATCCGACTACCTGGACGCACAGACTGTCCCCTCATCGCAGATGAGAATTACCACACAAAAGAGGCCAGTCACCATCCAGCTGGCCGACGACTCGAGATGGCACTCCAGCCGTCTGCGAAAGGTAAGAGCAGCTGCCTTGGATCAAGACACAGCGCTGGAGCCGACCCAGCTGGTGTGGGACCCGGGCTGGGACATTGCTGACGAGCGAGCCATGACTCCAGCGAGATGAAACTCAGGTCCGTTGCAGCCGGCGCCTCTAGGGGCGCACCCACCATAGGGTCGACTGAGGCTCCTGAAGGTGAACTGTTAAAATTTACTGTGTTTTGAAATGTTTTGGCAGAGCATGGCTGCAACACTGGCAGAATAACCCACTCAGCCATGCAGAGTTAACGGGTGGTCCACCCGGTGCACCAGGTTGTGTTTGAGTCTGTTTGTGGGAAAAAAAAAGAAAGCTGCTGTAAATTGAAAGTGTTTATAATGTTTTGGGGGTTTTTCCGAGGGGCGGAATGTTAGATATTCCCTATATTAACAATAGGCAGCACAGACATTGGGACGCACGCATGAGGCGACGTCATCACGCCGTGCCTGTATTAGGAGTATGATGGTGGGAGTCGTCCTCTTTGGCGCTCTGCCTCTGTGCCAGTTATAGCCTGCACCTCTGCACAGTTAGCTTACTAGCTCATGCATTGTAACACGTGTATCAACCAGTGTCTGTAATAAAGCTACTGTTTGGTACATCTCCTGCCTCTGCTGTCCTGTTTCCAGACATAACACCCTTCAGGGCTGCGTTATGCCATTAGTAGTTGCTGATGGGTTTAACCTACATGGACACTACCCGTTTTCTCCAGAAAAAAAGAAGAGAAAGAAAACTGATGCGAAAAAGCTTCATCTCAATTTGACCTTTAGTGGCTGTCAGATACACCGCTGTGATTTATAAGTCTAGGATCAGCTGGGGTTGGTTTGAGCAACTGTCATGGATATTCTTTATGTCAATAACTGTCTCTTGTTGATCTGGTTAATAAATAATGTGCAGAGTCAAAGATGCCTTTTCTGGATATTTGTTCTTGATCAAAAGGAAGATTTCATGCAGCAGTTCAGCAGAAATGTAGTGCAGGCAGATTTTATACCCTGAAACATACAAAGATAATATGTTATGAGAATGTTCTGTGGGAGTAGGGAGCCTAGCTGGAATTGACTTTGACAAGGCTAGTGTCACATCACCCAATGATTTCCATGCTATATAAAGGTGGTCCTTAGCCATTAGAGGTAGGGGTCAAATCCCAGCTACATTCAATTCAATTCAGCTTTATTTATATAGTGCCACATCACAACAAAAGCCATCTCATAGCGCTACAAAATTCAGAGGAAACCCCACAATTTCAGAAAGACCCAGCAATCAGACAATCCCCTGTGAGCAAGCACTTAGTGACGGTGGAGAGGAGAAACTCCCATTTAACAGGAAGAAACCTCTAGCAGAACCAGGCTCATGGAGGGGCAGTCATCTGCTGCGACTGGCTGGGGGTGAGGGGATAGAGAAGATGAAAAGAACAGACATAAAAAACATGAAACAGTGAAAAACCAAGTACATTATTGGCGGTCATCCAGCAGTCTGAATCTATTAACAGCAGAACAGAAGCGGGATTAAGAGGCATGAGATCCCTCTCTAATCGTAGGCTATATCAAAAAGGAAGGTTTTAACCCTATTCTTAAAAACAGAGACCGAGTCTGACTCCCGGACCCAGAGTGGTGACTGGTTTCACAGAGAAGGAGCTTGATAGCAGAAGGCTCTGCATCCCAATGTACTTCTGGAGATTCTGGGCACCACAAGCAATCCAGCATTTTGGGAGCGTAGAGCTCTATTAGGATGATAGGGTAATATCAGATCTTTTATACAGTATATAAGGGGGCCTGATTATTAAGAGATTTGAAAGTGAGAAGAAGGATTTTAAACTTAATTCTAAACTCTATGGGAAGCCATTGAAGGGAGGACAGAACCGGAGAGACATGATCTCTTTTTCTAGAGCCAGTTAAAACTCTTGCAGCAGCATTTTGGATCAACTGAAGATTTTTTAAGGATATTTTAGGACAACCTGATAATAACGATAATAACATCAGTGGCTGGTTTTTATTTTTTTTTTTAGGAAAAATAAATATAATAAATATAATATTTTTTATTTTTTAGGAATATAGAATGAAATACCTTCTGGACAGTGAAGCCACCACACAAATGATGAAGAAAATCAGAATCCTGACAAACCGTTTAGTTTTTGTCAGATGTAGTACAGATCTAAAAGAAATATTTGAGTAATATCATCCTCATCCATTCATTTACTAATTGGCATTCTAAGATTTGTTATTATAAAATCAATACCCAACCGCATGCGTGGGTGCCACTCACACCCCACCCAAAATAACGTCTCAACGTCAGAAGAAGTTGCTCACCCAGTTTTTCTCACACAGAAAGGTATTAACTCAAAGAATAAGTGTTCAACTCGAAGAGGGGCCACACCTAAACTCTGCAGGTATTTGTCACGCATTCATGTCCTTCCTTCTGCCACTGGTGTCACCTTTGTGTGTGTGACCATAAAAGTCGGCCCAGCCCCTTCCTGCTGAACACTAACCATCAGTGAACAGGTGGAATGAGAGAGCATCAACCCAAAAGTGCACTGAAGACAACTCAAGTAAGTGAATTTACTCTAAAAAGATCATTATAAGCAATAATAAAAATTATAGTAATAACAAGATTAAATATTGAGGGGGGATGCTATAAATATTATTGTAGCCGGGGATGTTTCCAGCTTTTTTTTGGGGGGGGGTGGAGGGGGTAGAATAATTTTGCAAATTAGTAGTATTATAATAGTAATGTATTCTATAGGCCCATGTTTTTGAAATGGCCCGACACCGGTATCAGCAGATATTTACCTTACTGAGTGATAAGGTGAATAAGGTATCGGCAAATAAGATATCTGTTTAAAATGTTACCAGAAAAGACAAGTAATTTCATACTGAGATAGTTGTCTTGCTTTCCTTGGGGAATGTGTCTTATATGCCAGTTAATCATCAGTGTGAGACAAAGGAGATGTCCATAGGTGGAAAAAAAATGTCTTGTATACAGTATGTCAGTATTGGCAGTAGGTGCTTTATTTTTATTTTTTTTTACCAAGGAGGATGGGGGGTGTTCACCAATTTAGCATGAGGTAAAAACATCTAAATGTAAATTTGCACAAATAATGGTGCAAAGATATGAAAAAAGGTGCCAATTTAAAAAGTCGCAAATTACAACTTAATTACAAAGAATAAAAATTTGCAGGTTCAGGCTTTACAAATTTACGAGAAAAAAGTTGCAAACTTATGAGAAAAGATCCAAATTTACAGAACTAAACAAGTTGCATATTTATGGCGAAAAAGTAGCAAATTTCTGAGGAAAAATTTGCAAATTTTTGAGAAAAGAGTTGCAGATTTATAAGAAGAAGAAATGTAAAATTTATGACAAGTTTACAATTTACAAGAAAAAGCTACAAATTTACAAGATAAAGTTTGCAAATATATGAGAAAAAAGTTTAATTTTTATGAAAAAAGCTGCAAATTTATGAGAAAAAAATCTTAATTTTTTGAAAAGGGTTTCAAATCTTTGAGAAAAAATTTAAAGTTTATTATTATTTTGTATTTCTGCTTGGAATTGATAATTCAAAGTCATGTTATTCAGGTATGTAACAATTTGAAAAGGTCATTGATATGGGGGACATTTCTGTTTTTTTTCCAAGTTGGAAGGGGCAATGTCCCCCCTTCCGCCCCTGGATTTACACCTATGAATCAGGATGGCAGGTTAACAGTGGGGAACATTTTGGATCATCAGTAAAACCATTTACATTGAATAATAAAAATTTACCAAGCATCTACATGAGCGTTGCAAATTTACAAGAAAAAAGTTTTAAAAATATTATAATTAGAAAAAGGTTGCAATTTTATGACGAACGTTGCGCAATTGTGATGTGAAAAGTAACAAATTCATGACATAAAAAGGATGCCAATTTACATTTGCACTAATAATTAGCTTTGGCGCTGTAACATGATATAGAACTGTTCATGGTGGGGTTTTTTTTGGAGGGGGGGTAAAAACAGTGATGCGTCAGATCACTTCCTGAGAAGGTGTCAGCAATGGTGACCAGTTTGTCTGGGCAGCAGGCTCAGCTTAAAATAAGCCTAGGTCTTGTTTTTCAGCGTTTGAATTTACACTACATTAAAATGATTTACCAACAGTCAGAGTGACGTCATCTTGGCACACAACCCCAACTTAAAGCACGCACACATACACAGACACAGACACACCTGACATAGTGTTATTCAATTCAGAATCAGAATCAGAATAAGATTTATTGCCATTGTTCATGTAATACACAAACTAGGAATTTGTCCCGGTGCAATGCTGCAACATTAGACATAAATTAACACAAGAGATAAAAAAAATGGAAAAGTATACATGCAATAAAAATAGAATAAAAATAAGTAATGCTATTCTATACGATTTTTAAATATATTAAAAAACAACAGATATTGTGGAGTCCCACGTAGTACAGTTTGGCAGTGAAAAAAAAAGAATGATAATTGTACATGAGTCCAGTTGAGCTGCTGTACCTGGTGCACAAAAGTCTAATAAAGTCACTTAGAGTTCAGCAGTCTGATTGCAGAGGGGAAAAAACTGTTCATGTAACGAGAAGTTTTAGTCCGAATGGACCGTAGTCTCCTGCCTGAGGGGAGGGGAGCAAACAGTGCGTATCCAGGGTGTGAAGGGTCGGCTGTGATCCGACCTGCACGCCTCCGGGTCCTGGAGATGTACAGGTCCTGGAGGGATGGAAGCTTACAGTCGATCACCTTCTCAGCAGTGCGCACAACGCGCTGCAGTCTTAGTCTGTCCCTGACAGTGGCTCCCGCGTACCACACGGTGATGGAGGTGGTGAGGATGGACTCGATGATGGCTGTATAAAACTGCACCAACATCTTGGGGATCTTGAGCTTCCTCAGCTGCTGCAAAAAGAACATCCTCTGCTGGGCCTTTTTGATAAGGGAGCTGATGGTCGGCTCCCACTTGAGATCCCGGGTGATGGTGGTACCCAGGAAACGGAAGGAATCCACAGTGGTGATAAGAGAATCTGTAAGGACAAGGGGAGGTAGAGGGGCTGTGACTTTCCTAAAGTCCACAATCATCTCCACTGTCTTCTGAGTGTTCAGCTGCAGGTTATTGTAGCTGCACCAAGACGTCAGCCGGGCCACCTCCCTCCTATAAACGGACTCATCGCCGTTGGAGATGAGCCTGATGAGGGTGGTGTCGTCTGCAAACTTAATCAGCTTGACAGACTGATGGCTAGAGGTGCAGCAGTTGGTGTACAGGGAGAAGAGCAGGGGAGAAAGTACACAGCCCTGAGGTGATCTGGTGCTGATGCTAACAGAGTCCGAAACAGTCTTTCCCAGCCGCACATGCTGCCTTCGGTCCGTCAGGAAGTCAGTGATCCACCTGCAGAGAGAGTCAGGCACGTTGAGCTGGATCAGCTTGTCCTGGAGCAGAGCAGGGCGGATGGTATTAAATGCAGAGCTGAAGTCCACAAACAGAATCCTAACATAGGTTCCCGGGGAGTCCAAATGCTGGAGGATGGAATAAAGGGCCAGATTAACTGCATCGTCCACAGACCTATTGGCTCTGTAGGCAAACTGCAGTGGATCCAAGAAGGGAGTAGTGATAGTAAGACCAGGCGTTCAAAGGACTTCATGACTACAGAAGTAAGCGCTACAGGTCTGTAGTCATCAAGTCCAGTGATCTGTGGCTTCTTGGGAACAGGGACGATGGTAGAAGTTTTCAGACAGGCCGGCATGTGGCATGACTCCAAAGAGGTGTTAAAAATGTCTGTAAAGACAGGAGTCAGCTCCTCCGCACAGTGTCTCAAGGTGGAGGGAGACACGCCGTCCGGACCGGGGGCCTTGCGCGGGTTCAGTCTAGAGAATTGTCTGTGCACGTCCTGCTCACTGATGACAAGGGCAGGGGGGAAGGAGAGGGGAACCACCTTTGATAAAGTGGAAGCCAGGGGGGGGGGATATTGGGCACAGCTGACGAGGTGTCAAAACGGGCATAGTGTTGGGACAGTCTTTGACAAAGGACTTTGTCATCCTGTCCCTTAGAAGCCTGAGGCCGATAGTTGGTGATTTGCCTCAGTTCATTTCAATTCAACTTTATTTATATAGCACCGTTTCACAACAACAGTCATCTCATAGCACTTTCAACTGTAGGGGAAACCCCCACAATTGCAGAAAGACCCCAGCAATCAGCCATCCCCTATGAGCAAGTGCTTGGTGACGGTGGAGAGGAAAAACTCCCTTTTCACAGGAAGAAACCTCCAGCTGAACCAGGCTCAGGGAGGGACAGTCATCTGCTGCAACTGGCTGGGGGGTGAGAGGATAGAGAAGATGAAAAGAACAGACATTTAGAGAGCAAACAGCACGATGGGGACTCAATCTATGGGAGAGAACAAACAGATGTTAATGAGCAGAAAAAAAAAAATAAATTTAATTGAGAGTGAAGAAAGGAGTAAAGCCCAGTTCAATTATTGGAGGTTCCCCGGCTGTCTAAACCTAGTAGCAGCATAACTAAGGGAGGGTTCAGAAACACACGAACCCTCCCTAATTGTAGGCTATATCAAAAAGGAAGGTTTTAACCCTATTCTTATAAACAGAGATCGAGTCTGACTCCCGAATCCAGATTGGCAGCTGGTTCCACAAGAGAGGAGCTTGATAACTGAAGGCTCTGCCCCCCATTGTACTTTTGGAGATTCTAGGTATTACAAGTAATCCAGCATTTTGGGAGATCAGATCTTTTAAATAAAAAGGGGCCTGATTGTTTAGAGCTTTAAAAGTGAGAAGAAGGATTTTAAACTTAATTCTAAACTCTATGGGAAGCCAATGAAGGGAGGCCAGAACCGGAGAGACATGATCTCTCTTTCTAGTACCTGTTAAAACTCTTGCAGCAGCATTCTGGATCAACCAAAGACTTTTTAGAGATGTTTTAGGACAACCTTGACTCGGGCTGCTCACTCAAAACTATGAAAAGAGGGAGAGTTTCTGTCAGAGTTTCTCCAACATAAAATCAATAAAAGTAGTGATGGGACGGCAGGCTCCGGAGCTTCGAGGGTGCTCCAAGCTTATCCAGGAAATATTTGGCGAAGCGCATTTCGAGGCGTGTATTGTGACGTATGTTTTGACGTCGTATCACGTGACTGGGTCAGGAAGCCATTCATGATTTTGCACACAACATGAAATAAAGTGAGCAGTGATACACAATGGAAATCCCCGTCCCTCACGTTTTGTGTTGTCATGTTTGACTGTGTAAGGGATTTGTCACAGCCAATTTTCACAGCCAGCATCAAAATCACAGACTAATCCCGTTTAGGAACATTTTGAGCACATTTCTCCCATTGATGTATTTTTCTCAAATAGTGGATGTTTGTTGTACCTGAGGTAATGGCTTAGCAGTAAAGCATGTGCTATACAAGTGGGAGGCCTGGGTTCAAACCCCAGCTGTGTCATTCTTGTAGTTTTATCTTTATTTGCAAGGTGAAGTGTCTGTTGTGTTTCAAAAAGCTTGGATACAACAATAACACATAATTATGCTGAGGCCCTATTGTGCCCTGCATGACAATGAGGACAGAGATGAATGTACTGGGAAAGACCGTATAAAACTGTTGAAAAGTTAATATTTCTTAATAAAAATGGATAAGTAGCACAAGCACAATCACTGTAGTTACCTCAGTTTTATTATTTCTTTTTTCCCTTATGATGATAAATGGTAAATGGCATTCACTTATATAGCGCTTTTATTCTCATCTCTTGATGACCAAAGCGCTTTACAGATCCTGCCATCCACCCATTCACACACACGTTCACACACTGATGGCGGCATGATCATTGATATTTCTTAAAAGACAGTGCATTTATTGAATTAAAAAAATACACCAACCAATAACACCCTTGTAAAAATCTGCATGTTGTATATGTTTTGTCCACTAGATGGCCTAGTAGAGAAAATGAAGTTTCACACGCGTCCTCTTCTATATGAGCCATTTTGATGAAAGGCCTCAAGTCCTCCAGAAAGCCTCATCTGGCCATCACTAAATAAAAGCTTCTTACTCACAATTAAGGCTGGGAGCTCTGTTTGCATTTTTAAGGGTTGTGATAATTAGGAAAGTTGCCTTGAGTAAAAGCAATGACTTCCTCTTTCAGTGTTTCAAAATAAAACAGGGACTGTGACAATATTAAAAATTGTAGTTTTGCAGAGAAAACTTTCTTTTTATAATAAACTGAAATAGAATATTACAAATTGCTTTCATATTTTTTTAATTGAACATCACATTCATGATTATCAAGTGTTTTATGTTGATCTAGCACAGGGGTGGGCAATCATGTGCCATGGAGGGCTGTTACACTGCAGTTTTTCTATTCCACCCAGTCTCTTCAGCAGGTGTTTCCAGTGATTAGCAATCCTTGAAGCTGATCAGAGCAAACATCTGCTGAGGAGACTGACTGGAACAGAAAACCTGCAGTGGAATGGCCCTCACTGACCACCCCTGGTGTCACAGTATTTGTGTTGAATATGAGGGTCACAGGTGTGTTTTATGAAAAAAGACACAAATAAACTTATTTTTTATTGTAATTTTATTGATTAATCACAATTATAGAAAATGTTCAATTATTTAGTTGAAAATTTTTGAACCATTTCCAAGCCCTAATTTATGTAGTTTCAGTTTTAAAAAATATGTGATTAGTCAAGGGGTGAATGATCAGATTCTTGTTTACCACCACAGGTCATGACTACAAATAACAAAAAAGTTGTTTTATTAACATGTCACTATGGAAAGCACCATTTTTAAAATATAAAGCCGAAGAAAATTTTTTACTGAGCTGTAAAAAATGCCATTTGTAATAAGTGAGTTTTCCTCTTGAATATATAACTTATCCCTTTTAAATTTGCAGTGTTTATTGTAATTTGTGACATTTGCAACCTTTTATATAAATATGACTTTTTCCCTCCATGCATTTGTATCATTAAAAAGTTACTGCCATTTATGATTTTTTTAACATTTCTTGTTGAGTTCTAGTACATGTACTCAATTAACTTTTTCACAAAATTGTACTTATTTGAGTTGTTATAATACAGGATCTTTTTTACTCTAACTTGAATACAACTTTGAGGAAAAACCTTTACTTTTACCCTAGCAGATTTGGTCTGAATCTGCGTTTCTTTTGATTTCACTGATGTGAACATTAGAAATATGCTTGAAATAACTGTAGAATATAACGAATAGTAAACTGTGATGACAGGAAAGCTTCTGGTTGTTAATGTTCTGACCAGAAATGACAGCAGCTTTAGTAGTTTTAATGAAAACATTTAATTGAAATCAGACTTGAAGTCACTACTTTTTTGGGAGGAGGGGGGTCGACTGTAAATCAGGATATACATGTATATGAATAGAACAACATCAACACCAATCTTAATGAAAATTAAAATGATAAATTTATTAAAATGACCAAAAATGTATCAATTCTGTTGACAGTAAGTTATTACAGTATAGACAAGCATATTTCTAATGTTCACATCAGTGAAATCAAAAGAAACGCAGATTCAGACCAAATCTGCTAGGGTAAAAGTAAAGGTTTTTCCTCAAAGTTGTATTCAAGTTAGAGTAAAAAAGATCCTGTATTATAAGTGCTTCACGAAACATATGAGTTACGTTGGCTTCAATTGATGACAGCTACTTCTTTACCCCAAACTATAGAGGCTGCTCTTGTAGCTTGGGGTCCCCCTAGTGGTTGAGGGTGGAAATTGTATTTGTGTACTCTGTGCGACAGTGAAAAACAGAAAGTCTTTGTTTCTCAAAAATGTTAGACTTTGTTCTCATAAATTTTCAACTTTTTTTCTTAAAAATTTGTCACTTTTTTCTGCAAAATTTTACTAATAAATTTGCAGGTTTTTCTCATAAATTGTAAACATTTTCTTATAAATTAAAAAAAAAATCTAAAAAAAATGCAACTTTTTTCTCATAAATTTTCTATTTGATTTTGTTTCTCATACACTTTCAACTTTTTCTCTGTAAATTAAAAATTTTATTCTTCATAAATTTGCAACTTTTTCTTAAAGAATTTGTGACAGTTTCGCTCATAAATTTGCAATTTTTTTTCTCAAATTTCCATTTTTACTTATAAATTTGCAAAATTTTCTTGAATATTTTCAACTTTTTCCTAAAGAAATTGTGACTTTTTCCCATTAATTTGCAATTTTGCTCTCATAAATTTCTGACTTTTTTCTAAGTAACTCCCTTTCTTGGTAAATTAGCAAATTTTTTCTGAATTTTTTAAAAAACCTTCTTTTTCCATAAATTTGCAATGTTTACCTGGAAGTTGGTTAAATTTTTATTCTGTGTAATTAAATTGCAATTTATGACTTTTTAAATTGACATCTTTTATCATATCTTTGCACCTTCATTCTTGCAAATGTATGCCTAATGTATGCCTTTACACATAAAGGTTTGTACCTTATGCTAAACTGGTGAAAACCCCCACCCCTCTTGATGAAAAATCATTCTTCTTTTCATCTTCTTCTTCTCTTGATTATTAATGGCTGACAGGTAAGATTGTTGGTGTGTTACAGCCACAGACTGAACAGAAGTGTGGATCAGTGTTGGCAGTAAAGAAAGAATGAAAGCCTGAATCTGCCATGAATAAATACAAAATCAATGGAGACATTACACATTCCTTTAGAACACGTGTGTTATGTCTGGAAACAGGACAGTGGAGGCAGGTGTACCGAACTAGAACTTTATGACAAGACACTATATGATACACGTGTTAGCACACAAGCTAACGCTAAGCTAGTATAGGCTCTAGCTGACACGGAGGGAGAGTGCCAAAAAGACTGATTCCCGCCATCAGCCCTTCTTTATACCCACGGCGGGGTGACGTAAGCCTTGCCTGCATCTTCACGTCCGTGGCGTCTGCTGTGGCATTTCCAAGATGCCCCCCCCCCCGGGAAAAACCAGAACCTTACTGGTGATAGTTAACCTTAGTTGGGTGCAACCCAATACAGTCAGAACCATATGGTGTAAATAGCGATGATGTAGAAGATGCCTTACAAACGAGACTGAGTGTATTATCTCAGGAAAGCTTTATTGGAAGTCACATCTTCTATCATCAAAGTTCTCAGCAGAAAAAGAGACAGACCCAACTTTCCCCACAGCTTTTATAACCCAGAGATACAAAACCCCCACATCAAGTATCTCACACCTTCACCCCACAGAAGTTTGGTAAACACATGAACCCACAGTCCCCGAGACTTGCTGGCGCTTCTGTCCTCTTCTCCACCTCGGGGCTCTTGCTGGGACATTGTCTCTCACCTCCGTCTTCCTCCAGCACCCACCTCCTAGCCGAGGTCCCTGCTGGGGCATTGTTCTTATGGACGTTTGATCTGTAGGGTCTGCACCGTCATGCCTACTGGAAGCATGTGGGGGAGAATGCATACCATACAAGCATGCCATATATGTGCCTTAAATATGCACCATATAACCCCCCCCCCCCCCCAAACGTTCAAATAAGGACAAGTTACATTTCAAATGCATAGAATCATGACACCCCACACAGAACAAGAGAGAGAAAAAAACTTGGCACAACAGATCACATGTCCCACTGCTTGGGCTTTAACTCTCTGCCATATCTGCTGTGAGCAGGTCTCGCTCTGCCTGTGGCTGTCTGCTGCATCTGTGAAGTAGAATCATTAACACATCGTCGTGAAAGCTTAGCAGAGCGCCTCCCGGGTGGCCTGCCGCAGCGGGGGGCTCTTGCCAACTGGACTGGGTCGTCAGCTAACACAAAAGCGGGTTTGAGTCTGTTAATGCAGACTAAGTCCCTCCTGTCTCCCAAATCGAGCAAAAAATGCTTTTCCCCGGTTTCTAACACTCTGAACGGTCCATCGTAAGGTGGCCTTAAACCTAACCTCTGTGCGTCGTGTCTAACGAAGACAAATTCTGCATTTTTTAAGGCTTTGGGCACAAAAACACATGGAAAACTGTGATGAACGGGACCGGGGAGGGTGTGTGACCCCGCTTCGCTCTGCAGCAGCTGAGTGGGGAGGTGCTCCGGAGCAGGGTTCTCAGGGAGGAAATCTCCCGGTAACCAGAGGGGTTGGGCGAAGACGAGTTCTGCCGGAGAGGCTTGCAAATCCTCTTTAGGTGCTGAACGCAACCCTAATAAAACCCATGGGAGTTTATCAACCCAATTTGTGTCCGTGAGAGCCGCTCTGAGGGCTGCTTTCAATGACCGATGGAAGCGCTCGCACAAACCGTTGGCCTGGGGGTTATAAGCGGTTGTGCGATGAATTTTCACCCCCAGGCTGAGTGCCATGGACGACCAGAGCTCGGAAACAAACTGGGGTCCTCTGTCAGACGTTATGTCTGACGGGATACCAAAATGTGCGACCCAAGCTGTTAAAAAGGCACGAGCAACATCTGCCGCTGTGGTTGCCGCCAAAGGAACCGCCTCTGGCCAGCGCGTGGTGCGGTCTACCATGGTTAAAAGGTGTGTGAAACCCAGGGACAGCGGAAGAGGTCCTACTAAGTCGACATGCACATGATCAAAGCGTTTGGCTGGGATGTGAAAAGGTTCCAGAGGGGCTCGTGTGTGTCTGTGCACCTTTGCTCTTTGACATGCAGCGCAGGCTGCAGCCCACTCTTTGACTTGTTTACGCAGCCCCGGCCAAACAAACTTCTCTCCTACCATTTTGATAGACGCGCGGATGCCCGGGTGTGCCAGTGAATGTATTAAGTCGAAAACACGGCGACGCCACGCAGCCGGGACTACGGGACGGGGACGCCCCGTGGAGGTATCGCAGATTGGAGGGGGGCATGCCTCTGTGAAGCACCCTGTGCTCCAGCCTCAGCCCTGTTGGCCCAGACTGGAGCACGCGCACGTCCGCGTCGTCAACCTGTTCAGCGGCCATGGCTGCATAATCTAACCCGACGCAGAACGGAGCTGTGAGCGCTTCCGCGCCGCAAGCCTGGCCTAGGTCTGCCGCCGCCGAATCTGCCCCCTGGGGGCCTGGCGCTGCAACTGCACGCGAGAGGCAATCTGCCACTACATTGTGTTTACCTGCCACGTGTTGAATGTCAGTGGTAAACTCCGAAATAGCAGCCAGCTGCCTCTGTTGTCGGCCCGACCAAGGCTCTGAAACCTTAGCCATTGCAAAAGTTAAGGGTTTATGGTCCACAAACGCGGTAAAACGGCGGCCTTCCAACCAGAACTGGAAGTGGCGGATGGCCAAATGTAGGGCCAAAAGCTCCCTGTCAAACGCACTGTATTTACGCTCGCTATCGCGCAATGTTTTGCTGAAAAACGCAAGTGGTTGCCAGCATCCTGCCACCAGTTGCTCGACAACCGCTCCCACTGCCACGTCGGAGGCGTCTGTGGTTAGCGCCATGCGAGCTGCCGGCACCGGGTGTGCCAATAACGCAGCGTTCGCGAGGGCTGATTTGACCTGTGAAAAAGCGCGCTCCTGATCCGGGGACCACTCGACCTTAGATGCAGGTTTTTGCTTCTTTAATGCCGCGTACAATGGGTGCATGAGCCGTGCCGCGTTTGGGAGGAAACGGTTATAAAAATTGACCATCCCCAAAAATTCTTGCAGCGCCTTAACCGTCTGCGGTTGGGGGAAATCCGTTATCGCGCGCACTTTATCCGGCAGCGGGACCGCGCCTTCTGGCGACACGCGGTGTCCCAAAAAATCGATTTTCGCTACCCCGAATTGGCACTTCGCTGGGTTAATGATTAGCCCGTGGTCTGTGAGCCTCTGAAAAACGGCTGTGAGGTGGCGTTCGTGCTCGGCTTTGGACGCGCTGGCTACCAAAATATCATCCAAATAAGCGAACACGAAAGGGAGGTCGCGCAGCACTGCATCCATCATGCGTTGGAACGTCTGCGCGGCGCCCTTGAGGCCGAAAGGCATGCGCAAAAACTCGAAAAGCCCGAAAGGGGTTATAACTGCCGTTTTGGGTATGTCCTGCGCACGGACTGGAACTTGGTGATAACCACGCACCAAATCTATTTTGGAAAAGATGCGCGCCCCCGCTAAATGCGGCGAAAAATCCTGGATGTGCGGAATCGGATAGCGGTCGTGGGCTGAAGCATTATTTAATCTGCGGAAATCGCCGCAAGGGCGCCACGAGCCGTCAGCTTTGGGTACCATGTGCAGGGGTGACGACCAGGCGCTGTTCGAATGCCGGACTATGCCCAGCATTTCCAAGTTGGCAAATTCCTCGCGCGCGATGGTCAGTTTAGCTGGGTCCAACCGCCGAGCTTTTGCAAAAACAGGGGGGCCCGAAGTACTTATGAAATGTTCAACCCCGTGTTTGGCAACTGACGCTGAAAATGTAGGGACCGTGAGTGCTGGAAACTGGTTGAGTAATGCATGAAACTTACCACCCGCAGCTGTGACATTGGAATGTGCAGAAGGCAGGGCCACCCGAGCTGTGCAGGAGATAGAATAGAAAGACAGTGCATTTACAATACGTCTATTAGCAAGATCAACTAACAAACTGTTTGAGCACAAAAAGTCAGCACCTAGCATGTTGTTGTTAACTGCAGCGACAACGAAGGTCCACTCGAAGTTGCGCCCGTGAAGGGACAGGCGGAGTGTCTTCATACCACCCATAGGTTTTGATCGTGGAGCCGTTCGCCGCTAACACCAGGGGGCCGCTGGCCGGCGCCAGTGTGTCCGCGTAGGTAGGCTTGACAAAACTCAGCTGGGAGCCCGTGTCCACCAGGAATTCTTTCCCAGAATTCGCGTCCGTCACGAAAAGCAGCCTATTCTTCGTGCCGAGAGTCGCAGCTGCTACCGGCTCCCGGTCTTGGCGTTTCCCTGGCGCTGGTACCGGCATGGTGGGACGCATCTGCGGGCTTTCTCGGCGAAACGTCGATGGTAGAAGCAGAGGGCGTTGTCAGCTCCGCTTCTCCTGGTCTCCGCCGCTGCTGCCGTCAGTGGATCCGGTGCCGCAGCCTCTGGTCTCCCTCCTTCTCGCGAAGGGGCGGTCATCTCTGCTGCTGCCGTCGTGGCTGCGCGCCGTCTATGGGAGTCGACGAGCCGTTGCGCCACCTGTCCCAGCTCGTGGTAGTTACGGTTGACGAGCGGCTGCGAGCTGGTCAGGGTGACTCTCACTGCTGGCGGGAGCATTCTGAGGAAGAGGTGAGCGAAGATAAAACTGTCGTCGTCCTCACCTCTCAGGCTCATCATCTTCGCCATCAGATCCGCTGGCCTGTCTGCTTCTCCCTCTGTCAGCGCCAGGAGCTTCTCTGCCCGCTCTTCCAGCGAGGGAGTGAAGGCTCGGATGAGGGCATCTTTCAATGCGCTATACTTGTCGTCTTGGGGCGGGTGGTTGGTCAGGCTCTCCACCCGTTGCACTGTGAGGCTGTCCAGCTTCGCGACGACATGGTAGAACCTCGTTGCATCCGCTGAGATTCCCTGAAGGTGGAATTGCGCCTCCACAGTGGTAAACCTGGAGCGCGGGTTATGTTGCCAGAAGTCAGGCAGCTGTAGCGTGGTAGCCGCGTTAACCCGGTTGGCTCCTGAAGAGTCCGGTGCGGAAATCACGCCGTCACCGGCCATAAGTAGTCGTAGGTCACCAGTGTAGAAGATGCCTTACAAACGAGACTGAGTGTATTATCTCAGTAAAGCTTTATTGGAAGTCACATCTTCTATCATCAAAGTTCTCAGCAGAAAAAGAGACAGACCCAACTTTCCCCACAGCTTTTATAACCCAGAGATACAAAACCCCCACATCAAGTATCTCACACCTTCACCCCACAGAAGTTTGGTAAACACATGAACCCACAGTCCCCGAGACTCGCTGGCGCTTCTGTCCTCTTCTCCACCTCGGGGCTCTTGCTGGGACATTGTCTCTCACCTCCGTCTTCCTCCAGCACCCACCTCCTAGCCGAGGTCCCTGCTGGGGCATTGTTCTTATGGACGTTTGATCTGTAGGGTCTGCACCGTCATGCCTACTGGAAGCATGTGGGGGAGAATGCATACCATACAAGCATGCCATATATGTGCCTTAAATATGCACCATAATGAGACTACAGTGTATTGTTACCAGTGCTGCGATTAACATATGCGTGATGGTACAACACAATACGGCAAAATGCTAAGCATTATATTTAGCCAAAGTTTAACCAGTGTTTGGGGACACATATTCGCCTGTTGTCAAAACACAATATGGTTAATTAACTTCTAGACCCAAAGCATAACTTATTATTATGAACCATTATGAACCTGGGTGACCGGGTAGACTGCCGATAACACCCTCCATGGTTGAATGGGTTATTTTGCCACTATGTTGCAACCATGCTCTGCCTAAACATTTCAAAACAGTCGTTTTACAGTTCACCTTCAGCATCCTCAGTCGAGCTCGCGGTGGGCGCTCCCCTGGAGGCGCCGGCTGCAGTGGACCTGCGTGCCATCTCGCTGTAGTCATGGCTCGCTCGTCAGTAATGTCCCAGCCCAGGTCCCACAGCAGCTGGGTCGCTTCCAGCGCTGCATCTTGATCCAAGGCAGCTGCTTTTATCTTTCGCAGATGGCTGGCGTGCCATCTCGAACCATTGGCCATCTGGATGGTGGCTGGCCTCTTTTGTGCGATGATTCTCATCTGTGATGACGGGACCATCTGTGGGTCCAGGCGGTCGGATTGTTGGACCCGAACCCAATCAAGCAGTGCGAGCGGTGATCTGTTCTACTGCACTCGACGCTGCTGCTCTCTCATCTCTGATGCTGGTTGCTGCTGTGGTGGTGTGCCATTCACTCCAGGGCAGGACGTGCGCTCGGTTGACGTTGCTCTGCTGGGTCCTGCTGGGCCACGAACTCTCTATCCCGCTGTGCTGCAGCGGTTTCCTGAGGCTGATACTCGGCGAGGATGCGAGATGAGTTCGGCTTCTGCCTCTTCTCTCCTGGTGCTGGTTGTGGTCACAGTGATGTGTCGCTGTCATCGGCGATGGGATGCGCGCTGGGTGGTCGTCGTTCACCGGTGTCCCCTTTCCCCACCAACTCCCTCTCCTGCAACTCCATGGCGGCTTCTTGAGGCTCATGCCGGGCAAGGATTGGAGGCGAGCCTTGTTTGTGCCCTCTCTCCGTGCTGTGTTCACTCTCCGAGTTCTGATCCACGGCTGTACCCACGTCCAGAAAATCACACTCTCCCTCCTGCGATGAGGCTGCAGCTCGAGAACGCTCATGCTGTGCGAGGACCAGCTCCGGGTTCCATGTGGCTGCAGACTGGGGCTCTTGAGGCTGCTCGGGTTCTGCTCGGTGTGAGGTGTGAGGCAGGGAGTGGCTGCACCCACGTCTGAGTGCAGCAGACTTGAGTCAGCGTCATCAAAACTGAGTTTACCGCTGGGTCGTTGGGCTGTGGTGCCCTGCTGTCCTGCGGTGTCTACCTCAGGGCCCTCCTGAGAAGGTGTGGGGTCAGTGGGTTCAGCAGCTGGGGCAACTGTCCTTGCCAGCGGTGATGACTGTGTGGAACGTGGGCCAGGGTCCATAAGCTATGATACTACCTGGGCCGTTATCTCAAGATGGGACACTATTTCCATCACCCCGACTCCGATAGGAGATGCAGCGTCCCCAACAGCACCACTTGTAGGCATTTTACCGTGTCTGCCACTGTATGGGTGTCCGGCCCCTCCAGCAACATTTCAAGTATCAACAGATCAACTCAAACCAACAAGACCAAGGATGGGCGTCTTACCCATACTTACACAGTGGGAGCGCTGACTGCTCTTTCTCAAACATGTCCAGATTCAGGAAGAGGTTTGTAATTTTCTCCTCAATGTCCATTTTTCTCCTCGTCACTAAATGTTATGTCTGGAAACAGGACAGCGGAGGCAGGCGTTGTACTGAACTAGAACTTTATTACAAGACACTGTATGATACATGTGTTGCAGCGTATAGCGCACAAGCTAACACTAAGCTAGTGCAGGCTCGAGCTGACAGGGAGGCAGAACACCAAAAAAACTGATTGCGGCTGTCAGTCCTCCTTTATAACCACGGCGTGGAGACGTCATCCATGCCTGCATTATTACGTCTGTGGCATCTGTTGTGGCATTTCAAAGATGCCACAATGTGATTCTGTGTTTGCTAATTCCAGCATGTTTGTTGTTGCTGTTTTTTGGGAGGCTTTTAATTGAAAAATCATTCACATAAGCTCCAATTCCTGTATAGCTGGGGCTGCTGGTCATAGAATCCACACTGAATCCTACCATGACTGTTTCTGACTCCCCCTATTTCCAAACTACCTGTTGAACAATTTTTGCTATTTTATGTAGTGTAGAATTTAAATGCGCATACACTTATTACTACAAGATGAGTGGACAGTTTGCTTGTTTTTTAGAAATTACTGCTTCACAAATAAGACGTGGCCACTAGGTGGCACATGCTAAAGTACCCCATTCATATGTAAAAACTGATTTTACCGTTGCTATTGTATGTTGGAAACAGGAAAAACACAGCAGCAACATGATACTAAGGACGACTGTCGTCCTGCTGCTCTTCATTGGTAAGTCTGAAATATAAAATGAATTGAAAATACCTTTAAATTGATTATGAATATTGAATCAGAGAAAAGGAAACCATGAGCTGATGTCTGTGTCACATTAAAAAAGCCACAGGCAACGGACAGTCAACAGCAGAAGCAACACTTGACCCGACAACTATAGTTGCTGAACCCACAACCACAGCTGATCCAACTACAACTACAATAGCTACAACAACAAAAACAGCTGCCCCAACCACAACCAAAGCTGCACAAACTACAACATCATCTACAACCAAAACTAGAGTTGCTAGAACAACAACTGCCCAAACTACAACCACAGCAACACCAATGATTACTACACTGGCTCCCACCACAACTACAGATGCTGCAACTACAACCATAGCTGAAACAACAACCACAGCAAAACCAACAACTACTACATTAGCTTCCACTACAACTACAGCTGCTGCTACTACAACCACAGCAACACAAACTACATCTGCTCTAACCACAACAACAGCTGCAAAAACCACAACGAAAGCTGCATCAACATCCACAACTGCATCAATGACAACGACAGCAACACCAACGACTACTACATTGGCTCCCACTACAACTACAACCACAGCTGCAACCACAACCACAGCAACACCAACAACTACAACATTGGCTCCCACCACAACTACAGCTGCTGCAACTTCAACCACAGATGTAACCACAACCACAGCAACACCAACAACTACAACAGTAGCTCAAACGACACCTACAGCTGCTGCAACTACAACCACAGCTTCACCAACTACAACCACAGCTGCTGCAACTGAAACGATAGCTCCAACTACAACCACAGCAACACCAACAACTACAACATTGGCTCCCACCACAACTACAGCTGCTGCAGCTACAACCACAGAAGCATCAAATACAGCTAGAGCTGCTGCAACCACAACTTCACAGACAACAGCCACAGCAACACCAACGACTACTACATTGGCTCCCACTACAATGACAGCTGCTGCAACTACAACCACAGCTGCAACCACAACCACAGCAACACCAACAACTACAACATTGGCTCCCACCACAACTACAGCTTCTGCAACTACAACCACAGTTGGAACCACAACCACAGCAACACCAACAACTACAACATTTGCTCCCACCACAACTACAGCTGCTGCAACTTCACCCACAGAAGCACCTACTACAACTAGAGCTGCTGCACCCACAACTGCACCAACGACAGCCACAGCAACACCAACGACTACGACATTGGCTTCAACTACAACTACTGCTGCTGCAACTACATCTACAGCCGTACCCACAAACACAGCAACACCAACAACTACAAACTTGGCTCCCACCACAACTACAGCTTCTGCAGCTACAACCACAGCTGCACCAACTACAACCAAAGCTGCTTCAACTGAAACCACAGCTGCAACCACAACCACAGCAACACCAACAACTACAACATTGGCTCCCACCACAACTACAGCTTCTGCAACTACAACCACAGTTGGAACCACAACCACAGCAACACCAACAACTACAACATTTGCTCCCACCACAACTACAGCTGCTGCAACTTCACCCACAGAAGCACCAACTACAACTAGAGCTGCTGCAACCACAACTGCACCAACGACAGCCACAGCAACACCAACGACTACTACATTGGCTTCAACTACAACTACCGCTGCTGCAACTACATCTACAGCCGTACCCACAAACACAGCAACACCAACAACTACAAATTTGGCTCCCACCACAACTACAGCTGCTGCAACTACAACGTCAACAACAACAGCCACAGCAATACCAACGACTACTACACAGGCTCCCTCTACAACTACAGCAGCTGGAACAACAACCACAGCTGTAACCACAGCCACAGCAACACCAACAGCTACAACACTGGCTCCCACTACAACTACAGCTTCTGAAGCAACAACCACAGCTGCACCAACTACAACCACAGCCCCTGCAACTGAAACCACAGCTGCAGCCACATCCACAGCAACACCAACAACTACAAAATTGGCTCCGACCACAAATACAGCTGCTGTAACTACAATGTCACCAACAACAGCCACAGCAACACCAACGACTACTAAACTGGCTCCCTCTACAACTACAGCTTCTGAAGCAACAACCACAGCTGCACCAACTACAACCACAGCCCCTGCAACTGAAACTACAGCTGCAACCACAACCACAGCAACACCAACAACTACAACAGTGGCTCCCACTACAAGTACAGCTGCTGCAACTACAACCACAGCTGCAACCACAACCACAGCAACACCAACCACTACAACATTGGCTCCCACTACAACTACAGCTGCTGGAAAAACAACCACAGCTGTAACGACAGCCACAGCAACACCAACAACTACAACATTGGCTACCACTACAACTACAGCTTCTGAAGCAACAACCACAGCTGCACAAACTACAACCACAGCCCCTGCAACTGAAACCACAGCTGCAAACACAACCACAGCAACACCAACAACTACAACATTGGCTCCCACCACAACTACAGCTTCTGCAGCAACAACCACAGCTGCACAAATTGCAACCACAGCCCCTGCAACTAAAACAACAGCTGCAACCACAACCACAGCAACACCAACAACTACAACATTGGCTCCCACCACGACTACAGCTTCTGCAACTACAACCACAGCTGCACCAACTATAACCACAGGTGCTGGAACTACAACCAAAGCTTCAACAACAACAACAGCAACACCAACCACTACAACATTAGCTCCCACCACAACTACAGCTTCTGCAGCAACAACCACAGCTGCATCAACTACAACCCCAGCCCCTGCAACTGAAACCAAAGCTGCAACCAAAACCACAGCAACATCAACAACTACAACAGCGGCTCCCACTAGTACTACAGCTGCTGCAACTACAACCACAGCACCAACCACAACCACAAAAACACCAACAACTTCAACATTGGCTCCCACTACAACTACAGCTGCTTCAACTACAACCACAGCTGCACCAACTACAAGCACAGGTGCTGGATCTACAAGCACAGCTGCAACCACAACCACAGCAACACCAACAACTACAACATTGGCACCCACGACAACTACAGCTGTTGAAACTACAACTTCACCAACAAAAGCCACAGCTGCACCAACAACAACCACAGTTGCAACCACAACCACAGCAACACCAACAACTTCAAAATTGGCTCCCACCACAACTACATCTGCTGCAACTACAACGTCAACAACAACAGCCACAGCAACACCAACGACGACTACACTTGCTCCCTCTACAACTACAGCTGCTGGAACAACAACCACAGCTGTATCCACAGCAACATCAACAACTACAACATTGGCTCCCACTACAACTACAGCTTCTGAAGCAACAACCACAGCTGCACCAATTACAACCACAGCCCCTGCAACTGAAACCACAGCTTCAACCACATCCACAGCAACACCAACAACTACAAAATTGGCTCCGACCACAACTACAGCTGCTGCAACTACAATGTCACCAACAATAGCCACTGCAACACCAACAACTACAACATTGGCTCCCACCACAACTACAGCTTCTGCACCAACAACCACAGCTGCAGGAACTACAACCACAGCCCCTGCAACTGAAACAACAGCTGCAACAACAACCAAAACCACAGTAACACCAACAACTACAACACTGGCTCCCACCACAACTTCAGCTGCTGCAACTACAACATCACCACCAACAGCCAAAGCAACACCAACAACTACAACATTGGCTTCCACCACAACTACAGCTTCAGCAGCAACAACCACAGCTGCATCAACTACAACCCCAGCCCCTGCAACTGAAACCAAAGCTGCAACCAAAACCACAGCAACACCAACAACTACAACAGTGGCTCCCACTACAACTACAGCTGCTTCAACTACAACCACAGCTGCACCAACTACAAGCACAGGTGCTGGATCTACAAGCACAGCTCCAACCAAAACCACAACCACAACAACAACTTCAACATTGGCTCCCTCTACAACTAAAGCTGCTTCAACTACAACCACAGCTGCACCAACTACAAGCACAGGTGCTGGATCTACAAGCAAAGCTCCTACCACAACCACAGCAACACCAATAACTACAACATTGGCTCCCACGACAACTACAGCTATTGAAACTACAACTTCACCAACAAAAGCCACAGCTGCTACCACAGCCACAGCTGCACCAACAACAACCACAGTTGCAACCACAACCACAGCAACACCAACAACTACAAAATTGGCTCCCACCACAACTACAGCTGCTGCAATTACAACTTCAACAACAACAGCCACAGCAACACCAACGACTACTACACTGGCTCCCTCTACAACTACAGCTGCTGGAACAACAACCACAGCTGTAACCACAGCAACACCAACAACTACAACATTGGCTGCCACTACAACTACAGCTTCTGAAGGAACAGCCACAGCTGCACCAACTACAACCACAGCCCCTGCAACTGAAACCACAGCTGCAACCACATCCACAGCAACCCCAACAACTACAAAATTGGCTCCGAGCACAACTAAAGCTGCTGCAACTACAATGTCACCAACAAAAGCCACAGCAACACCAACGACTACTACACTGGCTCCCTCTACAACTACAGCTGCTGGAACAACAACCACAGCTGTAACCACAGCCACAGCAACACCAACAACTACAACATTGGCTCACACCACAACTACAGCTTTTGAAGCAACAACCACAGCTGCACCAACTACAACCACAGCCCCTGCAACTGAAACTACAGCTGCAACCACAACCACAGCAACACCAACAACTACAACATTGGCTCCCACCACAACTACAGCTGCTGCAACTACTACATCACCAAAAACAGCCAAAGCAACACCAACAACTACAACACTGGCTCCCACCACAACTACAGCTTCTGCAACTACAAACACAGCTGCACCAACTACAACCACAGGTTCTGGAACAACAACCAAAGTTTCAACAACAACCACAGCAACACCAACAACTACAACATTAGCTCCCACTACAACTACAGCTTCTGAAGCAACAACCACAGCTGCACCAACTACAACCACAGCCCCTGCAACTGAAACCACAGCTGCAACCACATCCACAGCAACACCAACTTCTACAAAATTGGCTCCGAGCAAAACTACAGCTGCTGCAACTACAATGTCACCAACAACAGCCACAGCAACACCAACGACTACTACACTGGCTCCCTCTACAACTACAGCTGCTGGAACAAAAACCACAGCTATAACCACAGCCACAGCAACACCAACAACTACAACATTGGTTCACACCACAACAACAGCTTCTGAAGCAACAACCACAGCTTCACCAACCACAACCAAAGCTCCTGCAACTGAAACTACAGCTGCAACCACAGCAACACCAACAACTACAACATTGGCTCCCACCACAACTACAGCTTCTGCAGCAACAACCACAGCTGCACGAACTACAACCACAGCCCCTGCAACTAAAACAACAGCTGCAACCACAACCACAGCAACACCAACAACTACAACATTGGCTACCACCACAACTACACCTGCTGCAACTACAACATCACCACCAACAGCCAAAGCAACACCAACAACTACAACACTGGCTCCCACCACAACTACAGCTTCTGCAACTACAACCACAGCTGCACCAACTACAACCACAGGTTCTGGAACTACAACCAAAGTTTCAACAACAACCACAGCAACACCAACAACTACAACATTAGCTCCCACCACATCTACAGCTTCTGCAGCAACAACCACAGCTGCATCAACTACAATCCCAGCCCCTGAAACTGAAACCACAGCTTCAACCAAAACCACAGCAACACCAACAACTAGAACATTGGCTCCCACCACAACTACAGCTGCTGCAACTACAATGTCACCAACAACAGCCACAGCAACACCAACGACTATTACACTGGCTCCCTCTACAACTACAGCTGCTGGAACAACAACCACAGCTGTAACCACAGCCACAGCAACACCAACAACTACAACATTTGCTGCCACCACAGCTTCAGCTTCTGCAACTTCAACCAAAGAAGCACCAACTACAACAACAGCTTTTGCAGCTACAACCACAGCTGCTATAACAACCACAGCAACCCCAACAACTACAACACTGGCTCCCACCACAACTACAGCTCCTGCAACCACAACCACAGCTGCACCAACTACACCCACAGGTGCTGGAACTACAACCACAGCTGCATCCACAACCACAGAAACGCAAACAACTACAACATTGGCTCCCACCCCAACTACAGCTGCTGCAACTACAACTTCACCAACAAAAGCCACAGCTGCAACCACAACCACAGCTGCACCAACTACAACCACAGCAGCAACCACAAAATCAGCAACACCAACAACTACAACACTGGCTCCCACCACAACTACAGCTGCTGCACCTACAACCAATGAAGCACCAAATACAACTACAGCTTTTGCAGCTACAACCAAAGCTGAAATCACAACCACAGCAACACCAACAACTACAACACTTGCTCCTACCACAACTACAGCTTCTGCAACTACAACCACAACTGCACCAACTACAAGCACAGGAGCTGGAACTACAACCAAAGCTGGAACAACAACCACAGCAACACCAACAACTACAACATTGGCTCCCTCCACAAATACAGCTTCTGCAGCAACCACCACAGCTGCACCAACTACAAACACAGCCCCTGCAACTGAAACCACAACTGCAACCAAAACCACAGCAACACCAACAACTACAACAGTGGCTCCCACTACAAGTACAGCAGCTGCAACTACAACCACAGCTGCAACCACAAACACAGCAACACCAACCACTACAACATTGGCTCCCACTACAACTACAGCTGCTGGAACAACAACCACAGCTGTAACCACAGCCACAGCAACACCAAAAACTACAACAATGGCTACCACTACAACTACAGCTTCTGAAGCAACAACCACAGCTGCACAAACTACAACCACAGCCCCTGCAACTGAAACCACAGCTGCAACCACAACCACAGCAACACCAACAACTACAACATTGGCTCCCACCACAACTACAGCTTCTGCAACTACAACCACAGCTGCACCAATTACAACCACAGCTGCTGCAACTACAACGTCAACAACAACAGCCACAGCAACACCAACGACTACTACACTTGCTCCCTCTACAACTACAGCTGCGGGAACAACAACCACAGCTGTAACCACAGCAACATCAACAACTACAACATTGGCTCCCACTACAACTACAGCTTCTGAAGCAACAACCACAGCTGCACCAACTACAACCACAACCCCTGCAACTGAAACCACAGCTTCAACCACATCCACAGCAACACCAACAACTACAACATTGGCTACCACTACAACTACAGCTTCTGAAGCAACAACCACAGCTGCACAAACTACAACCACAGCCCCTGCAACTGAAACCACAGCTGCAAACACAACCACAGCAACACCAACAACTACAACATTGGCTCCCACCACAACTACAGCTTCTGCAGCAACAACCACAGCTGCACAAATTACAACCACAGCCCCTGCAACTAAAACAACAGCTGCAACCACAACCACAGCAACACCAACAACTACAACATTGGCTCCCACCACAACTACAGCTTCTGCAACTACAACCACAGCTGCACCAACTATAACCACAGGTGCTGGAACTACAACCAAAGCTTCAACAACAACAACAGCAACACCAACCACTACAACATTAGCTCCCACCACAACTACAGCTTCTGCAGCAACAACCACAGCAGCATCAACTACAACCCCAGCCCCTGCAACTGAAACCAAAGCTGCAACCAAAACCACAGCAACATCAACAACTACAACAGCGGCTCCCACTACAACTACAGCTGCTGCAACTACAACCACAGCTCCAACCACAACCACAACAACACCAACAACTTCAACATTGGCTCCCACTACAACTACAGCTGCTTCAACTACAACCACAGCTGCACCAACTACAAGCACAGGTGCTGGATCTACAAGCACAGCTGCAACCACAACCACAGCAACGCCAACAACTACAACATTGGCACCCACGACAACTACAGCTGTTGAAACTACTACTTCACCAACAAAAGCCACAGCTGCACCAACAACAACCACAGTTGCAACCACAACCACAACAACACCAACAACTTCAACATTGGCTCCCACTACAACTACAGCTGCTTCAACTACAACCACAGCTGCACCAACTTCAAGCACAGGTGCTGGATCTACAAGCACAGCTCCAACCACAGCCACAGCAACACCAACAACTACAACATTGGCTCCCACGACAACTACAGCTGTTGAAACTACAACTTCACCAACAAAAGCCACAGCTGCTACCACAGCCACAGCTGCACCAACAACCACCACAGTTGCAACAACAACCACAGCAACACCAACAACTACAAAATTGGCTCCCACCACAACCACAGCTGCACCAACTACAACCAAAGCCCCTGCAACTGAAACTACAGCTTCAACCACAGCAACACCAACAAGTACAACATTGGCTCCCACCAAAACTACAGCTTCTGCAGCAACAACCACAGCTGCACGAACTACAATCACAGGAGCTGGAACTACAACCAAAGCTGGAACAACAACCACAGCAACACCAACAACTACAACATTGGCTCCCTCCACAAATACAGCTTCTGCAGCAACCACCACAGCTGCACCAACTACAAACACAGCCCCTGCAACTGAAACCACAACTGCAACCAAAACCACAGCAACACCAACAACTACAACAGTGGCTCCCACTACAAGTACAGCAGCTGCAACTACAACCACAGCTGCAACCACAGCCACAGCAACACCAAGTACAACATTGGCTCCCACCAAAACTACAGCTTCTGCAGCAACAACCACAGCTGCACGAACTACAATCACAGGAGCTGGAACTACAACCAAAGCTGGAACAACAACCACAGCAACACCAACAACTACAACATTGGCTACCACTACAACTACAGCTTCTGAAGCAACAACCACAGCTGCACAAACTACAACCACAGCCCCTGCAACTGAAACCACAGCTGCAACCACAACCACAGCAACACCAACAACTACAACATTGGCTCCCACCACAACTACAGCTTCTGCAACTACAACCACAGCTGCACCAATTACAACCACAGCTGCTGCAACTACAACGTCAACAACAACAGCCACAGCAACACCAACGACTACTACACTTGCTCCCTCTACAACTACAGCTGCGGGAACAACAACCACAGCTGTAACCACAGCAACATCAACAACTACAACATTGGCTCCCACTACAACTACAGCTTCTGAAGCAACAACCACAGCTGCACCAACTACAACCACAACCCCTGCAACTGAAACCACAGCTTCAACCACATCCACAGCAACACCAACAACTACAACATTGGCTACCACTACAACTACAGCTTCTGAAGCAACAACCACAGCTGCACAAACTACAACCACAGCCCCTGCAACTGAAACCACAGCTGCAAACACAACCACAGCAACACCAACAACTACAACATTGGCTCCCACCACAACTACAGCTTCTGCAGCAACAACCACAGCTGCACAAATTACAACCACAGCCCCTGCAACTAAAACAACAGCTGCAACCACAACCACAGCAACACCAACAACTACAACATTGGCTCCCACCACAACTACAGCTTCTGCAACTACAACCACAGCTGCACCAACTATAACCACAGGTGCTGGAACTACAACCAAAGCTTCAACAACAACAACAGCAACACCAACCACTACAACATTAGCTCCCACCACAACTACAGCTTCTGCAGCAACAACCACAGCAGCATCAACTACAACCCCAGCCCCTGCAACTGAAACCAAAGCTGCAACCAAAACCACAGCAACATCAACAACTACAACAGCGGCTCCCACTACAACTACAGCTGCTGCAACTACAACCACAGCTCCAACCACAACCACAACAACACCAACAACTTCAACATTGGCTCCCACTACAACTACAGCTGCTTCAACTACAACCACAGCTGCACCAACTACAAGCACAGGTGCTGGATCTACAAGCACAGCTGCAACCACAACCACAGCAACGCCAACAACTACAACATTGGCACCCACGACAACTACAGCTGTTGAAACTACTACTTCACCAACAAAAGCCACAGCTGCACCAACAACAACCACAGCTGCACCAACTACAAGCACAGGTGCTGGATCTACAAGCACAGCTGCAACCACAACCGCAGCAACGCCAACAACTACAACATTGGCTCCCACCACAACTACATCTGCTGCAACTACAACGTCAACAACAACAGCCACAGCAACACCAACGACGACTACACTTGCTCCCTCTACAACTACAGCTGCTGGAACAACAACCACAGCTGTATCCACAGCAACATCAACAACTACAACATTGGCTCCCACTACAACTACAGCTTCTGAAGCAACAACCACAGCTGCACCAACTACAACCACAGCCCCTGCAACTGAAACCACAGCTTCAACCACATCCACAGCAACACCAACAACTACAAAATTGGCTCCGACCACAACTACAGCTGCTGCAACTACAATGTCACCAACAATAGCCACAGCAACACCAACGACTACTACACTGGCTCCCTCTACAACTACAGCTGCTGGAACAACAACCACAGCTGTAACCACAGCCACAGCAACAGCAACAACTACAACATTGGCTCCCACCACAACTTCAGCTGCTGCACCTATAACCAATGAAGCACCAACTACAACTACAGCTTTTGCAGCTACAACCACAGCTGCAATCACAACCACAGCAAAACCAACAACTACAACACTGGCTCCCACCACAACTACAGCTTCTGCAACTACAACCACAGCTGCACCAACTACAACCACAGGAGCTGGAACTACAACCAAAGCTTCAACAACAACCACAGCAACACCAACAACTACAACATTGGCTCCCACCACAACTACAGCTTCTGCAGCAACAACCACAGCTGCACCAACTACAACCAGAGCTGCAACAACAAAATCAGCAACACCAACAACTACAACACTGGCTCCCACCACAACTTCAGCTGCTGCACCTATAACCAATGAAGCACCAACTACAACTACAGCTTTTGCAGCTACAACCACAGCTGCAATCACAACCACAGCAAAACCAACAACTACAACACTGGCTCCCACCACAACTACAGCTTCTGCAACTACAACCACAGCTGCACCAACTACAACCACAGGAGCTGGAACTACAACCAAAGCTTCAACAACAACCACAGCAACACCAACAACTACAACATTGGCTCCCACCACAACTACAGCTTCTGCAGCAACAACCACAGCTGCATCAACTACAACACCAGCCCCTGCAACTGAAACCACAGCTGCAACTAAAACCACAGCAACACCAACAACTACAACAGTGGCTCCCACTACAACTACAGCTGCTGCAACTACAACCACAGCTCCAACCACAACCACAACAACACCAACAACTTCAACATTGGCTCCCACTACAACTACAGCTGCTTCAACTACAACCACAGCTGCACCAACTTCAAGCACAGGTGCTGGATCTACAAGCACAGCTCCAACCACAGCCACAGCAACACCAACAACTACAACATTGGCTCCCACGACAACTACAGCTGTTGAAACTACAACTTCACCAACAAAAGCCACAGCTGCTACCACAGCCACAGCTGCACCAACATCCACCACAGTTGTAACAACAAACACAGCAACACCAACAACTACAAAATTGGCTCCCACCACAACCACAGCTGCACCAACTACAACCAAAGCCCCTGCAACTGAAACTACAGCTACAACCACAGCAACACCAACAAGTACAACATTGGCTCCCACCAAAACTACAGCTTCTGCAGCAACAACCACAGCTGCACGAACTACAATCACAGCCCCCGCAACTGAAACAACAGCTGCAAGCAGAACTACAGCAACACCAACAACTACAACATTGGCTACCACCACAACTACACCTGCTGCAACTACAACATCACCACCAACAGCCAAAGCAACACCAACAACTACAACACTGGCTCCCACCACAACTACAGCTTCTGCAACTACTACCACAGCTGCACCAACTACAACCACAGGTTCTGGAACTACAACCAAAGTTTCAACAACAACCACAGCAACACCAACAACTACAACATTAGCTCCCACCACATCTACAGCTTCTGCAGCAACAACCACAGCTGCATCAACTACAATCCCAGCCCCTGAAACTGAAACCACAGCTTCAACCAAAACCACAGCAACACCAACAACTAGAACATTGGCTCCCACCACAACTACAGCTGCTGCAACTACAATGTCACCAACAAAAGCCACAGCAACACCAACGACTATTACACTGGCTCCCTCTACAACTACAGCTGCTGGAACAACAACCACAGCTGTAACCACAGCCACAGCAACACCAACAACTACAACATTTGCTGCCACCACAGCTTCAGCTTCTGCAACTTCAACCAAAGAAGCACCAACTACAACAACAGCTTTTGCAGCTACAACCACAGCTGCAATAACAACCACAGCAACCCCAACAACTACAACACTGGCTCCCACCACAACTACGGCTCCTGCAACCACAACCACAGCTGCACCAACTACACCCACAGGTGCTGGAACTACAACCACAGCTGCATCCACAACCACAGAAACGCAAACAACTACAACATTGGCTCCCACCCCAACTACAGCTGCTGCAACTACAACTTCACCAACAAAAGCCACAGCTGCAACCACAACCACAGCTGCACCAACTACAACCACAGCAGCAACCACAAAATCAGCAACACCAACAACTACAACACTGGCTCCCACCACAACTACAGCTGCTGCACCTACAACCAATGAAGCACCAACTACAACTACAGCTTTTGCAGCTACAACCAAAGCTGAAATCACAACCACAGCAACACCAACAACTACAACACTTGCTCCTACCACAACTACAGCTTCTGCAACTACAACCACAGCTGCACCAACTACAAGCACAGGAGCTGGAACTACAACCAAAGCTGGAACAACAACCACAGCCACACCAACAACTACAACATTGGCTCCCTCCACAACTACAGCTTCTGCAGCAACCACCACAGCTGCACCAACTACAATCACAGCCCCCGCAACTGAAACAACAGCTGCAAGCAGAACTACAGCAACACCAACAACTACAACATTGGCTCCCACCACAACTACAGCTTCTGCACCAACAACCACAGCTGCAGGAACTACAACCACAGCCCCTGCAACTGAAACAACAGCTGCAACAACAACCAAAACCACAGTAACACCAACAACTACAACACTGGCTCCCACCACAACTTCAGCTGCTGCAACTACAACATCACCACCAACAGCCAAAGCAACACCAACAACTACAACATTGGCTTCCACCACAACTACAGCTTCAGCAGCAACAACCACAGCTGCATCAACTACAACCCCAGCCCCTGCAACTGAAACCAAAGCTGCAACCAAAACCACAGCAACACCTACAACTACAACAGTGGCTCCCACTACAACTACAGCTGCTTCAACTGAAACCACAGCTGCACCAACTACAAGCACAGGTGCTGGATCTACAAGCACAGCTCCAACCAAAACCACAACCACAACAACAACTTCAACATTGGCTCCCTCTACAACTAAAGCTGCTTCAACTACAACCACAGCTGCACCAACTACAAGCACAGGTGCTGGATCTACAAGCAAAGCTCCTACCACAACCACAGCAACACCAATAACTACAACATTGGCTCCCACGACAACTACAGCTATTGAAACTACAACTTCACCAACAAAAGCCACAGCTGCTACCACAGCCACAGCTGCACCAACAACAACCACAGTTGCAACCACAACCACAGCAACACCAACAACTACAAAATTGGCTCCCACCACAACTACAGCTGCTGCAACTACAACTTCAACAACAACAGCCACAGCAACACCAACGACTACTACACTGGCTCCCTCTACAACTACAGCTGCTGGAACAACAACCACAGCTGTAACCACAGCAACACCAACAACTACAACATTGGCTCCCACTACATCTACAGCTTCTGAAGGAACAGCCACAGCTGCACCAACTACAACCACAGCCCCTGCAACTGAAACCACAGCTGCAACCACATCCACAGCAACCCCAACAACTACAAAATTGGCTCCGAGCACAACTAAAGCTGCTGCAACTACAATGTCACCAACAAAAGCCACAGCAACACCAACGACTACTACACTGGCTCCCTCTACAACTACAGCTGCTGGAACAACAACCACAGCTGTAACCACAGCCACAGCAACACCAACAACTACAACATTGGCTCACACCACAACTACAGCTTTTGAAGCAACAACCACAGCTGCACCAACTACAACCACAGCCCCTGCAACTGAAACTACAGCTGCAACCACAACCACAGCAACACCAACAACTACAACATTGGCTCCCACCACAACTACAGCTGCTGCAACTACTACATCACCACAAACAGCCAAAGCAACACCAACAACTCCAACACTGGCTCCCACCACAACTACAGCTTCTGCAACTACAAACACAGCTGCACGAACTACAATCACAGCCCCCGCAACTGAAACAACAGCTGCAAGCAGAACTACAGCAACACCAACAACTACAACATTGGCTCCCACCACAACTACAGCTTCTGCACCAACAACCACAGCTGCAGGAACTACAACCACAGCCCCTGCAACTGAAACAACAGCTGCAACAACAACCAAAACCACAGTAACACCAACAACTACAACACTGGCTCCCACCACAACTTCAGCTGCTGCAACTACAACATCACCACCAACAGCCAAAACAACACCAACAACTACAACATTGGCTTCCACCACAACTACAGCTTCAGCAGCAACAACCACAGCTGCATCAACTACAACCCCAGCCCCTGCAACTGAAACCAAAGCTGCAACCAAAACCACAGCAACACCAACAACTACAACAGTGGCTCCCACTACAACTACAGCTGCTTCAACTGAAACCACAGCTGCACCAACTACAAGCACAGGTGCTGGATCTACAAGCACAGCTCCAACCAAAACCACAACCACAACAACAACTTCAACATTGGCTCCCTCTACAACTAAAGCTGCTTCAACTACAACCACAGCTGCACCAACTACAAGCACAGGTGCTGGATCTACAAGCAAAGCTCCTACCACAACCACAGCAACACCAATAACTACAACATTGGCTCCCACGACAACTACAGCTATTGAAACTACAACTTCACCAACAAAAGCCACAGCTGCTACCACAGCCACAGCTGCACCAACAACAACCACAGTTGCAACCACAACCACAGCAACACCAACAACTACAAAAATTTTTCCCACCACAACTACAGCTGCTGCAACTACAACTTCAACAACAACAGCCACAGCAACACCAACGACTACTACACTGGCTCCCTCTACAACTACAGCTGCTGGAACAACAACCACAGCTGTAACCACAGCAACACCAACAACTACAACATTGGCTGCCACTACAACTACAGCTTCTGAAGGAACAGCCACAGCTGCACCAACTACAACCACAGCCCCTGCAACTGAAACCACAGCTGCAACCACATCCACAGCAACCCCAACAACTACAACATTGGCTACCACCACAACTACACCTGCTGCAACTACAACATCACCACCAACAGCCAAAGCAACACCAACAACTACAACACTGGCTCCCACCACAACTACAGCTTCTGCAACTACTACCACAGCTGCACCAACTACAACCACAGGTTCTGGAACTACAACCAAAGTTTCAACAACAACCACAGAAACGCAAACAACTACAACATTGGCTCCCACCCCAACTACAGCTGCTGCAACTACAACTTCACCAACAAAAGCCACAGCTGCAACCACAACCACAGCTGCACCAACTACAACCACAGCAGCAACCACAAAATCAGCAACACCAACAACTACAACACTGGCTCCCACCACAACTACAGCTGCTGCACCTACAACCAATGAAGCACCAACTACAACTACAGCTTTTGCAGCTACAACCAAAGCTGAAATCACAACCACAGCAACACCAACAACTACAACACTTGCTCCTACCACAACTACAGCTTCTGCAACTACAACCACAGCTGCACCAACTACAAGCACAGGAGCTGGAACTACAACCAAAGCTGGAACAACAACCACAGCAACACCAACAACTACAACATTGGCTCCCTCCACAACTACAGCTTCTGCAGCAACCACCACAGCTGCACCAACTACAAACACAGCCCCTGCAACTGAAACCACAACTGCAACCAAAACCACAGCAACACCAACAACTACAACAGTGGCTCCCACTACAACTACAGCTGCTGCAACTACAACCACAGCTCCAACCACAACCACAACAACACCAACAACTTCAACATTGGCTCCCACTACAACTACAGCTGCTTCAACTACAACCACAGCTGCACCAACTTCAAGCACAGGTGCTGGATCTACAAGCACAGCTCCAACCACAGCCACAGCAACACCAACAACTACAACATTGGCTCCCACGACAACTACAGCTGTTGAAACTACAACTTCACCAACAAAAGCCACAGCTGCTACCACAGCCACAGCTGCACCAACAACCACCACAGTTGCAACAACAACCACAGCAACACCAACAACTACAAAATTGGCTCCCACCACAACCACAGCTGCACCAACTACAACCAAAGCCCCTGCAACTGAAACTACAGCTTCAACCACAGCAACACCAACAAGTACAACATTGGCTCCCACCAAAACTACAGCTTCTGCAGCAACAACCACAGCTGCACGAACTACAATCACAGCCCCCGCAACTGAAACAACAGCTGCAAGCAGAACTACAGCAACACCAACAACTACAACATTGGCTCCCACCACAACTACAGCTTCTGCACCAACAACCACAGCTGCAGGAACTACAACCACAGCCCCTGCAACTGAAACAACAGCTGCAACAACAACCAAAACCACAGTAACACCAACAACTACAACACTGGCTCCCACCACAACTTCAGCTGCTGCAACTACAACATCACCACCAACAGCCAAAGCAACACCAACAACTACAACATTGGCTTCCACCACAACTACAGCTTCAGCAGCAACAACCACAGCTGCATCAACTACAACCCCAGCCCCTGCAACTGAAACCAAAGCTGCAACCAAAACCACAGCAACACCTACAACTACAACAGTGGCTCCCACTACAACTACAGCTGCTTCAACTGAAACCACAGCTGCACCAACTACAAGCACAGGTGCTGGATCTACAAGCACAGCTCCAACCAAAACCACAACCACAACAACAACTTCAACATTGGCTCCCTCTACAACTAAAGCTGCTTCAACTACAACCACAGCTGCACCAACTACAAGCACAGGTGCTGGATCTACAAGCAAAGCTCCTACCACAACCACAGCAACACCAATAACTACAACATTGGCTCCCACGACAACTACAGCTATTGAAACTACAACTTCACCAACAAAAGCCACAGCTGCTACCACAGCCACAGCTGCACCAACAACAACCACAGTTGCAACCACAACCACAGCAACACCAACAACTACAAAATTGGCTCCCACCACAACTACAGCTGCTGCAACTACAACTTCAACAACAACAGCCACAGCAACACCAACGACTACTACACTGGCTCCCTCTACAACTACAGCTGCTGGAACAACAACCACAGCTGTAACCACAGCAACACCAACAACTACAACATTGGCTGCCACTACAACTACAGCTTCTGAAGGAACAGCCACAGCTGCACCAACTACAACCACAGCCCCTGCAACTGAAACCACAGCTGCAACCACATCCACAGCAACCCCAACAACTACAAAATTGGCTCCGAGCACAACTAAAGCTGCTGCAACTACAATGTCACCAACAAAAGCCACAGCAACACCAACGACTACTACACTGGCTCCCTCTACAACTACAGCTGCTGGAACAACAACCACAGCTGTAACCACAGCCACAGCAACACCAACAACTACAACATTGGCTCACACCACAACTACAGCTTTTGAAGCAACAACCACAGCTGCACCAACTACAACCACAGCCCCTGCAACTGAAACTACAGCTGCAACCACAACCACAGCAACACCAACAACTACAACATTGGCTCCCACCACAACTACAGCTGCTGCAACTACTACATCACCACAAACAGCCAAAGCAACACCAACAACTACAACACTGGCTCCCACCACAACTACAGCTTCTGCAACTACAAACACAGCTGCACGAACTACAATCACAGCCCCCGCAACTGAAACAACAGCTGCAAGCAGAACTACAGCAACACCAACAACTACAACATTGGCTCCCACCACAACTACAGCTTCTGCACCAACAACCACAGCTGCAGGAACTACAACCACAGCCCCTGCAACTGAAACAACAGCTGCAACAACAACCAAAACCACAGTAACACCAACAACTACAACAGTGGCTCCCACTACAACTACAGCTGCTTCAACTGAAACCACAGCTGCACCAACTACAAGCACAGGTGCTGGATCTACAAGCACAGCTCCAACCAAAACCACAACCACAACAACAACTTCAACATTGGCTCCCTCTACAACTAAAGCTGCTTCAACTACAACCACAGCTGCACCAACTACAAGCACAGGTGCTGGATCTACAAGCAAAGCTCCTACCACAACCACAGCAACACCAATAACTACAACATTGGCTCCCACGACAACTACAGCTATTGAAACTACAACTTCACCAACAAAAGCCACAGCTGCTACCACAGCCACAGCTGCACCAACAACAACCACAGTTGCAACCACAACCACAGCAACACCAACAACTACAAAAATTTTTCCCACCACAACTACAGCTGCTGCAACTACAACTTCAACAACAACAGCCACAGCAACACCAACGACTACTACACTGGCTCCCTCTACAACTACAGCTGCTGGAACAACAACCACAGCTGTAACCACAGCAACACCAACAACTACAACATTGGCTGCCACTACAACTACAGCTTCTGAAGGAACAGCCACAGCTGCACCAACTACAACCACAGCCCCTGCAACTGAAACCACAGCTGCAACCACATCCACAGCAACCCCAACAACTACAAAATTGGCTCCGAGCACAACTAAAGCTGCTGCAACTACAATGTCACCAACAAAAGCCACAGCAACACCAACGACTACTACACTGGCTCCCTCTACAACTACAGCTGCTGGAACAACAACCACAGCTGTAACCACAGCCACAGCAACACCAACAACTACAACATTGGCTCACACCACAACTACAGCTTTTGAAGCAACAACCACAGCTGCACCAACTACAACCACAGCCCCTGCAACTGAAACTACAGCTGCAACCACAACCACAGCAACACCAACAACTACAACATTGGCTCCCACCACAACTACAGCTGCTGCAACTACTACATCACCACAAACAGCCAAAGCAACACCAACAACTACAACACTGGCTCCCACCACAACTACAGCTTCTGCAACTACAAACACAGCTACACCAACTACAACCACAGGTTCTGGAACAACAACCAAAGTTTCAACAACAACCACAGCAACACCAACAACTACAACATTAGCTCCCACTACAACTACAGCTTCTGAAGCAACAACCACAGCTGCACCAACTACAACCACAGCCCCTGCAACTGAAACCACAGCTGCAACCACATCCACAGCAACACCAACTTCTACAAAATTGGCTCCGAGCACAACTACAGCTGCTGCAACTACAATGTCACCAACAACAGCCACAGCAACACCAACGACTACTACACTGGCTCCCTCTACAACTACAGCTGCTGGAACAACAACCACAGCTATAACCACAGCCACAGCAACACCAACAACTACAACATTGGTTCACACCACAACAACAGCTTCTGAAGCAACAACCACAGCTTCACCAACCACAACCAAAGCTCCTGCAACTGAAACTACAGCTGCAACCACAGCAACACCAACAACTACAACATTGGCTCCCACCACAACTACAGCTTCTGCAGCAACAACCACAGCTGCACGAACTACAACCACAGCCCCTGCAACTAAAACAACAGCTGCAACCACAACCACAGCAACACCAACAACTACAACATTGGCTACCACCACAACTACACCTGCTGCAACTACAACATCACCACCAACAGCCAAAGCAACACCAACAACTACAACACTGGCTCCCACCACAACTACAGCTTCTGCAACTACTACCACAGCTGCACCAACTACAACCACAGGTTCTGGAACTACAACCAAAGTTTCAACAACAACCACAGCAACACCAACAACTACAACATTAGCTCCCACCACATCTACAGCTTCTGCAGCAACAACCACAGCTGCATCAACTACAATCCCAGCCCCTGAAACTGAAACCACAGCTTCAACCAAAACCACAGCAACACCAACAACTAGAACATTGGCTCCCACCACAACTACAGCTGCTGCAACTACAATGTCACCAACAAAAGCCACAGCAACACCAACGACTATTACACTGGCTCCCTCTACAACTACAGCTGCTGGAACAACAACCACAGCTGTAACCACAGCCACAGCAACACCAACAACTACAACATTTGCTGCCACCACAGCTTCAGCTTCTGCAACTTCAACCAAAGAAGCACCAACTACAACAACAGCTTTTGCAGCTACAACCACAGCTGCAATAACAACCACAGCAACCCCAACAACTACAACACTGGCTCCCACCACAACTACAGCTCCTGCAACCACAACCACAGCTGCACCAACTACACCCACAGGTGCTGGAACTACAACCACAGCTGCATCCACAACCACAGAAACGCAAACAACTACAACATTGGCTCCCACCCCAACTACAGCTGCTGCAACTACAACTTCACCAACAAAAGCCACAGCTGCAACCACAACCACAGCTGCACCAACTACAACCACAGCAGCAACCACAAAATCAGCAACACCAACAACTACAAAACTGGCTCCCACCACAACTACAGCTGCTGCACCTACAACCAATGAAGCACCAACTACAAGCACAGGAGCTGGAACTACAACCAAAGCTGGAACAACAACCACAGCAACACCAACAACTACAACATTGGCTCCCTCCACAACTACAGCTTCTGCAGCAACCACCACAGCTGCACCAACTACAAACACAGCCCCTGCAACTGAAACCACAACTGCAACCAAAACCACAGCAACACCAACAACTACAACAGTGGCTCCCACTACAAGTACAGCAGCTGCAACTACAACCACAGCTGCAACTACAAACACAGGAACACCAACCACTACAACATTGGCTCCCACTACAACTACAGCTGCTGGAACAACAACCACAGCTGTAACCACAGCCACAGCAACACCAAAAACTACAACATTGGCTACCACTACAACAACAGCTTCTGAAGCAACAACCACAGCTGCACAATCTACAACCACAGCCCCTGCAACTGAAACCACAGCTGCAACCACAACCACAGCAACACCAACAACTACAACATTGGCTCCCACCACAACTACAGCTTCTGCAACTACAACCACAGCTGCACCAATTACAACCACAGCTGCTGCAACTACAACGTCAACAACAACAGCCACAGCAACACCAACGACTACTACACTTGCTCCCTCTACAACTACAGCTGCGGGAACAACAACCACAGCTGTAACCACAGCAACATCAACAACTACAACATTGGCTCCCACTACAACTACAGCTTCTGAAGCAACAACCACAGCTGCACAAATTACAACCACAGCCCCTGCAACTAAAACAACAGCTGCAACCACAACCACAGCAACACCAACAACTACAACATTGGCTCCCACCACAACTACAGCTTCTGCAACTACAACCACAGCTGCACCAACTATAACCACAGGTGCTGGAACTACAACCAAAGCTTCAACAACAACAACAGCAACACCAACCACTACAACATTAGCTCCCACCACAACTACAGCTTCTGCAGCAACAACCACAGCAGCATCAACTACAACCCCAGCCCCTGCAACTGAAACCAAAGCTGCAACGAAAAGCACAGCAACATCAACAACTACAACAGCGGCTCCCACTACAACTACAGCTTCTGCAACTACAACCACAGCTCCAACCACAACCACAACAACACCAACAACTTCAACATTGGCTCCCACTACAACTACAGCTGCTTCAACTACAACCACAGCTGCACCAACTACAAGCACAGGTGCTGGATCTACAAGCACAGCTGCAACCACAACCACAGCAACGCCAACAACTACAACATTGGCACCCACGACAACTACAGCTGCTTCAACTACAACCACAGCTGCACCAACTACAAGCACAGGTGCTGGATCTACAAGCACAGCTGCAACCACAACCACAGCAACACCAACAACTACAACATTTGCTGCCACCACAGCTTCAGCATCTGCAACTTCAACCAAAGAAGCACCAACTACAACAACAGCTTTTGCAGCTACAACCACAGCTGCAATAACAACCACAGCAACCCCAACAACTACAACACTGGCTCCCACCACAACTACAGCTCCTGCAACCACAACCACAGCTGCACCAACTACACCCACAGGTGCTGGAACTACAACCACAGCTGCATCCACAACCACAGAAACGCAAACAACTACAACATTGGCTCCCACCCCAACTACAGCTGCTGCAACTACAACTTCACCAACAAAAGCCACAGCTGCAACCACAACCACAGCTGCACCAACTACAACCACAGCAGCAACCACAAAATCAGCAACACCAACAACTACAACACTGGCTCCCACCACAACTACAGCTGCTGCACCTACAACCAATGAAGCACCAACTACAACTACAGCTTTTGCAGCTACAACCAAAGCTGAAATCACAACCACAGCAACACCAACAACTACAACACTTGCTCCTACCACAACTACAGCTTCTGCAACTACAACCACAGCTGCACCAACTACAAGCACAGGAGCTGGAACTACAACCAAAGCTGGAACAACAACCACAGCAACACCAACAACTACAACATTGGCTCCCTCCACAACTACAGCTTCTGCAGCAACCACCACAGCTGCACCAACTACAAACACAGCCCCTGCAACTGAAACCACAACTGCAACCAAAACCACAGCAACACCAACAACTACAACAGTGGCTCCCACTACAAGTACAGCAGCTGCAACTACAACCACAGCTGCAACTACAAACACAGGAACACCAACCACTACAACATTGGCTCCCACTACAACTACAGCTGCTGGAACAACAACCACAGCTGTAACCACAGCCACAGCAACACCAAAAACTACAACATTGGCTACCACTACAACTACAGCTTCTGAAGCAACAACCACAGCTGCACAATCTACAACCACAGCCCCTGCAACTGAAACCACAGCTGCAACCACAACCACAGCAACACCAACAACTACAACATTGGCTCCCACCACAACTACAGCTTCTGCAACTACAACCACAGCTGCACCAATTACAACCACAGCTGCTGCAACTACAACGTCAACAACAACAGCCACAGCAACACCAACGACTACTACACTTGCTCCCTCTACAACTACAGCTGCGGGAACAACAACCACAGCTGTAACCACAGCAACATCAACAACTACAACATTGGCTCCCACTACAACTACAGCTTCTGAAGCAACAACCACAGCTGCACAAATTACAACCACAGCCCCTGCAACTAAAACAACAGCTGCAACCACAACCACAGCAACACCAACAACTACAACATTGGCTCCCACCACAACTACAGCTTCTGCAACTACAACCACAGCTGCACCAACTATAACCACAGGTGCTGGAACTACAACCAAAGCTTCAACAACAACAACAGCAACACCAACCACTACAACATTAGCTCCCACCACAACTACAGCTTCTGCAGCAACAACCACAGCAGCATCAACTACAACCCCAGCCCCTGCAACTGAAACCAAAGCTGCAACCAAAACCACAGCAACATCAACAACTACAACAGCGGCTCCCACTACAACTACAGCTGCTGCAACTACAACCACAGCTCCAACCACAACCACAACAACAGCAACAACTTCAACATTGGCTCCCACTACAACTACAGCTGCTTCAACTACAACCACAGCTGCACCAACTACAAGCACAGGTGCTGGATCTACAAGCACAGCTGCAACCACAACCACAGCAACGCCAACAACTACAACATTGGCACCCACGACAACTACAGCTGTTGAAACTACTACTTCACCAACAAAAGCCACAGCTGCACCAACTAAAACAACAGCTGCAACCACAACCACAGCAACACCAACAACTACAACATTGGCTCCCACCACAACTACAGCTTCTGCAACTACAACCACAGCTGCACCAACTATAACCACAGGTGCTGGAACTACAACCAAAGCTTCAACAACAACAACAGCAACACCAACCACTACAACATTAGCTCCCACCACAACTACAGCTTCTGCAGCAACAACCACAGCAGCATCAACTACAACCCCAGCCCCTGCAACTGAAACCAAAGCTGCAACCAAAACCACAGCAACATCAACAACTACAACAGCGGCTCCCACTACAACTACAGCTGCTGCAACTACAACCACAGCTCCAACCACAACCACAACAACACCATCAACTTCAACATTGGCTCCCACTACAACTACAGCTGCTTCAACTACAACCACAGCTGCACCAACTACAAGCACAGGTGCTGGATCTACAAGCACAGCTGCAACCACAACCACAGCAACGCCAACAACTACAACATTGGCACCCACGACAACTACAGCTGTTGAAACTACTACTTCACCAACAAAAGCCACAGCTGCACCAACAACAACCACAGTTGCAACCACAACCACAGCAACACCAACAACTTCAAAATTGGCTCTCACCACAACTACATCTGCTGCAACTACAACGTCAACAACAACAGCCACAGCAACACCAACGACGACTACACTTGCTCCCTCTACAACTACAGCTGCTGGAACAACAACCACAGCTGTATCCACAGCAACATCAACAACTACAACATTGGCTCCCACTACAACTACAGCTTCTGAAGCAACAACCACAGCTGCACCAACTACAACCACAGCCCCTGCAACTGAAACCACAGCTTCAACCACATCCACAGCAACACCAACAACTACAAAATTGGCTCCGACCACAACTACAGCTGCTGCAACTACAATGTCACCGACAATAGCCACAGCAACACCAACGACTACTACACTGGCTCCCTCTACAACTACAGCTGCTGGAACAACAACCACAGCTGTAACCACAGCCACAGCAACAGCAACAACTACAACATTGGCTCCCACCACAACTTCAGCTGCTGCACCTATAACCAATGAAGCACCAACTACAACTACAGCTTTTGCAGCTACAACCACAGCTGCAATCACAACCACAGCAAAACCAACAACTACAACACTGGCTCCCACCACAACTACAGCTTCTGCAACTACAACCACAGCTGCACCAACTACAACCACAGGAGCTGGAACTACAACCAAAGCTTCAACAACAACCACAGCAACACCAACAACTACAACATTGGCTCCCACCACAACTACAGCTTCTGCAGCAACAACCACAGCTGCATCAACTACAACACCAGCCCCTGCAACTGAAACCACAGCTGCAACTAAAACCACAGCAACACCAACAACTACAACAGTGGCTCCCACTACAACTACAGCTGCTGCAACTACAACCACAGCTCCAACCACAACCACAACAACACCAACAACTTCAACATTGGCTCCCATTACAACTACAGCTGCTTCAACTACAACCACAGCTGCACCAACTTCAAGCACAGGTGCTGGATCTACAAGCACAGCTCCAACCACAGCCACAGCAACACCAACAACTACAACATTGGCTCCCACGACAACTACAGCTGTTGAAACTACAACTTCACCAACAAAAGCCACAGCTGCTACCACAGCCACAGCTGCACCAACAACCACCACAGTTGTAACAACAAACACAGCAACACCAACAACTACAAAATTGGCTCCCACCACAACCACAGCTGCACCAACTACAACCAAAGCCCCTGCAACTGAAACTACAGCTTCAACCACAGCAACACCAACAAGTACAACATTGGCTCCCACCAAAACTACAGCTGCTGCAGCAACAACCACAGCTGCACGAACTACAATCACAGCTCCCGCAACTGAAACAACAGCTGCAAGCAGAACTACAGCAACACCAACAACTACAACATTGGCTCCCACCACAACTACAGCTTCTGCACCAACAACCACAGCTGCACCAACAACAACCACAGTTGCAACCACAACCACAGCAACACCAACAACTACAAAAATTTTTCCCACCACAACTACAGCTGCTGCAACTACAACTTCAACAACAACAGCCACAGCAACACCAACGACTACTACACTGGCTCCCTCTACAACTACAGCTGCTGGAACAACAACCACAGCTGTAACCACAGCAACACCAACAACTACAACATTGGCTGCCACTACAACTACAGCTTCTGAAGGAACAGCCACAGCTGCACCAACTACAACCACAGCCCCTGCAACTGAAACCACAGCTGCAACCACATCCACAGCAACCCCAACAACTACAAAATTGGCTCCGAGCACAACTAAAGCTGCTGCAACTACAATGTCACCAACAAAAGCCACAGCAACACCAACGACTACTACACTGGCTCCCTCTACAACTACAGCTGCTGGAACAACAACCACAGCTGTAACCACAGCCACAGCAACACCAACAACTACAACATTGGCTCACACAACAACTACAGCTTTTGAAGCAACAACCACAGCTGCACCAACTACAACCACAGCCCCTGCAACTGAAACTACAGCTGCAACCACAACCACAGCAACACCAACAACTACAACATTGGCTCCCACCACAACTACAGCTGCTGCAACTACTACATCACCACAAACAGCCAAAGCAACACCAACAACTACAACACTTGCTCCCACCACAACTACAGCTTCTGCAACTACAAACACAGTTGCACGAACTACAATCACAGCCCCCGCAACTGAAACAACAGCTACAAGCAGAACTACAGCAACACCAACAACTACAACATTGGCTCCCACCACAACTACAGCTTCTGCACCAACAACCACAGCTGCAGGAACTACACCCACAGCCCCTGCAACTGAAACAACAGCTGCAACAACAACCAAAACCACAGTAACACCAACAACTACAACACTGGCTCCCACCACAACTTCAGCTGCTGCAACTACAACATCACCACCAACAGCCAAAGCAACACCAACAACTACAACATTGGCTTCCACCACAACTACAGCTTCAGCAGCAACAACCACAGCTGCATCAACTACAACCCCAGCCCCTGCAACTGAAACCAAAGCTGCAACCAAAACCACAGCAACACCAACAACTACAACAGTGGCTCCCACTACAACTACAGCTGCTTCAACTGAAACCACAGCTGCACCAACTACAAGCACAGGTGCTGGATCTACAAGCACAGCTCCAACCAAAACCACAACCACAACAACAACTTCAACATTGGCTCCCTCTACAACTAAAGCTGCTTCAACTACAACCACAGCTGCACCAACTTCAAGCACAGGTGCTGGATCTACAAGCAAAGCTCCTACCACAACCACAGCAACACCAATAACTACAACATTGGCTCCCACGACAACTACAGCTATTGAAACTACAACTTCACCAACAAAAGCCACAGCTGCTACCACAGCCACAGCTGCACCAACAACAACCACAGTTGCAACCACAACCACAGCAACACCAACAACTACAAAATTGGCTCCCACCACAACTACAGCTGCTGCAACTACAACTTCAACAACAACAGCCACAGCAACACCAACGACTACTACACTGGCTCCCTCTACAACTACAGCTGCTGGAACAACAACCACAGCTGTAACCACAGCAACACCAACAACTACAACATTGGCTCCCACTACAACTACAGCTTCTGAAGGAACAGCCACAGCTGCACCAACTACAACCACAGCCCCTGCAACTGAAACCACAGCTGCAACCACATCCACAGGAACCCCAACAACCTCAACATTGGCTCCCACCACAACTACAGCTGCTGCAACTACTACATCACCACAAACAGCCAAAGCAACACCAACAACTACAACACTGGCTCCCACCACAACTACAGCTTCTGCAACTACAAACACAGCTGCACCAACTACAACCACAGGTTCTGGAACAACAACCAAAGTTTCAACAACAACCACAGCAACACCAACAACTACAACATTAGCTCCCACTACAACTACAGCTTCTGAAGCAACAACCACAGCTGCACCAACTACAACCACAGCCCCTGCAACTGAAACCACAGCTGCAACCACATCCACAGCAACACCAACTTCTACAAAATTGGCTCCGAGCACAACTACAGCTGCTGCAACTACAATGTCACCAACAACAGCCACAGCAACACCAACGACTACTACACTGGCTCCCTCTACAACTACAGCTGCTGGAACAACAACCACAGCTATAACCACAGCCACAGCAACACCAACAACTACAACATTGGTTCACACCACAAAAACAGCTTCTGAAGCAACAACCACAGCTTCACCAACCACAACCAAAGCTCCTGCAACTGAAACTACAGCTGCAACCACAGCAACACCAACAACTACAACATTGGCTCCCACCACAACTACAGCTTCTGCAGCAACAACCACAGCTGCACGAACTACAACCACAGCCCCTGCAACTAAAACAACAGCTGCAACCACAACCACAGCAACACCAACAACTACAACATTGGCTACCACCACAACTACACCTGCTGCAACTACAACATCACCACCAACAGCCAAAGCAACACCAACAACTACAACACTGGCTCCCACCACAACTACAGATTCTGCAACTACAACCACAGCTGCACCAACTACAACCACAGGTTCTGGAACTACAACCAAAGTTTCAACAACAACCACAGCAACACCAACAACTACAACATTAGCTCCCACCACATCTACAGCTTCTGCAGCAACAACCACAGCTGCATCAACTACAATCCCAGCCCCTGAAACTGAAACCACAGCTTCAACCAAAACCACAGCAACACCAACAACTAGAACATTGGCTCCCACCACAACTACAGCTGCTGCAACTACAATGTCACCAACAACAGCCACAGCAACACCAACGACTATTACACTGGCTCCCTCTACAACTACAGCTGCTGGAACAACAACCACAGCTGTAACCACAGCCACAGCAACACCAACAACTACAACATTTGCTGCCACCACAGCTTCAGCTTCTGCAACTTCAACCAAAGAAGCACCAACTACAACAACAGCTTTTGCAGCTACAACCAAAGCTGAAATCACAACCACAGCAACACCAACAACTACAACATTTGCTGCCACCACAGCTTCAGCTTCTGCAACTTCAACCAAAGAAGCACCAACTACAACAACAGCTTTTGCAGCTACAACCACAGCTGCAATAACAACCACAGCAACCCCAACAACTACAACACTGGCTCCCACCACAACTACAGCTCCTGCAACCACAACCACAGCTGCACCAACTACACCCACAGGTGCTGGAACTACAACCACAGCTGCATCCACAACCACAGAAACGCAAACAACTACAACACTGGCTCCCACCACAACTACAGCTGCTACACCTACAACCAATGAAGCACCAACTACAACTACAGCTTTTGCAGCTACAACCAAAGCTGAAATCACAACCACAGCAACACCAACAACTACAACACTTGCTCCTACCACAACTACAGCTTCTGCAACTACAACCACAGCTGCACCAACTACAAACACAGGAGCTGGAACTACAACCAAAGCTGGAACAACAACCACAGCAACACCAACAACTACAACATTGGCTCCCTCCACAACTACAGCTTCTGCAGCAACCACCACAGCTGCACCAACTACAAACACAGCCCCTGCAACTGAAACCACAACTGCAACCAAAACCACAGCAACACCAACAACTACAACAGTGGCTCCCACTACAAGTACAGCAGCTGCAACTACAACCACAGCTGCAACCACAAACACAGCAACACCAACCACTACAACATTGGCTCCCACTACAACTACAGCTGCTGGAACAACAACCACAGCTGTAACCACAGCCACAGCAACACCAAAAACTACAACATTGGCTACCACTACAACTACAGCTTCTGAAGCAACAACCACAGCTGCACAAACTACAACCACAGCCCCTGCAACTGAAACCACAGCTGCAACCACAACCACAGCAACACCAACAACTACAACATTGGCTCCCACCACAACTACAGCTTCTGCAACTACAACCACAGCTGCACCAATTACAACCATAGCTGCTGCAACTACAACGTCAACAACAACAGCCACAGCAACACCAACGACTACTACTCTTGCTCCCTCTACAACTACAGCTGCGGGAACAACAACCACAGCTGTAACCACAGCAACATCAACAACTACAACATTGGCTCCCACTACAACTACAGCTTCTGAAGCAACAACCACAGCTGCACCAACTACAACCACAGCCCCTGCAACTGAAACCACAGCTGCAACCACATCCACAGCAACACCAACTTCTACAAAATTGGCTCCGAGCACAACTACAGCTGCTGCAACTACAATGTCACCAACAACAGCCACAGCAACACCAACGACTGCTACACTGGCTCCCTCTACAACTACAGCTGCTGGAACAACAACCACAGCTATAACCAGAGCCACAGCAACACCAACAACTACAACATTGGTTCACACCACAACAACAGCTTCTGAAGCAACAACCACAGCTTCACCAACCACAACCAAAGCTCCTGCAACTGAAACTACAGCTGCAACCACAGCAACACCAACAACTACAACATTGGCTCCCACCACAACTACAGCTTCTGCAGCAACAACCACAGCTGCACGAACTACAACCACAGCCCCTGCAACTAAAACAACAGCTGCAACCACAACCACTGCAACACCAACAACTACAACATTGGCTACCACCACAACTACACCTGCTGCAACTACAACATCACCACCAACAGCCAAAGCAACACCAAAAACTACAACACTGGCTCCCACCACAACTACAGCTTCTGCAACTACAACCACAGCTGCACCAACTACAACCACAGGTTCTGGAACTACAACCAAAGTTTCAACAACAACCACAGCAACACCAACAACTACAACATTAGCTCCCACCACATCTACAGCTTCTGCAGCAACAACCACAGCTGCATCAACTACAATCCCAGCCCCTGAAACTGAAACCACAGCTTCAACCAAAACCACAGCAACACCAACAACTAGAACATTGGCTCCCACCACAACTACAGCTGCTGCAACTACAATGTCACCAACAACAGCCACAGCAACACCAACGACTATTACACTGGCTCCCTCTACAACTACAGCTACTGGAACAACAACCACAGCTGTAACCACAGCCACAGCAACACCAACAACTACAACATTTGCTGCCACCACAGCTTCAGCTTCTGCAACTTCAACCAAAGAAGCACCAACTACAACAACAGCTTTTGCAGCTACAACCAAAGCTGAAATCACAACCACAGCAACACCAACAACTACAACATTTGCTGCCACCACAGCTTCAGCTTCTGCAACTTCAACCAAAGAAGCACCAACTACAACAACAGCTTTTGCAGCTACAACCACAGCTGCAATAACAACCACAGCAACCCCAACAACTACAACACTGGCTCCCACCACAACTACAGCTCCTGCAACCACAACCACAGCTGCACCAACTACACCCACAGGTGCTGGAACTACAACCACAGCTGCATCCACAACCACAGAAACGCAAACAACTACAACACTGGCTCCCACCACAACTACAGCTGCTGCACCTACAACCAATGAAGCACCAACTACAACTACAGCTTTTGCAGCTACAACCAAAGCTGAAATCACAACCACAGCAACACCAACAACTACAACACTTGCTCCTACCACAACTACAGCTTCTGCAACTACAACCACAGCTGCACCAACTACAAGCACAGGAGCTGGAACTACAACCAAAGCTGGAACAACAACCACAGCAACACCAACAACTACAACATTGGCTCCCTCCACAACTACAGCTTCTGCAGCAACCACCACAGCTGCACCAACTACAAACACAGCCCCTGCAACTGAAACCACAACTGCAACCAAAACCACAGCAACACCAACAACTACAACAGTGGCTCCCACTACAAGTACAGCAGCTGCAACTACATCCACAGCTGCAACCACAAACACAGCAACACCAACCACTACAACATTGGCTCCCACTACAACTACAGCTGCTGGAACAACAACCACAGCTGTAACCACAGCCAAAGCAACACCAAAAACTACAACATTGGCTACCACTACAACTACAGCTTCTGAAGCAACAACCACAGCTGCACAAACTACAACCACAGCCCCTGCAACTGAAACCACAGCTGCAACCACAACCACAGCAACACCAACAACTACAACATTGGCTCCCACCACAACTACAGCTTCTGCAACTACAACCACAGCTGCACCAATTACAACCACAGCTGCTGCAACTACAACGTCAACAACAACAGCCACAGCAACACCAACGACTACTACACTTGCTCCCTCTACAACTACAGCTGCGGGAACAACAACCACAGCTGTAACCACAGCAACATCAACAACTACAACATTGGCTCCCACTACAACTACAGCTTCTGAAGCAACAACCACAGCTGCACCAACTACAACCACAACCCCTGCAACTGAAACCACAGCTTCAACCACATCCACAGCAACACCAACAACTACAACATTGGCTACCACAACAACTACAGCTTCTGAAGCAACAACCACAGCTGCACAAACTACAACCACAGCCCCTGCAACTGAAACCACAGCTGCAAACACAACCACAGCAACACCAACAACTACAACATTGGCTCCCACCACAACTACAGCTTCTGCAGCAACAACCACAGCTGCACAAATTACAACCACAGCCCCTGCAACTAAAACAACAGCTGCAACCACAACCACAGCAACACCAACAACTACAACATTGGCTCCCACCACAACTACAGCTTCTGCAACTACAACCACAGCTGCACCAACTATAACCACAGGTGCTGGAACTACAACCAAAGCTTCAACAACAACAACAGCAACACCAACCTCTACAACATTAGCTCCGACCACAACTACAGCTTCTGCAGCAACAACCACAGCAGCATCAACTACAACCCCAGCCCCTGCAACTGAAACCAAAGCTGCAACCAAAACCACAGCAACATCAACAACTACAACAGCGGCTCCCACTACAACTACAGCTGCTGCAACTACAACCACAGCTCCAACCACAACCACAACAACACCAACAACTTCAACATTGGCTCCCACTACAACTACAGCTGCTTCAACTACAACCACAGCTGCACCAACTACAAGCACAGGTGCTGGATCTACAAGCACAGCTGCAACCACAACCACAGCAACGCCAACAACTACAACATTGGCACCCACGACAACTACAGCTGTTGAAACTACTACTTCACCAACAAAAGCCACAGCTGCACCAACAACAACCACAGTTGCAACCACAACCACAGCAACACCAACAACTTCAAAATTGGCTCCCACCACAACTACATCTGCTGCAACTACAACGTCAACAACAACAGCCACAGCAACACCAACGATGACTACACTTGCTCCCTCTACAACTACAGCTGCTGGAACAACAACCACAGCTGTATCCACAGCAACATCAACAACTACAACATTGGCTCCCACTACAACTACAGCTTCTGAAGCAACAACCACAGCTGCACCAACTACAACCACAGCCCCTGCAACTGAAACCACAGCTTCAACCACATCCACAGCAACACCAACAACTACAAAATTGGCTCCGACCACAACTACAGCTGCTGCAACTACAATGTCACCAACAATAGCCACAGCAACACCAACGACTACTACACTGGCTCCCTCTACAACTACAGCTGCTGGAACAACAACCACAGCTGCAACCACAACCACAGCTGCACCAACTACAACCAGAGCTGCAACAACAAAATCAGCAACACCAACAACTACAACCCTGGCTCCCACCACAACTTCAGCTGCTGCACCTATAACCACTGAAGCACCAACTACAACTACAGCTTTTGCAGCTACAACCACAGCTGCAATCACAACCACAGCAAAACCAACTACTACAACACTGGCTCCCACCACAACTACAGCTTCTGCAACTACAACCACAGCTGCACCAACTACAACCACAGGAGCTGGAACTACAACCAAAGCTGCAACAACAACCACAGCAACACCAACAACTACAACATTGGCTCCCACCACAACTACAGCTTCTGCAGCAACAACCACAGCTGCATCAACTACAACACCAGCCCCTGCAACTGAAACCACAGCTGAAACCAAAACCACAGCAACACCAACAACTACAACAGTGGCTCCCACCACAACTACAGCTTCTGCAACTACAACCACAGCTCCAACCACAACCACAACAACACCAACAACTTCAAAATTGGCTCCCACCACAACTACAGCTTCTGCAACTACAACCACAGCTGCACCAACTATAACCACAGGTGCTGGAACTACAACCAAAGCTTCAACAACAACAACAGCAACACCAACCACTACAACATTAGCTCCCACCACAACTACAGCTTCTGCAGCAACAACCACAGCAGCATCAACTACAACCCCAGCCCCTGCAACTGAAACCAAAGCTGCAACCAAAACCACAGCAACACCAACAACTACAACATTGGCTCCCACTACAACTACAGCTGCTGCAACTACAACCACAGCTCCAACCACAACCACAACAACACCAACAACGTCAACATTGGCTCCCACTACAACCACAGCTGCTTCAACTACAACCACAGCTGCACCAACTACAAGCACAGGTGCTGGATCTACAAGCACAGCTGCAACCACAACCACAGCAACGCCAACAACTACAACATTGGCACCCACGACAACTACAGCTGTTGAAACTACTACTTCACCAACAAAAGCCACAGCTGCACCAACAACAACCACAGTTGCAACCACAACCACAGCAACACCAACAACTTCAAAATTGGCTCCCACCACAACTACATCTGCTGCAACTACAACGTCAACAACAACAGCCACAGCAACACCAACGACGACTACACTTGCTCCCTCTACAACTACAGCTTCTGGAACAACAACCACAGCTGTATCCACAGCAACATCAACAACTACAACATTGGCTCCCCCTACAACTACAGCTTCTGAAGCAACAACCACAGCTGCACCAACTACAACCACAGCCCCTGCAACTGAAACCACAGCTTCAACTACATCCACAGCAACACCAACAACTACAAAATTGGCTCCGACCACAACTACAGCTGCTGCAACTACAATGTCACCAACAATAGCCACAGCAACACCAACGACTACTACACTGGCTCCCTCTACAACTACAGCTGCTGGAACAACAACCACAGCTGTAACCACAGCCACAGCAACAGCAACAACTACAACATTGGCTCACACTACAACTACAACTTCTGAAGCAACAAACTACAGCTGCTGGAACAACAACCACAGCTTGTACTGCTGCAACTACTACATCACCACAAACAGCCAAAGCAACACCAACAACTACAACACTGGCTCCCACCACAACTACAGCTTCTGCAACTACAAACACAGCTGCACCAACTACAACCACAGGTTCTGGAACAACAACCAAAGTTTCAACAACAACCACAGCAACACCAACAACTACAACATTGGCTCCCACTACAACTACAGCTTCTGAAGCAACAACCACAGCTGCACCAACTACAACCACAGCCCCTGCAACTGAAACCACAGCTTCAACCACATCCACAGCAACACCAACTTCTACAAAATTGGCTCCGAGCAAAACTACAGCTGCTGCAACTACAATGTCACCAACAACACCACAGCAACACCAACGACTACTACACTGGCTCCCTCTACAACTACAGCTGCTGGAACAAAAACCACAGCTATAACCAGCAGCCACAGCAACACCAACAACTACAAACATTGGTTCACACCACAACAACAGCTTCTGAAGCAACAACCACAGCTTCACCACCACAACCAAAGCTCCTGCAACTGAAACTACAGCTGCAACCACAGCAACACCAACAACTACAACATTGGCTCCCACCACAACTACAGCTTCTGCAGCAACAACCACAGCTGCACGAACTACAACACAGCCCCTGCAACTAAAACAACAGCTGCAACCAAAACCACTGCAACACCAACAACTACAACATTGGCTACCACCACAACTACACCTGCTGCAACTACAACATCACCACCAACAGCCAAAGCAACACCAAAAACTACAACACTGGCTCCCACCACAACTACAGCTTCTGCAACTACAACCACAGCTGCACCAACTACAACCACAGGTTCTGGAACTACAACAAAGTTTCAACAACAACCACAGCACAACACCAACAACTACAACATTAGCTCCCACCACATCTACAGCTTCTGCAGCAACAACCACAGCTGCATCAACTACAATCCCAGCCCCTGAAACTGAAACCACAGCTTCAACCAAAACCACAGCAACACCAACAACTAGAACATTGGCTCCCACCACAACTACAGCTGCTGCAACTACAATGTCACCAACAACAGCCACAGCAACACCAACGACTATTACACTGGCTCCCTCTACAACTACAGCTACTGGAACAACAACCACAGCTGTAACCACAGCCACAGCAACACCAACAACTACAACATTTGCTGCCACCACAGCTTCAGCTTCTGCAACTTCAACCAAAGAAGCACCAACTACAACAACAGCTTTTGCAGCTACAACCACAGCTGAAATCACAACCACAGCAACACCAACAACTACAACATTTGCTGCCACCACAGCTTCAGCTTCTGCAACTTCAACCAAAGAAGCACCAACTACAACAACAGCTTTTGCAGCTACAACCACAGCTGCAATAACAACCACAGCAACCCCAACAACTACAACACTGGCTCCCACCACAACTACAGCTCCTGCAACCACAACCACAGCTGCACCAACTACACCCACAGGTGCTGGAACTACAACCACAGCTGCATCCACAACCACAGAAACGCAAACAACTACAACACTGGCTCCCACCACAACTACAGCTGCTGCACCTACAACCAATGAAGCACCAACTACAACTACAGCTTTTGCAGCTACAACCAAAGCTGAAATCACAACCACAGCAACACCAACAACTACAACACTTGCTCCTACACAACTACAGCTTCTGCAACTACAACCACAGCTGCACCAACTACAAGCACAGGAGCTGGAACTACAACCAAAGCTGGAACAACAACCACAGCAACACCAACAACTACAACATTGGCTCCCTCCACAACTACAGCTTCTGCAGCAACCACCACAGCTGCACCAACTACAAACACAGCCCCTGCAACTGAAACCACAACTGCAACCAAAACCACAGCAACACCAACAACTACAACAGTGGCTCCCACTACAAGTACAGCAGCTGCAACTACATCCACAGCTGCAACCACAAACACAGCAACACCAACCACTACAACATTGGCTCCCACTACAACTACAGCTGCTGGAACAACAACCACAGCTGTAACCACAGCCAAAGCAACACCAAAAACTACAACATTGGCTACCACTACAACTACAGCTTCTGAAGCAACAACCACAGCTGCACAAACTACAACCACAGCCCCTGCAACTGAAACCACAGCTGCAACCACAACCACAGCAACACCAACAACTACAACATTGGCTCCCACCACAACTACAGCTTCTGCAACTACAACCACAGCTGCACCAATTACAACCACAGCTGCTGCAACTACAACGTCAACAACAACAGCCACAGCAACACCAACGACTACTACACTTGCTCCCTCTACAACTACAGCTGCGGGGGAACAACAACCACAGCTGTAACCACAGCAACATCAACAACTACAACATTGGCTCCCACTACAACTACAGCTTCTGAAGCAACAACCACAGCTGCACCAACTACAACCACAACCCCTGCAACTGAAACCACAGCTTCAACCACAATCCACAGCAACACCAACAACTACAACATTGGCTACCACAACAACTACAGCTTCTGAGCAACAACCACAGCTGCACAACTACAACCACAGCCCCTGCAACTGAAACCACAGCTGCAAACACAACCACAGCAACACCAACAACTACAACATTGGCTCCCACCACAACTACAGCTTCTGCAGCAACAACCACAGCTGCACAAATTACAACCACAGCCCCTGCAACTAAAACAACAGCTGCAACCACAACCACAGCACACCAACAACTACAACATTGGCTCCCACCACAACTACAGCTTCTGCAACTACAACCACAGCTGCACCAACTATAACCACAGGTGCTGGAACTACAACCAAAGCTTCAACAACAACAACAGCAACACCAACCTCTACAACATTAGCTCCGACCACAACTACAGCTTCTGCAGCAACAACCACAGCAGCATCAACTACAACCCCAGCCCCTGCAACTGAAACCCAAAGCTGCAACCAAAACCACAGCAACATCAACAACTACAAACAGCGGCTCCCACTACAACTACAGCTGCTGCAACTACAACCACAGCTCCAACCACAACCACAACAAACACCAACAACTTCAACATTGGCTCCCACTACAACTACAGCAGCTTCAACTACAACCACAGCTGCACCAACTACAAGCACAGGTGCTGGATCTACAAGCACAGCTGCACCACAACCACAGCAACGCCAACAACTACAACATTGGCACCCACGCACAACCCCAACAACACCAACAACTTCAAAATGTGGCTCCCACCACAACTACAGCTGCTGCAACTACACACAGCTGACAACTATAACACAGGTGCTGTAAACTACAACCAAAGGCTTTCAACAACAACAACAGCAACACCAACCACTACAACATTAGCACCCACCACAACTACCGGCTTCCTCGCAGCAACAACCACAGCAGCATCAACTACAACCCCAGCCCCTGCAACTGAAACCACAGCTGCAACCACAACCACAGCAACACCAACAACTACAACATTGGCTCCCACTACAACTACAGCTGCTGCAACTACAACCACAGCTCCAACCACAACCACAACAACACCAACAACTTCAACATTGGCTCCCACTACAACCACAGCTGCTTCAACTACAACCACAGCTGCACCAACTACAAGCACAGGTGCTGGATCTACAAGCACAGCTGCAACCACAACCACAGCAACGCCAACAACTACAACATTGGCACCCACGACAACTACAGCTGTTGAAACTACTACTTCACCAACAAAAGCCACAGCTGCACCAACAACAACCACAGTTGCAACCACAACCACAGCAACACCAACAACTTCAAAATTGGCTCCCACCACAACTACATCTGCTGCAACTACAACGTCAACAACAACAGCCACAGCAACACCAACGACGACTACACTTGCTCCCTCTACAACTACAGCTGCTGGAACAACAACCACAGCTGTATCCACAGCAACATCAACAACTACAACATTGGCTCCCACTACAACTACAGCTTCTGAAGCAACAACCACAGCTGCACCAACTACAACCACAGCCCCTGCAACTGAAACCACAGCTTCAACTACATCCACAGCAACACCAACAACTACAAAATTGGCTCCGACCACAACTACAGCTGCTGCAACTACAATGTCACCAACAATAGCCACAGCAACACCAACGACTACTACACTGGCTCCCTCTACAACTACAGCTGCTGGAACAACAACCACAGCTGTAACCACAGCCACAGCAACAGCAACAACTACAACATTGGCTCACACTACAACTACAACTTCTGAAGCAACAACTACAGCTGCTGGAACAACAACCACAGCTGTAACCACAGCCACAGCAACACCAACAACTACAACACTGGCTCCCACCACAACTACAGCTTCTGCAACTACAACCACAGCTGCACCAACTACAACCACAGGTGCTGGAACTACAACCACAGCTGCAGCCACAACCACAGAAACACCAACAACTACAACATTGGCTCCCACCCCAACTACAGCTGCTGCAACTACAACTTCACCAACAAAAGCCACAGCTGCAACCACAACCACAGCTGCACCAACTACAACCAGAGCTGCAACAACAAAATCAGCAACACCAACAACTACAACACTGGCTCCCACCACAACTTCAGCTGCTGCACCTATAACCAATGAAGCACCAACTACAACTACAGCTTTTGCAGCTACAACCACAGCTGCAACAACAACCACAGCAACACCAACAACTACAACATTGGCTCCCACCACAACTACAGCTTCTGCAGCAACAACCACAGCTGCACAAAATACAACCACAGCCCCTGCAACTAAAAAAACAGCTGCAACCACAACCACAGCAACACCAACAACTACAACATTGGCTCCCACCACAACTACAGATTCTGCAACTACAACCACAGCTGCACCAACTACAACCACAGGTGCTGGAACTACAACCAAAGCTTCAACAACAAAAACAGCAACACCAACAACTACAACATTAGCTCCCACCACAACTACAGCTTCTGCAGCAACAACCACAGCTGCATCAACTACAACACCAGCCCCTACAACTGAAACCATGGCTGCATCCAAAACCACAGCAACACCAACAACTACAACAGTGGCTCCCACTACAACTACAGTTGCTGCAACTACAACCACAGCTCCAACCACAACCACAACAACACCAACAACTTCAACATTGGCTCCCACTACAACTACAGCTGCTTCAACTACAACCACAGCTGCACCAACTTCAAGCACAGGTGCTGGATCTACAAGCACAGCTCCAACCACAGCCACAGCAACACCAACAACTACAACATTGGCTTCCACGACAACTACAGCTGTTGAAACTACAACTTCACCAACAAAAGCCACAGCTGCTACCACAGCCACAGCTGCACCAACAACCACCACAGTTGCAACAACAACCACAGCAACACCAACAACTACAAAATTGGCTCCCACCAGAACCACAGCTGCACCAACTACAAACAAAGCCCCTGCACCTGAAACTACAGCTTCAACCACAGCAACACCAACAAGTACAACATTGGCTCCCACCAAAACTACAGCTTCTGCAGCAACAACCACAGCTGCACGAACTACAATCACAGCCCCTGCAACTGAAACAACAGCTGCAAGCAGAACCACAGCAACACCAACAACTACAACATTGGCTCCCACCACAACTACAGCTGCTGAAACTACTACATCACCACCAACAGCCAAAGCAACACCAACAACTACAACACTGGCTCCCACGACAACTACAGCTTCTGCAACTACAACCACAGCTGCACCAACTACAACCACAGGTGCTGGAAGTACAACCAAAGCTGCAACAACAACCACAGCAACACCAACAACTACAACATTGGCTCCCACCACAACTACAGCTTCTGCAGCAACAACCACAGCTGCACAAACTACAACCACAGCCCCTGCAACTAAAAAAACAGCTGCAACCACAACCACAGCAAAACCAACAACTACAACATTGGCTCCCACCACTACTACAGATTCTGCAGCAACAACCATAGCTGCATCAACTACAACCCCATCCCCTGCAATTGAAACCACAGCTGCAACCACAACCACAGCAACACCAACAACTACAACATTAGCTCCCACCACAACTACAGCTTTTGCAGCAACAACCACAGCTGCACGAACTACAACCACAAACCCTGCAACTAAAACAACAGCTGCAACCACAACCACAACCACAGCAACACCAACAACTACAGCATTGGCTCCCACTACAACTACAGCTTCTCAAGCAAAAACCACAGATGCACCAACTACAACCACAGCCCCTGCAAATAAAACCACAGCTACAACCACAACCACTGCAACACCAACAACTACAACATTGCCTCCCACCACAACTACAGCTGCTGAAACTACTACATCACCACCAACAGCCAAAGCAACACCATCAACTACAACACTGGCTCCCATGACAACTACAGCTTCTGCAACTACAACCACAGCTGCACCAACTACAACCACAGGTGCTGGAAGTACAACCAAAGCTGCAACAACAACCACAGCAAAACCAACAACTACAACATTGGCTCCCACCACAACTACAGATTCTGCAGCAACAACCATAGCTGCATCAACTACCACCCCATCCCCTGCAATTGAAACCACAGCTGCAACCACAACCACAGCAACACCAACAACTACAACATTTGCTCCCACCACAACTACAGCTTCTGCAACTACAAACACAGCTGCACCAACTACAACCACAGGTTCTGGAACAACAACCAAAGTTTCAACAACAACCACAGCAACACCAACAACTACAACATTAGCTCCCACCACAACTACAGCTTTTGCAGCAACAACCACAGCTGCACGAACTACAACCACAAACCCTGCAACTAAAACAACAGCTGCAACCACAACCACAACCACAGCAACACCAACAACTACAGCATTGGCTCCCACTACAACTACAGCTTCTCAAGCAAAAACCACAGATGCACCAACTACAACCACAGCCCCTGCAAATGAAACCACAGCTACAACCACAACCACTGCAACACCAACAACTACAACATTGGCTCCCACCACAACTACAGCTTCTGCGCCAACAACCACAGCTGCAGGAACTACAACCACAGCCCTTGCAACTGAAACAACAGCTGCAACAACAACCAAAACCACAGTAACACCAACAACTACAACACTGGCTCCCACCACAACTTCAGCTGCTGCAACTACAACATCACCACCAACAGCCAAAGCAACACCAACAACTACAACATTGGCTTCCACCACAACTACAGCTTCAGCAACAACAACCACAGCTGCATCAACTACAACCCCAGCCCCTGCAACTGAAACCAAAGCTGCAACCAAAACCACAGCAACACCAACAACTACAACAGTGGCTCCCACTACAACTACAACTGCTTCTACTACAACCACAGCTGCACCAACTACAAGCACAGGTGCTGGATTTACAAGCAAAGCTCCTACCACAACCACAGCAACACCAACAACTACAACATTGGCTCCCACGACAACTACAGCTATTGAAACTACAACTTCACCAACAAAAGCCACAGCTGCTACCACAGCCACAGCTGCACCAACAACAACCACAGTTGCAACCACAACCACAGCAACACCAACAACTACAAAATTGGCTCCCACCACAACTACAGCTGCTGCAACTACAACTTCAACAACAACAGCCACAGCAACACCAACGACTACTACACTGGCTCCCTCTACAACTACAGCTGCTGGAACAACAACCACAGCTGTAACCACAGCAACACCAACAACTACAACATTGGCTCCTACTACAACTACAGCTTCTGAAGGAACAGCCACAGCTGCACCAACTACAACCACAGCCCCTGCAACTGAAACCACAGCTGCAACCACATCCACAGCAACCCCAACAACTACAAAATTGGCTCCGAGCAGAACTAAAGCTGCTGCAACTACAATGTCACCAACAAAAGCCACAGCAACACCAACGACTACTACACTGGCTCCCTCTACAACTACAGCTGCTGGAACAACAACCACAGCTGTAACCACAGCCACAGCAACACCAACAACTACAACATTGGCTCACACCACAACTACAGCTTTTGAAGCAACAACCACAGCTGCACCAACTACAACCACAGCCCCTGCAACTGAAACTACAGCTGCAACCACAACCACAGCAACACCAACAACTACAACATTGGCTCCCACCACAACTACAGCTGCTGCAACTACTACATCACCACAAACAGCCAAAGCAACACCAACAACTACAACACTGGCTCCCACCACAACTACAGCTTCTGCAACTACAAACACAGCTGCACCAACTACAACCACAGGTTCTGGAACAACAACCAAAGTTTCAACAACAACCACAGCAACACCAACAACTACAACATTGGCTCACACCACAACTACAGCTTTTGAAGCAACAACCACAGCTGCACCAACTACAACCACAGCCCCTGCAACTGAAACTACAGCTGCAACCACAACCACAGCAACACCAACAACTACAACATTGGCTCCCACCACAACTACAGCTGCTGCAACTACTACATCACCACAAACAGCCAAAGCAACACCAACAACTACAACACTGGCTCCCACCACAACTACAGCTTCTGCAACTACAAACACAGCTGCACCAACTACAACCACAGGTTCTGGAACAACAACCAAAGTTTCAACAACAACCACAGCAACACCAACAACTACAACATTAGCTCCCACTACAACTACAGCTTCTGAAGCAACAACCACAGCTGCACAAACTACAACCACAGACCCTGCAACTGAAACCACAGCTTCAACCAAAACCACAGAAACACCAACAACTAGAACATTGGCTCCCACCACAACTACAGCTGCTGCAACTACAATGTCACCAACAACAGCCACAGCAACACCAACGACTATTACACTGGCTCCCTCTACAACTACAGCTGCTGGAACAACAACCACAGCTGTAACCACAGCCACAGCAACACCAACAACTACAACATTTGCTGCCACCACAGCTTCAGCTGCTGCAACTTCAACCAAAGAAGCACCAACTACAACAACAGCTTTTGCAGCTACAACCACAGCTGCAATAACAACCACAGCAACCCCAACAACTACAACACTGGCGCCCACCACAACTACAGCTCCTGCAACCACAACCACAGCTGCACCAACTACACCCACAGGTGCTGGAACTACAACCACAGCTGCATCCACAACCACAGAAACGCAAACAACTACAACATTGGCTCCCACCCCAACTACAGCTGCTGCAACTACAACTTCACCAACAAAAGCCACAGCTGCAACCACAACCACAGCTGCACCAACTACAACCACAGCAGCAACCACAAAATCAGCAACACCAACAACTACAACACTGGCTCCCACCACAACTTCAGCTGCTGCACCTACAACCAATGAAGCACCAACTACAACTACAGCTTTTGCAGCTACAACCACAGCTGAAATCACAACCACAGCAACACCAACAACTACAACACTTGCTCCCACCACAACTACAGCTTCTGCAACTACAACCACAGCTGCACCAACTACAACCACAGGAGCTGGAACTACAACCAAAGCTGCAACAACAACCACAGCAACACCAACAACTACAACATTGGCTCCCTCCACAACTACAGCTTCTGCAGCAACCACCACAGCTGCACCAACTACAAACACAGCCCCTGCAACTGAAACCACAACTGCAACCAAAACCACAGCAACACCAACAACTACAACAGTGGCTCCCACTACAAGTACAGCAGCTGCAACTACAACCACAGCTGCAACCACAAACACAGCAACACCAACCACTACAACATTGGCTCCCACTACAACTACAGCTGCTGGAACAACAACCACAGCTGTAACCACAGCCACAGCAACACCAAAAACTACAACATTGGCTACCACTACAACTACAGCTTCTGAAGCAACAACCACAGCTGCACAAACTACAACCACAGCCCCTGCAACTGAAACCACAGCTGCAACCACAACCACAGCAACACCAACAACTACAACATTGGCTCCCACCACAACTACAGCTTCTGCAACTACAACCACAGCTGCACCAATTACAACCACAGCTGCTGCAACTACAACGTCAACAACAACAGACACAGCAACACCAACGACTACTACACTTGCTCCCTCTACAACTACAGCTGCGGGAACAACAACCACAGCTGTAACCACAGCAACATCAACAACTACAACATTGGCTCCCACTACAACTACAGCTTCTGAAGCAACAACCACAGCTGCACCAACTACAACCACAACCCCTGCAACTGAAACTACAGCTGCAACCACAACCACAGAAACACCAACAACTACAACATTGGCTCCCACCCCAACTACAGCTGCTGCAACTACAACTTCACCAACAAAAGCCACAGCTGCAACCACAACCACAGCTGCACCAACTACAACAACAGCTGCAACCACAAAATCAGCAACACCAACAACTACAACACTGGCTCCCCCCAATACTTCAGCTGCTGCACCTACAACCAATGAAGCATCAACTACAACTACAGCTTTTGCAGCTACAACCACAGCTGCAATCACAATCACAACCACAGCAACACCAACAACTACAACACTGGCTCCCACCACAACTACAGCTTCTGCAACTACAACCACAGCTGCACCAACTACAACCACAGGAGCTGGAACTACAACCAAAGCTGCAACAACAACCACAGCAACACCAACAACTACAACATTGGCTCCCACCACAACTACAGCTTCTGCAGCAACAAACACAGCTGCACAAACTACAACCACAGCCCCTGCAACTAAAAAAACAGCTTCAACCACAACCACAGATACACCAACAACTACAACATTGGCTCCCACCACAACTACAGCTTCTGCAACTACAACCACAGCTGCACCAACTACAACCACAGGTGCTGGAACTACAAACAAAGCTTCAACAACAAAAACAGCAACACCAACAACTACAACATTGGCTCACACCACAACTACAGCTTTTGAAGCAACAACCACAGCTGCACCAACTACAACCACAGCCCCTGCAACTGAAACTACAGCTGCAACCACAACCACAGCAACACCAACAACTACAACAGTGGCTCCCACCACAACTACAGCTGCTGCAACTACAAACACAGCTGCACCAACTACAACCACAGGTTCTGGACCAACAACCAAAGTTTCAACAACAACCACAGCAACACCAACTTCTACAAAATTGGCTCCGAGCACAACTACAGCTGCTGCAACTACAATGTCACCAACAATCGCCACAGCAACAACAACGACTACTACACTGGCTCCCTCTACAACTACAGCTGCTGGAACAACAACCACAGCTATAACCACAGCAACAGCAACACCAACAACTACAACATTGGTTCACACCACAACTACAGCTTCTGAAGCAACAACCACAGCTGCACCAACCACAACCAAAGCTCCTGCAACTGAAACTACAAATGCAACCACAGCAACACCAACAACTACAACATTGGCTCCCACAACAACTACAGCTTCTGCAGCAACAACCACAGCTGCACGAACTACAACCACAGCCCCTGCAACTAAAACAACATCTGCAACCACAACCACAGCAACACCAACAACTACAACATTGGCTACCACCACAACTACACCTGCTGCAACTACAACATCACCACCAACAGCCAAAGCAACACCAACAACTACAACACTGGCTCCCACCACAACTACAGCTTCTGCAACTACAACCACAGCTGCACCAACTACAACCACAGGAGCTGGAACTACAACCAAAGTTTCAACAACAACCACAGCAACACCAACAACTACATTAGCTCCCACCACATCTACAGCTTCTGCAGCAACAACCACAGCTGCATCAACTACAATCCCAGCCCCTGAAACTGAAACCACAGCTGCAACCAAAACCACAGCAAAACCAACAACTAGAACATTGGCTCCCACCACAACTACAGCTGCTGCAACTACAATGTCACCAACAGCCACAGCAACACCAACGACTATTACACTGGCTTCCTCTACAACTATAGCTGCTGGAACAACAACCACAGCTGTAACCACTGCCACAGCAACACCAACAACTACAACATTTTCTGCCACCACAGCTTCAGCTGCTGCAACTTCAACCAAAGAAGCACCAACTACAACAACAGCTTTTGCAGCTACAACCACAGCTGCAATAACAACCACAGCAACCCCAACAACTACAACACTGGCTCCCACCACAACTACAGCTCCTGCAACCACAACAACAGCTGCACCAACTACACCCACAGGTGCAGGAACTACAACCACAGCTGCATCCACAACCACAGAAACGCAAACAACTACAACATTGGCTCCCACCCAAATTACAGCTGCTGCAACTACAACTTCACCAACAAAAGCCACAACGACAACAACAGCTGTTGAAACTACAACTTCACCAACAAAAGCAACAGCAACACCAACAACTACAACACTGGCTCCCACCACAACTACAGCATCTGCAACTACAACAACAGGTGCACCAACTACAACCACAGGTGCTGGAACTACAACCACAGCTGCAACCACAACCACAGAAACACCAACAACTACAACATTGGCTCCCACCCAAATTACAGCTGCTGCAACTACAACTTCACCAACAAAAGCCACAGCTGCAACCACAACCACAGAATCACCATCTACATCCACAGCTGCAACCACAAAATCAGCAGCACCAACAACTACAACACTGGCTCCCACCACAACTTCAGCTGCTGCACCTACAACCAATGAAGCACCAACTACAACTACAGCTTTGGCAGCTACAACCACAGCTGCAATCACAACCACAGCAACACCAACAACTACAACACTGGCTCCCACCACAACTACAGATTCTGCAACTACAACCACAGCTGCACCAACTACAACCACAGGTGCTGGAACTACAACCAAAGCTTCAACAACAAAAACAGCAACATCAACAACTACAACATTGGCTCCCACCACAACTACTGCTGCTGCAACTACTACATCCCCACCAACAGCCAAAGCAACACCAACAACTACAACACTGGCTCCCACCACAACTACAGCTTCTGCACCTACAAACACAGCTGCACCAACTACAACCACAGGTTCTGGAACAACAACCAAAGTTTCAACAACAACCACAGCAACACCAACAACTACAACATTGGCTCACACCACAACTACAGCTTCTGAAGCAACAACCACAGCTGCACCAACCACATCCAAAGCTCCTGCAACTGAAACTACAGCTGCAATCACAGCAACACCAACAACTACAAAATTGGCTCCCACCACAACTACAGCTTCTGCAGCAACAACCACAGCTGCACGAACGACAACCACAGCCCCTGCAACTAAAACAACAGCTGCAACCACAACCACAACCACAGCAACACCAACAACTACAACATTGGCTACCACCACAACTACAGCTGCTGCAACTACAACATCACCACCAACAGCCAAAGCAACACCAACAACTACAACACTGGCTCCCACCACAACTACAGCTTCTGCAGCAACAACCACAGCTTCATCAACTACAATCCCAGCCCCTGAAACTGAAACCACAGCTGCAACCAAAACCACAGCAACACCAACAACTACATTTGCTCCCACCACAACTAGAGCTGCTGCAACCTCATCCTCAGAAGCACCAACTACACCCACAGCTGCTGCAACTGAATCCACAGCTGCAACCACAACCACAGAAAAACCAACAACTACAACATTGGCTCCCAAGACAGCTATAGCTGCTGCAACTACAACCACAGCTGCAACAACAACCACAGCAACACCAACAACTAGGACATTGGCTCCCACCACAACTACAGCTGCTGCAACTTCAACCAAAGAAGCACTAACTACAACAACAGCTTTTGCAGCTACAACCACAGCAGCAATAACAACCACAGCAACCCCAACAACTACAACACTGGCTCCCACCACAAATACAGCTCCTGCAACCACAACCACAGCTGCACCAACTACACCCACAGGTGCTGGAACTACAACCACAGCTGCATCCACAACCACAGAAACACAAACAACTACAACATTGGCCCCCACCCAAACTACAGCTGCAGCAACTACAACTTCACCAACAAAAGCCATAGCTGCAACCACAACCACAGCTGCACCAACTACAACCACAGCTGCAACCACAAAATCAGCAACACCAACAACTACAACACTTGCTCCCACCACAACTTCAGCTGCTGCACCTACAACCAATGAGGCACCAACTACAGCTACAGCTTTTGCAGCTACAACCACAGCTGCAACCACAACCCCAGCTGCACCAACTACAAGCACAGGAGCTGGAACTACAACCAAAGCTGGAACAACAACCACAGCAACACCAACAACTACAACATTGGCTCCCTCCACAACTACAGCTTCTGCAGCAACCACCACAGCTGCACCAACTACAAACACAGGAGCTGGAACTACAACCAAAGCTGCAACAACAACCACAGCAACACCAACTTCTACAAAATTGGCTCCCACCACAACTACAGCTGCTGCAACTACAATGTCACCAACAACAGCCACAGCAACACCAACGACTACTACACTGGCTTCCTCTACAACTACAGCTGCTGGAACAACAACCACAGCTGTAACCACTGCCACAGCAACACCAACAACTACAACATTTGCTGCCACCACAGCTTCAGCTGCTGCAACTTCAACCAAAGAAGCACCAACTACAACAACAGCTTTTGCATCTACAACCACAGCTGCAATAACAACCACAGCAACCCCAACAACTACAACACTGGCTCCCACCACAACTACAGCTCCTGCAACCACAACAACAGCTGCACCAACTACACCCACAGGTGCTAGAACTACAACCACAGCTGCATCCACAACCACAGAAACGCAAACAACTACAACATTGGCTCCCACCCCAACTACAGCTGCTGCAACTACAACTTCACCAACAAAAGCCACAGCTGCAACCACAACCACAGCTGCACCAACTACAACCACAGCTGCAACCACAAAATCAGCAACACCAACAACTACAACACTGGCTCCCACCACAACTTCAGCTGCTGCACCTACAACCAATGAAGCACCAACTACAACTACAGCTTTTGCAGCTACAACCACAGCTGCAATCACAACCACAGCAACACCAACAACTACAACATTGGCTCCCACCACAACTTCAGCTTCTGCAACTACAACCACAGCTGCACCAACTACAACCACAGGTGCTGGAACTACAAACAAAGCTTCAACAACAAAAACAGCAACACCAACAACTACAACATTAGCTCCCACCACAACTACAGCTTCTGCAGCAACAACCACAGCTGCATCAACTCCAACACCAGCCCCTGCAACTGAAACCACAGCTGCAACCAAAACCACAGCAACACCAACAACTACAACAGTGGCTCCCACTACAACTACAGCTGCTGCAACTACAACCACAGCTCCAACCACAACCACAACAACACCAACAACTTCAACATTGCCTCCCACTACAACTATAGCTGCTTCAACTACAACCACAGCTGCACCAACTTCAAGCACAGGTGCTGGATCTACAAGCACAGCTCCAACCACAACCACAGCAACACCAACAACTACAACATTGGCTCCCACGACAACTACAGCTGTTGAAACTACAACTTCACCAACAAAAGCAACAGCTGCTACCACAGCCACAGCTGCACCAACAACAACCACAGTTGCAACCACAACCACAGCAACACCAACAACTACAAAATTTGCCCCCACCACAACTACAGCTGCTGGAACAACAACCACAGCTGTAACCACAGCCACAGCAACACCAAGAACTACAACATTGCCTCCCACTACAACAACAGCTTCTGAAGCAACAACCACAGCTGTACCAACTACAACCACAGCCCCTGCAACTGAAACCACAGCTGCGACCACATCCACAGCAACACCAACAACTACAAAATTGGCTCCGACCACAACTACAGCTGCTGCAACTACAATGTCACCAACAAAAGCCACAGCAACACAAACGACTACTACACTGGCTCCCTCTACAACTACAGCTGTTGGAACAACAACCACAGCTGTAACCACAGCCACAGCAACACCAACAACTACAACATTGGCTACCACTACAACTACAGCTTCTGAAGCAACAACCACAGCTGCACAAACTAAAACCACAGCCCCTATAACTGAAACCACGGCTCTAACCACAACCACAGCAACACCAACAGCTACAACATTGGCTCCCACTACAACTACAGCTTCTGAAGCAACAACCACAGCTGCACAAACTACAACCACAGCCCCTATAATTGAAACCACAGCTGCAACCAGAACCACAGCAACACCAACAACTACAACATTGGCTCCCACCACAACTACAGTTTCTGCAACTACAACCACAGCTGCACCAACTACAACCACAGGTGCTGGAACTACAACCAAAGCTGCAACAACAACCACAGCAACACCAACAACTACAACATTGGCTCCCACCACAACTACAGCTTCTGCAGCAACAACCACAGCTGCATCAACTACAACCCCATACCCTGCAACTGAAACCACAGCTGAAACCAAAACCACAGCAACACCAACAACTACAACACTGGCTCCCACCACAACTACAGCTTCTGCAACTACAACCACAGCTGCACCAACTACAACCACAGGAGCTGGAACTACAACCAAAGCTGCAAAAACAACCACAGCAACACCAACAACTTCAACATTGGCTCCCACCACAACTACAGCTTCTGCAGCAACAAACACAGCTGCACAAACTTCAAGCACAGGTGCTGGATCTACAAGCACAGCTCCAACCACAACCACAGCAACACCAACAACTACAACATTGGCTCCCACCACAACTACAGATTCTGCAACTACAACCACAGCTGCACCAACTACAACCACAGGTGCTGGAACTACAACCAAAGCTTCAACAACAAAAACAGCAACACCAACAACTACAACATTGGCTCCCACCACAACTACTGCTGCTGCAACTACTACATCACCACCAACAGCCAAAGCAACACTAACAACTACAACACTGGCTCCCACCACAACTACAGCTTCTGCAACTACAAACACAGCTGCACCTACTACAACCACAGGTTCTGGATCAACAACCAAAGTTTCAACAACAACCACAGCAACACCAACAACTACAACATTGGCTCACACCACAACTACAGCTTCTGAAGCAACAACCACAGCTGCACCAACCACAACCAAAGCTCCTGCAACTGAAACTACAGCTGCAATCACAGCAACACCAACAACTACAACAGTGGCTCCCACCACAACTACAGCTTCTGCAGCAATAACCACAGCTGCACGAACGACAACCACAGCACCTGCAACTAAAACAACAGCTGCAACCACATCCACAACCACAGCAACACCTACAACTACAACATTGGCTACCACCACAACTACAGCTGCTGCAACTACAACATCACCACCAACAGCCAAAGCAACACCAACAACTACAACACTGGCTCCCACCACAACTACAGCTTCTGCAGCAACAACCACAGCTTCATCAACTACAATCCCAGCCCCTGAAACTGAAACCACAGCTGCAACCAAAACCACAGCAACACCAACAACTACATTTGCTCCCACCACAACTAGAGCTGCTGCAACCTCATCCTCAGAAGCACCAACTACACCCACAGCAACAACCACAACTACAGCTTCTGCAGCAACAACCACAGCTGCATCAACTACAACACCAGCCCCTGCAACTGAAACCACAGCTACAACCAAAACCACAGCAACACCAACAACTACAACATTGGCTACCACTACAACTACAGCTTCTGAAGCAACAACCACAGCTGCACAAACTACAACCACAGCCCCTATAACTGAAACCACAGCTGCAACCACAACCACAGCAACACCAACAACTACAACATTGGCTCACACTACACCTATAGTTTCTGAAGCAACAACCACAGCTGCACCAACTACAACCACAGCCCCTGCAACTAAAACTACAGCTGCAACCACAACCACAGCAACACCAACAACTACAACATTGGCTCCCACCACAACTACAGCTTCTGCAGCAACAACCACAGCTGCACAAACTACAATCACAGCCCCTGCAACTGAAACAACAGCTGCAACCAGAACCACAGCAACACCAACAACTACAACATTGGCTCCCACCACAACAACAGCTGCTGCAACTACAACATCACCACCAACATCCAAAGCAACCCCAACAACTACAACACTGGCTCCCACCACAACTACAGCATCTGCAACTACAACCACAGGTGCACCAACTACAACCACAGGTGCTGGAACTACAACCACAGCTGCAACCACAACCACAGAAACACCAACAACTACAACACTGGCTCCCACCACAACTTCAGCTGCTGCACCTACAACCAATGAAGCACCAACTACAGCTACAGCTTTTGCAGCTACAACCACAGCTGCAATCACAACCACAGCAACACCAACAACTACAACACTGGCTCCCACCACAACTACAGCTTCTTCAACTACAACCACAGCTGCACCAACTACAACCACAGGAGCTGGAACTACAACCAAAGCTGCAACAACAACCACAGCAAAACCAACAACTACAACATTGGCTCCCACCACAACTACAGCTTCTGCAGCAACAACCACAGCTGCACAAACTACAACCACAGCCCCTGCAACTAAAAAAACAGCTGCAACCACAACCACAGCAACACCAAAAACTACAACATTGGCTCCCACCACAACTACAGATTCTGCAACTACAACCACAGCTTCACCAACTACAACCACAGGTGCTGGAACTACAACCAAAGCTTCAACAACAAAAACAGCAACACCAACAACTACAACATTAGCTCTCACCACAACTACAGCTTCTGCAGCAACAACCACAGCTGCATCAACTACAACACCAGCCCCTGCAACTGAAACCACAGCTGCAACCAAAACCACAGCAACACCAACAACTACAACAGTGGCTCCCACTACAACTGCAGCTGCTGCAACTACAACCACATTTCCAACCACAACCACAGCAACACCAACAACTACAACATTGGATCCCACGATAACTACAGCTGTTGAAACTACAACTTCACCAACAAAAGCCACAGCTGCTACCACAGCCAGAGCTGCACCAACAACAACCACAGTTGCAACCACAACCACAGCAACACCAACAACTACAAAATTGGCTCCCACCACAACTACAGCTGCTGCAACTACATCTTCAACAACAACAGCCACAGCAACACCAACGACTACTACACTGGCTCCCTCTACAACTACAGCTGCTGGAACAACAACCACAGCTGCACCAACTACAACCACAGCCCCTGCAACTGAAACCACAGCTGCAACCACATCCACAGCAACACCAACAACTACAAAATTGGCTCTGACCAAAACTACAGCTGCTGCAACTACAATGTCACCAACAAAAGCCACAGAAACACCAACGACTACTACACTGGCTCCCTCTACAACTACAGCTGCTGGAACAACAACCACAGCTGTAACCACAGCCACAGCAACACCAACAACCACGACATTGGCTCCCACCACAACTACAGCTTCTGCAGCAACAACCACACCTGCAACAACTACAACAACAGCCCCTGCAACTCAAACCACAGCTGCAACCACAACCACAGCAACACCAACAACTACAACATTGGCTCCCACCACAACTACAGCTTCTGCAGCAACAACCACAGCTGCACAAACTACAACCACAGCCCCTATAACTGAAACCACAGCTGCAACCACAACCACAGCAACACCAACACCTACAACATTGGCTCACACCACAACTACAGCTTCTGAAGCAACAACCACAGCTGCACCAACTACAATCACAGCCCCTGCAACTGAAACAACAGCTGCAACCAGAACCACAGCAACACCAGCAACTACAACATTGGCTCCCACCACAACTACAGCTGCTGAAACTACTACATCACCAACAAAAGCCACAGCTGCAACCACAACAACAGCTGCACCAACTACAACCACAGCTGCAACCACAACCACAGCAACACCAACAACTACAACACTGGCTCCCACCACAACTACAGCTTCTGCAACTACAACCACAGCTTCAACAACTACAACCACAGGTGCTGGAACTACAACCAAACGTGCAACAACAGCCACAGCAACACCAACAACTACAATATTGGCTCCCACCAGAACTACAGCGTCTGCAGCAACAACCACAGCTGCACTAACTACAACGACAACCCCTGCAACTACAACCACATCTGCAACCACAACCACAACAAGACCAACAACTACACCATTGGCTCTCACCACAACTTCAGCTGCTGCAGCTTCAACCACAGCTACAACCACAGTAACACCAACAACTACCACTTCGGCTCCCACCACAACTACAGTGTCTGCAGCAACAACCACAGCGGCACCAACTACAACCACAGCCCCTTCAGCTGAAACCACAGCTGCAACCACAACAACAGCAACACCAACAACTACAACAGTGGCTCCCACTACAACTACAGCTGCTGCAACTACAACCACAGCTGCAACCACAACCACAGCAACACCAAGAACTACACCATTGGCTCTCACCACAACTTCAGCTGCTGCAGCTTCAACCACAGCTACAACCACAGCAACACCAACAACTACCACATCGGCTCCCACCACAACTACAGTGTCTGCAGCAACAACAACAGCGGCACCAACTACAACCACAGCCCCTGCAGCTGAAACCACAGCTGCAACACCAACAACTACAACAGTGGCTCCCACTACAACTACAGCTGCTGCAACTACAACCACAGCTGCAACCACAACCACAGCAACACCAAGAACTACAACAGTGTCTCCCACTACAACTACAGCTGCTGCAGCCTCAACCACAGGTGTAACCAAAATCACAGCAACACCAACAACTACAACAGTGTCTCCCACTACAACTACAGCTGCTGCAACTACAACCACAGGTGCAATCACAACTACAGCAACACCAACAACTACAACTCTTCCTCCCACCACAACTACAGCTTCTGCAACCACAACCACAGCTGCACCAACTACAACCACAGCTGCAACCATAACCACAGAAAAACCAACAACTACAACATTGGCTCCAAAGACAGCTATAGCTGCTGCAACTTCAACCACAGCTGCAACAACAGCCAGAGCAACACCTACAACTACGACACTGGCTCCCTCTTCAACTACTGCTGCTGGAACAACAACCACAGCTGTAACCACAGCCACAGCAACACCAACTACAGCTTCTGCAGCAACAATCACAGCTGCACGAACTACAACCACAGCCACTGCAACTGACACAACAGCTGCGACCACAACCACAGCAACACCAACAACTACAACATTGGCTCCCACCACAACTACAGCTTCTGCAGTAACAACCACAGCTGCAAAAACTACAACAACAGCCCCTGCAACTCAAACCACAGCTGCAACCACAACCACAGCAACACCAACAACTACAACAGTGGCTCCCACTACAACTACAGCTGCTGCAACTCAAACCACAGCTGCAACCACAACCACAGCATCACTAACAACTACAACAGTGGCTGCCACTAAAACTACAGCTGCTGCAACTACAACCACAGCTCCAACCACAACCACAGCAACACCAACAATTACAACATTGGCTCCCTCTACAACTACAGCTACTGCAACTACAACATCACCACGAACAGCCAAAGCTGCTGCAGCTACAACTATAGAAGCAACTAGTACAACTAGAGTTGCTGCAACAACAACTTCACCAACAACAGCCACAGCAACACCAACGACTACATCATTGGCTCCCTCTACAACTACAGCTGCTGCAACTACAACCACAGCTGCAACCACATCCACAGCAAGACAAACAACTACACCATTGGCTCCCACCACAACTACAGCTGCTGCAGCTTCATCCACGGCTGTAACATCAACCACAGCAACACAAACAACTACAACATTTTCTGCTACCACAACTACAGCTGCTGCAACCTCAACCACAGAAGCACCAACTGCAACGACAGCTTTTTCAGCTACAAGCACAGCTGCAATCACAACCACAGCAACATTAACAACTACCACACTCGCTCCCACCACAACTACAGGTCCTGCAACCACAACCACAGCTGCACCAACTACAACCACAGGTGTTGGATCTACAACCACAGCTGCAACCACAACCACAGCATCACCAACAACTACAACATTGGCTCCCACCACAACTACAGCTTCTGCACCAACAACCACAGCTGCACCAACTACAACCACAGGTGCTGGATCTACAAGCACAGCTGCAACAACAACCACAGCAACACCAACAACTACAACATTGGCTCCCACGACCACTCCAGCTGTTGAAACTTCAACTTCACCAACAAAAGCCAAAGATGCAACCACAAACACAGCAACACCAACAACTACAAAATTGGCTCACACCACAACTACTGCTGCTGCAACTACAACCACAGCTGCATCCACAGCGCCTGCAACTGAAACCACAGCTGCAACCACATCCACAGCAACACCAACAACTACAAAATTGGCTCCGACCACAACTACAGCTGCTGCTACTACAACGTCACCAACAACAGCCATAGCAACACCAACGACTACTACACTGGCTCCCTCTACAACTACAGCTGCTGGAACAACAACCACAGCTGTAACCACAGCCACAGCAACACCAACAACTACAACACTGGCTGTCACTACAACTACAGCGTCTGAAGTAACAACCACATCTGCACCAACTACAACCACAGCCCCTGCAACTGAAACCACAGCTGCAACTACAACCACAGCAACACCAACAACTACAACATTGGCTCCCACCACAACTACAGCTTCTGCAGCAACAGCCACAGCTGCACAAACTACAACCACAGCCCCTGCAACTGACACAACAGCTGCAACCACAACCACAGCGACACCAACAACTACAACATTGGCTCCCACCACAACTACAGTTGCTGCAACTACAACATCACCACCAACAGCCAAAGCAACACCAACAACTACAACAGTGGCTCCCATCACAACTACAGCTTCTGCAACTACAACCACAGCTGCAGCAACTACAACCACAGGTGCTGGAACAACAACCAAAGCTGCAACAACAACCACAGCAACACCAACAACTACAACATTGGCTCCCACCATAACTACAGCTTCTGCAGCAACAACCACAGCTGCATCAACTACAAACCCAGCCCCTGCAACTGAAACCACAGCTTCAACCAAAACCACAGCAACACCAACAACTACAACAGTGGCTCCCACTACAAGTTCAGCTGCTGCAACTACAACCACAGCTGCAACCACAGCCACAGCAACACTAACCACTACAACACTGGCTCCCACTACAACTACAGCTGCTGGAACAACAACCACAGCTGTAACCGCAGCCACAGCAACACCAACAAGTACAACATTGGCTCCCACCATAACTACAGCTTCTGCAGCAACAACCACAGCTGCACCAACTACAACCACAGCCTCTGCAACTGAAACAACAGCTGCAACAACAACCAAAACCACAGCAACACCAACAACTACAACATTGGCTCCCACCACAACTACAGCTGCTGCAACTACAACATCACCACCAACAGCCAAAGCAACACCAAAAACTACTACACTTGCTCCCACTACAACTACAGCTTCTGCATCTACAACCACAGCTGCACCAACTACAACCACAGGTGCTGGAACTACAACCAAAGCTTCAACAACAACCACAGCAACACCACCAACTACAACATTAGCTCCCACCACAACTACAGCTTCTACAGCAACAACCACAGCTGCATCAAGTACAACCCCATCCCCTGAAACTCAAACCACAGCTGCAACCAAAACCACAGCAACACCAACAACTACATTTGCTCCGACCACAACTACAGCTGCTGCAACCTCATCCACAGAAGCACCAACTACACCCACAGATGCTGCAACTGAAACCACAGCTGCAACCACAACCACAGAAAAACCAACAACTACAACACTGGCTCCCAAGACACCTATAGCTGCTGCAACTACAACCACAGCTGCAACAACAACCACAGCAACACCAACAACTACAACATTGGCTCCAACCACAACTACAGCTGCTGCAACTACAACGTCACCAACAACAGCCACAGCAACACCAACGACTACTACACTGGCTCCCTCTACAACTACAGCTGCTGGAACAACAACCACAGCTGTATCCACAGCCACAGCAACACCAACAACTACAACATTTGCTGCAACCACAACTACAGCTGCTGCAACTTCAAGGACAGAAGCACCAACTACAACCACAGCTTTTGCAGCTACAACCACAGCTGCAATAACCACAGCAACACCAACAACTACAACACTGGCTCCCACCACAACTACAGCTCCTGCAACCACAACCACAGCTGCACCAACTACAATCACAGGTGCTGGATCTACAAGCACAGCTGCAACCACAACCACTGCAACACCAGCAACTACAACATATGCTCCCACCACAACTACAGCTGTTGAAACTACAACTTCACCAACAAAAGCCACAGCTGCTACCACAGCCACAGCTGCACCAACAACAACAACCACAGCTGCAACCACAACCACAGCAACACCAACAACTACAAAATTGGCTCCCACCACAACTACAGCTGCTGCAACTACAACGTCACTAACAACAGCCACAGCAACACCAACGACTACTACACTGGCTCCCTCTACAACTACAGCTGCTGGAACAACAACCACAGCTGTAACCACCGCCACAGCAACACCAACAACTGCAACAGCTTCTGAAGCAACAACCACAACTGCACCACCTACAACCACAGCCCCTGCAACTGAAACTACAGCTGCAACAACAACCACAGCAACACCAACAACTACAACATTGGCTCCCACCACAACTACAGCTGGTGCAACTATAACATTATCACCAACAGCCAAAGCAACACCAGTGACTACTACATTGGCTCTCACTACAACTAAAGCTTCTGCAACTACAACCAAAGCTGCACCAACTACAACCACAGGTGCTGGAACTACAACCACAGCTGCAACCACAACCACAGCAACACCAACAAATACAACATTGTTTTCCACCACAACTACAGCTGCTGCACCTACGACCACAGACGCATCAACTACAGCTAGAGATGCTGCGACCACAACTTCACCAACAACAGTCACAGCAACACCAACGACTTCTACATTGGCTCCCACTACAACTACAGCTGCTGCAATTACAACCACAGCTGCTACCACAACCACAGCAACACCAACAACTACAACATTGGCTCCCATCACAACTAAAGCTTCTGCAACTACAACCACAGCTGTAACCACAGCCACAGCAACACCAATAACTACAACATTGGCTCCCACTACAACTATTGCTGCTTCAACTACAACCACAGCTGCAACCACAACCACAGCAACATCAACAACTACAACATTGGCTCCCACCCCAACTACAGCTGCTGCAACTACAACTTCAACAACAAAAGCCACAGCAACACCAACAACTACAACATTTGCTCCCACCACAACTACAGCTGCTCTTACTACAACCTATCCAACATCAGCCACAGCAACACCAACAGCTACTACATTGGCTCCCATTACAACTACAGCTGCTGCAACTACAACCACAGCTGCAACCACAACCACAGCAACACCAACAACTACAACACTGGCTCCAACCACAACTTCAGCTGCTGCACCTACAACCAATGAAGCACCAACTACAACTACAGCTTTTGCAGCTACAACCACAGCTGCAATCACAACCACAGCAATACCAACAACTACAACACTGGCTCCCACCACAACTACAGATTCTGCAACTACAACCACAGCTACACCAACTCCAACCACAGGAGCTGGAACTACAACCAAAGCTGGAACAACAACCACAGCAACACCAACAACTACAACATTGGCTCCCACCACAACTACAGCTTCTGCAGCAACCACCACAGCTGCACCAACTACAAACACAGCCCCTGCAACTGAAACCACAGCTGCAACCAAAACCACAGCAACACCAACAACTACAACAGTGGCTCCCAGTACAAGTACAGCTGCTGCAGCTACACCCACAGCTGCAACCACAACCACAGCAACACCAACGACAACAAAATTTGCTCCGACCACAACTACAGCTTCTGCAACTACAATGTCACCAACAAAAGCCACAGCAACACCAACGACTACTACACTGGCTCCCTCTACAACTACAGCTGCTGGAACAACAACCACAGCTGTAACAACAGCCACAGCAACACCAACAACTACAACATTGGCTCACACTACAACTACAGCTTCGGAAGCAACAACCACAACTGCACCACCTACAACCACAGCCCCTGCAACTGAAACTACAGCTGCAACCACAACCACAGCAACACCAACAACTACAACATTGGCTCCCTTCCCAACTACAGCTGCTGCAACTACAACTTCACCAACAAAAGCCACAGCTGCAACCACAACAACAGCTGCACCAACTACAACCACAGCAGCAACCACAAACACAGCAACACCAACAACTATAACATTGGCTGCCACCACAACTACAGCTGCTGCAACTTCAACCAGAGAAGCACCAACTACAACTACAGCTTTTGCAGCTACAATCACAGCAGCAACCACAACCACAGCAACACCAACAACTACAACACTGGCTCCCACCACAACTACAGCTTCTGCAACTACAACCACAGCTTCACCAACTACAACCACAGGTGCTGGAACTACAACCAAAGGTGCAACAACAGCCACAGCAACACCAACAACTACAATATTGGCTCCCACCAGAACTACAGCGTCTGCAGCAACAACCACAGCTGCACTAACTACAACGACAACCCCTGCAACTGAAACAACAGCTTCAACAACAACCAAAACCACAGCAACACCAACAACTACAACATTGGCTCCCACCACAACTACAGCTGCTGCAACTACAACATCACCACCAACAGCCAAAGCAACACCAAAAACTACAACACTTGCTCCCACTACAACTACAGCTTCTGCATCTACAACCACAGCTGCACCAACTACAACCACAGGTGCTGGAACTACAACCAAAGCTTCAACAACAACCACAGCAACACCACCAACTACAACATTAGCTCCCACCACAACTACAGCTTCTATAGCAACATCCACAGCTGCATCAAGTACAACCCCATCCCCTGAAACTCAAACCACAGCTGCAACCAAAACCACAGCAACACCAACAACTACATTTGCTCCGACCACAACTACAGCTGCTGCAACCTCATCCACAGAAGCACCAACTACACCCACAGCTGCTGCAACTGAAACCACAGCTGCACCCACAACCACAGAAAAACCAACAACTACAACATTGGCTCCCAAGACACCTATAGCTGCTGCAACTACAACCACAGCTGCAACAACAACCACAGCAACACCAACAACTACAACATTGGCTCCAACCACAACTACAGCTGCTGCAACTACAACATCACCAACATCAGCCACAGCAACACCAACGACTACTACACTGGCTCCCTCTACAACTACAGCTGCTGGAACAACAACCACAGCTGTATCCACAGCCACAGCAACACCAACAACTACAACATTTGCTGCCACCACAACTACAGCTGCTGCAACTTCAAGGACAGAAGCACCAACTACAACCACAGCTTTTGCAGCTACAACCACAGCTGCAATAACAACCACAGCAACACCAACAACTACAACACTGGCTCCCACCACAACTACAGCTCCTGCAACTACAACCACAGCTGCACCAACTACAATCACAGGTGCTGGATCTACAAGCACAGCTGCAACCACAACCACTGCAACACCAGCAACTACAACATATGTTCCCACCACAACTACAGCTGTTGAAACTACAACTTCACCAACAAAAGCCACAGCTGCTACCACAGCCACAGCTGCACCAACAACAACAACCACAGCTGCAACCACAACCACAGCAACACCAACAACTACAAAATTGGCTCCCACCACAACTACAGCTGCTGCAACTACAACGTCACTAACAACAGCCACAGCAACACCAACGACTACTACACTGGCTCCCTCTACAACTACAGCTGCTGCAATTACAACCACAGCTGCTACCACAACCACAGCAACACCTACAACTACAACATTGGCTCCCATCACAACTAAAGCTTCTGCAACTACAACCACAGCTGTAACCACAGCCACAGCAACACCAAGAACTACAACATTGGCTCCCACTACAACTACTGCTGCTTCAACTACAACCACAGCTGCAACCACAACCACAGCAACATCAACAACTACAACATTTGCTCCCACCCCAACTACAGCTGCTGCAACTACAACTTCAACAACAAAAGCCACAGCAACACCAACAACTACAAAATTTGCTCCCACCACAACTACAGCTGCTCTTACTACAACCTCACCAACATCAGCCACAGCAACACCAACAGCTACTACAATGGCTCCCATTACAACTACAGCTGCTGCAACTACAACCACAGCTGCAACCACATCCACAGTAACACCAACAGCTACAACAGTTGCTCCTACCACAACTACAGCTGCTGCAACTACAACCGTAGCTGCACCACCTACAACCACAGCTGCAACCACAACCACTGCAACACCAACAACTACAACGTTGGCTCCCACCACAACCACAGCTGCTGCAACTACAACTTCACCAACAACAGCCACAGCAACACCAACGACTACTACATTGACTCCCACCACAACAACAGCTGCTGCAACTACAACCACAGCTTCAACCACAACCACACCAACACCAACAACTACAACAGTTGCTCCCACCACAACTACAGCTGCTGCAACTACAACCACAGCTGTAACCACAACCACAGCAACACCAACAACTACAACATTGGCTCCCACCACAACTACAGCTTCTGCAGCTGCAACCACAGAAGCATCCACTACAATTAGTGCTGCTGCAACCTCAACTTCACCAATGACAGCCACAGCAACACCAACGACTACTACATTTGCTCCTACTTCATCTACAGCTCCTGCAACTACATCCACAGCTGCAACCACAGCAACACCAACAACTACAACATTGGCTGTGGCAATTACAACAGATGCCACATCTACAATAACAAGTACACCAACTACAACCACAGCAACACCACCTACATTTGCTCAAACCACAACTACAGCTTCACAAACCACATCCACAGCTGCTTCAACAACCACAACTGCCCCAACTACAACAAGAATAACACCAACTACGACAACATTGTCTCCAACTACAACTTCTTCTGCGACAACCACAAGAACAGCTACACAAACAACAACTGCCCCAATTACAACAGCTGCAACAACCACAACCACAGAAGCACCAACTACAACTACAGCTGCCACAACTACAACCACAAGTACACCACCTGCATCCACAGCAATACCAACTACAACTCGATCTGCTCCAACCACAACCTCAGCTGCAAAAACTACATCCACAGCTGCAATAACTACAACTATTCCTGCTTCCATCACAACCACAACTGCCCCAACTTTAACCACAGCTGCTACAACCACAACCACAGCTCCACCTAAAGCAACCACCAATCCTGCAACTACACAAGCCCAGCTTACTACATCATCCTCTGCGGTCACCAAGAAGCCAAGCTTTCTCTTGGTCATTACCCTTCTTGCAGTTTTGTTCCAAAGTCACCTATAATAATTATGTCTGACTTTTTTGCACTGAGAATGAAGGGTTTAACCTAATTTATTGATATTTCGTATGTGCTCGAAATATCTTGCATTATGAAGTGGTTATAATTAATGCCATTTTTAGTGAATGACTGCTTGTGTGTTTAGGAAAACATACATTGGCTATAATTTTACCTATAATATATAATATAATTTTACCTATAATAATTATGTATGACTTTTTTGCACTGAGAATGAAGGGTTTAACCTAATTTATTGATATTTCGTATGTGCATATTTTTTTTTTATTTAAGTTTTTGTAAAGGGTATACAGGTCATTACAGCATTGCATTGTTTACATTTTCATCACATGTTCCCTTATTTTTTGCTATTTGACAACATTGGTAGGATAGTTATTACAACAACCCCCCCCTTTTTTTTAAAGTGAAAGAAAAAGTGAAGTTAAGGAGAATTAAATAAAAAACAAACAAACAAACGAATAAACAAACAAACAGAACAGCGAAAAACAAACAAACAGAAAATTAAGTAATTAAACGTAAAAGAGCAACTGAGTAGCGTTGGAACAAAGAGCGGGACCATTATTGAAATGGTATTTGTCGTGCATATTTTGAATTCTATATTTTTAAGCCCCCTTCTTTAAACCTGTACATATCTTTTGTGGGTAACAATATTTTTCTTCAACTCTCTGCTTTGAACATACACTCAGAATTATATGAACCAGTTGCCATTGGCACACTTAATACTTTACCAAGTTTGATGTCTCATATATTTAACAAGGTTTTAAAATCCACTTTAGTTTTAAAAGATAAAACAACACTGTTCTGTCACCACAGCTACAGCTGGATGTGTAACAATTTATTTGAATTATTAAAGCTTGGAATTTAAAATAAATGACTCATTATGTGGTTTGTATACGATTAGATTTTATTGCAGTTGTCCTATTTAACATGCTTTTTTGTTTTATTACATTGTCCATTTTTTTGCATGATCGCTACATACTTTTTTTCACACCCCCACTGTTTATGCTGCTGCACTGCTGCATGGCTATAGTCATTGCCATTTCTGGATATAAAGCAATTTCTTTGGGCACCCTCAGCCACTGGGGGGTGCCAAGTTAATAGTTCTCCCATAACATTTTTTTTTAGTAAGACCTAAGAACACCTTTAACTTCTTATCTTGCAAACTTGCAACCTAAAGTTCTTACTTTTTTCTTGTAATTTTTGCAGTTTTTTTACTTGCAAATTTGCATCTCTAATAAAATAGTGATTTTTTTCCTTTTTAATTTGCATTTTTTCCTCATAAATTTTCTTTTTTCTTTTAATTTTGTAATTTTTATCCCATAAATTTCTGAAAATTTTCTTGTAAATTTGGAATTTTTTTCTTGGAAATTTGCATCTATTTTTTGTAAATTCGTGACTTTTTACTTTTTAATTTGCAAGCTGTTTCCTCATAAATTTGGCACTCTTGTAAATTTGATATTTTTCCCTCAAATTATTTTTTTATTCTGCAAATGCTGGTGAACACTGCACTTTGTGGGTTTCATCAGGGTTCGCAAAAGGTTGCGAAACAGTTTGCACCGTTTATAAGGTTCTTTGACAGTTGTTGGTGTTCACTACTTGGCAAACCAAAAAGAACTTTATTCATTCATTCATTCATTCTATCATTCATCTTCTTCCGCTTAATCTTTTTCGGGTCACGGGGGGACTGGAGCCTATCCCAGCATCTTTGGGCGAGAGGCAGGGTACACCCTGGACAGATCACCAGTCCATCACAGGGCCAACACAGAGAGACAGACAACCATTCACTCTCACAGTCATACCTAAGGACAATTTAGAATCCCCAGTTTTGATGCCAATTAACCTAACTTGCATGTTTTTGGCATGTGGGAGGAAACTGGAGAAATCCCGGTGTAAACCCACGCAGACACGAGGCGAACATGCAAACTCCACACAGATTACTGTTGGTCGGGGGCTGGGATGGAACCCAGGATCCCCCGGCCAAGGGTGAGTTGCTGTGCTGCTGCAGTGCTAACCACTCCTCCACTGCGCCGCTCAAGAACTTTATGAATTTGCATAAGTATATTTGGGTAAATATATTTTTGTGACAAGAAAAACATGACTGTAAAACTCTTAGCAAACTGTTGTGCAACATTTTACGAACCCTGACAAAACCCATACAGTCATAACGTTCATTAATGTTCTTCAGCAATCTCTGTGCTGTGTGACACTACTCTTATGGAAACTTTGTAAATTTTGCAGCGTTTTTCTTGCAAATTTACTTTATCAGGAACTCTGATCATGACAACTTGCTTAAGATGGGCTTTGAGCTGGCCAAAGGGCACATTATTTTAGAGAGAACAAATGGTTAAGAGATCATGCTGGGCTGAAAAATCAGCTGACTGGTTTAATATAGTGCACATGGATGCAACACGCAGACATGAATGGGTTTAAAACTTCAGGCAGAGAATGATGCCTGAAGTAATTAAAATGAGTGTGGATGGAATGGAAAAAACTAGTGCATGATCATATTCTAATTAAAATGACGGGCGATTATATCATGACTGTTACAACTATAGTTACCAACTTTCTCACAAACAAATAAGTTACAGAGGGTTTTAAGTATTGCTCAGTGCCACGATATTGTGGACATTAGTGTTGTCATCAAACAGCTGCCCCAGCTACAACCACAGCTGCTGGAACTACAACCACAGCTAAACCAACCACAACTACAGCTTCTGCAATGATAAGAACAGCTGCCACAACTACAACCACATCTACACCAACTACAACCACAGCAAAACCAACGACAACCACAACTGTCCCAACTACAACAATAGCAGCACCAATTATGACAACATTGGCTCCAACCACAACTATATCTGTGACAACCACAACCACAGCTACATCAACAACCAAAACTGCCCCAATTACAACTACAGCTGCTACAACCGCAACCACAGAAGCACCAACTACAACTCCTCCAACCAAAAGTACACCTGCTGCAACAACAACCACAGCTGCACCAACTACAACATCTGCTCCAAACACAACTACATCTGCTGCAACCACAACAGCTTCCCCAACTACAGCTACATCAATCTCAACTACAGTGGTGGCAATCACAACTGCCCCAACTACAACCACAGAAACACCAACCACAACTACAACTCCTCCAACCACAACTTCAACTGCTGCAACCACAACTGCTCCAACTACAAGGACAGCTGCTCACACCACAGCAACATCTGTTCCAACCACAACTACATCTGCTGCAACTATATCTACCTCTGCTGCTATCACAACTACAGTTGCTGCAATTACAACCACAGCTGCACAAACTACAACCACAGCTGCTGAAACCACAACCATAGTTGCTGGAACCACAACTGCACCAACTACAATTACAGTTGCTGTGACTACAACCACAACTGCCCCAACTACAGCAACACCAATAACTACTGCATTGGCTCCAACCACAACTACATCTGCAGCAACCACAACAACAGCTGCTGTAACCACAACCACAGCTGCCACAGCTGCAAACACAATTGTACCAATTACAACAACATCAGCTGTAACAAGCACAGTTGCACCAACTACAAATACAGTTGCTGCAAACACAGCTACTGCAACCACAACCACACCAACGACAAGTATATCTGCTCCAGCCACAAGTACAGCTTCTGCAACCACAGCCACAATTGCCCCTACCAGAAGCACAGCTACACAAACTACAACTACCTTTGCTTCCACCACAACTACAACTGTTCTAACTCCAACCACAACTGCACCATCTACAACTCGAGCTGCAACAACCACACTTGACCTAATTACAGCTATACCGACCACAACCAAAGCTGTCCAAAATAAAACCACAGCAACACCAACTACAATTAAATCTCCTTCAATCACAGCTACAGCTGCTGCAACCACAATTACAGTTGCACCAACTGCAACTTCTGCTGCTGCAACCACAACCACAGCTACTCCAATGACAACCACAAAGGCACCAACTACAACTGCTGTAACCACAACTGTTCCAACTACAATTACAGCTGCTAGTGATAGTGCCATTGAGGACGCGATCCAGGGGCAGGTTTTTTCTCACGTAGGGAGTTGTTCGGAACTCCTTATACAAAGATAAAGAGTTGTTCTTAGAGAAGAGCTCCTGACCAGATAGAGTGATGATATAGAGTTAGGTACGTGGCGGTAATGCACCTGTAAGCTGGTTGCCAACTGCCAATCAAATCTAAAAGAAGAAGAAGATATAGAGCAATGATAATCAAGTCAGTGGCGGTAATGCACCTGTAAGCTGGTTGCCAAACCAAACCGCAAGAATATCTAATCTCAACTTTCTCTTCTTAAGGACTGGTCCATTGAGGGGAGAGTTTCTTTTGTCTTCTATTCCTCCGCGTTCTAGTCTCAAATTCAGACTCTTTTTTTCTCACGGGGTGTGATCCAGGTTGGGGACAGCAGAAGTTTCGTTTTTTTCTCTCTGGCACGACATACGTCTCGAGGTTTTTCAAAACCCACATCGGCGATGTCGCTTGCATTCGTTTTAAGAAGTCAATATTGATCACGCGCTTGTGGGTTGCTCACAGCTGATAAAGGGATATTGAGTTCAGACAGAGTGTTTAAAAATTTCAACCACCCCGCAGGCACAGGGGGTTGATGTTTTTTTATAAGGGAGTGAGAGGTGTTTGAATAAATCAATCATATGAGACCCTTTCAAGGCCTCGCCCTTGTAAACAAACTCTCCCTTTGAATTTCACCCCCCATAACTCTGGGGCAGTTTCCTCAGGACGTATTTGGCGTTCTTACGATCACGCATGGGGAGGTTTTGCAGAACCTCTTCAGCCGTAACATTAAAATCTAAACCATCACGCATGCTGCTAGATGATGAGGGAGCACCCGCGGTGGATAATGCGCGGGTACCGTCAGAAGATGAGGCATGAGCACATTCGCTCTCACCACTCCCACAACACCTGATAGGGATAGGTGGTCAGGCTCCTGCTGCAGAGTCAGCGTTACTCGCCGTCAAACGTTATGATCCTGTTTCATGAGCGTATCTCTGCAGTAAAGCGTCATACTTTTTTTTTGTAATTTGAATTTTATTGGGTTTTCAATTTAGAAAATAAAGCAAAAAACCAACAAGCCAAAAAACCAACAACAAAAAAAACAACCCATCAAAAACAAATATACCCAGTGAGAGGATAAAACATTCCAGTTCCACCCTAGTACTCCTAAGATGATTGTCTTAATCTACAACACCTATAAAGGTGAGATAGGATCCCCACTTATTGTAAAAGCTGTCCATTCTGTCCAAATGTTTATATGAAAGGCGTTCTAGTGCAGCAAGCTTGCCCAGCTCCCTGAGCCACTGAGCTACGGGTGGGGCAGAGGAAGATTTCCAATAAGAAGTAATCAACTTTCGGCCCACCATCAAAGCAGTCTGAATCCACTCGGCGTCAGAGATTGGGTCCTGAATAGTTGATGGATCCCCAAGGACAAAAAGTCTCTGAGTGAATGGCACTTCTTGCTTAACAATTGTCATAATATGTCTATGGATCTCCAACCAAAAGTCCTGTGTTTCCGGACAACTCCAGATCATATGGATAAATGTACCCTCCCCCTGTAGACATCTCCAACATTTTATGGGGTGTCCAGTAGAATCGATTCAAAATTTTAAATTGAACAAGTCTGGTTTTCAATTCCATAGACACTTTCTTCCCATTCATTAAAATATTTGCCCATTCAGCATCAGTAAATTGTGAATTCAGATCTTTTTCCCATGCGTGTTTAAGGGATGAAAAATCTTTATTTGAGCTCTTAAGGAGCATTGAATAAAAATCTGAGGCCTTACATCTTTTACCACATGAACTCAATGCCTGGGTGAGCCAATCTGCCTCAGGAGGAGGGGTAGTTGTAGATCCAACGACTTGACACAGCAAATGTCGAAGTTGTAAATATTTCCAGAACTGATTCTGTGGTAGACCATACTGTGCCCGTAGATCATCAAATGATTTGAGAGCTCCCCCTTCATATAGATCTTTTAGCATCAAGATATCCTTTTTTACCCAGATTTTCCAAATAAATGGGGATTTTCCAATGTGGAGACTTGGGTTAAGCCAAATAGAAGCCATAGAATGAAGATGAGAGCTAAACCCTAATATAGAAGCAACCCTCTTCCAAACGTATTGTAAAAAGGATACAATAGGATGCGACTTAAATTCAGAAGGAAGTTTGATTGTGATTAGCTGTACTAAGGGAAGAGGGCTGCTCAGATAACTCTCCAAATAAAACCAAGGGGGAGCTCTCTCAGGGGGGAGAGCCCAATGAATCAAATGTCTAAGACTAAAACCGTAATGATATAAAACTAGATTTGGGACCCCCAAACCTCCTGAATCTGTAGACTTTTGTAATCTTTTCAACTTTAATCTAGGGCGCTTACCATTCCATAAAAACTTAATGCACAGCCTATCAAATTGCCGAAAATAACCAACTGGAATCTTAAGAGGAAGGGATTGTAGAAGGTAATTAAATCGGGGTTCACAAATCATCTTGATAACATTGACCTTGCCCCAAAGAGACAAAAAAAGGGGCGACCACCTCTCTATGTCTATTTTAAATTTTTCGAGCAAAGGCTCAAAATTAATCTGAATCAGATCCGATAAAGAGTGAGGAAACAGGATGCCAAGATATTTAATTCCTAATTTTGGCCAAGAAAAGCCTATATTTTGACCAAATGTAAATAATGTTTTAGGGCAATAAGATGTTAGAGGGAGAATTTCTGATTTTATCCAGTTAACTCTATAACCAGACAGATGTGAAAATTGGTTAATAATTTTAAGGAGAGCTGGAATTGATTTTTGAGGTTGTGTAATCAGTACCAATGCATCATCAGTATACAACATTATCTTATGGGTACTGCCATGGACCTGAATACCTGGAAAATTGCCGTTTTTGCGGATAGCTACAGCTAATGGTTCTAATGCCAAAACGAAAAGCAGGGGACTTAAAGGGCAGCCCTGGCGCGTACCCCTATAGAGTCTAAAAGGCTGTGATGTAACTCGATTTGCTGTCACTGAAGCTCTAGGTTCATTATATAGTAATTTAATCCAGGAAAGAAACTTTGAACCAAAACCAAAAGTCTCTAGAGTAGCAAAAAGATACTGCCACTCAACCCTGTCAAATGCTTTTTCAGCATCCAGGGAGAGGGCTGCTACTGGAGAGAGGTATGCAAGTGAAGGATCATCTTGAACTGACCATATGATATCAATAAATCGCCTAATATTGTCTGCCGCACCCCTGGAACGAATAAAACCCACCTGATCAGGATTTATAAGAGATATCATTACTTTATCTAATCTTAATGCCAAAATTTTGGAAAGAATTTTACAGTCACAGTTTATAAGACTAATTGGTCTATAATTCTTGCAATCTAGCGGGTCTTTATTGCTTTTTAAAATAAGCGAAATTAAAGCCTCTGTTAAAGAAGGGGGCAGACGGCCTTGTTCAAAAGATTCCGCAAACATTTCTAAAAGTAAAGGAGAAAGCTCATCAACACAGGCCCTGTAAAATTCTACAGTGAATCCATCAGGGCTCGGTGCTTTTCCAGTCAGAAGGCTCTTCACAATTTCATCTTTAGTAACTGGGGCATCAAGCAGGTCTATTTGTTCCTTCATTAGGGAGGGCAAAGACAGGGAAGACAAAAATGCATAAATCTCTTGAGATCCAGCCTCCATTTCAGAAGAATAAAGCGAAGTGTAAAATTCTCTGAAAGCACCATTAATTTCATTTGAGTCTGACACCAGAATACCATCCTGTGCCCTAATAGCAGATATAGTGCACTGAGCTTCTTTCATTTTAATATATCTAGCCAGCATTTTGCCAGGTTTGTCCCCCTCCTCGAATTGTTTATGCCTAAGGCGAAATAAGGAAAATTCAGCTTTTTGTGTTAGGATTGAGTTCAGCTCATACTTAAGCTTCACAAGGGGTGGCAGATTTACTAAGTTTGTGTCCTGTTTGAATGCAGTCTCTGATATAGCTATTCTCCTCTCCAAATCAATCTGTTTAGCAATGTTAGCTTTCTTTTTAAAAGATGCACATTGAATAATATGTCCCCTGATAAATGCCTTAAAGGCCTCCCAAGCAACACTAGCAGAGGGAGCAGAATCCCAGTTTGTCTCAAGATATAAGGAGATCTCTGCTTTCAAAGAGGACACAAAATCTGGATTAAGAAGAAGGCTTGAATTAAGCCTCCATCTAGAATTTTTTTTTAACTGACAAGGCGGAATCATATGTAAAAAAAACAGGGGCATGGTCTGATAGTAGTATGCTACCAATGGAGCTCGGATTTACAGAGAAGACAGAGGATTTTGACATTAGAAAGTAATCAATCCTGGAAAACACATTATGAGCAGTGGAATAAAAAGTGTAATCCCTTGTGGATGGATTGAAAAGCAACCAAACGTCTACCAAACCAATTGCATTGCACATGTCTTTCAGTATAGAGCCAGATTTAGATTCTGTTTTAGTGAGGTGGGTCTCCTGAAGCAATGCTACATCCACTTTTTTTGATTTAATAAAAGCCAAATTTTTTTTCCTCTTAATTGGGTGGTTCAGACCTTTAACATTCCAAGTAATAAGGTTAAGAAAGCTCTGACAATTAGCCAACATCATAAACGGTACCTATTACCATCCAAAATATCCAGCAATTCTCCACCAAAAACCCCCTCACTGGGCAAAAGACAAACACAAAAAAAATTAAAAATAGAAAAAAAAGAAACGAAAACCACTTAATCATAAAGTAACATAAACAGTGACCTAAAACCAATGTCACCCATCGGTGCACAAGAACAGCACCAACCAAAAAATAAAAAATAAAAAACTCTAGGACCGTGACTGTGAACAGTGCAACAAACTTAGGGAGAGCCGCAACATTGCAGCAGCCTCATGCCTACAAATAATAAAGCGCGGGCAGTAAAAAAAAAAAATAAAAAAATGAAACCTTACATTAATACTGCATCAAATCCTCCGTCAAAAATATATAACAAATAAACATATAGCATGTATTCATACCATTGTTCATCAATATCTCACGGTAGTGAAAGAATCAGGTTCAATGCTTTCTTAGGATCAGTGAACTCCTGTTTACCACTTGCCATCTTCACGGCAAGAACTGCAGGATACCTGAGAGAAAATGCAATTTTCTTCTGGTGCAGCAGGTGTTTACATTGCTTGAATGCCGCCCTCATCTCGGATACTTGTCTGGAATAATCCGGAAAAATCATGATGTGATGACCATTCCAATCCAGCTTTCCCATCCCGCGCACTGCCTCCACAATACGCTCCCTATCCTGGAAGTGCAGAAGTCGAATCAGGATAGCCCTGGGTGGTTGGCCGTCTGGTTTGCGTCTGGCAAGGCTCCGATGTGCACGGTCAATTTCCAGCCCTCCAGGAAACTCAATTTTCAGCAGATCTGGGATAGCTTTACGCATGAAGGTGAGGGCATCTGACTTTTCACAGTTTTCTGGAAAGCCGACAAAACGTAAATTGTTTCGGCGTGATCTATTTTCCAAGTCATCCAGCTTCAGAAGTAAATCTTCCACCTGCGTCTGGGTTGCGGGAGGATTAGCATCCAGAGCTACATTAGCATCTTCAAGAAAGGCAATGTGAGATTCCACGTCTCCCAGCCGGGTGGCTAACTCTGTTAACTTGGTATTCACCGCCCTCGTTGATGCCTCTATAGAGTTAAGCTTAGCGTCTTGCCTCTCCGATATTTAATAATAATAATAATGCATTGGTTTTATATAGCGCTTTATCATATATACTCAAAGACGCTTTACAAATAGGTACATTATTCATTCACTCCAGACAGACAATGGTAGTGGCAAGCTACTTCTGCAGCCACAGCTGCCCTGGGGCAGGCTGACAGAAACGTGACAGCCAATCTGCGCCAACGGCCTTTCCGGCCACCACCAAACATTTTTATACATTTATACACATTCATACCCAGTGTTATGGACACTGGAGGCAATGCGGGTGAAGTGTCTTGCCCAGGGACACAACGGCAGGATATCTGGGGAGAGCGGGATTCGAACCGCCAACCATCGGGTTATTAGACGACCTGCTCTACCTCCTGAGCCACTGCTGCAGTGACTCAGGAGGTAGAGCAGTGCACTTTCAGCAGTGCACTTTCAGCACTTTCAGCAGTGCATAAATCTTAGAAATGCCCTCTACCATTTGGTCTTTAGAAACACCTGCATCTGTTGAAGGTGGCGGAGAGGAAGGAGGGCTCGTTGCAGTATTGCTAGCTTTAGCCAGACTTGCTAGCACCGGCTTTGCAGCGAATATTAAGTTTCTGTTGCTGCGTTGGCATTTTAATCCTGTTCTCCACAAATGCAGTCTCAATGCAAAGTATAGAGTAGTTTCAACCAAGGAAACAAGAGAAAAGCACCCTTGTAGAAGTAAAAAGGCTGTCTGCACTGCGGAGCTCCTCACCTAAGCAGCCATCTTCACTGCCCGCGTCTCCCATGTGTTTTTTTTTTTATTGCTATCACCCAAGGTAGTGAGGATACGCTGTCCTTCCATACCCAAACTACCAAGCGTCATACTTTTTAATTTTTTCATAAGCACTCAAGCCTGGTTTGTTTAATAAAGCTCTCATTCTGGAGTCCAAATCATCCTCTGCATTTTCTCTGATGGTCGTTGGCCCGGCCATACGGTTTAACTGTTGGGGTGTGAGCAGAAACATTTTCTGCGCCTTCTTCAAAGTCATCTTTTATTTTTAATTTCTTCTCACCAGTCCACCGATAAGATCTTTGATTATGGGCACCACAGCGGATAGCAGAGGCAATAGAAAACCACCCGACTGTTTTTTCAGAATCTGGTGTTTGCGTTTTAAACTAGCTTTCTTATTGGCCAGCAGTCTAATTTTTTTCTGCCTTTGTAGTTTCTTGAACTGGCAATCCCTTTTAAAAGATTCAGAGTGATCTCACACGATGTCTGAACAAAGTCTGGAGAGCTGTGGATGAGAATATCCCTGTGCTTTTTGGGTGAGGCGTGGTAAGTGTATCTGATTGGGAGGGAACAGGTTTTCATCTTCAAAAGAATCGGGGAGTTCTTCAACAAATTTTATTCTTTTATTCATCTTCTGCAGTTCACTGTGCATAGGTTGATGACACGTATAAATCCATACAATGTTTTCAGGTACAAGATTTACAATATGTTCACAGTCTTCCAGCACCTTTGAAACAAAATAAGTCTTGCCACAGTCGCTCAGTCCCACCACCAAACATGAAAATGGAAAGGTGAACCTAGGATCAAAATCAATCAATCTCAATAACCAAAAGGCAGAGTGGTCCCGTCCCTAAAGAGATGCCTTATCATATACAACTCTGAACTTTTTCTGAAATTACAAGTTTCTCAATACAAACCCCTTTTTATCACATCCTATGTTGTATTGTGGCGTCTCAATCACTCTCTCTCCTGAATTTGTCATGTAATCCTCCACCAAATCTCTGACACTGTCAAAATTGACACGCTCGCAACATGTTTGGGTTTGCGTGATGCCTTTGACCTTCATGACGACCTTCTTTTTGTTCCTTGTTTGGTTGGCATAACTCTTGGGGCCTGCGGATACAAATTCCTGAATGTTATCCCCATTCAACTCATCCGTCAAATCCCCCAGATAATTACCCAACTCCAGAGACGCCTCACCGTTCTTTACCACATAAATTAAACAATCTGTGTCGATGTAAAGAACCCTCTCTTGCAATTTCTCCAGATAACCATACAGCTTCAGACGTGCGTGGGCTGTGGTAAAGGTGGCTATAAAGATGTTATTAGTTTTACGGGGGGTAGAATGCAGCGATCATTATATTTCCACCTAAGCAGTGCTTTGTCGTCATCCAGAACATTAAAGTATTCCACCTTGTATTTACCTGAAAACAAGTAGGTGAAAAACTCTTCAGGTTCTGAGATAACAACGGCTTGAATCAGATTATCTCTCTGCGTAAATTTCCCCCAAAGTGAGTTCAAAATCAGTTTTGAGACACGGCGACGGAGTGGATTCTCTTGTATTTTATTGGCGTCTAACAGAATGCCCTGATGACGGTGATAGTCCCTGATGTATCTGTCCTTGCTCTCCTGATTGGTGACATTTGGGGGGGGTAACCCAATGCTTCCTGTTTTTCTTTTAGAAATTTGTGTATGTAATCTACAAACACTGCATTGCTACTTTGATCAAAATGCTACACTTCTGTGGGGGACGCTCGTGCGCAGTAATGGAGTAGACGTGTTTCCACGAGGCTCCGTCGCAGACTTCTAAATTTTGTTTATCTTTGCTACACCTACTTACCAACTTTTTGCCTACTTATTGTCAGAGCTGTTTCTAACTAACCTCCAATCATGCCACCCAAGAGAGACGAGGTAAAATCATCAAATTCAGCCTCGGCTAGCGCTAGCAACGAAGCTATATTAGCTGCAGTTAATAAATATGGCGCTGAGCTAGCTAAAGTTTCAGCGCAGATGGAAGAGTTGAAAAAGTCCGTGGAGGGTCGCTTAAGCACAGTGGAGATGCATTTGGGCATATTACAGAATGAACATAATCAGACTGAACAACGCTTGGATAGCATGGATGTGGCACTCTCTGACGCAGATGTTCGCATCACGGCACTGGAAGCTAGCTACCGTGAGTTGCAGGTGGAAAATGGTCGGCTCAAGGCTAAGCTAAATGACTTGGAGGGGCGCTCGCGGAGGTTAAACATCAGGATCGTGGGGATCAAAGAAGGAGAAGAGAAGGGCAATCCCACAGAGTTTGTGACACGACTGCTACCGGAGTTGCTTGGCCCGAATAATCTGACCAAGCCCGTTAAAATTGACCGTGCCCACCGCAGCCTCAAACCTAAGCCTCCAGACAACGAGCGCCCACGGATGATCATCGCCAAAGTCCACAATGACCGCGACTTGGCCAATATTTTTAAACTCAGCAGACAACAGGGTCCACTCCGTTATCAAGGCAATAAAGTGTACATCTTCCCGGACTACACGGCGGAGGTTGCATCACAGCGTCAAGCCTTTAACAACGTCAAGAAGAAGCTGACTGATGCCGGCGCCAAGTGCTCTCTACGGTTTCCTGCCAAACTTCAGGTCGTCCGCAACAGTGAAGTTAAAGTGTTTAACACTCCGGCGGATGCAGAGAGGTTTGCCAACTCCCTGACTGACAGTGTATAACTGGTGAAGTGCACATTGTTTAAATTATACAGCTGTTGACGCCATTCTAATACTGCACTTTATTCTGCATCGTCCTTTTTTGATGGCATATTCAAAGTTAATTATATTGTCTTTGTGTGTAGCTTTTTTTTTCAGTTAATTGAGTTACATTAGAAGACTGCGCGGCTCCATTGGTGGTTTGCTGAAACGCAAAACTGTGTCCGTTACCCAGCAGTCTCCCAAGTATTAGTGGGTTTTGCCGCATTGTTCCTGTTTTTTGCGGCGTTAAGGGAATGGGTTTTTATAATATGTTTTTCTTTTTTAATTTGTTCTTTGTTTGGTTTGTTTTGCCTGCCAGTGTAGCCATTTACTGCCTAAGCCCATATATTTTTTTAAATTTAATTTTTTTTTTTTTTGAATGCAAGCTGGTTCCTCTGGATCAGGTGTGAGTCATCTCACGTTCACATCATGGAACTGTAGGGGTTTGGGGAAAGCTCTCAAAAGAGTAAAAGTATTTTCACATCTGAAATCATTGTCCTCTGATATAATCTTTTTACAGGAAACCCATATTCCCCCCACAGAACAGAGACGGTTGAGAGCCTTATGGATATCCCAGGTCTATCAATCTACCTTTTCCTCAAAGGCCAGAGGAGTGGCCATCTTAGTGCGCAGAACTATACCTTTTGTATTCAAGTCTATGGTGACCGATCCAGGTGGGAGATTTGTGCTTGTAATAGGTACCATAAACTCTATGCAATTGGCCCTTTTAAATGTATATGCTCCAAATTTTGATAGTCCGGATTTCTTCTGTAAAATTTTTCGTCTTGTTGCAGAACAGAATAACTGTAACATTATTATAGGAGGTGATTTTAATTGTTTCCTAGACCCTCATCTTGATAGATCTTCCATTACAACTGCTCCCATGTTAAAATCTGTGCCAGTCCTAAATAATCTTATTAAATCGCTAAATTTAGTGGATATTTGGAGGCATCAACATCCCTTGGACAGACAGTACTCCTTTTTCTCCCAGGTACATGGCAGTTTTACTAGGATTGATTATTTTCTCGTTGATTCCAATTTAATTACCAACGTTGTTAGTTCAGATTATAACAATATTTTAATTTCTGATCATGCCCCTGTGTCTGTTAAAATAAACTTCAACATGCTTGTGCACTCATATAATTGGAAATACAATCCGGCATTAAATTCAGATAAAGCTTTTTGTGAAAGCATCTCAAACAAAATTACAGATTTCTTACACTTTAATGATAATGGTGAGGTATCTGATTCCACACTGTGGGAAACATTTAAATCTGTTATTAGGGGTGATATTATCTCGTACCAGTCTTATAACAAAAAGGTTAAACAGAAGCGTATGTCTGAAATACAGGCCCAACTCCCTTTGTTGGAGGAATCATTTCGTATCTCAAAATCAGATGAAACACTAAAGAATATTGTATTTGCAAGACTTGAATACAGCCGCATTCTTGGTGAGCATGTTTGTAATTATATACGAAAGCTTAAACAAAAGCAATTTAAGCTTGGTGATAAAGCACACAGCGTACTCGCTAGGCAGCTGAGAGGTGCTCAAGCTGAACGGGCAATTTATAAAATTGTATCTAATGGAGAACTAATAACTGACCCTTTACAGATAAATAACACTTTTTATGAATATTATAAAAACTTATATACCTCTAAATCATCGTTATCAAAGGAAGACATATGGGGGTTCTTAAATAGATTGGATATGCCCACATTGAGTGAAAATGCCAAACAACAGTTGGATGCTGACTTCACACTAGAGGAGATCAAAGCTGCCATCCGTTCATTTCCAAATGGTAAGGCTTGTGGCCCTGACGGATTTGGCATTGAATTTTATAAAATTCACATTGACAAACTTGCTCCATTGTTGCTTCGTATGATAAACTCTTCCGTGAAGGAAGGATCATTCCCAGAGACATTATACGATGCAAACATTTGTCTACTGTTGAAGAAGGGTAAAGATGAAACAAATCTAGCTTTTTATCGCCCTCTCAGCCTTTTAAATAGTGACCAGAAAATTGTTGCAAAAGTTTTGGCAAACCGCTTGAACGAACACATTGGTTCCTTAATTCATAGTGACCAAACCGGGTTTATCCCCGAAAGGTTTGCATTTTCGAATACTCGTAGACTTCTGAACGTCATGTATTCTAACAACCCACCATATTCTGCTGTTGTCTCCTTGGATGCACAGCAGGCCTTCGATCAAATTGAGTGGGAGTATATGTTTATTACTCTTAAAAGATTTGGCTTTGGTGACAGATTTATAGCTATCGCAAAAATGCTTTATGCACATCCTAGATCATATGTACTTACTAACAACAATAAATCTGCCCCATTTTTATTACATCATGGGACCAGGCAGGGCTGTTGTCTATCGCCAATGTTTTTTGCTCTGGCGCTTGAACCACTTGCTGTTGCCATCAGGATGGAGCCTGAAATAGTTGGGTTTAGATATAGCGCATCTGAATGCACTATTGGCTTGTACGCTGATAATGTCATTTTGACACTGTCTGACATTAAACAGTCTCTTCCACCTCTTCTCGAGATCATTAGGGAATTTGGTCAGTTCTCTGGTTTTACCATTAACTGGGAGAAAAGTGTTCTCATGCCTCTTTCAGATGGTCTAGATAAAACATTTCTCAACACATTACCTTTTAAAATATCAAATGAGCACTTTGAATATTTAGGAATCACCATCCCTAGGAATCCCAACCTTGTTTTCAAATTGAATTTTACAGAACTATTAAATAAGATTAGGGGCATGATTGAGAAATGGAAATTACTACCAATTTCTCCAATTGGACGAGTAAATATTGTCAAAATGATTGTACTTCCTAAATTTATATATTTATTTCAGAATCTGCCAATTTTTCTTACAGCATCTTTTTTTAAATTAGTTGATTCCATTATCATCTCCTTTATTTGGGCTGGCAAAAATCCCTGTGTCTCTAAATTACATCTCCAAAAACCCTCGGTCGAGGGTGGTCTTGGGTTGCCTATTATGAGACATTATTATTGGGCCTGCAACGCTAGGGCCTTGGTCTTCTGGTCCCAAGATAATCATAATGTGGATCAAATACCGTGTTGGCCTGCACTTGAATCTCATAACTGTCAATCCCTCATTGGTACATCTTTATCTGCTTTATTATTTAGCAAGGTCGACGTCCCTCTGAATGTGTTCAGACATGACTTTGTGCTGTACAATTCCTTCAGAATTTTGAAACAAATTAAGAAGATATTGCATCTTCCTGACCTTTCTATATATGCACCTATATGCCAAAACCCTGCCTTCAAACCAGCTTTATCAGATCCTGTGTTCAGGCAATGGTCAAATAAAGGTATTCTTTTAATAAAGGACCTGTATATCAATAAGGACTTTGCATCTTTTACACAATTACAAATGAAGTTCAATCTCCCACCTGATCATTTTTTCAGGTACCTGCAGATTAGACATTTTGTACAACAGTCTTTAACCCATTTTGTCAAACTTCCTGTACAACATGATTTCTATGAGGTTTTGAGAAAACACCCAACCTCCAAGCATTTAGTTTCAGAATTCGTTAATCTTTTCTCTTGGCCAACGTCTTCGACCCATGTCAAGGAGGCATGGACGAGGGATGCAGGTATAGAGATCTCAAATGATCTATGGGAAAGAGCCTTAGTTGGTATTCATTCATGTTCAGTAAATGCCAGACTTCAGCTAATACAATTTAAAGTAATACATCGATTACATTACTCTAAGACTCGCCTTAATAGACTTTTTCCGACCATTTCACCACTATGTGACAAGTGTAAAATAAGTGATGGTACTTTATGTCATTATTTTTCTCCTGCCCCTCGCTTAAAAATTTTTGGTCTCAGATTTTTAATTTGTACAGTGTCATATATAAAAAAGTCATAATACCTGATGTCTTAACAGTAATACTTGGTTGTTCAGATCAAACTTTGCTCTGCTCACAGTCACTTCAGCATGCTATTAGGTTTGGCATGATTGTTGCGAAGAGGGTCATTCTGAAAGAATGGAAGGCCAATACGCCGCCCAGTTATATTAACTGGCTTAATGATTTGGCATCCTGCTTGTACCTTGAAGAGATTAGATATCATTTGTCTAATACTCAAGATATGTTTACTAAAATTTGGGGACCATTTATGGATCACATTAAGAAAAAGAAGATTCAGCCTGTAACATGAAAGGATTGTATCATGAAACTTGCTTAGCATGGACTGCTTACACTTTTGTAGTTATATGGGCTTTGTGTAACAATCACTTATTTCTTTGTGTATTTTCTTGAGCACTGGCAGTGTTTATTGTTTATTGTTCTGTCTTATTTTCAAAAAAACTGAATAAAATATATATTGAAAAAAAAATGCTACACTTCTGTGATTTCACCAACCCTGTACCCCAGCTCCAGGGCTTTGTTAAACTCCACAGTGATCCAGACCCTGTCAATGCTCTCGCCTCGTCGCCGTGCACACAAACATCATCTTGATGATTGGTTTCCATGCACGTTCGACACAGTGGAAAGGTAAATTTACCTCCTGAACTTTTGTAGGGTAGAATGTGAAAAAAGACGCCGCAGGGTGGGTAGACGGTAGCTCTGATTAAGCCGAAATAGCTTCAAGGATCCACAAAATCTTTGTAAATAATGGTGGAGTGGCCTAGAGGGTAAAAGGATGTGCTGTTAACATAGGGGTACAGAAAAGTGACATCTACATAGTGCACTGTTTCATCCAACCCCGCGGTGTGTCTCAGTTATAGAGCGCTTGTCCTGCTCCTGGAAAGGGCCTGGCGCGGTAAGAGGGGCTCGGGTGGGTTAAACATTTTCAGAAACTGTTTCACCTCCTCGCATGATTTTTTCATCTCATCCCACTCGTGCTCCCTCATCATTGTAATGCGGACACCGTGCATAGAGTGTAACGCCTGCAACCTCTCCTCACTTTTCAAATGCAGCTCTCCAAATGTAACGCCCCTCAGAGGGCAGATCTCCGTGCTTTTAAAACTGCAAAAACAACCATGGAAATAGCATCCGTTGAACTCATAGACGTGCTTCAAGCCATCAATCTCCGCGTAGCCCTCTACAAAAAAGGGCCCCATCTGTTTTTCCCCCATGTTTAAAGCGTGCTGGATGAATATTTTCTGACTGTGCATAACCCATTCTAACCACTGGATCGAAGTGTTAGAAAATCTTTTACACTGTCATCTGTAGTTGTTGGGGCACGGGAGGGTGAAGGTGTTAGGGGCCAGGTAATTTTTGAGAAACACTTTCATACACGCCCAGGCTATCGTGACATTGGAGAAAGGGTCCACACCCGTGTCAGTGAGGAACCGCTCTCTAAATTTAACGCACCCCGTGGCTAGAATGTCCACATCATTTTTACCATAATGCTGAACCTCCCGTTTAAAGTCAAACGAGCCGTCTTTGACCCCATTGTACCACTCATCGAACTCCACCCGCTCGCCGACCATCATATGTTCTACGCCATAGTCGGATGGTGGTGGATAAGGACCTACATAATTTAGATGCTCCGCAGCAGAATATCCATGGGGGAAGAGTCCCTTTCTCACCTCACTAAAACCTAAAGCTTTAGGCATCGCGCTCAGACGCATAGGTAGGAAGTATAGCGAGTCGATGAATTTAAGGTTATAATGGGGTTCCTCAAAACTTAGAATCTTACTCCCCGTCATGAGAACTTGTTGCAGCATTATACTGTCATTTATCATAGTGTTCAAGATCAGGTAACCATCAAACCCTCTGGCATTATGCGCTATGAATACATTATGCCTGTACTTTTCACACCGGAAATGCAGAAGAAACTGTTTTACGCAGTCTGTACCATAAAATTTTTTTTCTTCACCTTTTGATGTTTTAGTGTACACAAGAAATGGTGTGTGCTCCCCTTTGTCATCGACAAATGTTTTGATGTCATAAAATAACAACTCAGGGTGTTTCACCTCTGGGGGAAGCGGCTGAATGTAACACCGATGATCATCGACTTCAGAACCCGGTTGTAATTGCACCCCACAAAGTTTACATTTTAACCCTCTAACTGCCTAGATTAAATGGATGGGTCGTGTGCTCCCAGTGGCACAGCGCATTAACTGAATATGTCAACTTATTGACGTCCCCCGGCTATACTGAGAATTTGTACTAATCTTTATTAATTTGACTGTTTAGAAGGTGGAAGACACATGCCAAAGGAATCATGGCTGACATGAAATATAGTAAAGAAGAAGAAAACCTCATTATTCTTCTTCGTTTTTCCGCTTTGATCTCACACACCAATGTGGTTGCCACCATGTTTGGTCATCGCGGCAGTGATGATGACTGAAACTGCATGAAATGGGGAAAAATAGCCATGTATTACAAATGAAATTCATGTGGGATAATCATAAGAGTTTGTAGATGTGGTACACAGGTGTAAATTACTAAGTAAATGTGTTATATCGACCACGATGGATGAAAAACTGAGCTCCCATTACCAAGATGGCGCCGCCCACAGGCGGCATGGATTCCCACAGGAATAATGCACCAAGCAGAAAAAATAGCCACGTAATACAAACGAAATTCACATGGGGTAATCATAAGAGTTTGTAGATGTGGTACACAGTGTAAATGGCTGAGCAAATACACAAACATTGACTACGATGGACGAAAACGGACCAGTCATGTGGGCTGGCAATCCCCCCCCTTCCTGATAACAGGTAAGAGAGAAAGATGTTTTTTTTTACATTTTATTGATTTTCTGGTTCATATACTTTGAAGATTAGATAAAAACATACCCCTGTAGACAAATTGGCGTCAAAACAACTGGACCATTCTTTGTGTAAATGTGTCCAAAGTCAACTTTTGACTGAGTTGTGTAATTTATATAGCTGCCATGACATTATGCAAATTAGATGCGTAAATTTATTCCGATCTGAAACTTTGGATCATATTCTACATCTTTCTAATTGACAGTAAGCCATTATCTCTTGTAACTTTCAAGTTATAACCTTGGAAATTTGAACTATTTTATTGACAAAAATTTTTTACCACTCTTGACCACTAGCGGCCTTGCATTGCCCCAGGTGCAGTTAAAAGGTTAACTGGCTATAACAATGCGCGGATGTACAGTACCTGTGGTTTTACTAACGTAATAGTAAAAGTTGCAGCGTGGACATTCTTTTTTATCACAGATACTCTTGTAGGGTGCGGTTACACCACCTTGTTTGGCCTCTTTGTGTCTAGCGTAACAGGCCAGACAGAAACACTTTCTGTGACAGTCTAAACATTCTACAGGCCTGAGCTCTTCCGCAGGCAGACAGGGTCGTTTCAAACCTGACAGTATCCTTTACAATAGTGTGAATACGGGTTATTAAACCCCTTCTAACAATGGTTACAAACGGATGCGGTACCTATGAAAGCTTTGAAATTGTTTTACCATAGTAATGGTTTTGCAATAATAACAGAAACAAAGGTCTGGAACGATCGCTATAGTCTGTCTCAAAATGCAAGAGGGGGTGACTGTGAGATGTTCTGTGAAACACCACGATTTTACGTCCTACAATCCAGTCAAATTTAGCTATATTGCTAAAAGTGACGGGCGTCTGGTCACGCAGACCCGCCTGATTTTGCAACGTCCTACCCAAAGCCTTACAAGCATGGTCGTCCAAATGGGGGTTCATCAGGTGTGCTAGGCTAGTAGTGAAACAGAGCTGATCCTTCTCGCTATGTGTAACGTACAAGTGACGTCTTTTTTTATCGATAATTTCAAAGTCTAGCGTTTTCGCCAGCCTGCATTTACCGTCGCCTTTGGGGTTATGCACCACCTGTAGGGTTAATTCTAAACCCTTGTCCACATCGATACTATTGTCAGACTTCACTATCTGATTGAGCAAACCCTCAAAAGCCGGTAAACTATTACCCCCATCATCATCGGCTGTAACGACAATGTTGCTCCTCACGCTTTCACTGAGAACTTTCAGCTGGATTATGTCATTGTATTCCGCGTGTGATCGAGCATCCTCAGCCAATTCTCTGAGGATACTCATCACATCGTTGTAAAAGTCTGCGATGTTGGGCACACTGCATGGTCTGGGGATGGGTAAGCGACACATCATTCTTACCGTGTTAAATAGTGAGAATATTCTGACTTCTCCATCCCTAGAGGATTCCACATCCTGGTCATGAGCGCCAGGGCGCAACCCCGTACGCTGTTGCGTGTCAGGGGAAATCTCTAGCTGTTTGGTGGAGGTTGAAGGGTTTGCGAGTGATTGACGATTTGTGGGTGGGAGATGTAGATGGTTTTGATTCTCAAATATATGTGTTCTAGATGATGAAGCACGTTGTTGGCAATGTTATTGTTGCTGTTGTTTGGGGGTGTTGTTTCACCTATTTCATTCGCTCTATCCTGTAAATCAACCCAAAAGGGTGCTGGAATATGAGCTAATTCATCCACGGCCCTTTGCATTTCAACCGTTCGAATTGGACACTGTTGTAAATAGGTTAATCTTCCATCGTGTTATCATAGCCAGCTGCCCGCTCAAGTAGCCTTACTTCTCCTTCATCCTCTGATTCAGCATGGTCTGATTCTGATTTTTTATCCATAGCGTATTACAGCTTTGTCACAATATCCAGGATATAGAGGAGAAAAAAGATTACATTACACTTTTTCACAGCTGGTCAGGACGGAGGCCATGAAGTTCTGCATGACCCGGCAGAGTGAAAACACAGTGATCAGATGCTGTTGCACTCCGGTTCTTGTCCCACACACACAGCGTTGAAGGGCTCCTTCAGGGGTGCGGTCAAGCCGGATCTCAGCAGTAGACGCGATGGCTGGATTTGGTGCTTGGTTTAATTCTACAAAGCGGAACAAAAAAATCCCCCCCAAAAACCAGCAACGTTACTCACAGTGGTTCTGTATGTACATATGTTTTATTTTAATTCATGTTGGTGAGTGACCAAGGTTTATTCTCTCTCTCTCTCTCTCTCTGTCTCTCTCTCTCTCTCTCTCTCTCTCTCTCTATATATATATATATATATATATATATATACATACCGGGAGCAGAGACAACCCCTCTTTTTGGCCTTCATCGACCTGACCAAGGCTTTTGACTTGGTCAGCAGGGATGGACTGTTTGCCCTCCTCCAACGAATTGGATGTCCCCCCAAGCTTTTGAGCATGATCAAGTCGTTCCACCAGGACATGAACGGCATTGTCCAGTTTGATAGATTATCCTCAGACCCTTTCCCGATCAAGAACGGTGTGAAGCAGGGTTGTGTTCTGGCTCCTACCCTATTTGGCATCTTTTTCTCCCTGCTCCTGTGCTACGCCTTCCGGGACTCTGAAGACGTTGTCTTCCTCCACACCAAGAGCGACGGAGGCCTCTTCAACATGGCATGCCTCAGATCAAAGACCAAGGTGTGGAGCGTTCTAATCAGGGAGCTGCTCTTTGCTGATGATGCTGGTCTTGTTGCCCACACTGTGGAAGCGCTCCAGCGTCTCATCAACTGCTTTGCTCGTGCCTGCTCTGAGTTTGGCCTCACCATCAGCCTTAAAAAGACCAAGGTCATGGGCCAGGATGTCAGCAGTGCTCCCAGTATCAACATTGGCGACCACACACTTGCGGTGGTGGACAAGTTCACCTACCTCGGGTCGATCATCTCCAGCAATCTCTCCCTAGACGCCGAACTGAACGCCCATATCGGCAAGGCATCGACGGTGATGGCCCGTCTGGCGAAGCGAGTCTGGGACAACTCTATGCTAACCACCAACACCAAGATAAGAGTCTACATGGCCTGTGTACTGAGTACTCTCCTATACGGCAGGGAAGCATTGACCCTCTACTCCTGCCAGGAACGCTGGCTGAACGCCTTCCACCAACATTGCCTTCGCAGACTACTGCGCATCACTTGGCAGGACCGTGTCTCCAACATCGACGTCCTGGCCAGAGCAGATGTGCCCAGTATGTTTGCCATCCTGACAAAGAGACGCTTGCGATGGCTTGGCCATGTCAACCGAATGGAGGATGGTCGCATCCCCAAAGACTTACTGTATGGGGAGCTGGCTACTGGAACCAGATCAAAGGGACGCCCAACTCTCAGATTCAAGGATGTTTGCAAGCGTGACCTCAAGGCTGGAGGCTTCAACCCCTCCGACCTGGAGTCAGCCGCCTCCGTCCGCTCCAACTGGCGGACCACCACCCAGGATGTCATCCGAACAGCAGAGGAGAGAAGAGACACTCGCTGGGGGGAGAAGAGACTCCGCAGACAGAGGAGACTGTCAAGACCCCCACTACACTGTGAAGAATTTATCTGCAGCGGCTGCGGCAGGACCTGCAGATCCCGTATTGGCCTCTACAGCCACGCCCAACGGTGCAGCTCCCTGAATGATGACCCAAGGCACAAAACTCCCCCATGATCTTTCGAGATCGATGGAGCCAATGATGATGATGTATATACTGTATATATACTGTATATTCAAGAACCTCAGCTGACCAGAGCAGTAAATAGATGTACAATTAATCATGAAAAACATGTTAAAAATAATAAAATACAGATTTCAGTTTTTATTCTTAGAGACGGTGAATTATCCTCCAAGCAAGAAGGCCATTTTAAATTGTTTTATTATACACACACTCAATCACTCGTCTCACGTTGGCCGTTGGCATGGTCTTCCTCATCCCCGGCCTCCTCAGCATCCCACACTCCGGTGCACCGGCGTCTATGGGTAAATAGACCGTCACTTCCTTGTGGTAATGTATCGTCACTTCCTGTTTTGCTGTCTGCCTGTGTGGTTTGCTCTCCAGCTCTCGAGCCACTAGCTATGGCTACTACCTCTCTTTCCTCTCCTCCTCTGGTGTGCTCTCTCTGTCAGATGTTTAGCTACACCTCTGCCTCTTTTAGTGATAACGGTAAATGTAATAAATGTTGTCTTTTTGAGGCGCTCGAGGCGAGGTTGTCTGATTTGGAATCCCGGCTCCGCTGCATTGAAACACCGTCTGCGCCAGTTAATCTCGACGGACGCCCATTAGCTGCAGCGGAGCTAGCTAGCTTAGGTCCCCCTGTCACCGGTTCCCCGGCTCTCCTCTGCAGCGAGGAGACTGGGTGGGTGACGGTGAGAAGGAAGCCTAGTCGCAAAGCCCCGGTTCACCACCAACCTGTTCACGTTTCTAATCGTTTTTCCCCGCTCAGCGACACACCCGCTGAGGAAAAAACTCTGATCATTGGCGACTCTGTAGTCAGAAACGTGAACCTAGAGACTCCATCGGCCATAGTCACATGCATTCCTGGGGCCAGAGCAGGCGACATCGAGTCAAATTTGAAAATGCTGGCTAAAAGTAACTGTAAATATTCCACAATTGTTATTCACGCCGGCATTAATGACATCCGTCTCCGGCAGTCGGAAGTCACGAAACTTGATGTAGAATCGGTGTGTGACTTTGCCAAAACGATGTCAGCCACTGTAGTATTCTCTGGACCCCTCCCCAATCTGACCAGTGATGACATGTTTAGTCGCTCGTCATCCTTGAACCGCTGGCTGTCTGTGTGGTGTCCTAAAAATGACGTGGGCTACATTGACAATTGGAGCTCTTTTTGGGGAAAACCTGGTCTTATGAGACAAGACAGCATTCATCCCACTTTGGATGGTGCTTCTCATTTATCTAACAATCTGGCATCTTTTTTATCCAAATTTCCAAAACCCTGACTACTCAGAGTTGGGACCAGGAAGCAGAGTCACAGTCTTACACGCCTCTCTGCAGCTCCTCTTCATCCGCCACCCCTCAACTTAGCCCCTGTCTTCCCCATCAGAGAATCGTTGTCTGCTCCCTCCAAAGTAAATAAAAATATAATGTATAAGCATCCCAAAGTGATAAAGCAAAATATTGATAAAACTCAAATTAAACATAAAGCCTCTAAATTGAATGATTTGGCCTCTGTTCCTCCTCATAATTTAAAAATTAAATGTGGTTTATTAAATATTAGGTCTCTAACTCCCAAGTCTCTGTTAGTCCATGATCTGTTAATTGATCATCAGATTGATTTAATTTCCCTTACAGAGACTTGGTTAGGACAAGAGGATTATGTTGGTTTAAATGAATCAACTCCCTCTGGTTATTTAAACTGTCAAAATCCCAGAAGTTCTGGTCATGGAGGAGGAGTAGCATCAATTTACCATTCCAAATTACTAGTTAATGTAAAGCAAAAAACATGTTATAATTCCTTTGAGGGCCTGGTCCTCAGTGTTGGGCACTTTAGCAATTCCAGGTTAAACCCAATTTTATTTGCCATAGTTTATCGTCCCCCATCAACCTATTCAGAATTTTTATCCGAATTTCCTGATTTCTTAGCTGATTTAGTGCTGAAATCTGATAGAATAATTATAGTAGGGGACTTTAATATACATGTGGATGTAGATAGTGACTGCCTTAATGTGGCTTTTAATTCAATATTAGACTCGATTGGGTTTTCTCAGAAAGTAGGAAATTCTACTCATTACCTCCACCATACATTGGACCTTGTTCTGACATATGGCATAGAAATAGAAAATCTTGTAGTGTCTCCTCATAACCCTGTACTGTCAGACCATTGTCTGTTAACCTTTGATTTTACTATTTCTGACTATTTGGCTCCTAAAGAAAAATATTATCACAGTAGATGCCTCTCAGATGATGCTGTTTCCAAATTTATGCAGATTGTTTCCTCTATGCCATGTGTCAACACAACGGAAATAAGCTATAGACAGCTTGCTCCTTCTGTAATTGATAACATGGTGGATAGTGTTTCAGCTTCTCTGCATCAGGCTCTAGACTTGGTGGCCCCCTTAAAAAAGAAAAAGTCTAATCAGAGATTTTTAACTCCTTGGTTCAACACAGAAACTCGTAGCTTAAAACAGAAGACTCATCAATTAGAAAGAAAATGGCGCTCTACTAATTTAGATGAAATCTATTTAGCTTGGAGAAATCATCTTTTAATTTATAAAAAATCTCTTAGAAAAGCTAGAACGAGTTATTACTCTGCATTAATAGAAGAGAACAAGAATAATCCCAGGTTTCTTTTCAGTACTGTAGCCAGGTTGACAAAGAGTCAGGACTCTGTCAATCCTAGCATTCCCTTAGAGCTTACTAGTCAGGACTTTATGAACTTTTTCAATAATAAAATTTCATCCATCAGAGATAAAATCAATCAGATTCTTCCCACAGTTAACTTAAATACTGTAACTACTACAACTCCTTCTATTGATGTCTGTCTTGATGAGTTTACTCCAATCGACCTTTGTGAGTCAGACAAAATAGTTTCCTCATCCAAACCTTCAACTTGTCTTTTAGACCCTATTCCTACCAGGTTATTTAAAGAAGTCTTCCCACTTATTGGTAGCTTTATTCTTCATATAATCAATTCTTCATTAACTTTAGGCCATGTACCGCAGGCTTTTAAACGGCTGTAATTAAACCCTTACTCAAAAAGCCAACGCTAGATCCAGGAGCTTTAGCTAACTATAGACCAATCTCTAATCTCCCTTTCATTTCAAAAATCTTAGAAAGAGTTGTTGCTACGCAATTATTTGACCACCTGCAGGGAAATGGTTTATTTGAGGAGTTTCAATCTGGGTTTAGAATCCATCATAACACTGAAACAGCCTTAGCGAAGGTCACTAACGACCTCCTCATTGCATCTGATAATGGACTAGTTTCTGTACTTGTCCTTTTAGATCTTAGTGCAGCTTTTGATACTATTGATCATAATATTCTACTTGATAGATTAGAACACTATGTTGGACTTAATGGAACTTCGTTGCAGTGGTTTAGATCTTATTTATCTGATAGGTTCCAGTTTGTTCATGTAAATGATGAGTTTTCTCTCAGCTCAAAGCTTAGTCACGGAGTTCCACAGGGATCTGTGCTTGGCCCTACTCTTTTTAGTTTATATATGCTTCCGTTAGGCAACATTATTAGAAAGCACTGTATACATTTTCACTGTTATGCAGATGACACACAATTATACCTGTCAATGAAGCCAGATGATACTAATCAATTAGCCAAGTTAGAAGCCTGTCTTAAGGAAATCAAAGTTTGGATGACTTGTAATTTCCTGCTATTAAATTCAGATAAGACTGAAGTCATTCTTGTTGGTCCAAAAAACCTTAGAAATTCCTTTCCAAATCAAACTTTCAGTTTGGATGCAGTTACTCTTTCTCTTAATAGCTCTGTGAGGAACCTTGGAGTTATTTTTGATCAGGATTTGTCCTTCAATTCACATATTAAATTTGTTTCTAAGACTGCCTTCTATCATTTGCGTAATATTGCCAAGATTAGGAGCATCTTGTCTCAGAGTGATGCTGAGAAGCTGATCCACGCTTTTGTTAGCTCGAGATTAGATTATTGTAATTCTTTATTATCAGGCTGTCCTAAAACATCTTTAAAAAGTCTTCAGCTGATCCAAAATGCTGCAGCAAGAGTTTTAACAGGTACTAGAAAGAGAGATCATATCTCTCCGGTTCTGGCCTCCCTTCATTGGCTTCCCATAGAGTTTAGAATTAAGTTTAAAATCCTTCTTCTTACTTACAAAGCTCTAAACAATCAGGCTCCTTTTTATTTAAAAGATCTGATACTACCGTATCATCCTAACAGAGCACTACGCTCCCAAAATGCAGGTTTACTTGTAATACCTAGAATCTCCAAAAGTACAATGGGAGGCAGAGCCTTCAGTTATCAAGCTCCTCTCCTGTGGAATCAGCTGCCCATCTGGATTCGGGAGTCAGACTCGATCTGTGTTTTTAAGAATAGGGCTAAAACCTACCTTTTTGATATAGCCTACAATTAGGGAGGGATCATGTGTTTCTGAACCCTCCCTTAGTTATGCTGCTAATAGGTTTAGTCAGCCGGGGGACCTCCAGTAATGCACTGGGCCTCACTCCTTTCCTCACTCTCTATGAAATATTTTTTTTTTGCTGGTCATTAACATTTGTTTGTTCTCTCCCATAGATTGAGTCCCCATCGTGCTGTTTGCTCTCTACATGTCTGTTCTTTTCTTCTTCTCTGTCCCCTCACCCCCCAGCCAGTCGCAGCAGATGACTGCCCCTCCCTGAGCCTGGTTCTGCTGGAGGTTTCTTCCTGTTAAAAGGGAGTTTTTCCTCTCCACCGTCGCCAAGTGCTTGCTCACAGGGGATCGCCTGATTGCTGGGGTCTTTCTGCAACTGTGGGGGTCCTCCCTACAGTTGATAGTGCTATGAGATGACTGTTGTTGTGAAATGGCGCTATATAAATAAAGTTGAATTGAATTGAATTGAATTAAATGATGCAGGTACAAAATGATGACGGGGTTTGTGGCATTTAATAATGATACAGGGGTGCGAGGTCTGTAAGTACATTTCACGGACGTTTCACAGATGTGGCCTTTTTATCAGAATCAGAATCAGAATCAGAATCAGCTTTATTGGCCAAGTATGCACAACACATACAAGGAATTTGACTTTGGCTAAAAACTTGCTCTCGTTGTTCAGGTGAAGGATTTAAATAAGGATTCAATGACAACCAGAGTATGTACAGTAAATTACAGTCTGTCCACGTTTCTATAAAAGGATGCAAATATATACAGGAATATATGCAGTTATTTACTCGGACTAACCACACTTTGCAGAAATATATGAAAAAAATATACAATCACACAGTATTTCAATGTGGACTCAGATTCAGTGATATAATGTGAATGAAGTAAAAAGCAGTGTGAGAGTTATGTGCAATGTAATAATGGATGAAAAGTCATGAGTACAGCAACAGGTAGGACTAGGTGAATGTTAGGAGTTCATCAGAGTGATGGCTTGAGGAAAGAAACTGTTCCTGTGACGGGTGGTTTTGACCTTCAGTGATCTGTAACGACGACCAGAAGATAGAAGTTCAAACAGTTTGTGGCCGGGGTGTGATGGGTCAGCACAGATGTTTCCCGCCCGTTTCCTGGTTATGGACCGATATAAGTTCTCAATGGAGGGTAGGTCGGTACCAATGATCCTCTCCGCAGACTTAATGATCCGCTGCAGTCTGGTCTTGTCCTGTTTAGTGGCAGATCCAAACCAGACTGTGATGGAAAAGCAGAGGACAGATTGGATGATGGCGGTGTAGAAGACAACCAGCAGCTCCTGAGGCAAATCAAACTTCTTGAGCTGACGCAGAAAAAACAACCTCTGCTGGGCCTTTTTCCGGACAGTGTCAATATGGGAGGACCACTTCAGGTTCCGGGAGATTGTGGTACCCAGAAACTTGAAGGAGTCCACAGTGGACACTGTGCTGTTGAGGATGGTGAGTGGGGGGAATGAAGGGGGGTGTCGCCTGAAATCCACAGTCATCTCCACCGTTTTGGCTGGGTTAAGTTCAAGATGGTTCTGGCTGCACCAGAGGATCAGCTGCTCCACCTCCCGCCTGTATGCAGACTCATCACCATCCCGGATCAAACCGATGACTGTGGTGTCGTCCGCAAACTTCAGGAGCTCCACCGAAGGGTCCTCTGAGGTGCAGTCGTTGGAGTAGAGGGAGAAGAGCAGTGGGGAAAGGACACATCCTTGGGGGGCGCCAGTACTAATTTTTCGGGAGCTGGATGTAAATCTCCCTAGCTTCACCTGTTGCCACCTGTCAGTCAGAAAGCTGGAGATCCACTGGCAGGTGGAGGGGGGCACCTTGAGCTGGAGGAGTTTCTGATGAAGAATGCCTGGGATGATGGTGTTGAACGCTGAGCTGAAGTCGACAAACAGGATCCTGGCGTACGTCCCTGGGGAGTCGAGGTGTTGCAGGATGTAATGTAGTCCCATATTCACTGCATCATCCACTGACCTGTTTGACCGGTAGGCAAACTGCAGTGGGTCCATCAGGGGGCCTGTGATGACCTTTAGGTGGTTCAGCACCAATCTCTCCAAGGATTTCATGACCACAGAGGTCAGGGCAACAGGTCTGTAGTCGTTTAATCCTGTAATAGAGGGTTTCTTGGGAACTGGAATGATGATGGAGCGTTTGAAGCAGGAAGGCACTTCACGCAGCTCCAGTGATCTGTTAAAGATCCGGGTGAAGATGGGGGCCAACTCGTTGGAGCAGACTCTCAGGCAGGACGGAGACACACCATCAGGTCCTGCAGCCTTCTTGATCTTTTGTCTCTGAAAGACCCAGCGCACCTCCTCTTCACAGATCATTAGTGCTGGTGGGAGGTCAGAGTGGAGGAGGGATGGAGTTCCTGGGGCTGCAGATAATCCTTTTGTGTGGGTGGGAGGTGAGAACTGTAGGTTCTTTTCAAACCTGCAGTAAAAGCTGTTTAGGTCATTAGCCAGCTGGAGGTTTTCCGCAGGGTGGGGGGATGGTCTCCTGTAGTTGGTGATATTCCGTAGGCCTCTCCAGACAGAAGCAGAGTTGTTAGCTGAGAAGTTTTTTTGTAACTTCACACTGTAGCTCCTCTTAGCAAGCCTGGTCTCCTTCGTCAGCATGTTTCTGGCCCGCTTGTACAGAGTCCAGTCACCAGTCCTGTAGGCCTCCTCCTTGGTCTGACGTAGCTGCTTCAGTTTAGGAATGAACCAGGGTTTATTGTTGTTGTATATGCAGAAGGTCTTGGTCTGCACATGAGGGCATGAGGGCACCTTGGTCTGCTCCAAACACCCAAACCCGAAGCTGGAGTCCCACCCGGTCGATGTCAAAGGCCTTGGATCGTATTCTGTAAAATAATAATGTTTATGTCACATTGAAAAAACCATAACGCGATTTACACCGTTTAAAAACACAAACAGCCCATCCAGGGACAAGAGTTGCAAATTAGCTTAATAGCTATACACTCTTTGTGCAACACATCAGATTGATTGTCATTTGATTAATTGTCTATGTTTATTGCACTGTCCCTGTCAAATAAACAAATAATCTAATCTACAAGATCGCCACAAGATGGCACCAGTCACCAATACATGACCCCGTGGGGACGTTTACGTTATCACCCTGAGACGTTGCAAGAGGGCCAATGGCGACCCACCACATCATTGGAGGGTGACGCTATCCCTGGTTCACAATTTGCCAAAAACATGCAGGTTAGGTTAATTGGAGACTCTAAAGTGGCCCTAGGTGTGAATGTGTGTTCTTCTTCCGGCTATCAGAGAGAGCAGACGCATTTCTTCTCCTCTCCCCTCTCCTCCTCCCTTCACTGATCCCAGCTTGCTGTGTCCTGTCTGTGTCTCGCTCTTCTTCTCGCTGCATCTCGATCCAAATGGAAAATTATGGAATTGGTGAGCTGGGCTTTAAATGCAATTGACACCACTTTTTCAAACAGAAAATTGGGTCCGGGGGAGCCCAAGTGTCCTGCAGGCACTTCTGCTGTGGGTTATGTGAGAGACTCATGGGACAATTGGAAACTCATGTGTCTGTGTGATCTTTCGATTGAAGATGTGGAAGACATCTACCTGTTTGGCTTCATGATCACAGGATTTCTGCTGTTTGGCTTTGGAGTTTTCCTGGTGTATCGGAAATTAAAGAAGTTGGAAAGAGCTGGTCAAAATGCGGATCCGGCGAAGCTCCTTCAACAATTCGACCAGTTGGGGAGGGCACTGATAGCGGCTAATAGCGAACTGAATCGGAAGGTGGGAAACATCTCGGAGTCGCTGGGTGCTCTCCAGGGAATGATTTTAAAGCCTGGGAATGTAAATGTAAATTGCTGCACAGAATCGCATGAGAGGTGAAAATTCTATGCTCTAAGTGAACTGTGCTTATCAGGCCTTGATTCGGCGTCCTTGGGAGAACTCATTCCTCCAGGAGAAGAGATAAGGCAGAAGGGAGTTTTGGCTTTTCTCTAACCCAAACATTCTGATGTGCAGCAATCTGAACTCTCTATGGACAGCGTCATCATGTGACTAGCATGGGATTTTACCATCTGACATGAAGAGAGATGAACTCTGTGGACATGTTATCTATGTTTAGAATACCATGGACATAACATCTAGTCGTTGCCTAGAAGAGGAATTTTGTTGTTCACCAGTAACTGATACTTCACACTGCATTCACATTGCATCCATGAATATCACATGACTGACACACACACACACTGGTCTCTCTCAACTTGCTCTGTTAATGTGTGGAACTGTAACTTGTCTGCTAAGTGTGCAATTAGAGGTTTTTTTTCTATGTGATCATAATCTTGCTCACTTGAGCTCTATTTTGATAACTATGCTTTTTTCTCTCTGCCCAATGTGTCACCCCCTCCCCCTCCCCCTCTTTACCCCCACTGTATGAGGCGCCTGTCGGCTGCCGCGTCATTAGGGAGCGCTTAACATGAGCGCACCTTAATGTCAAGTAAAATTCCTCGTATGGGTAAAAACATGCTTGGCAATAAAGTTCATTCTGATTCTGATTCTGATTCTGAATGGTTAAGGGATAGCGCCGTATCGTGGCTGCTTCATCCATCCAGGTGGTGGATGACCCTCAATTTCCCCTCTGGGGATCAATAAAGTATACTAAATCTAAAAAAAAAAAAAAAAGAATTTAGCACGGTACGGTTTGTTTTGAAGCAATAAACGATCATATTGACTTAATAAAAGGATTTTTTAAAACTTGGAGGAGGTTACCGGAAGCACGCACCAGAGTGTGCGTCGGCCTGTCTCTTTGCTTGCCTCTGGCCGGTGAAATGCTCTCAGGCGCAGCATCTGCAGCCTGTATGCTGGGAATTGGGCCTGTGAACACTGCCGGGTTTTGTGCTGCAGGCCTAGTGTTATTCAGCTGCGGATTGTCCATGGAATGTCCAATTTCATCCAAAGCCCCCAATAACCTGTCAGACCTGAGATGATTGTCTTCGAAATCTGGAAGTCCATTTCTTTTTTTCAACGACCATTCATAATGCTTTACAGATGCAATAATGATCGTTACATACCCGGCAGAGAGATTACCTCTTGCAATTGGGGTAAGATACCTTTAAAAAAAGACAGAAAAAACATGATTTAAAAACGGTTTTGACTTTGAGACAGATGATGAGATAAATGCTTTATAACATAAAATAATACTAGCTTTATCTGTATAAGACTTTTCACAGACCAGTCACAAAAACAGAAAAACGACTGATTGAGTAATTAGAAAAATAACATGATTAAAACTTACCGGTGTATCTTGGAGGTGAGTGGATTTTGGCAATCGTTATAATTTCTATAAAAATGAGTAAAGTTTTATTTACCAATACAGAGAAAAAAGTTTTTTTATAAAGTTTTGAAAGTCAAATATCACCCCTCATCTTGTCCGGTCACGTTGGTTTGGGGGTGGGGGGTGAAAATGCGTTTCAGGGGGTGTTCATTGATACTTATAAGCAAAATGGAGACCCACCATAGGGGGGATTGGGAAAGGCTTTGGAGAGTGGGTGATCATAGTGTAAAAACAATGGTGTGGGTGTGAGTGTTCAACATTTGTGAAAACCAATTGTTCACCCTGGCTGATGTGTGATTGTTTGTTTGTGTGAGTGAGTGAACATCAAACACTTATTTTGGTTGGTGGGTGATGTGTGGGGGGGCGGACTTCGGTTGACCCCAGTGAGCTCTGATGTGGCCATCTGGCAAATTTTGACATAAAGCTGCAGACGGTTTGACATCAGCATGTTTTTTTTCCCAATTACCCACCCTGTACAAAAGCTCAAGTCATATGGGATGGTAAAAAGAACACGCAGATGCACAGACTGCCAAAAACCCTCTCCAAATTCTGGTTTAAAGTTGTCATGAGTGGCTGATAAAAAAACAAAACTCTGCCTTAAAGTTATGAAACTTTTTTTTCACATCACAGCAGATGATAAAAGGTTTGATTGAATAAAAAGAATTTAACCCCTTGCACGCCGGTCAATTTCCCTAAAAACGCCAAAAAATAACGTGCCCAAAGTAAATCAAAAGCTGTTCTTCAACCCTTTGCAGCATCTTCATGGGGTTGGTCTCATTTAAAAGAAAACACTTTGAATTTTTTGGCAAAACAGTCATAATCTCTCTAAGTGCTCCGGCCACTGAGTAACAGTCATCTAAACATACTGAACTTGAAGAAAATAAATTTGGTCTGGGTGTTTTTTTGGATACAAATGCTTGCAAATAACACACAGCTTCAGATCCTGGCTGGAAAATGCTACAGAAATGTAGAACCAAGTATTATCCAGCTGAGGTCAAAATTTTGTAACAATACCACAAAAAATGAATATATTACACAGCTTTGTTCTCAGGTAGTTCCCAGGCCTTTTGAACTGTGCCAAATTGTGCCAAATGGCACAGTTTGGAAAAACGTCTGTAGCTTTTGAATGAGTCAATATAGAAGCTTCATCTTGGGCTCTAATGAAAGGTGACACTCAGGGCTGTGTGTGTGTGTGTGTAGGGGGGGGGGTTGCCCCCCCCCTCGCTACAGAGGACAGACATCGGCCATCGCTACATGACGGAATAGTCATGTGGCGATGTGGCGACCGCGGCGCAGTCACCGCGGCTTCCCCCCCCTCGCTACAGAAGAGTGGGGGGGTGGTGTTCACGGTCTGGATGCGGTGCACGAACCGTGTACCACGGCGCACGGACTTCAGACTTCGTGTGCCGCACAGTTGTAATTTACCGATCGGTCAAAAGTCATTTTTGATTACAATTTTCAGGGATAAAGAATAATTTAGCTTATAACACTTACTTCTTCACAGCAGCAGCAGAGCTGGCAAAATTCTCTTCCTCATTGTCAGACGAACGTGACGCTGGTCCGCTTGTTACGGACTCGTGGTTCTGGTCTCGCGACCCGGTCAAAACATAATTCCATTATTGCGGTTTTGCGCTTCCATGATTGCGGTTTTGGCGAATGATTTACGACCTTCGTCGTCGGCCTCCATCGGTCTATGATGACCATGGAGGAGAATCCTAAACGTCTATTCTGCTGGAATAATAATAAAAAAAGCACCGCCTGTGGCTGAACAGGCCGATGCGCGAATGGCAGTCCCTGTCACACAGGTCGCACTTGTGGGTGGTCTCCGTGCTGCTGGGTCAGTGACGGATCTTCCTGCGGGTCCTTTTTTCATCTGCAGCAGTCAGTCTCTCTTCACCCAGCCTTACACAAAACAGCTTTCGAACTTCTGTGCTTCAACTGGCTCGCTGCATTCGCAGCGTTGGTAGGCGGGTCCTTCTTGCTAGGTTTTCAGTCATTGGTTCTTCAAGGTTTCAGAAACCCAATTCAAGGCTCTTATTAGTCGAATGAGAGGTCAATCATATCTGATCTGTTCGCGGCTGTGTCTGTAGTGGAAGAACGGAAATGCAGCTTTTTTTTCAGTGCGCTCTAGAACGCAGCACCCTCGTGCGTGCTAGAGCGCACGAGGGTGCTCTCGTGTGCCCTCGTGCGCTCTAGGACGCAGAGACGTGCCCGTCCGCGGTACACAGGAGTGCATCAGGTTAACTGTTGGTAAATATCACATACAAGTTGTGGGATGTTTTACAGAATTGTTTCACGCAGACAATCCTTAGAAGGCTGTTGTATGGTCATTTAGAAATGTAAACAAAATATAAAATTATTTTATAGGAGAAATGTTAAGCTCATTTCAGCCGCTTGTATCCGATCAGATACGCTTGTATCCAATCAGATGCCCATACCACCTCAACTGACTCCTTTCAATGCGGAGGAGCAGCGGTTCTACTCTGAGCCTCTCCCAGATGACTGAGCTCCTCACCCTATCTCTGAGGGTGAGTCCAGCAATCCTACGGAGAAAGCTCATTTCATCCGCTTGTATTCGCGATCTTGTTCTTTCGGTCATTACCCAAAGCTCGTGACCATAGGTGAGAGTAGGAACGTAGATTGACTGGTAAATCCGCACGGTGACTGGGCAGGAGTCACTGTGCCACCGTGCAGCCATTGACTGGGCTGCACGGTGGCGCAGTGGTTTAGCACTGTGGCAGCACAGTTTTACCCTTGGCCGGGGGATCGCGGGGATCATGAGATCATGGGTTCGATCCCAGCCCCCGACCAACAGTGAGCTGTGTGGAGTTTGCATGTTCTCTCCGTGTTGCCTGGGTTTACTCCGGGATTTCTCCGGTTTCCTCCCGCATACCAAAAACATGCAGGTTTAGGGCGCTTGCGCATGCAGCGACCGGCAGCCAGTGGCTTGTCACCAGACTGCAAACCAAATCTACCTACGGGTACAAATAAGTAACAAAAAAAAAAAAATCGACAGCTTTGCTTTAGAACTAAGCTCTCTCTTCACCACAACAGACTGGTACAACGTCCGCATCACTGCAGATGCTGCTCCGATCCGTCTGTCAATCTCTCGCTCCATTTTCCTCTCACTCGTGAACAAGACCCCAAGATACTTAAACTCCTCCACTTGGGGCAGGAGCCTGTCCCCAACCCAGAGAGGACAATCCACCTTTTTCCGGCTGAGGACCATAGACTCAGACTTGGAGGTGCTGATTCTCATCCCAGCCGCTTCACACTCAGTGGAAAACCATCCCAGCAAGAGCTGTAGGTCATTGCTGGATGAAGCCAACAGGACAACATCATCTGCAAACAACAGAGATGAGATCCTGTGGTCACCAAGCCTGACACCCTCCATTCCCTGGCTGCGCCTAGAAATCCTGTCCATAAAAATTATGAACAGGATCGGTGACAAAGGGCAGCCCTGGCGGAGTCCAACTCTCACTGGGAATGACTCCGACCGAGTGTTGGCAATACGAACCAAACTCTCACAACGGTCGTACAGAGACCGAATAGCTCGTAACAACAAGCCCGATACCCTATACTCCCGAAGCACCCCCCACAAAAAACCACGATGGACGCGGTCAAATGCCTTCTCCAAGTCCACAAAACACATGTAAACTGGTTGGGCAAACTCCCACGAACCCTCAAGAATTCTCAAGAGGGTAAAGAGCTGGTCCGATGTGCCACAGCCAGGACGAAAACCACATTGCTCCTCCTGAATCTGAGGTTCGACCAACGGCCGGACTCTCCTCTCCAGTACCTTGGCATAGACCTTCCCAGGGAGGCTGAGGAGTGTGATCCCTCTAAAGTTGGAGCACACCCTCCGGTCCCCTTTTTTGAAGAGAGGAACCACCACCCCAGTTTGCCATGCCAAAGGCACTGCCCCCAACCTCCACGCAATGTTGCAGAGGCGTGTCAACCATGACAGCCCAACAACATCCAGGGCCTTGAGGCACTCAGGGCGAATCTCGTCCACCCCCGGGGCCCGGCCACCAAGGAGCTTAGTTCTAAAGCAAAGCTGTCGATTTACCAGTCAATCTATGTTCCTACTCTCACCTATGGTCACGAGCTTTGGCTAATGACCGAAAGAACAAGATCGCGGATACAAGCGGCTGAAATGAGCTTTCTCCGTAGGATTGCTGGACTCACCCTCAGAGATAGGGTGAGGAGCTCAGTCATCCGGGAGAGGCTCAGAGTAGAACCGCTGCTCCTCCGCATTGAAAGGAGTCAGTTGAGGTGGTATGGGCATCTGATTAGGATGCCTCCTGGACGCCTCCCACTTGAGGTATTTCAGGCACGTCCCACTGGGAGGAGACCCCGGGGCAGACCCAGGACTCGGTGGAGAGACTATGTCTCCCAGCTGGTCTGGGAACGCCTTGGTATCCTCCCTGGAGAGCTGGAGCAGGTGGCTGGGGAGAGGGAAGTCTGGGCTTCTCTGCTTGAACTGCTGCCTCTGCGACCCAGACCTCCAGAAAAGCGGTAGAGGATGGATGGATGGATGGATGGATGGAGAAATGTTAAATTTCCTAGTATCAGCACAAAATAAACTCTAATCACCACAAGCATACAGATAAAAGTTTTTTAAAGTAGTATGTTACACTGGAGGGAGACCCTTTTCCCCATTTGCATCTTGCATGGCAGCCCTGTGCTTTATTGTAGAAATGGCATAATTTAAATAGTGAGGTGTATTGGCTTTTCTGCCAGATGTATCATTTTGTGTTAAGATCAAATAGGCCTATTTGCTCAGGTCAGTCTGCCTTTAAAACCCTTGTCTGAATGTGCAACAGATGATGCTGCAGTTTTGTGAGAGTCTAATTTGAAGAAACAGCCTTTGCTCCCCGGGGTCAATGCATGTGCATGCTTTTGTACACAGAGCACATCTGTTTTTGGCAAAGATAATGGTGTTGGCTGTGTTTTTAAATCGTTTTAGAGAACCGATATGTGTGCTTTTTTGCAAATTGAAGCACTTCTAGTAAAAAAAAACATGTCATCTTTGAGCCCATCTGTTTTGGCTAAGAAATTGGCGGCCGTGTTTTATAAAGCATTTTAGAGACACTGTGATATGTTTTTTGCAAATTGAAGCACTACAAAGCTGTCAAGGTTGACGAGAAGTCTTGTCATCATTAACCCCAGTCTCATGCTAAACCACATATGCTTCAATAGATTAAAAACACAAGCTGTCAAGGTTGGCGAGAAGTTCCAGGCAAAGGTCATACTTTCAAAATACTTCTGATTGACAGCTTAATTTCACGGGTCAGGTCACGGGTCATGTTTTCAAAACACTTCTGATTGACAGCCTAATTACGCGGGTCACGGGGGCGGGGTCACAGTCAGGTCAGGGGTCATGGCACCTGTCAAACTGAGAAAGAGAGTGTTAACAAGTACTATCCTCCATCTCTCACAGCCACAATTGGCCCAACAACAAACAAAGCTACCATAATTACAACCACAGCTGCTCCATGTATGTGGCAGTAATGTGCCTGTACGCTGGTTGCCAACCGCCAATCAAATCTAAAAGAAGAAGAACAACAACTGCATGAACTACAACTAGAGCTGCAACCACAACTTCACGAACTACAACTACATCTGCTCCAATCACAACCACAGCTGGCCGAACTACAATGACAACTACACCAACTACAATTGCTGCAACCACAATGCTGGTTGCAATAACTACAACTACACCTGCTGAAGCAACAACCACAGCTGCACCAACTACAACTGCAGCTGCCGCAACTACAAAAACAGCTGCATCAACTTCTACTACATCGGCTCCCACCACAATCACAGCTGCTGTAACTACAACCATAGCTTCCCCAACTAAATCAACAGCTTCTGCAACTACAAAAGCTGTCCCAATGACAACCACAGCTGCACCTAGTACAACTACAGCATAAACAACATCTGCTCCAACTGCAGCTAATGTTGTTCAAACAAAACTTACAGCACTACCAATAACTCCATCTGCTCCCACCACAGCTACAGCTGCTGCAACCACAACCACAGCTGCCCCAACTACAACCCAAGCTACACCAACAACCAAAACTGCTGCAACCACAACTGCACCAACAATAACTCCAGCTATGGCAACCATAACCACTGCTGCATCAACTATAGCTACATCTGCTGAAACCACAACCATAGCTGCTGCAACTTAGGCTATGGTCACTGTAATAATATGTGTGATTAATAATTATGTTCAGATATAAAAATTATTTAATTTATATTAATGTATCGGGACCAGAAATTTACTTTGGGTCCACACACATAAAAAGTTAATAAACACTCGTGGGGCACCATCTCCTCTCTAAGGAGCAATTTTAATCTTTAACTTTACGTTATACCTGTTTAATCACTCAATAAATTAATTAACAATCAGTCTCAAAATTTGGTAAATTTGATACTGGGGACTTTGAAACCAGACTCAGAATGAAATAATTCCCAACAACTTCTCTCATTTTCACATATTTATTAAATGAAATGATGATTAAAAGACATTGCAGTGATTTCATTAACCATGGAAAATTAAACTTGTAAATAATAGATTAACACTGTGAACGTTTGCAGAACCAGGGTTAAAATGTAAGCTGAATTTAGATCAGTTTGAAGTTAACAGACTATGGAAAACATTTAATGCAAATTTATGGGGAAAATTAAACTAATTATATAGAAAATTCTGGATTACTCTTAAGAAAATGAAAATGGAATTTTAATAAAAGAAGGGTTATGATAATTGCTCTTTAAATTTGCTTCTGATTAGATATTGAATTATGCTCAAATCTCAGACGTTTCATTCAGCAGATGAATAAAGAATATGCAGCTCACATGATTCCTTGTTGAAGCTGAAGTTAAAGAGTTCTTTCGTCGTCCTCGTGAAGCTTTCGATGTAAATAAGTGTCAACCAAATATTTGGCCTGCAAATACTCGGTGATACAACTTTTCCAGTCTATTGTCGTATGATGAGGTACAGCGTGATGACGTGGTGAATTCTTCAGACAGAAGGAATGCCAAAGGAACCAATTGCCTTGGCTAATCGCTGGTTGATCTCTTCGTCAAGGGTTGCAGAGTAAGGGAGGGTGCTTCCAAGGTAACAGAACTTCTCTACGGACTTGAGCGGGCTGTTGTTGATAGTTACCACAGGGTGAACATGGCATTTTCCGGAGGCTGGCTGGTACATGACCTCCGTCTTCTTAATATTGATGGTAAAACCATATTTCTCTGATGCCGTGGCAAATTTGTCAGTGATGAGCTGAATATCTTCCAGTGTGTGTGCAACTAAGGCATAGTCATCAGCGAACAGAAGGTCTCTGACTAGCATTGACATGGTCTTCGTCCGAGATTGTAAACGTCTCAGATCGAATAGGCCACCATCTGTTCTAAACTGAATGTGCACTCCTTTATCCAGGTCGCGAAAAGCCTCCATGAGCATGAAAGAAAAGGCAATGGAGAAGAGTGTTGGGGCCAGGACACAGCCTTGCTTGGTACCATTTGTCACTGGAAATGGGTCAGAGGTATCTCCATTCCCTTGGACTTTTGCCTGCATTCCCTCATGGAAAGACCTTATGATGGAAATGAACTTGTCAGGGCAACCAACTTTGTGAAGTATCTTCCGCAGGCCAGGTTTATTTACCGTGTCGAATGCCTTGGTGAGATCGACAAACACCATGTAGAGGTCCATGTTCTGTTCCCTACATTTCTCCTGTATCTGTCGCATTGCGAAGATCATGTCCACTGTACCTCTTCCAGGTCTGAATCCACACTGAGATTCTGGGTAGACCGTAGCAGTGAGACAGCATGACATCCTGTTGAGGACAATGTGTGCCAGTATTTTCCCGGCAACTGACAGGAGGGGAATACCTCTGTGGTTATCACAGACAGAGCGGTCTCCTTTACGCTTGTAGAGATGTACAATAGAAGCATCCTTAAACTCTTGTGGGACTGTGCCATACTGCCAGATAAGTATAAATAACTGTAGGAGTTTGTTCTGCAGATGCACGCCGCCGTTTTTGAAAATCTCAGCAGGATTGCTGTCGGCACCTGGAGACTTTCCCGCAGATGTCTGTTTTATGGCACACTTGACTTCATCCAGTGAAGGAGAGAGGTCCAGCTCGGCCAGTATCTGCCTCTGGGGGATGGCGTCCAGGGTTTCCTCACACATTGATGATGGCCTATTGAGCAGGGTGTTGAAGTGTTCAGCCCAGCGTTGTAGTATTTCCGATTTGTCAGTATGGAGGTTATTTCCATCAGACGATCGGATGGGTGCGCTACCAGTGGACTTAGGACCATACACCGCCCTCAGCCCTTCATGGAAGAGCTTACTGTTATGCTTATCAGCTGCTTCCTGAAGCTCTGTGGCTTTACTGTCCCACCATGACTCCTTCATCTGGCGGAGTTTTCTCTGCAAGGTGTGCCTTGCGTTCAAGTAGAGCGATCTTTTGGCTGGTGATGATTTGCCGTCAATGTAGTTCCTGTGAGCTTTGTGCATCGTGTGCAGAAGCTGTGAGATTTCCGGGTCATTTTCATCAAACCAATCCTGGTGTTTGCGTTTGACGAATCCAAGGACATCTGCACTAGCAGAATAGGTGACATCCTTGAACTGCTTCCAGGCTGCCTCAACCTCCATACCCTCGAAATTTTCAGGTACGTTGGTTTCCTGAAGTTTCCTCTGCAGATCCTCTTGGATATGGGAGTCCTTAATGCAGGAGACTTGAAGTTTGGCTGGTGGTTTTACTCTCCTGGTTTGTATCTTGGGCCTGATGTGGAGTGCCATCTTGCTTCTGACCAGCCTGTGGTCAGACCAGCATTTGGCTCCACGCATGGCTCTGGTAAGCTTGACATCTCTGGCATCTCTCTGTCTGACGATGATGTAGTCTATGAGATGCCACAACTTTGAACGAGGGTGCATCCAGGTTGTCTTATACTTGTTGGCTTGCTGGAAGAGGGTGTTAGTGATTGTGAGTTGGTGCTCACTGCACTTTTCCAAAAGGAGCTGGTCATTTGAGTTGAGCTTCCCTATACCATGTTTGCCAATAACACCTTTCCAGGCGTCATTGTCACAGCCTACCCGGGCGTTGAAGTCTCCAAGGATTATGAGCTTATCGCTAGAGGGAGTTGACCTGATGGCTTGGTCAAGGTCACTGTAGAAAGCTTCCTTCTCCTCGTCGCTGTATGTCATGGTGGGAGCATATACACTGAGAATGGTCAAGTGGCGTCCCTTGTGGAGACCAATACACATGCACATAATTCTGTCGCTGATGGCAGTAGGTAGTCTGTCGAGCTTCTGAGCAATAGATGTTCATATTGCAAAGCCCACACCTCCAATTCTGGGTTCTCCCTCTGGTTTGCCTCTCCAGTAGAAGGTGTAGCCTGTACCAACCTCCTCCAGACTAGATTCACCAGCGAGTCTGGTCTCACTGAGGGCTGCAATATCAATGCTGTACTGCCCCAGCATCTTTGACAGTATTGCAGTACGGCGCACTGGTCTGTTGTCACAGTCTAAAAGGGTTCTGACATTCCATGAGGCAAAGATCATTTGGTGTTTTCGTGTTGGTCTTCGGACGCAGTATTGGATGACCAGTCAGGTGCGGCTGCCTGGCAGGTTCTTAGTGGAGTAAGCAATGTTTAGGATCCCTTTTCAGTACCCTTCCCCATCTGGGGAGAGCAGTGCTGTCCCTGAAGAAGGCTGCTCTGTCACTCATGCAGGATACGAGTGCCGCATTTACCCCAGTATACGACAAATGACCGTCACACATGAGCCGCCTGAGTGCAGGTTTGTAGCTAAGAACTTCCAGCATCATCCTATGCCTGTTCTCGTCGCCACGTGCCCGTCGCCCCAGGACTTGAAGTAATAGATGTGATGTGATTCGCAAGATGACCTGCACATGAATGGATTTAAGTAAGAGAGGTTTGCGCACTCCCAGTCCCACTCTCTCGTCCAATGCATGCCATATGCCACCTGGTGCAAAGGTTGCCACAAGATGAGCGGCATGCATGGGTGCAGCCTTTCTCCGGTGTGGAGACAAATCTTCAAGGCAGCAGATGGATTTGAATTCGAAGTTACCTACTCCTTGTCACCATGGGATGAGACGCCGTCTCGGCGCTCAGCCCATGTTTCTCCTCATCCCTGCTTTTCATTGAGCAGTGTCTCAGCAGGCTCCCAGCTGGCAGCATTACGGGACGGCTGGGGCCAATTAATCCTCATCAGCTGGGGCACTGCCAATGAGAATAAATAGGAGCAGCCTCGATCACTCGGGGCTGCGACATAAGCACTGCTAGGCTGAAGCCCCTACGTCTGGTGTCAGTCTTCTACTCCTAGTACAGCATTCCTACGAGTGTTACCCGCTGTGAGTATGTATGCCTTGTTACCCTTACGTCTGGTGCGAGCTCCCTGCTCCTGTGTTGTGCAACTCAAGAGTGTTCCTCTGTACGAGTACCTGTGCTTTCCTCATCCCTCACCCCTTTCCTTTAATAAAACATCACGACTCACTGGCTCGCCCTTGGCTCTCATTGCGTGGCTCCCTAGAGCCCCGCGTGACACTCCTGGCCTTTGCCTAAAGAGGCACAACCTACAAGGCAGCAGGTGGATTTGATTTCGGAGTTACCTTCTCCTAGCCTTTGCCTACAGAGGCACAACCTACAAGGCAGCAGGTGGTTGGACTGGTAAGTGTTAGGGCATATCCACACGCCGGTGGGCCTGCACACTGTACCTCTGGGGCTCCAACCTGCTCCGAGATCCCTCACTGTTCTGTCCTGGAACCGCAAGGATCCAGTTAACGTGGTATACCGCTGGAAGGCTACGTGAGAGTCTTGATGCATAGAGATGATTCTTCCTTTTGCCTTCAGAGAGAGCAGTCGCATTTTTTCCTCCCTCCTCCTATCCTGCCTTCCTGACCTAATCCCAGCTTGCTGCGTCTGAGTGAGTGTCTGTGCCGTCTCACCATCTTGCTGATCTCAACCCAAATGGAAAATACGGAAAATGGATATAAGCTGGGCTTTAAACGCAATTGACACCACCTTTTCAAACAGAAAATTGGGCCCGGGGGAGCCCAAATGTGGAGAGACCCATGGATTGGAACTCATGTGTCTGTGTGATTCGACTGAAGATGTAGAAAAACATCTACCTGTTTGGCTTTACGATCACAGGATTTCTGCCGATTGGGCTTTGGAGTTCTCCTGGTGTATCGAAAATTTAACTGGAGGAACTAATCAAAATGCGGACCCGGCGGAGCTGCTTCTCAATAATTCGACCAGATGGGGAGTGCACGAAATAGCGGCAAATGACCAACATGGAATTTACCATCTGCATGCACTGTAGAGAGATGGACTCTACCGGACATGTTCATCTGTGTTTAGAAGGGGAAACATCTGGAGTCGCTTCGTGCTCTCCAGGGAATGATATGAATTTAAAGCCAGTGAATGTTAATTTGAATTGTAAGCTCAGAATATGACAATAGGGAAACCCTATACTCTGTCTGAGCAGATTCGGCCTTGATCGGCGCCCCTGGATAACTCACTCCTCCAGAGTTGAGATAAGCGGATGTGTCAGCTGGCTCGCTAACCCAAACACCGCTGCTGTGCAATAAACAGAACTCTTCAGGGACAGCGTTCATGAACTATAACATCTATCGTTGCCTAGGAGACTATTTGTTGTGCTCCAGTAACTGATACACTCAACACTGCACACACACTGATATCATCATACTGATATACATACACTGCTCTCCCCCTGCTGTGTGATTTGTCTACTAAATGTCTGCTAAATAAGCATTGAGGTTTTTTTTGCCTGCAATCAAAATTTCGCTTACTTACTTAAGCGTCAATTTGATAAAACATGTTTTTTTCTCTCGCGTACTGTGTCATATCCTCTCTTTTTCTTTTTTTTCCTTTCTTCTTTATGACTGGCGCCTAGCGGCTGCCCCGGCCTTGGATGCGCTCTGCAGAGCGTGCCCAAATGCCAAGTCACGTTTCGTTACCTTGTATTCATACATGTGTAATGACAATAAAGTTGAATCTCATCTCATCTCATGTAAAAACCATCAGAGAGGACTTACGCACTCTGCCTCCTTTTCACTCCAAGGAGCTAGATGGCGGCTGCAGCTGGGAGCGAGAGACATGCAGAAGCAGGCAGACACAACACTATGCTACAGCACTACATTCTAAGCACCCTGTGCTTAGAAACACCACACCACAACTTTTTGGCAAAACTTATACACACGTTTTAATACTGGCATATTCACCTATACACTTATGTATAACATCTAAGCTAGCCTTAGTGATTCATGCAACTTATAGCTAGTGCTTTTAAATTAATATGCAAGAATAAACATTCATTTAAACATTTTAGCATGCACATATTTAAAATCAAGGATTAATATATTTCAAACCCAACAGACTGTCCACATCAAACATCAAGAGTCCACCTGCTTTTCCATGGTGTCCTCAGAAAAGAGGAAGATGTTGAGAAGTGAGTTAACACAGACGTGATTAAAAGCTTCACTGGTTAATTCCAGCATGTTCCAGAGTTGCTAGTAGAGGGCAGTGTTGAGCTGTGGATATTTTGTAGGCCATATGAGGTGCTCCACAGGTCTGTCTCTTGTCCACTGTTTATTGGGCCATAAGAAGTTCAGGGGGAATTCCTGAGATTGGTTTAACAAAGGAATGTTAGTTCAGTTGTGGTCCTGGGATGAAAGAGCAATTCTTTGGCTGTCCTTTTCCTGGGTGAAACAATGTCTTTAAGCTGAAGAATAATTTTATCGATGAGCCAAAGTGAGATGATGCTACAGTCATACTGCAGGTTTTAATGCTCAATTCTGATTTTTTTGCACAAATGTGACCCACATCTGATTTGTTGATGACAGTCTGAAAGGCACATATCTGATTTTTTTCACACCAGACCCAGGCCACTTTCATATGTGGTCCTAATTCCGATACGTATCTGATATTTTCCAAAGCGACCTCAGTCTGAACGGCCATGTCACATGTCATCCGACTTTTTCCTCATTGAAGTGAGGCAGACGCTACAATTCTGCTGTGGAGGATGCAGCAAGCATGGATGACACAGCTGATTTATACTCCCTTTTTTTAATCAATCTTCTTCCCTTTATCCATTCATCCATCCATCCATCTTCTTCCGCTTAATCCTTTTCGGGTCGCAGGGGGGCTGGAGCCTATCCCAGCATCTTTGGGCGAGAGGCAGGGTACACCCTGAACAGATCGCCAGCCCATCGCAGGGTCAACACAGAGGGACAGACAACCATTCACTCTCACAGTCATACCTAAGGACAATTTAGAATCCCCAGTTTGATACAATTAACCTAACTTGCATGTTTTTGGCATGTGGGAGGAAACCAGAGAAATCCCGGAGTAAACCCATGCAGACACGGGGAGAACATGCAAACTCCACACAGATCACTGTTGGTCGGGGGCTGGAATCGAACCCAGGATCCCCCGGACAAGGGTGGGTTGCTGTGCTGCCGTAGTGTTAACCACTCCATCACCACTTTTGTCGGCTCCCACAGCACAACTTCAAAATTGCAGGGGGGAAGGAGTTCGGGGCTGAAACCATCAGACATTACAGGCGCACAGTAACGGCACATTTAAAAAAAGTAACAGCACATTTACTGGACACTGTAAACAGCACAGTCCTGGCTGCTGTAATATGTAAATGACTGTGGAGCGCAATGGCCAGATAGGGGCATACGAAAACACAGTCCAGGAGAGGAGAGTCTCTGGTGGCTCCTGTGCAGGACCGGTGTTATGCTGCTGGTACGATCCGTGTTGTTTGTTATGGTGAGAGCCCTATTGTAATCACTATGATTATTTATAATTAACCTTATTTATACAGGTAATCCCATGACATGGGTTCTCATTTTCAAGAGAGCTGTTTAATCGATCAGTTCTGTTAAAGCAGAGCTGATCACAGTGCTCATCTGGCATGTAGAAGAATGACATTGGTCTCATTTATTTTGTGCACAAACATTTCTGAATGTTTTTAACATATATTTTTCTGCACTACATCAAAGGTCAAGAGGTTCTGTCCCTCCCCAGTCGTTCGGGGCTCATATTTACTTCCGCAAACACAACGCTGTGTCTGACGTTACGTTTTCTTCTGCACATGCAGGTCACTTCATAGCTGGAGACCGTTCATACTCAAGTCTGATGGGGGTCGCATTTAAATTATAATGTGAATGCCCACACACACACAAAAAAAAATCGGATCTCTGCAAAAAATCGGAATTGAGCATCAAGTCCTGCAATGAGTGTGTGCAGTGGGTTTGATCCCAGCCCCCGACCAACAGTGATCTATGTGGAGTTTGTATGTTCTCCCCGAGTCTGTGTGGGTTTACTCCGGAATTTCTCCGGTTTCCTCCCACATGCCCAAAAACATGCAAGTTAGGTTAATTGGCATCAAACTGGGGATTCTAAATTGTCCTAAGGTATGAATGTGAGAGTGAATGGTTGTCTGTCTCTCTGTGTTGGCCCACTGGCGATCTGTCCAGGATGTACCCTGCCTCTTGCCCAAAGATGCTGGGATAGGCTCCAGTCTCCCCGCGACCCCAAAAGGATTAAGCGGAAGAACATGGCTGGATGGCTGGACCTGCAGTGTGACTGTAGTCATAGAGTGAAGTGATAATATAGAGTGAAGTTCGAGAAGACAAAGAAGAGTGATGTCTGAAGATAGAGTTGAGGTTCGATTGGACACAGCAATGATGATAGAAGGACTACAGCTCCTGACCAGATAGAGTGATGATAAAGAGTGAAGTATGTGGTGGTAGTGCACCTGTAAGCTGGTTGCTAACCGCCAATCAAATCTAAAAGAAGAAGAAGAATCTGCACCAATGACAACCACTGCTGCTGCAATAACATCAGGAGGACAAACTACAGCTACAGCTGAAGCAACTGCAACCACAGCTGCTACAACTGCAACTGTTCCAACCACAACCACAGGGGCAGAGGATACGAATAAGGGTTACTAGTGTGGAGGCAAGGCTCAAATAAGTGCAGGCGGACACGGCGAACTGAAGGTTTAAAGGGTGTTTTATTCATCCTCCATCACGAGGCTCACTCAGCGCTGTGACAGCGCGCTGGAGTGAGCGCTGCCTCTCTAAGTCAGCAACAAGCAAGTGAGAGAGCAGTAAATACAAATACAAAATACAAACTACAGCTGCTGCAACCACAGCTTCCTCAGCTACATCCTCAGCTGCCCCAACTACAACCACAGAAACATCAATTACAACTACAGTTGCTGCTGCTGCTAACACCAAGATGGCAGACCAAGATGGCGCCCACAGCGGTCGACATGGTGCTTCGCTGCGCTCTTTGTTTGTTTTTGTTTGTCAATTGTGTGTCTGCTTGCACTTATACCCGTGAAGAACTTCTAAATATCAGGACTTTCACCCCCACGGACCTCCTCCCAGTTTTTTTAGCCCCTGCCGCCGATCTGGTTCATTGCCTGGCTCGGAAAGTGAGACGGCGGAAGAGAGGTAGACGAGCGGGCGCTCTCGTGCGGCTTCGCAGGAGAGGCTCGCGAACGGCGCTGCCTGGCATATTTCTGTCCAATACCAACTCTCTCTCTAACAAGGTAGATGAACTGAGACTGCTGATGCGTTTTAGGGACCTCGCCTCCTCAGCTGCCCTCTGCTTTACTGAGACCTGGCTCCGGGAAAATATACCGGACAGTGCGCTGCGCCTCGACGGCTTCCAGCTCTTCCGTGCTGATCGTGACACAGAGCTTTCCGGCAAGACCACAGGAGGCGGAGTCTGCTTCTACATCAACTGCAGCTGGTGCTCTGATGTAACGGTAATTTCCAAACACTGTTCTCCCGCCCTGGAATTTCTTGTTATCAACTGCAAGCCTTTTTATTCCCCGCGGGAGTTTGCTTCTTTTATACTGATCGCTGTGTACGCCCCTCCCGATGCGGACACGCGCGAAGCTCAGCGCGTGCTCGCGGATCACATTCAACACACAGAGCGGAGTTTCCCAGACTCGCTGATTATTGTGGCTGGCGACTTTAATCAGTGCAATCTGAGCCACGATCTCCCCCACTACAAACAGTTTATTAAATGCCCCACCAGAGGATTAAACACACTGGATCACCGTTACACCACAGTGAAAGACGCATATCGCGCTGTTCCTCGCGCTGCGCTGGGATTATCTGATCACGTGATGGTTCACCTCATTCCCACATACAGACAGAGATTGAAGCTCACTAAACCTGTTGTGAGCACTACGAAGATACGGACCAGTGAAGCTGAGGAGAAGCTGGAAACGTGCATGGAAATATCTGACTGGGGCATGTTTAAAGGAACCACGCATGATCTGGATGAGTACACGGACACTGTGAACTCATACATCCACTTTTGTGAAGAGATCATTCTTCCATCACGCACCAGGGTGAGTTACTCTAATGACAAACCCTGGTTCACAGCTAAGCTCAGACAGATCAGGAAGGAGAAGGAAGCAGTGCTGAAAAGTGGAGACAGGGACTGCTACAGGGAGGTTAAATACCGGTTTAACAGAGAGCTGAAGAGGGCTAAATCTCTATACTCAGAGAGACTCCAGCAGCAGTTCACTGCTAATGATTCGGCTTCCGTGTGGAGAGGACTGAGGCAAATCACCAACTATCGGCCTCAGGCTCCTAAAGGTCAGGATGACAAAGCCCTTTGTCAAAGACTGTCCCAACACTATGCCCGTTTTGACACCTCGTCATCTGTGTCCAACTCCCCCCTCCCTCCAGCTCCACAGCCTCCACAATCCCTACTTCATTAAAGGCACCCCCCCCTCCTCCCCCCCGCCCTTATCATCAGTGAGCAGGATGTGCTCAAACAGTTCTCCAGACTGAACCCGCGCAAGGCCCCCGGCCTGGACGGCGTGTCTCCCTCCACCCTGAGACACTGTGCGAAACAGCTGGCTCCTGTCTTCACAGACATTTTTAACACCTCCCTTAAGTTATGCCACGTGCCGACCTGCCTCAAATCCTCCACCATCATCCCTGTCCCCAAGAAGCCACGGATCACTGGACTTAATGACTACAGACCTGTAGCGCTCACCTCTGTAGTCATGAAGTCCTTTGAGCGCCTGGTCCTGCCCCACCTCAAGTCCATCACCACCCCTCTCCTGGACCCGCTGCAGTTTGCCTACCGAGCCAACAGGTCTGTAGACGACGCAGTCAACCTGGCCCTCCACTCCATCCTGCAGCACCTGGACTCCCCGGGAACCTACGCCAGGATCCTGTTTGTGGACTTCAGCTCCGCATTCAACACCATCCGCCCCGCTCTGCTCCGGGACAAGCTGTCCCTGCTCAACGTGCCTGACTCCCTCTGCAGGTGGATCACCGACTTCCTGACGGACCAGAGGCAGCATGTGCGGCTGGGAAAGACTGTCTCAGACTCTACTAGCATCAGCACCGGATCACCCCAGGGCTGTGTACTTTCCCCCCAACTCTTCTCCCTTTACACCAACTCCTGCACCTTCAGCCACCAGTCTGTCAAGTTGATCAAGTTTGCGGACGACACCACCCTCATCGGGCTCATCTCCAACGGCGACGAGTCCGCCTACAGGAGAGAGGTGGCCCAGCTGGCGTCCTGGTGCAACAATAACAACCTGCAGCTGAACGCTCTGAAGACAGTGGAGATGATTGTAGACTTCAGGAAAGTCACTACCCCTCTGCCCCCCCTCACCCTCTCAGGCTTTCCCATCACCACTGCTGATTCCTTCCGCTTCCTAGGCACTACCATCACCAGGGACCTCAAATGGGAGCCGACCATCAGCTCACTCATCAAAAAAGCCCAGCAGAGGATGTTCTTCCTGTGGCAGCTGAGGAAGCTCAAGCTACCCACCAAGATGTTAGTGCAGTTCTACACAGCCATCATCGAGTCCATCCTCACCACCTCCATAACCGTGTGGTACGCAGGAGCCACTGCCAGGGACAGACTAAGGCTGCAGCGCGTCGTGCGCACTGCTGAGAAGGTGATCGGCTGCAAGCTCCCATCTCTCCAGGATCTGTACATCTCCAGGACCCGGAGGCGTGCTGGCCGGATCATAGCCGATCCCTCACACCCTGGTCACGAACTGTTTGCCCCCCTCCCCTCTGGTAGAAGACTTCGGTCCATCCAGACTAAAACCTCCCGTCACATGAACAGCTTCTTCCCCTCTGCCATCAGACTGCTGAACACTAAGTGACTTATTGACTCTCGTGCACTATGTACAGCAGCTCAACCAGACTCATGTCAATCATCACTGTTTTCTTCCTGCATTACTGACTGCACTATATAGTTCTCCACAGTATCTGCTGCTCGCTAATATATTTTAACTGCTGACCAGTATCACTTACTCTTATTCTACACTTTATTGCATGTATAGTTTATTTCTTTTATCTTATCATGTTTAATGTTGCAGCATTGCACCGAGACAAATTCCTAGTTTGTGTACTACATGAACAATGGCAATAAACCTGATTCTGATTCTGATTTTGATTCTGAACACAACCATAGCTGCACCAACTATAACCAGAACACCAGCAACAATGACATCTGCTCCCACTATAAATACAGCTGCTGCAAGTCCAGCTGCACGAACTACAACTACAGCTGCAACCACAATCACAGCTGGCCCAACTACAATGACAAGTACACTAACTACATCTACAGTTGCTGCAACCACAACCACAGCAGCAATTAACCTCGCCAGCCCACGTGACAAACGCGCAATGCATTCTGGGCGGGGTAGGAATAGCGATCGTAAACGGACTGCAATCACACAGAGCCTCGGCATTTCTTGTGAATGAACGGGAAAAAAAAAAAAAATCACAAAATGGACCGTGAAGGAAAATTTAAAGGGACCGTACTCCGCCAAATTGAATGGGACTGCAAAGGCACGCGATTTGGCGAAGCTTGAAGGGGTTAATGGACTAGCTCCCTACCAACATAAGATAAGATAAGATAAGCCTTTATTAGTCCCACAACGGGGAAATTCCAGGATTGCAACAGCACAGGGATAGCAACACTCAGAGCAACAATCAGAAGGCAAGAAAAAAAAACAAAAAAAAAAAAAAACAAAAAAAAAACAAAAAAAAAACAAGCAAGCAAGAGCAGCTAATAAACATATGTACGTATTACTATAAAATATATATATATACACACACACACAGACACACAGTGCAGAGCATTGTAGCTGGATGGAATAAATATATGAATATATGAACACACAGTGCAGAGCATTGTAGCTAGATGGAATAAATATGTAAATATATAAACACCCACAGTACGGAGCATTGCAGCTAGGTGGAATAAATATGCAAGTATATAAACACACACAGTGCGGAGCAATGTAGCTAGATGGAATAATATGTAGATATATAAATATATAAACACCCACAGTACGGAGCATTGTAGCTAGATGGAATAAATATGCAAATATATAAACACACACAGTGCAGAGCATTGTTGCTAGATGGAATGAAACAGCATAACCGTCTACTTAGTTATCCTACATGGTATGATTATGTGCCCATACATATTCTCACCCTCCATAGCGACCGGTATGTTCCTAGTTGTATGCCGGAGAGGACCATTGTGTAAGTCTATTGCATCTTTTGCATTCAAAAAACTATTAGTTTGTTACGTCTTTTTGCTATCTCTGCGAGCAGCCCTGCTTAGGTTGTACAGTCTGACAGCCGTTGGTAGGAAGGACCTACGAAACCTCTCGGTTGTGCACCTGGGATGATGTAGTCTGCTGCTAAATGAGCTCCTCAGTGCATTCAGTATGTCCTGCATAGGGTGGAACTCGGACTCCAGCAGAGATGACAGTTTAGCCACCGTCCTTCTCTCTCCTATCTCCTCCATCGGATCAAGGCGCTGCCCCAGGACAGAGCTAGCTTTCTTAATCAGTTTGTTCAGTCTCTTCCTATCGGCTGCAGTAATGCCACTGCCCCAGCAGACCACTCCAAAAGTGATGGCTGATGCCACCACCGTGTCATAGAATGACTTCAGCAGCGCCCCTTGTACACCAAAAGACCTGAGTCTCCTCAGCAGGAACAGCCTGCGCTGTCCCTTCTTGTAGAGTGCATCAGTATTGTGTGACCAGTCTAGTTTATTGTTCAGATGAATACCCAGGTACTTATAGGATGTCACCATCTCGATGTCTGTTCCCTGTATATTTACTGGTACTGTGAGGGGCTGCCCATGCCTGCGGCAGTCCACCACCAGCTCCTTAGTTTTCCTCGCGTTGATCTGGAGGCAGTTCCGATGGCACCAGTCCACGAAGTCCTGGATAAGCCCTCTGTACTCAGCTTCATCTCCATTGGAGATGAGGCCAACGATCGCAGAGTCATCAGAGAACTTCTGTAGATGGCAGTGTGTTGTGTTGTGTGAGAAGTCCGCAGTATAAAGAGTGAACAGGAAGGGAGCCAGCACCGTTCCCTGGGGGGCCCCCGTGCTACTGATGATCGTGTCGGACACACAGTCCCGGGTTCTCACAAACTGAGGCCGGTTCGTGAGGTAGTCCAGGATCCATGATGACAGGTGCTGGTCCACCCCTGCGCGCAGCAGCTTGTCCTTCAGGATCATCGGTTGGATGGTGTTGAAAGCACTGGAGAAGTCAAAGAACATGATCCTCACCATATTCCCGGGCTTCTCCAGGTGGGACAGAGAACGGTGAAGGAGGAAGATCACCGCATCCTCCACCCCAATGCCATGCTGGTAGGCGAACTGGAGTGGATCCATCGCTGGTTCCACCAGGGGGCGGAAGTGAGCAAGGAGCAGTCTCTCCAGGGTCTTCATCAAGTGGGACGTCAAGGCCACCGGTCTGTAGCTGTTCAGGTCTTTGGGGTGGGAAGTTTTTGGTACAGGTACCACACAAGATGTTTTCCACAGCTGTGGTACCCTCCCCAGTTTCAGGCTCATGTTGAAGATATACGTCACAATCCCACACAGCTGGTCTGCACAGGACTTGAGGAGCTTTGCGCTGATGCCGTCCGGTCCCGGCGCCTTCCTCGCCTTGATCTTCCTCAGCTCCGTCCTCACCTGGGTCCTGGTCAGGGTCAGGATGGGGGGCTGTGTGTTGGGAGTGGGGGGGTGTTGGTAGAGTGGGGAGTGGGCAGCAGGACTTGATTTCTTTAGAGGCAGCAGTGGTTGTTGTGCAGTCAGGGGGGAGGGCGGTTGGTCAAATCTATTGAAAAACAGATTCAGGTTGTTCGCCCACTCCCTGCCCCCTGTGGCCTGGGGGGAGGTATTCTGGAGCCCCGAGATGGTTTTGAGGTTTCTCCAGACCCCGCTGATGTTGCTCTGTTGCAGCTTGTCCTCCATCTTCTTCCTGAAGCTGTCCTTGCCTTCTCTGATCTTTCTCCTCAGCTCCCTCTGTACGGACTTCAGCATCTCCCTGTTCCCCGACCTGAAGATCCTCTTCTTCTCTCTCAGAAGTGTTTTTATCTCAGGGTTGATCCAGGGTTTGTTGTTTGAGTGACGCCGTATGGTCTTGGTGGGAACGGATTTGTCCACACAGAAGCTGAGGTAGCCCGTGAAGGTGTGAATGAGGCCATCGATGTCCTCACCATGTGGATCGCAGAGCTGCTTCCAGGCGGTGGCTTCAAAACAGCCCTTTAGGGTGTCCATTGTCTCCTCAGACCATAACTCCACAGTGTGCATGGCCGGAGGTTGTCTGTGCACTAGGGGTTTGTACACCGGCCGGAGATGAACCAAGTTGTGATCCGATCTCCCGAGTGGGGGTAGTTGTGATGAGGTGTACGCCTCCTTAGTGTTTGCGTAGAATAAATCCAGTGTTTTATTGTCTCTAGTGTGGCATGTGACATACTGGGTGAACGTGGGTAGAATGGGAGATATCACATGGAGTTCGGATGTAAACATTCTGCCAAACTTCGACCATACCTTCATTTATAATTATATGACTGTAAGCATAAGTCCACACACGCATGAAGTTTTTAGTAACTTTAGGTCTTTGAAGCAAGCAGAAGTGCAGTTCACAGACGGATGGGTGCGTGACTTGCAGATGTACAAGGTAGACTTGAAGACAATTGTGCTCACAAAGGTGTTTTTTTTTCAATTTCTTGTCTTGATTACAATTATTTATTTACTAAATAAAATAAGTGCATGCCATAAATTGAATTATGCACCCAATATACATGTGAAAGTGTGCTTATAATATTTTATAATCAACCCCTCCTTTCCTGAAGTTGGTGCAACCCCTGATGCACTTGTGTCCTGCACCTGTTGTGAAAAAGGCTGTGTGGAAATAAAATCCCCATATAAGCACTGCAACAACAACATCCTGCAGGCCTGTGCAGACAAGGATTTTTACCTGAAACTCTCTGATGGGAGACTAGAACTCAAGCACAGTCACAAGTACTACAAGCAGGTACAAACGCAAATCTTTGTGACAGGCTCACATTTCTGTGACTTTGTTGTGTGGACCACAAAAAGTTGTGTTGTTGTACGCGTCACACCAGATTCTGACCTGTGGGAGCAAACACCTTTACCAGTGGCCCATAACTTTTTTTATAAAGTTTTCCTACCTGAGCTTGTTGCCCGTCACTTTACTGACTCTGACCCCACAACACAAGAGGAAAGCTGCAGTTGATAAACCCACCCAGAAGCCCAAAACACGACGTCTAACTGCATTACAGCCAGGTCCCACACACAATCCCAGAAGACAGGCACAGAACACAGCAGAAGTGTGGTGGACTTGCAGGCAGCCAGAAGAGCTGGATGACATGGTTGCCTGTGATAACCAAAACTGTGCAATTCAGTGGTTCCATTTAGGATGTGCGGGACTCTGAAGCACCAACCCCACAGCAGCCGTGGTTTTGCAATGTGCACATTAGAGTAGTGCTGTAACATGAGACAGTTATGCGCTATAACGTTGTGTGAACAATGATACATGTCGATCATGCATGTCAATTTATATTCTTGTATTGTGTCATGGTTATGGTTACAGTTTTGCATCTTTGAAATAAAGAGCTGGAGTTTGTAAGCCATCGTGTACTTTATTCCAAAAATTGTTACAAAGCAAGCAAGTGTATTTATATAGCACATTTCATACACAAGGGCAACTCAGTGTGATTTACATATATAAAAAGAGGAAAGAAAGCAAAATGTTTGAGCAATAAGAAAAATTGAAGTGATGCTTTAACTGCTTCAATATTATTGACACAGTTAAAGACATGATGTCAAAATGGCTAAACCACACCAAAAACATGTCAGTGCCTACATTCTAAAATTAAAAAGCAGTCAATAAAAACTGTGACCTTACTGCCAAACATTTCAACGTACTGATGTGGCGTGCTAGCCTGCAAATAATGTCTCTTTGGCCAGTACACCAAAGGGCTGAGGTGTGCATGGAGTACATTTATGGTGTCGCAGAACAGGATGGATGCGGTTTGTCTGCTTATGTCAAAAAGATGTGCAATATGTTCAAGAGGCAAATTAAGCCGCAAACGCATCATAGTTAAAAGGAGAATTTGAAATTGGGAAATTTTTCTGTCTTTGTTAGGCTGGGAAAAATTGCATCAGCAGAGCCATTAAACTGAAAGATGGAAGCCCAGTGTAGTATTTCACCTTTGAGTCATTATCTTTGACGAAATTGTCATCCAGAGTATTTCTGGAGAGCTCTCCCTTTAACTTTGTTCTCCTCTTGCAACAGTAAAATTTCTTTAAGTCTACGGTGACACATGCTGCAGTTCTGTAGCTCTTGTACATTTTCCTCTGGAGCATCATCAGCCTGACAGATCAGTGCTGCTTCATCAGATGTCGTCTCCTCCATCTCAGCCAGAGGTGTGGTGTCATCTGCTGCTGATCAGGACAGTAAACAACTGTAGTTAATATATTTTGTAATCAAAATGAATCCCAAGACACATTTTAGAAAGAAAAACATAGGTAAAATAATAATAAAAAAAAGACTACCTGAAGGAGCTACATTATCCATCTCAGTCACAGGGCCAGTGGCGTTGGGGGTCTGTGCTGGGGGTGTCACTTGCATGCCCTGCTGATTCTTTTTGTCATAATCTTGTCCTTCTGCATAAGCAGTTAAACCTGTCAGGAGTGGCAGCTGGAAGCTCTGCATGCCCAAGGTTTAGAGAAGGTGCCCAGTCAGGATCACAGTCTAGCATTTCATAAGCTGGTCTGCTGTTAAAGCAAAGCAAACGGTAAGATGCTTAGCTTAGCACTGCTGACGTAGGGTAAAAGCTATGACCAGGCAAGTCTTAACCACAACACAAGCAAGTTTTAACAACAGACATACACAATAAATCATAACGTACCTTTATGAAAATGCTTTGAGCACACCAACATCCATACAGGTGTGTGTTTGAAATTTATGTCGGGTCTTCTGACTGCTGCAATCCAGGCCAGGCGTCGCCTCTTTAGTTACATCCGAAACGTGAGCTGTGCTGTTCTTCTTCCATGCTGGAAAACGAAAAAAGCTTATTCCGTGGTTTCTCTTTTCTCCACGGCGGTTGTGAGAACGACTATTACAGTTTAAAACACAGCAAGACTTCGCCATGTCTGCTTTGTGACGATGCCTCCAGCTTTTACGTGATCTCAGCGAACGGTTCCTACCCTACCCAGCATGCACTTGGTGAATTCTATGGACACTACGTAACACTGGCGGAATCAATAATTACAACTACAGCTGCTGAAACAACAACCACAGCTACACCAACCATAAGTGCAGCTGCCACAACTACAACCAAAAATGCACCAATTTCTACTACATTTACTCCAACCACAAACACAGCTGCTGCAACTACAACTACAGCTGCTCAAACTACAACAACAGCTGTTGGAACCACAGCTGCACAAACTACATCAACAGCTTCTGCAACTACAACACCAACTACTTCTACATCTGCTCCCACCACAACTGCAGCTGCTACAGGCACAATTATAGCTGCCCCCAAAACAATGTCAACTACGCCAGTTACAAGTACAGCTGCTCCACCCACCACAATCACAGCTGCTGCAACCACAACATAGGTGCACCAACTACAAAAAAGTGACACCAAAAACAAATAATTCTCCCACCACAACTACAGCTACTGCAACCACAAAAACAGCTGCACCAATTACAACTGATGAAACTACAATTACAGCTGCCCCAACTACAACCACAGCTGCAACATCTACAGTCAGACCACAAACAACAACAACATCTGCTCTGACTGCAGGTAATGTTGTTCTAATAACATTTCCAGCACCAACAACAACTACATCTGCTGCAACCACAACCACAGCTGTGGTAATGCACCTGTAAGCTGGTTGCCAACCATCCAATCAAATCTAAAAGAAGAGGAAGAAGAAGAAGAAGACAATTACAGTTGGTACAACAACAGCTGCAAAAATGACAACTACAGCTGCTGCAGCCACAACCACAGCTGCCCCAACTACAACCACAGCTGCAACATCTACAGTCAGACCACAAACAACAACAACATCTGCTCTGACTGCAGGTAATGTTGTTTTAATAACATTTCCAGCACCAACAACAACTACATCTGCTGCAACCACAACCACAGCTGTGGTAATGCACCTGTAAGCTGGTTGCCAACCATCCAATCAAATCTAAAAGAAGAAGAAGAAGAAGACAATTACAGTTGGTACAACAACAGCTGCAAAAATGACAACGACAGCTGCTGCAGCCACAACCACAGCTTCCCCAACTACATCCACAGCTGCTGCAACTACAACAGCCGCCCCATCTACAACCAAAGAAACACCAAAAAAAAAAAAAAAGGTGCACCTGTGGGCTGGTTGCCAGCCGCCAGTCAAGTCTAAAAGAAGAAGAAGACCATTGTTCAGAACTCCTTATAAGAAATTGATGGGTATAATGTATCTATAAAAGGCAATGTGCTGTGTGACTCAAAATATCTGTGCTCTGCTTGTGTTTAGGTAATAGTGGAGAAACTTACTGGTAAAAATATATAGTTTATTATCTGCAACGGGAGTGAAACTTTGCCGCAGAGAAGAGAGGAACAACATTCTATGGTTACACCCCGTACGAGGAGGTAAGGAACGGACCGTTCTCAGGCGGAACAGAAGAATACACCCACAGAGAATACACCCACGGACCTCTGCAGCTGCGCTTCTGTTGATAATGCAAGTTGGGACTGATAAGCTCAGACTAATATAATATACTTGTTCAGGGAAGGCTAGTTAGTCAGACTTCGTGAACTGACAAGAACTCAGTTGCTGTCAGGGAAAGAAGTTGGACCCAGAGCTCAGTAAACTATATTCAACCTGCTGAATAAATACAGATCTTCCAAGACCTAAATATCCTCTCCTGTTGCCTTATTCAACGAACACGCAAGAGACATCTTTACACATAGAAAAGTGGTTGATAAGGTAGAATAAAGACGGTCTTTCTTCAAATGGTGATCCCGACAGGATAAGGACGGAGAGGTGAAGGTCCAGACGATTGGAGGAAACAGCGGACCCGCACTGCAGACTGACAACACGAACGGCCGGCCTGAAAAAGAGGTAAGCAGACGCCTGTTATATCAAAGTTCTGCTATTGGCAATAACCAAAGTCTGTGTTGTCAAGCGGTTTGTATGTGTCCTAGATTAAAGTGGTTGAATATAGTAAAATTTGATTATTTACTGATTGTGTAAAGAAGACCTTGGAGGAAGGGACCCAGGCCCTGGTGGTTAAAGTCCTTGACAGAGACGTCTGTCATAGAGAACAAGGTGAAAGGCCCAGAGAAGTAGTGCAGCCCTAAATATTATAGTAAAAAAAAAAAAAGAGAGGAGAGAACTGAGTGAGATGGACAGGGAGTCTGCTAGGGAGTGTGAGGAGCAGGGAGGCTGGCCTCAGAGAAATATGAAGGAACAATGGGAATGGGCGGTGGCCCAAATGATCATTGGGGTTAAAATTAAGGATTGGAAGACACTGAGAAAACAGTGCGAGGTTCAATTTTAGGCCCTAAAAGATGAGGGGATCATGAAAGAAGAGGAGAAAGGAAGCCTCACAAAGATGTTGACTGATCTAGAACATAAATATTTGAGAGAGGTAAAAGCCTTAAAAGAGGAAAATGTGTCAGGATTGATTGTCAAGAGAAAACATAAGGAAAAAATAGAAAAGGTAGAAGAAAGGAAAAGTTTAATACATAATCTGGCAGTGGTCAGCGCAGCAGTTGACGGCATTAAATTAATGAATGCACAGGCGGCAGAGGACAAAAAGAAAAAATTGGCTGACGAGCAACAGAAGAGAAAAAATGAGGAGAGATCAGGTCCGACAGCCCCTACGGTGTCGTCTTTGTATCCTAATTTGAAGGATTTGAAAGGAGAATGGCCACCACCATACTGTGTTAACCAAATGCCATTGGTAGAGGTGAAAAGTGGGTTAGTGGAGGTGAAAGAACTCAGGATTGAAGAAGAGGTGGAGAGAGCAAGGGAAGAATTGAGAAAAAAGGTGGAGGAAGTGGAGAAAGAAAGAAAAAGACGAAGAGAGCTGGAAAGACAAATGAAGCAGATGGAGATGGAAAGGAAATTGGAAGGTAGTATACAGGAGAATCAAGAACTGTTGAAACAATTAAAAGAAATGCAGAATAAACAAGAAGGGAAGGAGGAAGCTTGGAGAGAGCCAGAACACAGTGGGAATGAAGACGACGAAATAAGGTCAGAAGGGAGTGCATCAATGAAATTTTTTCCTCGGGATGTTGATGATTTTCAGACTAGATGACAGAGAAAATGTTGGACCAGAGGACACGGAGTACGGGAGGAAGAGGAAGAAGAGGCAGGGGAGACAGAGGGGCAGAAATGTGGTGGAGTGGAGGCAGGAAGACCGTATAATGTAGTAGGGGAAATTACATTATTTGGAAAAGGGGGATGACAGATGAAGTCGACACCTAAGCCAGGAATAGGCAGAGAAAATTATGACCTGAGGAAACGAGAGGAGTGTAGACCACCTCAGAGATACAGGGGTGAAAGCTTTGACCCATTTACTGGGGAAGCAGTCTCGGACAAGGGTAGACAGATGGTGTCTGAGCAGACAGGGCACGGCAGGTATCAGTGTCCCCGATACAGAAAACTAGAGGGCACGTGTATCAACCGTTTTCTTTTACTAACATGAACAGCATAGCAGAAAAAATGTCACCCCCCTGTGAGGGTGGAGGACAATGGATGAGCAAATTCCAGCAGTTTACCCAAGGCCACATAGTGGCTCTGGGAGACTTCAGGGCTTTATTGGGCCGGCAGATATCAGGGTGGGACTTAGCCCAGATTGAACAGGAAGCAGGAGTGTTGGGGGCAGCTGATGATATCCCCTATACACCTTGCGCCAGCAATATTGGGAAAATAATGAGAGAGACATTCCCAATTCCACCAGGAGCTTTACATGCATTGACATTCACATTAAAGGAGGGAGAAAATCCTGTGGTTTTCTTAAATAGATGCAAATCAGAATGGACAGGAGCGGCAGGTTCACACCCAAACTCATAAGAACTTCACACTTCCTTATTCAGACAAGCAGTACTGAAGGGCGTTCCTCAAGCAGTGAGAGAGGCCATGGAAGGTAATCCAGATATCCCAGGGTGTGAGGATGAAGTATGGTAGCACCACTTCACACATCATATGCGTAGAGCACAAGACAAAGCAGATAAAACTAAGACTGAGATAGAGAGTCAGCAGGTACAATTGTTGAAACTGCAACCGGAAAAGGTTAAAAAAGAAGCCAGTGATTCAAAGAAGCAGGTTAAAACAGGAAAACAGTTGGTGCAGCAGGCTCAGCCATCCCCTCTTTCAATACCACCACCTCCGGACCCACAACTTGTCCCACCTCCAGTGTATTCACCACCCATTGTGTGGCCTAGTATGACACCTTATTATCAGGGTGGACCAGATGGATCAAATTATTATAGAGGGGCTCCGCGCAGAGGTAGGGGCAGGGGAGCTCCGGGTGGAAGGGTCATGAAGGGTCACATCACTGTGTGCCTGTGTTTGTGTCTATGTTGAATGTAATTAGTGGCTTGTAAATATGGATGTCACCAACTGCAAAACAAATCTACCTACGGGTACAAATAAAGTAACCTGAACCTGAACCTGAACCTGAATGCCAATGCTTGCCATGGGTGTGGTCAGGTTGGACACCGGAGAAGGAATTGCCCCACTAATCCTTTTCCATCAGCCTTCGGCCCACCACCACAAATGCCACAAGCAAGGGGAAGCCATCAGCAAGTGAGAGGTGGTCACCAGGCACCCTATGTGGCTGCAGCTCCGCTAGCTGGACAGTATCCAGTGTACACCTCGGGTGGGGAGGAAGTCTACCTCACATCATATGAGGATGAACAATGACGGGGCCCACAGAGAAAAAGTAACGTGGGAATGGCAGACCCCATGGTTACTATGAAGGTTATAGATTGTGACCTGCCTTTTTTGGCTGATACAGGGGCAACCTATTCTACTCTGAACTGTGACATTGATCCTGCACACCTCTCTTCCAAGGCGGTGGAAGTGACTGGTTTCTCTGGGGTACCCGAAAGACTGCCTGTGACAAAACCTTTGAACACTTTTATTGCTGATCAGACTGTGACACATCATTATGCCTGCTTAAAAAATGCTCCAACCAATTTAATGGGGAGAGACTTGTTGATTAAATTGGGGGCGTCGGTACTGTGCTCGGCTGACGGAGTCATCTTATCATTCCCCAACGGCGCTGCAATGAACTGTTCACTGCACAGACTGTCATTGCATGGACAAATGTTGTTAAAGCCTGATGCAATGCCAAAAGTGCCAAACACCTGGGCAGACATTTATTGGGGCCTCCTATCTCCCGACACACCCGAAAAGACTGGCTTGCTGCCAGTGTTTGTGGCCTGGAAACCTTGGATTTCTCTCCTTGCACCCTATACACCTCCCGTTGACCCCCTACATGTCACCTTATCTGTCTATGACAGAAATTCAGATGATGTCTATTATGACAGATTTTCTTCCCAACTTGATGGTCACATTTGGACCATACATTCCAAGTTTCTGTATGTGGGCAATGAGGGTGTGGCCAGGGATGCTGTGCTAACTCCAGAGCAGTCACAATGGTATGAAATGTCAGAGGAATCAGCACCACATATCACTCTACTCATACATGCTAATCACCAGGCAAAAAGAGTTAGGACCTATGGTTAAAACATTAGCCACAGCCACTGATTGGCAGATGACACAAATACCAAAAGTAGAGCACTCTGCAAAATATCAGGCCTATCGCATCCAAATTAACACAACTGATCAGCTCCCGATGGAACACAGGCAGATAGAGAGGGACCATGGCAGAGAGCATAGTGATCATGAGTCAGCCGCTGACTCTGTGGTCACAAGGACCTACTGATGTTGGAAAATGTACTAATCTCTCTCCTATTTTGTTTCAGGTGATTTCAGATGAACCCATTTGGCAACATCAGTATGCTCATAAGCCTGCTGCAGAGGAGGGCATTGCTGACACCATTGAAGGACTGCTCCAGGCGGGGGTGTTAGAAAAATCTCACTCTGCCTGGAATACTCCTATTCTCCCAGTAGAAAATCAAAAAACTGGCAATTATAGAATGGCCCATGATCTTAGAATATTAAATGCCATTGTCTCCACTCCCACAGTGCCTGTACCTAATCCCTGCACTGCTCTGTCCGCTCTGACGCCACAACATTCATGGTTTACATGTATTGACTTGGCTAACGCATTTTTCTGTCTTCCCTTAGCAGAGGAGTGCAGGGATTTGTTCTCATTTACCTACAAAGGCTCTCAACTGCGCTACACCAGAGTTCCACAGGGGTTCATTTTGTCACCGGGCATCTTCAACCAGGTTCTTAAGGAACAGCTACAGGGCTGTCCCCTTCCTCCGGGCATGATTCTGGTACAGTATGTTGATGACATTTTAATAGCAGCATCTGATTCTGACGGCTGTCTTGAAGCCACACGGAGTGTTCTGCTAAGACTGTTAGAATGTGGGTTCAAAATGTCTAGGCAAAAACTACAGTGTGCTAGGTGCTATGTTTCTTTCCTGGGACAGGTCATCACCCCTTCAGGGTCTGGCCTGTCACCATCACATAGGGATTCTATCCTCCACCACCCCAAACCGCTCACCGTAAAAGACATGTTATCCTTTTTGGGTTTAACAGGTTTCAGCAGACATTACATCCCACAATATAGTGAATGCATGACACCATTACGTGCCTTGGTTAATGAACAAGGCATGAGGAATCTCGCTGCACCATTAATGTGGACACAGGAAGCTGAGGAATCATTTATTGATCTGAAGAATGAACTCTCACATGCAGCTGATTTGGCAGTCGCTGACTATAATAGACATTTTTACTTGGATGTTTCTGAAGCAAAACACACAGTGAATGGTGTTTTGTTTCAGAAAAAAGGGGGAGAGAGAAAGGTACTCCTTTACGTCAGCATAATATTAGAACCAATGGAAAAAAGGCACCCAGCATGCACACGGCATGCTGCAGGGTTGGCAAAAATTTTACAGAAAACAGCTCATGTGATAATGGGACACCCGTTGACTGTCTTGACCACACACAGTGTAATGGCATACTGTATGTGAACTCAGCAACATTCACTATGACTTCACTCAGACAGACAAGGATGGAAAAAAATCCTATCAGCACCACACATCACATTCACTCAAAGGAATCAACATGGCAGATCAAATGTTAGAGGGAGAACCACATGAATGTGAAAAGAGGGTCAGAGAGGGCGTGAAGGTAAGAGCAGATTTAGCAGCAGCACCACTGACAGATGCGCAGGAAGTGTTATACACAGACGGGTGTTGTTTCAGACACCCTACGTAGGGAATGAAAGCAGGATATGTAGTGATGAGACAAGAGGGAAATGAGTTTCAGAAAGTGAAAAGTGGTATGATAAGAGACAAGCAGTCAGCTCAATTAGCTGAATTAACAGCCATGATAGAAGCATCGGAATGGGCAGAAGGAAAAAGAGTGACAATTTACACAGACTCAGTATATGTTGTGGGAGCAATTCAGGTAGAACTACCACAATGGATAAGAGCAGGATTTCTCACAGCTTCGCAGACTCCTATAAAACATGAGAAAGAGATGAAAAGATTGGCTGAAGCAATTATGTTACCACTGGAAGTGGCTGTAGTGAAGTGTAAGGGACATGATAAAGCCACTACAGATGTGGCAAGAGGGAATCAGGCAGCAGACGAAGTGGCCAAAAGGGCAGCAGGGTATCAGCCTCAGTTAATCATGATGCAGACAGAGAAACAGGTACAAGACATTCTGCCGCAAATCGATGTAAATATGTTAATAGAAGAACAAGGGAAAGCGTCTCCAGAGGAAAAAACAGTGTGGAAACAGAGAGGCGCTGCAGAAAAAGATGGGTTGTGGAGAGCACAGGACGGTAGGCCAGTATTACCGCCAGGGATCAGAGAAAATGTGCTACACGAAGCACATGGGTTAGGACATGTGGGAGTAAAACAGATGGACAGCCATTTGACACACTGGTGACATCTGTTCCTCCCAGACATGACTCGAAATTTTGTAAGGAGCTGTATGGTACAGTATGTGCCTCACACAACCCAAAACCCACGGTGAAGCCTCACCAAGGTCAGTTTCCACTGCCAACATTACCAGGTCAGGAGATAATCATAGATTATACTGACATGGTTGAGAGAATCAGGGGATATAGATATCTCCTAGTCGCAGTGGATACATTTACAGGATGGCCAGAAGTTTATCCTGCAAAGAAAGAAGACAGTAAAACAGTAATTAAATTTTTGATAAATCGGCACACCCCTACTCACGGATTTCCCAGGAGAATCAGATCAGACAATAGAAAACATTTCAAAAATCAGGACCTACAAAAAGTGGAAAAAATGTTAGGTCTGAAGCATTCGTTTGGAACAGTTTATCATCCTCAATCTCAGGGCAAGGTTGAGAGAATGAATCAAAACATTAAGGTAAAGCTCGCTAAGATCTGTAGCCAAACAGGAATGAACTGGTTGGTTGCTTTGCCTACTGCCCTCTTGACTGTTAGAAGTTCTGTTAACAGCATAACAGGTTTCACTCCCTATGAACTTTTAACAGGTTGTCAGTTCCCGGGACCGGGAGCTGGATTGCAGCTATGTGAGGAGAAGGGGGCCAAAATGGGCTAAGAACCATTCTATGACCAACTAAGAGCTATTGTGTCAGCTTTCTCACAACAGGTGAAGGAGAGGAAGGAGTCAGGAGCGTCGACTGATCCACCAGAACCCTATACAGCAGAGTGGATCCTCCTGAAGTGCATGAAAAGGAAGTGTTCGGAACCAAGGTGGACAGGACCATTTCAGGTGGTGGAAAGAACCTCACATGCAGTGAGGCTAAAAGGTAAAGGGGACACATGGTATCACTGGAGCATGTGCACACCCACTGAGGAACCAGGAAGAATGCTGGATGACATCATACAAAGACAGAAAAGTGACCAGTGAGCTATGTGATAGCTAGTGGAATAGACTATTATTTGCTAACAACATATGGTTAAACATATGGTTTGTTTTTTGTGGAAAGCATAATCAAAACAATTGTGTGGTTAATGGGCTTGGGAAAATGGAGAGACTCCGGGAACAGAAAAAGAAGAAATGGATGATAGTTTTTATGGTCTTAGGGGCCCTGGCTGCAACAGCAGCTACACTGGTCATAATACTGACCCTATTTGGCGTGATTGGAAATGAATCTAGGATTAGAAAAACAAGGGAGGTTCCTCCTCAAGTTCAGTGTCTGAAAACGTATGGGGGAATTGAATTAAACTTTACAAAAGGCTCAAAAACAACATTTCAGTTTGATTTATATAGTGTCATAAAGTGTGGTGCAAATAACAAACAGCTGGAGGGGATATGATGTGTATGTTTGTAATGATTATAAAGCAAGTGAAGGTTGCATAACGAAGATTGTGGTCTCATGAGGGAACGGGTGCTCAAGTTGGAACATGGTATGTGGATGGACTGGACAGGCATGGACCCTCGAAACTCTTAGTGGATCGGAGGGGACCTGGTGGGGTAATTGGTCATTTATCAGACAACAGTTAAGCCACAATAAAAATCCATTGTTAATGAGCTTCGATGGGCAGTGGGAAAATCCTTATAGCAAAACCTCAAACAAGGATAGCTTCTATCTCATATTGGGAGTTCATCAATCTGGACAGGATACAATGGGGCTCATTAAGGTTAAATTGATGGATCCCCCTCTTTCAGAAAATACAACTGAATTATCTCAGCAGTCAGAGCCAAACACAGAGGTTACACCAATTGATTTCTCTAAATTCAAGCCTAGTGATGCGATTAAAATAGCCACAGGATATGGGAACAAAAATTTATGGCTAGACTGAATAGCGGATACAGCCAAAGCCTCACAGATGGAAGGATGTGTGGTGTGTATGGCTCTTAGACCAACATTATACATCGAACCAGCACCCCTCTACCCAGAATCTGACAAAAGCAGATACGACTGCTGCACGTCACTGATGGCATTTCAGAATAGAATGGCCCTAGATGCCTTACTGGCTGAAAAAGGGGGGGGGGGTGCCATGATTGAAGGCCAGTGCTGCACCTTTATCCCTAACCATACTGCCCCCGACGGGTCAGTAACCAAAGCTTTAGAAGGTTTGAGGAGTCTCTCCAAGGAAATGCATGAAGCCTCCGGCATAAATAACCCCCTGGATGGATGGCTGGAAGGAATGTTTGGAAAGTGGAAAAATGTGATTGTCTCTCTAGTCATATCCATTGTTAGTGTCATTGCTGTCTTTGCTTTTTGTGGATGTTGTTATATCCCGTGTATTAGATCTCTTTGCCTCAGGATTATTATCACGGCTGTGGAAGCCAAGCAACCCCCACCATACCAAATGCCATTATTAAGAGCTAATGGGTCAATTGAGGATGGAATGGAGTCAGATAATGAGGACAATGAACAAACTCATGAACAAGAGACTGCTGACCACAGCTCTGACGTGGTGCTGGATGACGAAAAGGTTTAGGTGTTGGTCTCATGTAATTGAGACCAAAAGGGGGAAATTGATGGGTAACATGTATCTATAAAAGGAAATGTGCTGTGTGACTCAAAATATCTGTGCTCTGCTTGTGTTTAGGTAATATAATAGTGGGGAAACTTACTGCTAAAAATATGTGGTTTATTATCTGCAACGGGAGTGAAACTTTGGTGCAGAGAAGAGAGGAACAACATTCTACGGTTACACCCCGTACGAGGAGATAAGGAACGGACCGTTCTCAGGCGGGACAGAAAAATACACCCACAGAGAATACACCCACAGACCTCTGCAGCTGCGCTTCTGCTGATAATGCAAGTTGGGACTGATAAGCTGAGACTAATATAAATATACTGGGTCAGGGAAGGCTAGTTAGTCAGACTTCGTAAACTGACAAGAACTCTGTTGCTGTCAGGGAAAGAAGTTGGACCCAGAGCTGTGTAAACTATATTCAACCTGCTGAATAAATACAGATCTTCCAAGATCTAAACATCCTCTCCTATTGCCTTATTCAACAAACACGCGAGAGACGTCTTTACACATAGAAAAGTGGTTGATAAGGTAGAATAAAGACGGTCTTTCTTCAAACTCCTTATACAAAGATATAGAGTGATGATAATCAAGTCAGTGGAGGTGATGTGCCTGTGAGCTGGTTGCCAGCCACCAATCAAATGTAAAAGAAGAAGAAGAAGAATATAGAGTGTTGTCTATAAGATGAACAGTCCAGGGATGGATGTTTTGTTTTTTTTTTCACACAGAGAGAGTTGTTCAGAACTCCTTACAAGAACTCCTTATACAAAGATATACTGTAGAGTGATGATAATCAAGTCAGTGGTAGTAATGCACCTGCTAGCTGGTTCTTCTTCTTCTTTTAGATTTGATTGGTGGTTGGCAACCAGCTTACAGGTGCATTACTGCCACTGACTTGCCAACCGCCAATCAAATCTAAAAGAAGAAGAAGAACAACAGCTGCACAAACTACAACTCGAGCTGCAACCACAACCATGGCTTCATCAGCTACAACTACACCTGTTTAAACAACAACCACAGCTGCATCAACCACAATTGCAGCTACCGCAACTACAACCAAAGCTGCACTAACTACAGCTACAACTGCCACAATTACAAAAGCCGCTGCAGTAACTTCTATGGCATCTACTCCAACCTCAAACACAGCTGCTGCAAGCACAACTACAGCTGCACCAATAACAATCAGATCACCAACAACAACTACATTTGCTCCACCTACAGCTAATATTGCAACAACAGCAACAGCAACCACTACTGCTCCAAGGACATCAGGAGCACCAACTACAACTACATCTACCCCAACCACAAACACACCTGCAGAAACTAAAACTACAGCTGCTGTAACCACAACCACAGCTACAGCTACACAGACCACAACCACAACTGCACCAGCTACAACTACATCTTCCCCAACCACAAACACACCTGCAGCAACTAAAGCCCCTTTTCCACTAGTACCCACTCAGTCATACTCGCCTCAACTCTACTCGGTTTGTAGGGTTTTCCATTAGTACCTGGTACTTTTTTGTACCTTCTCCACTGGGGTCCCAACCATGCTGAGTCGGGCTGAAAATGTGACGTCAACTGACTGCAGGCCACTGATTGGTCAGGGCGTAATGTCATGAGAGCACTGTCTTCTGCAGAATCTACAACCACCATTTGCAAAAAATTGTTCAGAGAGTAAATACGGTCAACGAGTAAACACAATATTACCAGAGATGGCTTCTCAGGTTTCGCGGAAATCTACACCGTGGTCCAACAAAGGTGCAGACTTTTCTGTGCTTGGTGGCTGACGATAGAACCCAGAGAGAGTTAGATGGAGCAACCTGAAATGAAAAAGTTTACCAGGAGGTCTCTGAACAGATGTCAGCCCATGGATACAACCGGACATGACGGCCACATCATTGCTGCAAACCATGGATGGTGAGTGTTTTGTGATATTGTGCATCTTTTTGCTTATTTATCCTATTGGTGGCAATCTCACTTTTTTGAGCAATAACAAAGCCATTCTCTCCTGGCTAGCGAGTGTTAGCAAGGAACACTAGCTGGCTAGAAGCTAGCTAGCTAGTAGCCAACTCTGCTGATTTGCACTTGCTTTGACTGAAGCAGGGGTCCCCAAACTTTTTCTTTTGAGGGCCACATAACTTTTGCCTTCTCTGATGGGGGCCGGGGTCAGTTTGTAACAGAAAAAGTGTGATGATTGCACGGGTGCATAAACATAAACATTTATTGTTTTCCAGAAAGCCACACATAACCAAATATTAATAACCCTTTCTGGGATCTTCACAGGAAAAAAAGTCAGAAAATAAATAATAACACTATTTATGATATAAATAATAACCAAATAACCCTCTCTGGGTTCTTCACAGCAAAAAAGGCCATGGAACATTAACTTTCTGTTGTGCCGTGCACAATCTTAACAGGTAAAAGTTCAGCTTAGTTGTCAGAGCAGAATCTCTTACTTAACCCTTGTGTGACCCCCGGGGGGTCACCCGGACCCCACCTCCTCGCATCTTGTCCCAGCGCCCCCTAGCGGTCTGGGTGTGTGTTTGGCGGCGGTGGTTAGACCGGAAACTCAACCCACTATATCGGCACCCCCCCCCCCCATCGTATGATAGCGCCCCCTAGCGTCCTGGGGTGGGGTGGTGGGGGGGTCAAGAAGACCCCCCGTCGCCACCAAAAACCGGAAACCCCAACCCCAAGACCCCTCCATCATATCATAGCGCCCCCTAGCGTCCTGGGGTTGGGGGGGGTGGGGGGGTCAAGAAGACCCCCGTCGCCACCAAAAGCCGGAAACCCCAACCCCAAGACCCCTCCATCATATCATAGCGCCCCCTAGCGTCCTGGGGTTGGGGGGGTGTCTAGAAGACCCCCCCTAGCGTCCTGGGGTGGGGGTGGGGGGTCAAGAAGACCCCCGTCGCCACCAAAAGCCGGAAACTCAACCCCCTATATCGGCATCTTCCCCCCCCCCAAAAAAAAGACCCTCCTGTCATAGCGCCCCCTAGCGTCCTGGGATGGTCACGACTACTACCATCAAATACGATCTGATCCACCTAGTGGTCTCATTGGTGAGGGCTGTCCACACACACGCGCGCGCACACAAGACCATTACTCTCTGTGTCCTGTGAGCATTAATTTGTTTGAATCAAACCACAGTTTATGTATAAAAATACATATACAAATCAGAATCAGAATCAGATTTATTGCCATTGTTCACGTAGTACACAAACTAGGAATTTGTCTCGGTGCAATGCTGTAACATTAAACATGAATATAAATAAAAAGATAGAAATAAAAAACTATACATGCAATAAAATGTAGAATAAGAATGAGTGATACTAGTCTAAGCAATTTTTAAATATATTAGCAAGCAGCAGATATTGTGGAGCATCACATAGCGCAGTCGGTAATGCAAAGAAGAAAACAGCGTTGACTGACATGAGTCTGGTTGAGCTGCTGTACGTAGTGCACGAGAGTCCAATAAGTCACTAATTAGTGTTCAGCAGTCTGATGGCAGAGGGGAAGAAGCCTGCGAATTCCTATGAGAAAAAATAGCCTTCCTATAGGAAACCAAAGAAATGACAGTGGTTTGAGTTGATGATGAATTTGGATGAAATTTTCAACCAGAAGGGACTCTACGCCTGGAATCAAACCCAATAAATTTATAGGATCACACATGTCAGCTTGTGTATAGAGAAAGTTTGGGGTACTATTTCTTTATTTTTGTTTAAATTGTCCAAGCATCGTACATACTTCTGTGCAATATGTGATGTATGGGAGCATTAATGAATGTTAAAAAAAGTGTATATAGTGTTTCTTTTTTGGGGGGGAGAGAAACCTCAGGTCTCTATCCTGTTAAAATATAGCTCAGTGGAATGCAGAGAGTGAGTGCATTGTGCTTGTCTGTGACCACACACACGCACGCACACACACGCACACACACACACACGCACACACACACACACACACACAAATGCAATCCGATCTACCTTAGTGATTCTTTTTTTGGCAGAGAAACCTCGGGTCTGTATTCTGTTAATTATAGGCCTGTGGTATACACTCTTTCCCACCCACCGCTTCTCTCCCGTCCTTCCGTTCTCTCCCGACCTTCCGTTCTCTCCCGACCTTCCGGTCACTCTCCGCCCATCGAACAAAGAGCCAGTGCATTGTGCTTGTCTGTGACAACACGCACACACACTCACACTAAATTATAGAGATCATATATATGCAAATGTCATCTCGTGTATTATAGGGATTCTTTTTTGGCAGAGAAACCTCGGGTCTGTATTCTGTTAATTATAGGCCTGGGTGGGGATACACTGAGAGCCATTGCATTGTGCTTGTCTGTGACAACACACACACACACACGCACACACACACACATGCACACACACACACGCAATGCAATCCGATCCACCTAGGGGTCCTTTGTGGTGTTGAGGGCTGTCCACACACACGCACACGTTTGAGTTGATAGAGAATTTGGATGAAATTTTTCACCAGAAGGGACTCTACGCCTGGAATCAAACCCAATAATTTATAGGGATCACACATATCAGCTGTGTATACAGAATGTTTGGGGTATCTATTTCTTTATTTTTGTTAAATTGTCCAAGCATCGTCATACTTTCTGTGCAATATGTGATGTATGGGAGCATTAATGAATGTTAAAAAAAGTGTATATAGTGTTTCTTTTTTTGGGGGAGAGAAACCTGAGGTCTCTATTCTGTTAAAATATAACCCAGTGGAATGCAGAGTCAGTGCATTGTGCTTGTCTGTGACACCACACACACACACACACACACAGAGAGAGTGGTGGTCAGGGGCTGTCCACACACGCACACACGTTTGAGTCAATGATGAAGAATGTTTGGGCATTTATTCTTTTATTTAGCTTTATTTACCTTTTATTTATTTATTTTATATACCTAAACTCAGTGTAAATGGTGTAGAGATTGAAAGGGTATCCGAAACTAAATTTCTTGGAGTAATAATTGATAATAAACTGTGTTGGAAGTCACATATTAATTATATTAAGGGTGAAGTATCCAAATCAATTGCAATATTACACAGAGTGAAATATTTGCTGAATCGACCCACACTATATACCTTGTATCATTCATTAATACTCCCATACATGACATATTGTAATGAAGTATGGGGAATACATATAAAACAAACATACATCCGCTCTTTACGCTTCAAAAGAGAGCTATTAGAATAATAAACAAAGCGGCTTACAGGGAACCAACAAACCCACTTTTTCTTAAACTAAAAGCTCTCAAGTTGAAAGATCTGGTTGACTTTAAAACTGCAATAATAATAATGTTCAAAGTGAAGAATCTATCACTGCCCGCAAATATCCAAAAGTTGTTCCTAAATAAGGGAGAGACAAAATCACTTCAGAGGAACATGTATATTTCAAAATGCCTACAGTGAGAACTCCACCAAGCAACACTGTGTCTCAGGCAAGGAGTCAGATTACGGAACGATTTTGGACCCGAATTTAAAATCATGTACAACGCTTGGACAATTTAAACAAAAACTAAAGGAAGAAATACTCCAAACATATATACAAGATGACACGTAAAATCACATAAGGATTGTCATATCCAGTCTGCGTTGTGCTGTTACTTAGTTGTTGTTGGGGTTTTTTTTTGTCACATTTTGTCTTAGCTTTGTTCTGAATTGTAATCGCTCTTGTTTTGTTTGTTTTTTTTCCTTGAATTCTTGGATGGAATAGGGTGGGCAATATAAGCTGCGCTTCAGCCATCACCCATTTCGGATAACATTTGTTGAACTGTATAATCAGAGGAGTCACTGTCTAATTTGGGCTTGTTGGATTTTCATTTCCCCCTTTTGCCTATATTATTCAGTTCCTTTTAACCTGTACTATCCGAAACAAATAAAGATTCATTCATTCATAAATAAATAAAGATTCATTCATTCATTTGAGTTTAAACCACCCGTCACAGGAACAGTTTCTTTCCTCAAGCCATCGTCACTGTGATGACTCCAACATTCACCTAGTCTACCTGTTTGCTGTACTCATGACTTTTCATCCATTATACATTGCACATAAGTCTCACACTGCTTTTACTTCGTTCACATTATGTCACCGAATCTGATTTCACATTGAAATACGTATGACTGTATATTTTTTTTCCATATATTTCTGCAAAGTGTGGATAGTCTGAGTAAATAACTGCATATATTCCGTATACCGTATATTTGCATCTTTAAAAATAAACTAATCAGCCAAGACATAAAATGAACGAGCGATGACGTCTGGGGAGAAAAAATCCCTCCGAGGCCAGAAAATGCTACAATTACCTACTACTCCTTACAGACCCATAAAACGGACAAGAGATACGTCTTGGGGATGGGGGGGGGGGGGGGGTCCTTCACGAAACCGGGCCGTAGTGCCGTACTCATGACTTTTCATCCATTATTACATTGCACATACGTCTCACACTGCTTTTTACATAAAATGAACGAGCGATGACGTCTGGGGGAGAAAAATCCCTCCGAGGCCAAAAAATGCTACAATACCTACTACTCCTTACAGACCCATAAAACGGACACGAGATACGTCTTGGGGAGGGGGGGGGGGTCCTTCACGAAACCGGGCGACGTAGTACCTAGTTCGGAACTTGCCCATCGTCCCCCGAGGACGGACGACAGGAAGTCACGTTACTAAGGGTCCCTCGCTTCGGGTCCGTGACTGCCAATTCCCTCGAGGACGAAAAAAAAAAAAAAGAAGCCCAAGGACCTCACTCTCTTTTCTTTCCCTCTCGCTCGCTCCCTAGCATCTCTACGACATGTCGCTCACGCGTCCATGGACCGGGAGGAAAGAGGAAGAAGAAGACGAAGAAGAAATAGAAGTAGAAGTAGAATCCCCCTCTCCCGTCGTGTCTTCTTCTTCTTTTTCGGTCCCGTACCGGCTCCGCAGTACCACGGGGGCGACGATTACGAGTCAGTATATGCGAAGCGGCACCGCTCCACGGGACCCCGCTGCGATACCGGACCGCGAGCGACTCCCAACGTCCCCGAGAGCCCGCCGAGACAAAGACCGCGGGGACGTCGAGGAAGGACAACGGCAACACGAAGAAGAAGAAGAAGAAGAAGAAGAAGAAGAAGAAGAAGAAGAAGAAATAGAAGTAGAAGTAGAATCCCCCTCTCCCGTCGTGTCTTCTTCTTCTTTTTCGGTCCCGTACCGGCTCCGCAGTAGCACGGGGGCGACGATTACGAGTCGGTATATGCGAAGCGGCACCGCTCCACGGGACCCCGCTGCGATACCGGACCGCGAGCGACTCCCGACGTCCCCGAGAGCCCGCCGAGACAAAGACCGCGGGGACGTCGAGGAAGGACAACGGCAACACGAAGAAGAAGAAGAAGAAGAAGAAGAAGAAGACGAAGAAGAAGAAGACGAAGAAGAAGACGAAGAAGAAGACGAAGGTGAAGAAGAGGAGTCTGATACAGGGGAGGACGACGAGGAAGAAGACGAGGAATCGGACATAGAGGAGGACGACGAGGATGATGAAGAAGAAGAAGAAGAAGAAGAAGAAGAAGAAGAAGAAGAAGGAGAAGGAGGAGGACAGTATCACTATGACTATCGCGACGCTCCCGCGGAATCGATGACCTCGAGTCGAGGGAACATCACGTGGAGCTCGAGGCCCGCCCCGCAGTCGCGGCAGCGCGGGCGCCGACGTCGGCCTCGACTTGAGCGCCAGGGCCCCACGGGGACGGCGCGCGAGGCCGTCGCGGACGTGGCCTCGGCGTTCCTCGCTTACTTTCAGCCCGAGCTGGAGGACGAGGTGATCGCCATGACCAACCTGGAAGGCGCCAGGAGGACGTCGCGAGGGCTCGACGGGTGGAGGCCCATGGATCGGACCGACCTGCGCGCCTACGTGGGGCTGCTGATCCTCGCGGGCGTGTACAGGTCGCGAGGCGAGGCGTGCGAGAGCCTCTGGGACGCCGAGAGCGGACGCCCCGTCTTCCGGTCCGTCATGTCCATCAAGACCTTCCGCTCGTACTCGAGCGTCCTGCGTTTCGACGATCGCGACACCAGAGAGGCCAGACGCTATTCCTCTTCTCCTTCCTCTTCTTCTTGTTCCTCATCAGGAGACAAGCTGGCGCCCATCAGGCGCGTGTGGGACGCGTGGCAGAGGAGGCTGTCGCTCCTGTACGAGCCCGGACCCGAGGTCACCGTGGACGAACGACTGGTTCCCTTTAGGGGTAAGTAGCCGTGGTGTTGGGTGTAAAAAAAAAACAAAAACAAACAAAAATATAGAAATCTAACTGCGTCTCTCTCTCTCTCTCTCTCTCTCTCTCTCTCTCTCTCTCTCTCTCTCTCTCTCTCTCTCCCCCCCCCCCCAAAAAAAAAAAATTAATCCACTTTCTCTTGGTCGTTTGTTTGTTTTCTTTTCCTTTGTGTAACCCCCACCCCCACCCCTTCCCCAGGTCGCTGTCCCTTCAGACAGTACATGCCCAGCAAGCCCGCCAAGTACGGCATCAAGCTGTGGGTGACGTGCGACGCCCGCTCCAGCTACGCGTGGAAGATGCAGGTCTACACCGGCAAACCCGAAAGGGGAAGTCTCCCCGAAAAGAACCTGGCCACCCGAGTCGTCCTCGAGCTCACCGAGGGACTGGGACCCGGGCGGAACGTCACCTGCGACAACTTCTTCACGTCCCACGAGCTCGCGCGCAGGCTCCTCGCCGAACGGGGCCTGACCCTGCTGGGGACCCTGCGCGTCAACAGGCCCGAGATCCCGCGAGAGCTGCTCGACGTCAGGGGCAGGGCGGTCGGCTCCTCGTCCTTCGCGTTCTCCTCGTCCGGGGCTCCCGACGTCGCCCTGGTGTCCTACCTCGCCAAGAGGAACAAGAACGTGCTGCTCCTCGCCACCGCCGACAGGTACCTGCGAGGCCCGCTGCTGAGTGACCGCGCCGATCGCAAACCCCTCGCGGTGCTCCACTACAATCGCACCAAGGGAGGCGTCGACAACCTAGACAAGGTCGCGGCCACGTACAGCTGCAGGAGAAAAACCTGCCGCTGGCCCCTGGTCCTGTTCCACAACATGGTGGACGTTTCTGCGTACAACGCCTTCGTCCTGTGGCGGGAGCTCAATCCTGCGTGGATGGCCGGCAGACGCAACAGGCGCAGGTTGTTCACGGAACAGCTGGGCAAGGCGCTCGTGGCCCTGCTCGTGATCAGGAAGAGGAGGAGAGAGAGGGCGAGGGAGAGGGAGAGAATCCCCCGCCGCAGCGATGACGACGACGATGACGACCCCGAGGCCGCCTCGTGAGGAGGAGTACCCCCGCGTTCTTTGGAAGAAAAGAGGAAGAGGTGTCGCGTGTGTCCCAGGAGCAAGGACATCAAGACCAAAACGGTGTGCCGCGGGTGTCGCTTGCACGTGTGCAGAAGATGCGCGCTCAAGTACTGCCCCGCCTGCGCTCCCGCCAGCCACGGTCCTCTCGCCTCCTCCTCCTCCTCCTCCTCCTCCTCCGTCGAATAGCAAGTCCTCCACAAACCACCGGGTGGGTAGATCGACTGTCTATTCCTTGGAAAAAAAAATACAAAAGGGGTCAATATGACCCCCTCCGAGGTGGGGGGTCTAGTCGACCCCCACCCCCATCCCCAAGTCCTCAACACAAAACCACCCGGAGATCAACTATCTATTCTTCGACAGTAACACCCCACCCCCACCCCCAAGTCCTCAACACAAAACCACCCGGAGATCAACTATCTATTCCTTGGAGAGAAAAAAAAAGCAAGCGGGGGGTCGATATGACCCCCTCAGAAAAATACAAAGGGGGTCTATATGACCCCCTCCGAGGTGGGGGGGTCTAGTCGACCCCCACCCCTCACCCCAAGTCCTCAACACAAAACCACCCGGAGATCAACTATCTATTCCTTGGAGAGAAAAAAAAAAGCAAGCGGAGGTCGATATGACGCCCTCAAAAAAAAATACAAAGGGGGTCCATCTGACCCCCTCTCATCCAAAGTCTCAAGGTTGGGGGGTCTAGTCGACCCCGAGACCACCCCCCTCCTTCCTCGACGAACAACTGGGGAGATCAGCCATCTATTCCATGGAAAACAAACAGCGGGGTCGATATGACCCCCTTGAAATATCCAAAAGGGGGGTCGAGATGACCCCCCCCTTGGAAAATACTCAGGGGGGGTCGACATGACCCCTTTCACCCAAAACCCCGAGGTGGGACACCCCCCCCCCAAAAAAAAAACAAAAAAAAACACTGGCAGATAAACTATCCATTCTGGAAAAAAAACAAACAAAAAAAACCAGGGGTCCATATGACCCCCACCCCACCACCATCGTTATGTGGCACGTGGAAACACAAGGGTTAAAAGCCACATTAAGGCAGTCACTATCTACATCCACATGTATATTAAAGTCCCCTACTATAATTATTCTATCAGATTTCAGCACTAAATCAGCTAAGAAATCAGCAAATTCGGATAAAAATTCTGAGTAGGTTGATGGGGGACGATAAACTATGGCAAATAAAATTGGGTTTAACCTAAAATTGCTAAAGTGTCCAATACTGAGGACCAGGCCCTCAAAGGAGTTATAACATGCTTTTTGCTTTACATTAACTAGTAATTTGGACTGGTAAATTGTTGCTACTCCTCCTCCACGACCAGAACTTCTGGGATTTTGACAGTTTAAATAACCAGAGGGAGTTGATTCATTTAAACCAACATAATCCTCTTGCCCTAACCAAGTCTCTGTAAGGGAAATTAAATCAATCTGATGATCAATTAACAGATCATGGACTAACAGAGACTTGGGAGTTAGAGACCTAATATTTAATAAACCACATTTAATTTTTAAATTATGAGGAGGAACAGAATCATTCAATTTAGAGGCTTTATGTTTAATTTGAGTTTTACCAATATTTTGCTTTATCACTTTGGGATGCTTATACATTATATTTTTATTCACTTTGGAGGGAGCAGACAACGATTCTCTGATGGGGAAGGCAGGGGCTAAGCTGAGGGGTGGCGGATGAAGAGGAGCTGCAGAGAGGCGTGTAAGACTGCGACTCTGCTTCCTGGTCCCAACTCTGAGTAGTCAGGTTTTTGGAAATTTGGATAAAAAAGATGCCAGATTGTTAGATAAATGAGAAGCACCATCCAAAGTGGGATGAATGCTGTCTCGTCTCATAAGACCAGGTTTTCCCCAAAAAGAGCTCCAATTGTCAATGTAGCCCACGTCATTTTTAGGACACCACACAGACAGCCAGCGGTTCAAGGATGACGAGCGGCTAAACATGTCATCACTGGTCAGATTGGGGAGGGGCCCAGAGAATACTACAGTGGCAGACATCGTTTTTGCAAAGTCACACACCGATTCTACATCAAGTTTCGTGACTTCCGACTGCCGGAGATGGATGTCATTAATGCCGGCGTGAATAACAATTGTGGAATATTTACAGTTACTTTTAGCCAGCATTTTCAAATTTGACTCGATGTCGCCTGCTCTGGCCCCAGGAATGCATTTGACTATGGCCGCTGGAGTCTCTAGGTTCACGTTTCTGACTACAGAGTCGCCAATGATCAGAGTTTTTTCCTCAGCGGGTGTGTCGCTGAGCGGGGAAAAACGATTAGAAATGTGAACAGGTTGGTGGTGAACTGGGGCTTTGCAACTAGGCTTCCTTCTCACCGTCACCCACCCAGTCTCCTCGCTGCTGAGGAGAGCCGAGGGACCACTGACAGGGGGGCCTAAGCTAGCTAGCTCCGCTGCAGCTAATGGGCGTCCGTCAAGATTAACTGGCGCAGACGGTGTTTCAATGCAGCGGAGCCGGGATTCCAAATCAGACAACCTCGCCTCGAGCGCCTCAAAAAGACAACATTTATTACATTTACCGTTATCATTAAAAGAGGCAGAGGTGTAGCTAAACATCTGACAGAGAGAGCACACCAGAGGAGGAGAGGAAAGAGAGCTAGTAGCCATAGCTAGTGTCTGGAGAGCACCCACACAGGCAAACCACACAGGGAGACAGCAAAACAGGAAGTGACGATACGTTACCACAAGGAAGTGATGATCCAGTTACCCTACATGTGACAGCAGAAGACATTATGAAGTTGCTACATTTTGTTGCCACCTCCACCTACTTTCTCTTCTGAGGAACCATCTACAAACAAAAAGAGTGGTTCGACATGGGAGATCCACTGTCAGCGATCATGAGCGATTTTTTTTCATGGAGGACATAGAGACCAGAGCCATACAAACAGCACCAGCATCATGTAAAATAAGCTTATGGAAATGGTACGTGGGCAACATCCTGGAAATAATCAACAAAGAACAAACAACCACACTCACTGAACATCTAAACCAGATGGACAGCACGGGAAACATTAAATTCACCAATGAAGAAGAAACCAACAAATCCATATATTTTCTGGACATGAAAATCATCCACACAGATGATGGCAGCATCAACAACAAAGTATACAGGAACACACTGATCAGTGTTTGTTATGGACTTCAGAACACCCAACAGCCCACAAATTCACCGTTATCAGAACATTATAGGGCCGGTCCAACATTATTACTAATCCACAGCATGAAGAGGAGGAAGAGGTATACATGATGAAGACTGAAAAACTATCACAACCACAAATGGGACATCAAGAGGGGAAGGAAGCAAGTGGAGATGAAAAACATAAATTGGAGAGAAGGAAGGACCACACAAAAAGTAAACAACACAGGAATAGTCACATTACCGTACCTGAGAGGCATCACTGAAAGAATACAGAGGACAATGAAAAAATACCACATCAACACCCCAGTAAAACCACACACCACTTTGAGGCAACTCTTGGTTCATCTCAAAGACGTAATACCCACAGAAACAAAAGTAATGTCATTTATGAAATACCATGCCAATCATGCAACAAAACCTACATAGAAGGAGCAGGAAGAAACTTTGGAGCAAGAAAAAAGGAACATAGAAAAGAATGTGAACAAGAGACAATAGCAAGGTACACACGAGAACAAAAAGCAACAGCTGAACAACAGAACCTGAAATCTGCCATATCCGACCATTGCAAAAGAGAAAATTATCTCATGGACTAAGAAGAGGCAAACGTCATCTGCACAGAAAGCAACAAATACCACAGTTGGATCAGGGAAGCCATTGAGATCAGAAAACGGAACCCAAGAACCATCAAAAAGGATGAGGGATCCTATATCCTGTCCCACACCTGGGATGCTGTTGTCTCCAGGATACCAGACAACAGGGGGTGTAGTCATCCTCTACTGTCTGGTAAACCTGGATAAAACAACCAATGAAACAGCTGATTGTCACAACAACATCACATGACCCTTCTGACAAAGGCTGCAAGAAGTGGCTGAAACATGTTAAGGTAAAAAGAACCTTATCACTATCTGATAAAAAAGAAATGATTTCTATAATTAAGTAAGAAGACAATTTGAACCCTTTTGGATTATTACAAAATATTGTCAAGTGCAAAAGTATTAAACCCAACGACTGCCACAGGCACTCCATTGCACCATAAGCCCCTAGTGGTCAAGGTTTTTTTTCAAGAAAATATTCAGTTCAGATGTCAGAGATTTCCAAGGCTATAACTTGAAAGTGGTAAGAGATAATGGCTTACTGTCAATTAGAAAGATGTAGAATATGATCCAAAGTTTGAGATAGGAGTACATTTATGCATCTAATTTGCATAATGCCACACAGCCATAACAAACTACATAACTTTTGGTCAAAAATGGACTTTTGGACATATTTACACAAATGATGGTTTTGTTTTCTTGTCACTGGCTTTGTTTTGGGTTTTTTGTTATCTTCTCTTAAAAGTATATGAACCAGGACATCAATAGAATGTCAACAAAGAAATTCATCAGACTTAAAGCTGGCCAGGCAGCTCTTGCTTTGTCCATTTTTGTCCATCCTGGTCATTATTTTGCCTTCTGTCAGTCATTTGCGCCTTCTCTCCTACATCCAGAAACTCTTATGACTATCCCACCTCAATTTCGCTTTTATTCCGCCACAATTTATCTTATATGATGACATGGAACTGGCGCGATTGTTGTCTAGTCACATGGCCCTGGGGGCGGCAACAGGTGAACATCAACCAGCTTCGCCCACCCCCTGTTATAACAAAATGTAAACATTTACCTTCATAAGCTAAATAATCTCTTTTTAGAATCATAGTTGGCAAATTTGGGAGCAAATGGCTCCTCTGTCTGCAGTTGAGTACGTCTACAGCGATCAGTAATGTCCACATTTGTTTGTCTAAAATTTTCTTCTCTGGTGTCCAGAAGGATGCTTCTTTAGGCACTTTTCCACTAGCCCAGCTCACCTCGCCATGTCTCGATTCGCTACGACACGGTTCGGCCTCTGTTATGTCTCCATTACAGCTGGGTAAAGCGGGGTTAAGCTGGGGTGGGCAGGATTTTTTTTACAGCAAGGCGGCGCCACACTCCGGTGACGTAAAACACGCAACCCAAGCAAAACATAACACATCCATCATGGCGGCTGTACAAGGCGACTCCTCGGTTTGTGGCTTTTTTCACCATAAATGCCAAAAAGGACCGCCAGACAAGGGTACAGGCAGCGAGACGAAACACTCTGGAATACTACTGCAGCTTCTGGGAGAGCCGAAGACGTGAGGATACAAACTAGGCCATATATGACGGTAAGCTAATGGCTGCTAATGCTAGTTTGCTATAAGTACGTCGTACTACACTGTAATGTCTGCAAGTTATCGCTGTTAGGTACTAAAATATGTACGCTGTGTATGTGTGTTCCAGATGGCTCTGTTGTGGGGAAATTACCGCTTCAAACAGTCGGTCTGGACGTTCAACACAGCCTGTCACTGATGTCAATACAGCCTGTCACTGATGTCAACACAGCTTCATCAACGATCAGTGGTTGTAGAGCTTAAGAATGTCTGTAGAAACGTTTATTTCCTGTGCAAAAAATTGCTCTGATCTGTGTGAAAATCATGGAGAGACTGAGACATCATGGGACGTACCTGCTCCTGCAGCACTGAGTCTGAGGTGGTGTCATAGCAAAAAATGATCAGCTGACACAACTTCATCGCCATGTTAATAACTATATTAGCCACAAAATATATATTCAAAAAGTAAACAGTACTGAGTTACGTATAAGATATATTTGACAGTTATGATGCATTTTAGGCCAAAACAAACTTGATCTAGGATTAAAAGCAATTAATATAGTGCAGTCACAAGGTTACATGGAAAATACTTGATTTACTAGATACAAGTACTGTAGAAATATAAATTCACTGCATCAACAATGTACTATACATGCATTCATGTAGTATTGCACTGGGAATTGCACTGACAATAAACCTCTGAAGTTTTTGCAGATGTCTCTTTTTTATATGTGAAGGTTACCACCATGTGGCCCAAATTAAATACTAAAAGATTGGAAAAGCTGTCTAAGAACAGTCCAGCAGTTTGAGAAATCACTTTTGGTTTGGTGTAAGTCTGTCAACAGAATTATGAACCATAAAGCAGTTTGTGTTAAAATGTTAAATCCCATTAAACCCTAATCCGGGGGCTTCCAATCATGTGTCATGGGGGGCCAAGACCCTGCGGGTTCTCTCTTCTACCCAGTCTCTTCAGCAGGTGTTCTCACTGATCAGCAGTCAGTGGAAGAAGTTCAGTGGAATCTGCTGTTGAAGACACTGGTTGGAGGTAAAGCCTGCAGGGTCTTGGCCCTCCATGGCACATGATTAGACACCCCCGCCCAAACCCATTATGATGAAGAGCAGATGCTAATATGACCCAGAATTCCTCCATATACTGGTACTGCCACTAAAGTATGCAGGGGCTTCTGCTGTGGCACATCCAACAATACAGTCCTCAGTTAATAAAATAATTGTTTTGGTTACTTTTTTTCTTAAAAATGAGCCATTATTTTCAAGGTCAACGATAAATCCTTTGTACAGTTTACTCTTTTCCCACCGGTGTCTTAACAGACAAAATAGAAAATCATGATGCAAACACATAAGTCACTAAATTGTTTATTACAATGAGCAGCAAATTCCAGATTATTTAGAATGTGCAAAATTCAAACTGTAAAAAAAAAAAAAAAGAAACTGGAATGGGTCACACACGCCAGCCACGCTGCCTCACTGAGAAGCAACTGGATTGGCCCCTCGTACTCGTCCTGGTTCAGCAGATCTTCAGCCTGCATCTCTGTAAATAGTGAGGCAAGGTCCAGTTGGGGTGGACAGTTTCCCTCTTGCCTAGACAAAAGACAAATGGGTGGTGGTTAATTAAAGCAAGTTTAAAACATATTTGGGAAATACACTTGTTGCTAAAAGCCAGTGGTGGAATGTGAATGAATGAATGAATCTTTATTTCGGATAGATTAAAAGTGAAGATTAAAAGAAAATAGAATAATATAACAAAGGGAAAAAAATCTAACAAGGTCAAATTAAACAATAACTCCTCTGATTATACAGTTCAACATAGGTTATCTGAAATGGGTGATGGCTGACGCTGCAGCTTATATTGCCCACCCATATTCCATCCAAGAATTCAGAAGAAAAACAAAACAGGAGCGATTCCAATTTGAATGTGACAATAAAGTACTTCGTTGTTGTATTTAACCACAATTTTCATGTAGCTGTGCTTCAGTAGATTTTACAAGGGCTGGATTACATTTAAAATCATCTGTTTTTACTGTGGCCTCAGCAATCAGAATGAATTAATACATTCACTTGAATGGAATCTAGTACTTTAACTGAAGGTGTGCATCACCGAGTATGGAGTCGCTCAGTCAAAATATGAAGTTTTTAATCAAAAGTTTGTCTTGTCTGTAAAAGTGTCTCTTCTTGCCCTGGCTTCAAGTGTGGGCGGTGTTTTGTACTTATACTGATAAAATATAAAAAAGGAAGCACTACAATGGGTCTCAAATATTTGTAATGTGTCCTGTTACTGCATGAGTTTATTGATGATAGACTATCACTGAACAACTCCCATTCCCCAAAAGATACAGTTGTGAACATAACTCACAAAGGATCACACAAGTGATCTGACAAAAAAATAAATACATTAACTAGCGGTTTATTTTACAGTTGATGTGCCAGTCATTTTCAATTATTCTGTAATTCATATTCACACAATCAAATAAATCTCACTTCAGTCCCTTTTATATTAAGTGGAAATTGTGCTACTTTGGTTTTGACACTTTACCTATAAAAGCAAAGGATTTCAGTACGTTCCACAGTGGCGAGGTCCATTGTGGGGCAGCTGCTTTCCTCTTGCCTAGAAGAATGACAGAAATGGATGTTGGTTAGTTTCAAGCAAGTTCAACACTTATAGAGGCACATCTCAAAAATTAGAATATCATGAAAAAATTCAATATTTTTGTCATTCATTTCAGAAAGTGAAACCCATATATAGATTCATTACAGGGACAGTGATATATTGAAAGTGTTTATTTTAATATTGATGATAAAGGCTACAGCCCATATTAACCAACACCTCAGTGGCCAATATTTATATTTAAAAACTATTTTTTAAAGTTAATTTTATGTAATATTCTAATTTTTCGCCAAATTGAATTGGGGGTTTTCAGGGGCTGTAAGCCGTAATTATCCAAATTAAAATAAATAAACACTTGAAATATATCACTGTCTGTATAATGAATCTATATAATATATAGATTTCTCTTTCTGAAATGAAATAATCTAATCTAATCTAATTTTTGGTGATGTACCTGTGTTAGGAAAATACACTTGTAAAAGTCAGTGGTGGGATGTGACAAAAATGCTTCATTTCCCTGACAAGCATCACAGGATCCACTCTGTACAGGTAGAAGTACATTATCAATCCAGGGATGTATGGTGGAACAGCACAACAACACAGATGTTCCAATGTGGAGATGTGAGAATGACGAGGCAGAGTTCTCTCTCAAGTCAGCTTTATTCATATCACCATCATCTCAAAGCAGAAAAAAGAGAGCCACACAGGAAACTCTCGTCCTTAAATATCAGGACTCTTACAGTTCACGGGTCACATGTATCACAGACCACGTTGCATTATAATGACAGTAACAATGCATCCTCACACCATGATATCACTTCCACTGTCTCCCATGCATCCCTTCTTTAATCCTTTAATTATACCCCCCACAGTCTCAAGCCTTGCATACCAAAGCTAAGATTCTTGCAGCTTCCTGTAATCACCAAGGAAGCTCTGCTTTTGTTCTGATCTAAAATGTGAGTCCCAAAACAGGTCACGTATGTGTGTCCACCACACAAAGCCCCCCCAACATTTTAGAACAAACAAGAGGATAACAACATGCATGCCGTGATAGTATCAATACACATCAGTCCACATGCTGTCTAGGCTTCAGTCTCCTGCCGTTTCTGCTGCAGCTGGGATTCAACGTCTCTGCAGCGCTGTCACGCTGGGGGTTTGCCGTCTGAGGGTGGAAACCTTTTGTCAGCACCTGTGGGTGTTCTGGGGAAACATTACTCTGTGAAGCCCCCCGCGGTGGTCTACCTCGCCGCGGGGGCCCTCGCCAACAGCACTTGCTCATCTGCCACCACAAAAGCGGGTTTGAGTCTGTTTATGCCAACTTTCTCTTTCCTACCCCCCAAATCTAGCAAAAACTGCTTGTCCCCTGTTTCTACCACTCTGAACGGGCCGTCATAAGGCGGTCGCAGCGGGGTTCGATGCGCATCGTGTCTGACAAAAACAAACTCTGCGGTTCTTCACGGGTTTTAGGCGACAAAAACGTGCAGAAAACTGGGGTGCGTGGGGCCGGGCAGCGTGGCTTGATTATATGTGACTCCGCAACAGCTGAGATGGGGAGGCGTCTGGCGCAGGGTTATCTGGGAGAAACTCCCCAGGCAGCCGGAGTGGCTGCGCAAACATGAGCTCTGCTGGGGAGGCTTCTAAGTCCTCCTTAGGCGCAGAACGCAACCCCAAATACACCCACGGTAAACTGTCTACCCAATTTGCATCCGTCAGTGACGCTCCTGGAGAGCCGCTTTCAATGACTATGAAAACGTTCGCATAAACCGTTAGCCTGCGGATTGTACGCGGTTGTGCGGTGAAGATTGTGACACCACCAGGGCTGCGGGCCAATGTCGACCAAAGCTCGGACACAAATTGAGGGCCTCTGTCGGACGTAATGTCCAACGGAACGCCGAAGTGTGCCACCCAAGCTGTTAAAAACGCGCGCGTGATGCCAGCGGGACCACTTCAGGCCAGCGCGTGGTGCGGTCCACCATTGTCAGAAGGTGTGTGCACCCTTGTGACGGCGGGAGGGGGCCCACGAGGTCCACATGAATGTGATCGAACCTCTTGGCCGGAATGTGAAACGGCTCCAAAGGAGCCCTCGTGTGCCTGTGTACTTTGGTTCGTTGACACGCCGTGCAGGCTGCTGCCCACTCTTTAACTTGTTTGCGGAGGCTCGGCCACACAAATTTCTCTCCTACCATTTTGATTGACACGCGCACTCCAGGGTGCGCCAAAGAATGAACCGAGTCAAAAACGCGGCGGCGCCACGCGGCCGGTACTACTGGACGCGGCCGTCCAGTGGAGACATCGCAGATTAGGGGAGGCATACCGTCTTGCAGCACCCTGCTCTCCAGCCTTAACCCTGTTGGTCCAGACTGAAGCGCGCACACATCCGCGTCACCAACCTGCTCCGCAACCATGGCTGCGTAATCTACTCCTACGCTGACTGGGGCCGCCACGGCGCGCAAGAGGCAATCTGCCACTACATTGAGTTTGCCCGCCACATGCTGAATATCAGTGGTAAACTCTGATATCGCGGCCAGCTGTCTCTGCTGCCGGCCTGACCACGGTTCAGAAACCTTGGCCATCGCGAATGTTAGCGATTTGTGGTCAATGAACGCGGTGAAAGAGCGTCCTTCTAGCCCGAACTGAAAGTGGCGGATGGCCAAATGGAGAGCCAGCAGCTCCCTGTCGAACGCGCTGTATTTACATTCGCTATCGCGCAAGGTCCTGCTGAAAAATACGAGGGGCTGCCAAACCCCGGCTACATGTTGCTCCACGACCGCCCCTATGGCCACATCTGACGCGTCAGTGGTGAGCGCTATGCGGGCCGTTGGGTCTGGGTGTGCCAACAACGCAGCCTTTGCCAATGCTGCTTTCAGCTCCGAGAACGCTTGGTCCCGCTCCGGGGACCACTCGACCTTATTCGCGGGTTTCTTTTTTTTTGAGCGCGGCATACAGCGGCTGCATGAGTTGCGCCGCGCGGGGGAGAAAACGGTTATAAAAATTCACCCTTCCCAAAAACTCCTGCAACGCCCTGACCGTCTGCGGCCGAGGAAAATCTGCCACCGTGCGCACTTTGTCAGGAAGCGGAACTGCTCCTTCGGGGGAGACGCGGTGTCCTAAAAAATCGATCTGCGCCACCCCGAATTGACACTTCGCTGGGTTGATTATTAACCCGTGATCTCTCAACCTTCAGAAAACTGTGGCCAGGTGTTTTTAGTGTTCATCTTCGGACGCACTGGCTACTAAAATATCGTCCAAGTAGACGAACACGAAAGGGAGATTGCGAAGCACCGCATCCATCATGCGTTGGAACGTCTGAGCAGCCCCTTTAAGTCCGAATGGCATGTGTAAAACTCGAATAGGCCAAACGGAGTTATTACCGCTGTTTTGGGTAGGTCTTCAGTGCGCACTGGGACTTGGTGGTAACTGCGGACCAAGTCTATTTTAGAAAAAACGTGCGCCCCTGCCAAATGAACGGAAAAATCCTGGATATGCGGGATTGGGTAGCGGTCGTGCGCTGTAGCGTTGTTTAACCTGCGGAAATCCCCGCAAGGTCGCCATGATCCATCAGCTTTCGGGACCATGTGTAGCGGGGAAGCCCACGGACTGTTTGAACGCCTGATAATGCCCACCCTCTCCAAGTTGGCGAACTCCTCGCACGCTATGGCCAGCTTAACTGCGTCCAAGCGCCAAGCTTTTGCAAAAACGGGTGGTCTGGTAGTGGTAATAAAATGCTCCACCCCGTGTTTAGCGACTGTTGCTGAAAATGTGGGGACCGTGAGTGCTGGGAACTGAGTGAGCAGTGTGTGGAACTTACCGCTTGCAGCTGTGACGTTGGCTTGTGCTGTTGGCGGGGCCACTCGCGCTGTACAGGGGATAGAATCAAAAGAAAGTGCATTAAACAGGCGCCTGTTAGCGAGATCAACCAACAAACCATGTGAGCACAAAAAATCAGCCCCCAACATATTGAAATTTACTGCTGCTACAACAAAAGTCCACTCAAATGTACGGCCGTGTAGAGACAGAAGCAGAGTCTTCTCACCAAAGGTTTTAATCTCCGAGCCGTTTGCTGCTGTCACCCGGGGACCTCCGGAACCAGCTAGTCTGTCCGCGTAGGAAGGTGTGATGAAACTCAACTGGGAGCCTGTGTTGACGAGGAACTGCCTCCCCGAGCGTGCGTCTGACAAGTAGAGCAGCTTGTTCTCCTCCCCGAGGGCCGCAGCTGCTACCGACCCCCGGTCTTGGTGTTTCCCGAACGCCTGAACTGGTACGGTGGTACACATTTGCATGCCCTCTCTGCGAAACGGCGATGGTAGAAACAAAGGACGTCCGATCTGCGTTCCCTGGCCCCTGCCGCCGCCGTCGTCGGTGAGTCTGGTACCGCTGCCTCTGGCCCCCTGTCGTCTCCGGTCGTCCCGCCGAGTTCCGCTGCAGTGGCCGTGGCTGCGCGCCGCTTGGTGGCGTTGACAATCCGCTGCGCCTCTCGGCCCAGCGCGCGGTAGTCCCGTTGGGCCAACAGTGGCGAACTGGCCAGGGTCGCTCTCGCTGCTGATGGTAGAGTCCTGAGGAAAAGGTGGGTGAAAATGAAGTGATCATCGTCAGAGTCTTTCAACCTCAACAGCTTCTCCATCAGGTTCGCGGGCATGTCATTTTCCAACTCCGTCAGTGCCAGGAGCCTCTCTGCTTGCTCCTCCGCCGAGGGGGTGAATTGCTGGATGAGTGCAGCCTTCAACGTGCCGTATTTGTCGCTGTCCGGCGGCTGGTCGATCAGGCTCTCCACATGCTGGGCCATGTTGTTGTCCAGCTTTGTGACTACGTGGTAGAATTTTGAGGCGTCTACCGATATCCCCCGGAGGTTGAACTGCGCCTCAACCGCGTTGAACCAGGAGCGCGGATTGTTCTGCCAGAAGTCCGGTAGCTGGGACTGGTAGCGGGCATTTGCTTGGCGGGGGGCCCTCCTTGTCAAGGCTGGCCCGGGGGAATTCTCCTCTTGCATGATACATCTCGGGTCACCAGAGTGGAGATGTGAGAATGACAAGCAGAGTTCTCTCTCAAGTCAGCTTATTCACATCACCATCATCTCAAAGCAGAAAAAAGAGAGCCACACAGGAAACTCTCGTCCTTAAATATCAGGACTCTTACAGTTCACAGGTCACATGTACTCACAGACCACGTTGCATTATAATGACAGTAACAATGCATCCTCACACCATGATATCACCTTCCACTGTCTCCCATGCATCCCTTCTTTAATCCTTTAATTCTACCCCCCACAGTCTCAAGCCTTGCATACCAAAGCTAAGATTCTTGCAGCTTGGGCTGCACGGTGGCGCAGTGTTTTAGCCCTGTGGTAGCACAGTTTTACCTCGGCCGGGGGATCGCGGGGATCATGAGATCGTGGGTTCGATCCCAGCCCCCGACCAACCAGTGAGCTGTTGTGGAGTTTGCATGTTCTCCCCGTGTTGCGTGGGTTTACTCCGAGATATTCTCCGGTTTCATCCCCGCATACCAAAAACATGTAGGTTTAGGACGCTCGCGCACGCAGCGACCAGCAGCCGTGGCTTGTCACCAGACTGGAAACCAAATCTACCTACGGGTACAATAAGTAACAAAAAAAAATAAAAAAATAAATAAAGCTTCTGTAATTCACCAAGGAAGCTCTGCTTATGTTCTGATCTAAAATGTGAGTCCCAAAAACAGGTCACGTATGGTGTGTCCACCACACCAGCACCTTTTATGGAAAATCCACAGAATAGGTGTGTGGGTCTATTCTGACGCTTTAGAAAATTATATGAATGACTTTATAAATCACTGGTTTGAAAGAGCACTTTTAATATGTCGAGATTTCGGCTCCTGTGGTCCACTTACCTGTATCCACAATATAAACACTGAGGGAGGCTAAACCCTGGCATGTGGAAACGCATTCTAGCATTAAATTGCACACAATTTAATGCGCGGCACCAAAGTGCAATACGTACACAAACCAGGACTTTAACCAGGATTAACATATATCATCGTTTTGCTCTCACAAGCGAATACTTAGGAGAAAACAAGCGCGAATCAGCAGTTGGCTACTAGCTAGCTAGCTAGCTACTAGCTAACACTCGTTAGCCAGCACAGGACGGCACTGCATGGCTCAAAAAAAGTGAGCTTACCACCAACAGGATAAATAAGCGAATGGATGCACAATATTACAAATCACTCACCATCGATGGTTCTCTCACGTTCGTCTTCAGCTTGTCCGTAGTCCGGTTCTATGCTGGGTTGCATCTGTGATGGGGTGGGGCGCTCCTCTCACTGTGGATCTGCCACCAAGCAGAGAAAACCCTGCACCTCTTCATTGGACCACGGTGTAGATTTCCGCAAAACCTACAACGCTGTCTGTATTAATATCGTATTTACTCCGTGACCGAGTTAGTCCATGAAATATTGCAAACGGCGGTCGTGTAGATTCATCAGAAGACAGTCGCTTTCGTGACGTTACGACCTGACCAATCAGCGGCGACCAGTCTGTTGACGTCACATCTCGGCACGACTCAGCACGGTTGTACCCTGTCCTCGATCAGGCACGAAAATAGCGCCTGTTAAACCGTGCGGGGGCTAGTGGAAAAAGCTACAAATGCGGGCTGAGCCATGCCATGTTGTGCTAAGCGGGGCTAGTGGAAAAGGGCCTTATGTCTGCTATAAGTCATCCAAGGCAAGAGCAGTAAGTTATGTTTCTGCCACCTTGTGAGGTGGAATCCTTTGTACAACTTTAATTAACTGGGGAGTTTTTGGCCACGTCATATAACATCACATGACAGGCACAGCGCTGTGCCTGTGGCAGTGGGGGCACTATCTGTCCATGAAACCTTGCCACAGGAAAGGTTAAGTGTTTATAAAGCATATACCTGTTGAGTCAGTACTGCAGAAGACCCAAGAACAAAATGTGGCCAATGCCAGTAGCTAGCTAGTGGCTAGTAGTTAGCATGCTAGCGAGTTAGCACATTTTGTTCACTTTTCTTTGCATTTTCAGATGAAACAAAGAGTCCATCACCACAAAGGTATTGTGGTTTGTTAATTGAGACATTAAATCCAACTCTAGCACTGCCTATTTTTTAAACAGACATGAAACAACTTTATTCTGTTTATACAAGAGCAGACTGTAAGCTGACTAAAGCTTTTTTCAAAAGGGTTGGACTTCTGGGTCAAGTAAGAAATGTTTTCAAACAGCACCTCACTGTGGAAATTAAGGTATTCAACACAGTATTGCAATTTTCACTGAGAGTTGACAGTAAATTAGTGTTAGAATAGAATATTAATTTTTTGTCATTGTACAGTAGTACAGTACAACAAAATTATTGGTGCTCCACCAGGCTACTGTGCAATAAAGTAGGAGAGAAGGATTAGATAAAACACAGTTAAAGAACACACTGTGGCCGACACACATTGTGGGCTCACGTTGCCACAGAGACAGGACTGTATGTGTATGGTGGGGTGTCACGTCTGCAAGGACAAGAGGACTCGAATCTGCAGTAGATGACAAGGAAGTGCGAGATTTGTCTCTTTGTCCCACAGAAGATGCCCCAGAGGGAATTCCGGTTCATCAGGAGATGAGAGACAATGGGTGAAGCTTCAAAGGGATGCTTTGTAACTGTATGTTTACTGAAGACACCATGTGACTTGAATCCTGATGCTGGAAATGTATAAAAGGGGTGTGGAGATATGATTCTTTCTCTTTCCTGTTTTGAGAATGCTAGGAGCTTGTGTTCTGTCAAATAAAGCTGGTTTATGACTGAAACTCAGCCTCGTTATTTGAGCATGCTCCTACACTGGTGACCTACGACGGAGAATGAGCAATGAGAATTCTTCCGAACCGGGCTCGGTGGAAGCCAGCCTGATGGCCGCCTCCACGCTCCGGCTGCCCGATTTCTGGCAGCACAGCCCGCGCTCATGGTTTAGCGCAGTCGAGGCGCAGTTCAACCTCCGGAGAATCTCCAACGACGACACAAGATTCTACCACGTGGTAGCGAAACTGGACAGCGACACGGTCCAGAGAGTGGAGGATTTGTTAATCATCCACCAGACAGCGACAAGTACAGCGCATTGAAAGACGCGCTGATCAGCCATTTCCCCCCTCAGTCCAACAAAGAGCAGAGGGGCTCCTGGCGCTGACGGAGGCAGAAAATGATAGACCTGACGGACCTGATGGTGAAGAGCTGCAGCTCAAAGCCTCCGAGGATGGCGAATTCATTTTCGCCCACCTATTCCTTCGAACACCTACCACCAGCAGTGAGAGTGGCCCTGGCAGAATCACCCCGATTGCCAAGGGAGACTACCAAGGGTTGAGCAAGGAGGCGCAGAAGTTGGTCGACGCCCACAAGCAGGACGCGGTTTCGGCCGCGGCGGCTAGTTCGGGAACGGACGTCCGGAGACAGCTTGGGTCCAGCGGAGCCGCGGCGCCAGACGCACCAACAACGGCGGCGACCGGAGCCAGACGACGCGGAGCGGAAGAACGGCTCGTGCTTCTACCCACCGCCCGTTTTGCAGAGAGAGCACACAGGTGCGTCCCCACCGTGCAATTTTAAGTGCCAGGGAAACGCCAGGACCGAGGGCCGGTAGCAGCCCCGACTCTCGGCAATGAGAACAGGCTGCTTTACCCTGACGGATGCACGCTCGGGGAAACAGTTCCTCGTGGACACGGGCTCGCAGCTGAGCTTAGTCACACCCACACTACGCGGAACGGCTCTCACCCTTCTAAAAGTCCCCTGGGTATCAGTGTCAGCAGCGAACGGCTCACGATTAAAACGTTGGTGAGAGGACCCATGCTTCTGTCCTTACAGGGCATTCATTTGAGTGGACAATTTACTTGTAAGCAGCAGTCAGTTTCAACATGTTAGGGGCTGATTTTTTGTGCTCACATGGTTTATTGGTTGATCTTGCTAATAGACGTCTGATTAATGCACTGTCCCTTTCATTCTATTCCCTGCACAGCTCGGGTGGCCCCGCCAACTGCACATGCCAGCGTCTCAGCCGCGGGTGGTAAAGTTTCACCACTCTGCTTGCTCAGTTTCCAGCACTCACAGTCCCCACCTTTTCAGCAACGGTGGCCCAAACATGGGTAGAACATTTCATAACAACCTCAGACCCTCCCGTTTTTGCAAAGGCTCGGCGCTTGGACCCCAGCTAAACTGGCCATCGCGCGCGAGGAGTTCACTAATCTGGAAAAAACTAGGCATTGTTAGACGCTCCAAGAGCGCTTGGCCTTCGCCGTTACAACATGGTCCCAAAGGCTGACGGCTCGTGGCGGCCTTGCGGCGATTTCCGCAGGTTGAACAACGTTTCAGCTCATGACCCGCTACCCGATTCCGCACATTCAGGATTTTTTCTGTTCATTTGGCGGGGGCGCGCATTTTTTCTAAAAATAGACTTGGTGCGCGGCTATCACCAGGGTTCCAGTGCGCGCACAGGATGTACCCAAAACAGCGGTCATAACTCCTTTCGGCCTTTTTGAGTTCTTGCGCATGCCTTTTGGCCTCAAGGGGGCCCGCGCAGACTTTCCAACGCATGATGGATGCAGTTTTACGTGACCTGCCTTTCGTGTTCGTTTATTTGGACGATATTTTGGTAGCCAGCACGTCCGAAGGCGAACATGAAAAACACCTCACAGCAGTTTTCCAGAGGTTGGCAGAGCACGGGTTAATAGTGAACCCAGCGAAATGCCAGTTTGGGGTGGCGCAGATTGATTTTTTGGGACATCGCGTTTCGGCAGAGGGAGCAGTTCCCCTTCCAAATAAAGTGCGTGCCATAACAGATTTTCCGCAACCTCAAACGGTAAAGGCGCTTCAGGAGTTTCTAGGGATGGTTAATTTTTACAACCGTTTCCTCCCAAGCGCAGCACGACTCATGCAGCCATTGTACACCGCGTTAAAAAAACAAAAGCCTGCAAATAAAGTTGAATGGTCTCCGGAGCGGGAGCGCGCTTTTGCCCAGGTCAAATCCAGCCCTGGCAAACGCAGTTTTGTTAGTGCACCCAGTTCCAACGGCCCCGCATGGCGCTCACCACTGACGCTTCCGATGTAGCGGTGGGGGCGGTAAGTTGAACAGTTTGTGGCAGGTACCTGGCAACCCCTCGCGTTTTTCAGCAGGACTTTGCGCGATAGTGAACGGAAATACAGCGCGTTTGACAGGGAGCTTTTGGCCCTACACTTGGCCATTCGTCATTTTCAGTTCTGGTTAGAGGGGCGACATTTCACCGCTTTTGTGGATCATAAACCGCTAACGTTTGCGATGGCCAAAATTTCGGAACCCTGGTCAGGCCGGCAACAAAGGCAACTAGCCGCAATATCGGAGTTCACTACTGATATTCAGCATGTCGCGGGTAAACACAATGTGGTGGCAGACTGCCTCTCGCGTGCGGTAGCACCGCCAAGCCCCATAGGGGCAGACTCTGTAGCCATGGCCGCGGGCCCGGGCAGCGACGCGGGAGCGCGTCGCGCAGCCCCGGTCTGTGTTGGTTAGATTATGCTGCCATGGCTGCGGAGCAGGTTAACGACGCGGACGTGCGGCGCGCCTCCAGTCTGGACCAACAGGGTTAAGGCTGGAGCACAGGGTGCAACAAAACGGTATGCCCCCGCTAATCGCGATGTCTCCACGGGAACGGCCCCGCCCTGTGGTGCCAACCGCGTGGCGTCGCCGTGTTTTTGACTTGGTCCATTCGCTCGCGCACCCAGGGGTGCGCGCATCGATCAAATTGGTGGGGGAGAAATTTGTTTGGCCCGGGTTGCGCAAACAGGTTAAGGAATTGGGCAGCAGCCTGCGTAGCGTGTCAGCGAGCCAAAATACACAGACACACTAAGGCCCCGTTAGAACCTTTCCACATCCCCGCTAAGCATTTTGATCATGTGCATATTGACCTGGTCGGCCCGCTTCCATTATCACACGGGCACACACATCTTTTGACGATGGTAGACCGCACCACGCGCTGGCCAGAGGCAATTCCTCTGACATCAACCACAGCGGAAGAAGTTGCGCGAGCATTTTTAGCAGCGTGGGTTGCGCGTTTTGGTGTACCGTCGGACATAACGTCCGACAGGGGTCCCCAATTTATTTCCGAGCTATGGTCATCGATGGCCCGCAGCTTGGGGGTGAAGATTCATTGCACCACCGCGTATAACCCCCAGGCTAATGGTTTATGCGAACGCTTTCACAGGTCATTGAAAGCAGCCCTCATAGCGTCGCTGACGGATACAAATTGGGTGGACAAACTTCCATGGGTCTTATTAGGGTTGCGTTCTGCACCTAAGGAAGATTTGCACGCTTCCCCGGCTGAATTGGTGTTCGCTCAACCGCTCCGTTTGCCCGGGGAATTTCTTCCCGATAATCCCGCACCTAATGGCCTCCCCGCTCAGCCGTGGCAAAGCGGCTCAGGAGCAAACACGCTCCCTGGCCCAGTCCATCACAGTTTCCCACACGTTTTTGTGCCCAAGGCTCTAAAAAATGCAGAGTTTGTTTTTGTTAAACATGACGCCCAGCGCCCAAGTTTGCGGCCATTTTACGATGGACCGTTTCGAGTGCTGGAGACCGGGCAGAAGCATTTTCTGCTAGATTTAGGGGGCAGACGGGAGCTGATTTGCATTAACAGGCTCAAACCCGCTTTTGTTCTGGCTGATGAGGGGGTGCAGCTCGCGAGGCCCCCCCGCCGGGGCAGGCCGCCGAGACGACAGTCTCCAAAGTCTTCACAGAAAGGTGCTAACAGCTTTAATCCACAGGTGCAAAGAGATGTTGCAGAGGCAGCCAAGCCAAGTTGCAGCAGATTCGGCAGAAGGTTAAAACCTAGGCAGTTGGTGGATTGATTAGCGATGTATGGAGTGCTTTGTGTCCTTCTTTTATTCTTTTTTTTTTTTTATGCCATGCAGGTTCTGCCTTACTAGACGTTTGGGGGGGGGGGGGTAGTGTGGCCGACACACATTGTGGGCTCACGTTGCCACAGAGACAGGACTGTATGTGTATGGTGGGGTGTCACGTCTGCAAGGACAAGAGGACTCGAATCTGCAGTAGATGACAAGGAAGTGCGAGATTTGTCTCTTTGTCCCACAGAAGATGCCCCGGAGGGAATTCCGGTTCATCAGGAGATGAGAGACAATGGGTGAAGCTTCAAAGGGATGCTTTGTAAACTGTATGTTTACTGAAGGACACATGTGACTTGAATCCTGATGCTGGAAATGTATAAAAGGGGTGTGGAGATATGATTCTTTCTCTTTCCTGCTTTGAGAATGCTAGGAGCTTGTGTTCTGTCAAATAAAGCTGGTTTATGACTGAAACTCAGCCTCGTTATTTGAGCATGCTCCTACAACACAATTAAACACATGACTGAAATAAAAATAAAATAAAAAAACATTAAAATGGCCCAGGATTATGGAAATATGCACAGGTATGATAGTGGCTACGTGGATGGAACTATGGTCGTATGAAAAAGTGAGGACACCCCTTTAAATATTCAGTTCTTTATTAAAAATGTTCACATATCTATAGCTAACCTTGTTTTTATTTGCATTTTTTTAACATTTATTTAAGCCATTTTAAGTGGGAATGCAAGTGGGGGTCTCAAAAAAAAGATGGGGGTGTCCAAATTTATTCCTCACTATGTGTTTAGAGCGAAAAGACAAAAAAATAATTTAATTAATTAATTAAAATTAATTAATTAATTAATTAAAAAATTAGAATTACATTTTACAGAAAATTTGAAAAAATCTTTAATTCATTTTAATTGTTTAGTTGTGTTACATGAATCTCCCAGTATTTTATGTCCAAATATGTAAAAAAACCACACAAGCTTACACAGAGTGTCCTAATTAAATCACGACTCTATGTACATAAGAGTGCAGAGTGCAAACACACAATTGAACACACAATTGAGTAAAATGGCCCAAGGATTATTGAAAATATACACAGTAGTTATTTCACGGATGGGTCAATGTACATGAAAGTGAGGAGTGACAGGTGAGTTATAGTGATAATTAAAATGTCCTCAGTTCTGTGCATGTGAGTGTTCAGAGGGAGGGAGTGGGGCCTCTGACTGTTTGCAGTTCGGATGGCCAAGCGGAAGAAACTGTTTGTCGGTCTGGAGGTGTGGGACCTGATCGATCTGAGCCATCGTCCAGAGGGAAGCAGGTCAAACAGGTAGTGGGTGGGATACGAGGGGTCTCCTGTGATGGCCTTGGTCCTTCTGAGACAGATGGATCTGGAGATATCTTCCAGGGAGGGAAGAGGGCCGCTAATAATTTTTTGGGCGGTGTTGATGACCCTCTGCAAAGCCTTCCTGTTCTCGGCCGTGGAGCCGGCATACTACACACCCAGACAGTAGGTGAGCACGTGCTCCACTGAGCAACGATAGAAGGCCAGCAGCAGCTTCTGGTCCAGGTTGTTCTTCCTCAGGACATGGAGGAAGTGCAGTCGCTGCTGGGCTTTCTTCACCAGGGCCTTGGTGTTGACAGTCCAGGAGAGGTCAGAGGACATGTAGGTGCCCAGGAACCTGAAGACGGGTACATTGTCCATGCGGTCGCCATTTATGAGGAGGGGGATGGTTCTGTCTGTTGTTCCTGAATTCCAGTATGAGTTCTTTGGTTTTTTGGACATTCAGTTTCAGGTTGTTTGCTTGGCACCACAGCAGCAGATTCTCTACCTCCGCCCTGTATGCCTTCTCATTGTTATTGGTGATGAGCCCACCCAAGGTGGTGTCATCCACATATTTCATGATGACTGTGGTTGGGTGGGTTGGAATACAGTCAGTGGTGTACGGAGAGTACAGTAGAGGACTTAGCATGCAGCCCTGGGGCGGGGGGGCAGTGCTAAGAGACAGTTTAAAGTAGTGGTGGGGGCTGAGTCTGACTGTTTGTGGGAGGTTGGTGAGAACAATTTTTATCCAGGAGCAGGTGATGGTGGGGGGGGGTGTTTGGAGTAGGTGCAGATTGTTGATCAGGATATCTGGGGTGATGGTGTTGAAACTGAGCTGTAGTCCACAAAGAACATCCTCATGTAGTTCCTTGGGTTCTCCACGTGCCTCATCGCTCTGTGAAGAGTGGTGGTGATGGTGTCTTCTGTAGACCGGTTCTCCCTGTAGGCGAACTGGCAGGGGTTGAAGGAGGGGGGGAAGACAGTCCCTGATGTGCTGGGACACCAGTCGCTCAAAACACTTCATGACTACAGATGTGAGTGCTATGGGTCTGTAATTGTTTAGGCTGTCAATTGCAGACTTTTGGGGGATGGGGATGATGATGGAGGCCTTCAGGCAGGAGGGGACGATGGTGTGTGTCAGGGAGAGGTTGAACAGCTTGGTGAGGATCCCTGCCAGCTGATCTGCACATGCTTTGACCACTGCTCCTGGCATGGCATCAGGACCAGCAGCTCTGCAGGGGTTCACTGCTCTCAGTTGCCACCTCATCTCGTGCACCTGTAGAGAGAGGGGGGAGGAGGAGGAGAGGGAGACGAGTTTGGGGTGTGTGTGTGATCAAACAGGACAAAGAAGCTGTTAAGCTCCTCTCCAAGATGTTCAAAGCTGCTCCAATCAGTGCAAGCAAAGCCATCTTGTAGCTGGAGGAGAGCATTTTCAGGCCAGGTTTTAATTGCTTGTTTGGTTGGGGGGAACTCTTCCTGAGGGGGTGTAAGCAGGTACTAGAAGCAGGGAGAGATGGTCTGATTGTCCAAGATGGAGGAGGGGGTGGCTCTGCAGACATGCTTAATGTTGGTGTAAATATGATCCAGTGTTCTTTCCCCTCTTGTGGGACACAACATGTTGGTGGAATTTGGGGAGTACAGTCTTTAAGCATGCTTTGTTAAAATTCCCTGCAATAATGTGGATTGCGTCGGGACTGCGAGGTGGTTGAGGGCTAAGCTAATGTTAGCGTCTGGTGGAACCCTGGAGGAGCTGTTACAATTACTGCCATTAGCTCGCTGGGAAGATAAAAAGGCCTGTAAAGGAAGGACATGGCCTCTAAATCCGTTGAACAGTGGCTTTGCATTATTCTGCATTATTCTGCTGTTATTTCACCAAGTCGGAAGCACATAAACACAGAGCCTTCACCCCTTCCCTTACTAGAATCATGTTGTGGTTGAAACAGTGTTTAGTTGGGCCAGGTAATTTCACAGCGGCATCAGGAATACGTGGAGGCAGCCATGATTTGGTCACAATCAGAATACAACAGTCCCGGTTGTAGCAAATGTAACTCATCCATTTTGTTGGCGAGGGATATGGTGTTGGTGAGAAAAACTGAAGGTAACGGTGGTTTGGTGCATAGTTTGCACAGCTGGGCATGGAGACCAGCCCTGTGCGTCCATGTGCGTGTATATGAGAGCACATGCAAAATAAGTGTGTACATGTGAATGGTTTGTCAGGAAACATACAAAGAGGGGGGCCAGTCACAGCAACTCCCTTCCCCACCCACCGAAAACTCCAAGTAGGCAAGGTAGCACTGCCAACCCCCACAGGGCACAAATGTCCGAGGTCAAAAAGCCCCAGGCAAGCCAGGCATCCAACCTTGGAGGGATGGCTGAGGGAGGCCGGGCCCCCAGGCAGCCAGTGCGGCGGGCCCATGCCCCTGGCCCCGCCAACCCCCCACCCCATGAGGGGGGCCCAACGCCAGCCATCGGGCCCCAGGTGCCAGGAGGCCAGTGCCCCCACCCCCAAGGCCGGAGACAAGCCCACGCCCCTGGCACGAGCCCCCCCAGTGCCACCACCACACACCCCGGAGACCCCCATGCCCAAAATATCCCCCTCCCCCGCCCAGGGGAGCCCACATAGCCGAGAGACACTGCCCCCTCAATCCAGCACCTCCTGACTAGCAGATAAACCCATTCCCACACCTTCACACACTCATGCTGTCATAGGCACTCACATGCACTCACTCACTCTCACTCCCTCACTCCCCTACATAGTTCCACACTCACACTCTCAGACTCACCCATTCTATCTCACTCCTGTACCTGCTCAATCTCACTCCCACTTGCCCTCAGAGTCACCCACACTCATCTTCATCCATTCACACACTCTCACTCACACTCCGACATACTCACATCCATTTGTGCTCTCCCCCTCAAACTTACCCACTCTCAGTCACCTTTATTTCTTAGGGCGACTGCGATGCAGATGTAGTGAGCCTGAACGCACACCAGCACCTGGCAGCAGCCAGGGACACCACCGGTGCAGGCCAGCAGCCACCCCCCACCCCCGCAAACCCACCCCAGGGCGGCCGAGGCAACAGAAGGAGACCCCCACCCCTAGCGCCCACCTGAGCAACTGATCAGCAGACCACCGCAGGTGCTCCGAGATGCCACCAGACATGGAAAGTGCCACACAAAACCGACCCACCATCACCATCTCCACTCATCACTCCCTCACTCTCGCTTACTCTCTTGTTCAACCCCTCTCTCACTAACTTTCTCAGATCTATTCATTCGGCAGCACCCAGGGATTTTGACAACATGACGGATTCCAGGCCCCCGCCAGGCCCCCAGGCCCCCGGCAGAAGGAGGGCAACAGGGATGGGGGAAGCCCCCCCCGCACAAATAGTGATAGGTGTGTGTCGGTTGTATGATGTGATTGTGTGCAGGTGTGTGAACTACCATAGTGCAGTTAAAATTGGGGGGATGGTGTTTGGAGCACCACTAGCCACAGCGATAGGCAGCGGGGCCCCCATCCCCCCAAAGCCCTCAGTGTGTAAAATGCAATTAATATTGAGGTGAGAGCAGCTCCACTGCACAGCAGAGTTATCCCCTTCACCGACACAGTGCAGCACACCCCCGCCCCAAAACCCTAAGAGTATCCAAGAAGATGTATATTCCATCCAGAATCGGGACGGGGGGATAAGACTGGGAGGGAGGCGGTCCAAAAGCAAGCCCATCCACAAACTGGTTCAGTAGACCACCCACTGCCTTCAAATCCCAACCCAGGGCGAGGGCCACCAGGCCGAGCAGCCCAGGACCCACCAGTGTTATGCCATGGCGCTCCCAGAACCACAAACATGATGGAGCAGCCACACCCATTCCCACTCATCTTGCACACACGAACATGCACAACAACACGGTTGTTGTGCATGTTCGGTGGCGCACGGTGGAGCAGTGGTTTAGCACTGTGGCAGCACAGTTTACCCTCGGCCGGGGGATCGCGGGGATCATGAGATTGTGGGTTCGATCCCAGCCCCCGACCAACAGTGAGCTGTGTGGAGTTTGCATGTTCTCCCCGTGTTGCGTGGGTTTACTCCGGGATTTCTCCGGTTTCCTCCCGCATACCAAAAACATGTAGGTTTAGGGCACTCGTGCACGCAGCGACCGGCAGCCGGTGGCTTGTCACAAGACTGCAAACCAAATCTACCTACAGGTACAAATAAGTAACAAAAAAAAACAAACAAAAAAAAAACAAAACAAAAAAACCCCAGTCACAATAGTGAACAATGGGCCGGACCCATACGGCGCCCCACACGCCAAGCAACACCCCCGAGCGCCCACCGCAAACCATCCAATCACCCATCCCAGACACACACTGACAGCAGCAGGCTGCCCCGCAGCCACAGCCACCCCAGAGGGTGGCCGGGACAAGCAGACCTTGAATCGCCAACCACCGTGCCACTAGATCGTCCGCCCCACCCTCGCCACCCAACAAGGTTCCCCACACACACACACACATCCTCCACATTGCTGGTGCAGTAGGAGCAGATATTTTTGTGACTCAGGCCCATTTTGAACATCCTTTGTCCTGTGTAATGAGTTCTATGTAGAACTTTGTACTGTATGAGTTGTAAGTTAGAGTTTTTAGTCATCTCAAAAGTGTTTAAACATATTTGTGTCCAGAAGCTTTCATCCCTATTGATCGATAAGTCTGTCTCCCATTTTGATTTTGGAAGAGATACTGACTCATCCAGTTTTGATAATAGTCATGTATTTTTTAGATCAATTTAGGGGATTGAAGATTTAGAAACTCTGCCACCTTAACTGGTACCTTTAAATCTGTCTGATTAACCCTTTGAGTGTGTATGGTGCAGAACTGCGACATACCTCCTAGTGGTCAAGAGTGGTAAATATTTTTTGTCAATAAAATAGTTCAGATTTCCAAGGCTATAACTTGAAAGTGGTAAGAGGTAATGGCTTACTGTCAATTAGAAAGATGTAAAATATGATCCAAAGTTTCAGACAGGAATAAATTTATGCATCTAATTTGCATAATGTCGCAGCACCTCTTTCAATTCCATAACTCAGTCAAAACTGGACTTCGGTCATATTTACACAAAAGTTCAGTCTTTTAACAACCGTTTTTTGTACAGAGGTACCTCATCATTTATCTTCAAAGTATATGAACAAGAAATCAGTACATTTAAAAACCCCAGAAATTTCTCACTTGTGGAGTGTGTGAAATCAGAGGCAGATTCATTTCAGACGATTTATTACACACTCACATCTCTCAAGCACAGAGCAGACTAAACATTTAAGCAGAAACTCAGGTTCAGGTTCAGGTTCAGGTTACTTTATTTGTACCCGTAGGTAGATTTGTTTTGCAGTTGGTGACATCCATATTTACAAGCCACTAATTACATTCAACATAGACACAAACACAGGCACACATCTTACAAAATCGGTAAATATAAAATATGTACAATATAATTTTTATAGCTTGTTCAACTCTTTGACAGCAGCAGGGACAAAGCTGTTTTTGTAGCGCTGGGTTCTACTTTTTGGGACAGCAAACCTCCGTCTGGAGGGAAGAAGCTGAAAGTTGCAGTGCAAAGGGTGGGAGTCATCATTTAAAATCGAGTCGGCCATCCTCTGTACTTGTCTGGTGTACAGGGATGTCAGGCTCAGCTGTGACTCACCAAGCAAACGACTGGACCATCTGACTACCTGATCCAAGGATTTCCTCTGTTTCAGTTTTATCTGACCAAACCATGACATTAAAGAAAAGGATAAAACAGATTCAATAAAAGCCCGATAAAACATAGTTATTATGGTTCTGTCAATTTGGAAGCGTGCAAGTTTCCTCAAACAATGCAAATTTTGCTGACCCTTTTTGCACACCCTTTCACAGTTCACCTCAAAGTTCAATCCACTATCAATAATCGTCCCAAGATATTTGTACGATTGTACACATTCGGTGGTCTGGCCTTTTAGTATGGTGACTTTTTGCCTGGGAGTTTTCCTCCTAAAGTCAATAATCATATCTTTCATTTTTGTTGTATTCAGCTGCAGGTAGGAATCCTCACACCAGTGAACAAAGCCATCAACTACTGGGCCGTGGCCACTCTCACCATCCTGGAGGAGACTGACAATGACTGAGTCATCAGCATACTTTATAATGTGTCTGTTGTCATGTCTGCTCCGACACATGTTTGTGTACAGGATGAAGAGTAGTGGTGACAACACACACCCCTGAGGAGAGCCAGTAGAAGAGCACTTTAGGTCAGACAATGTGCCATTGACCCTTACTCTCTGTGTCCTGTTGGTTAAGAAATCCAGAATCCAACTGTTTTATGAAAATATTTAGACAGGTTCGTGAGGAGTCGGCACACATGAAAGTAATTCACACTGAGACAGACTGCTAGAATAAACTGTATCTTTTATTCCCCACAGACCATATCTCCACACACAAAAGAGAAATCATTGCATGTCACACATTTCCTTCACACAAGGATTAATGCATTTCATGTCATTTCATCAGCTCTTACCGTAATACAGATGACTGGGAGCCGCAGTCCGCAAAGAGCGTGATTTCTCAGCTGGATGTTTTGCGCAAAACTCACAGCAGACTCCCCGAACAGAGGGAAAGCCCCTGTTTTTAAAGGAAGGCTAGGTACAGAACAGAGTGGCCATCTCTGTTCCGAGCAAGCCCCCCTCCCATCATAGAATCGCGTGGGGAGCAGGAAGGGCCAATTCCTGCTCCCAGACGATTCCCTCTGCCCGGCTCCCAAAACATACTGTGAACACCTGCTCCATCACACACACACACACATATGAGGAATAAAGGCGCCTTTGTTTCATAAGCATGCAACAGTGATTTAAGGAGTGAGAAACTTGCTGTGCTAAGGAAAACAGTTTCTAAAAACAGGTCATACTGTCCAGGTCATGGTGTGCCTTAAGATAAATTCATCATGGGAAGAGAACTGGATTGTTAAAACATATTAAAAAACAACTGAGAAACAAATCAGGGCACACATTAAAAACACATTTATATTACACCAACCCACCAGATTATTGCTTAAATCAAATTGTTGCAGGAGCCTTTCAACTAAAATATGAGGTTGGATTGTATTAAAGGCAGAAGAAAAGTCCACAAATAAAAGCCTGGCGTGTGTCCCATTAAAATCCAGATGTTTGAAAAGCATGTCAAACAGAGTGACAGTGGCATCCTCCACTCCTCTGTGAGGCCTATAGGCAAACTGCAGAGGATCCAATGCATGTTCAGTCTGCCTTAGGACCTCACATCTGACCAGTTTTTCAAAAATTTTCATTAAAATTGAAGTCAAAGCAACTGGTCTAAAGTCATTTACCGTTTTAGGACAGCTGGATTTTGGAACGGGAACAACCACGGCATCTTTCCAGATCTTAGGCACATGTTGTGTCTGTAAGGACTTGTTGAAAATGTAATGAAATATAGGACTCAGTTCATGTGCACAGGACTTTACCAGGCGCCCACATATATTATCAGGGCCCTGACTTTTGTTCACTTTTACAGCGCGGAACTCCCTTTTAACATCCTGCATCTCAATATTAAAGTGCTGATTGTCTTTGAGTTTCTGTTTCAAATCTTGGATTTCTGTGCTAAAATCAAAGGAGTCAAAACGACCATAAAAACAATTAAGAGCATTAGCCAGCTCTGTGTCTGAACTAAAACCATCTAAAAACACACGATTACTGCGCTCTGTGCTCTGAAGGCCTGCAATAGTTTTCATACTGGCCCAGGCCGAACCAAGTTTATTTGCTGCCATCTTGCTTTCCAACTCTGATTTATAATTCTGTTTTGCTCTTACAATTTCGGCCTTCAGCTCCTTAGTGGCAACCTGTAGCTCAGAAACAGACCCCTGTTTAAAGGCAATAGCTTTCCTCTGTAAGCAGGATTTAACTGATTTAGTAACCCATGGTTTGTTGTTGGGGTATATTTTGACACGTTTACGTGGAACAATCTTATTTTGACAGTAAGCCATGTATGAGCATGTGAGCTCAGCCAGAGAGTCCAAGTCATCCCCGCAGGCCATTATGAACATCTTCCAGTCTGTACAGTCAAAGCATTCCTGGAGGCTGTGCTCTGAATCTTCTGTCCACACATCTATGTCTCTCGTCTCCACCTTGCCTCTTCTGAGAGCAGTTTTATATGTGGGCAGCAAATGAACACAGTTGTGATCTGAGGATCCTAAAGGAGGAAGGGGGAGTGATTTATAGGCCCTCTCTATGGATCCATAGCACAGGTCCAATGTCTTTTTTCGCCTGGTTGGGCAGGAGACATACTGATGAAAGTTTTTAAGTGTCTTCTTTAAAGAAACATGGTTAAAATCCCCAAGAATGAAGTTTGGCGCCTCTGAAGAAATTGACTGCAGCCGCTGCACCACATCAGAGATGGTGCTGGAGGCGGAGTCAGCGTCTGCCCTCGGATGAATATACACAACTGTGATGAAAAGTTGGGGAAACTCTCGAGGCAAATAAAAGGGGCGTAGTGACACAGACAGCAACTCCACATCGGGTGTACAGATGCGCTCTCTGACCGTGACAAATGTGCAGTACTGCTTATTAATGTATAAACATACTCCGCCCCCCTGACGCTTCCCAGTTACCTCTTCCTGCCGATCCGAGCGCAGCGGGGCTCCAAAGCCGTCAATCCACAGGTCTGCATCTCGATCATGCGCAGTAAGCCAAGATTCAGTGAAAGCCATGACGCAGCAGTTCTTAAAATCCTTCTGGTAACGTACATTGCCTTGAATTTCCTCCACCTTGTTTCTCACAGACTGTGCATTCCCAAAAATGATCGAAGGAAGAGGAATGTTATTAAACTGACGTCTCCTAAGGCGCAATTTCACACCTCCACGTCTTCCACGCTTCCTCCTGCCGCTTCTCTTTTCACCGCTGTGTCCGTCTCTCAAAATAAAGTCCGGCAGTTGAAGTTTGGGCTCAATCATAGGCGCTGAATCAGCTGTGTTAAAGCGTAGCAACACGTCCCAGGAATATTGTATTCTGCCCGCTATTCTGCTCGCCATGGGGCCGAACGCGTTTACCTCAGAGACAAAGAGCCAGAACACAGAAAGCAGCAGTGCGAGAGAGGAGAGGAAATTCATGTTGCAGATACCAGGGAGCTCTTCGCCATATATTCCACAAACGCTCCAGGGCAGAAACGACACAGAGGATTTTCTAAAAACGTAAAAAAGTACAAAAAACACACACACGCACACACGCACTATATCACCAGCTGCTGGTCGCTGCGTGCGCATGCGCCCATAGCGTCTCCTCTCTCTTAAGTTTCATGGCATTTACATCACACACAACATGACATTTGTATCACACTGTATTCAACATCCTTCATCCCTGACTCCTTCCTGCTATCTCACCAGGAACCTCCTGCTCTTTGTTCTCCCAAGCTTATCCACTGTCTCCTGTCTGAGATGCTAGATAATCTGGCTCCCCCAAGGTGCTACCCCCCCCCCCCCCAGCATCTTAGATTGGACAATAGAATAACAGTCCACATGCTGTGATAGAACAATTGGACATCAGTCCACATGCTGCTTGGGCTTCCGTCTCCTCCCGTATCTGCTGTAACTGGGGTTTACCGCCTCCGCAGCCCTGCTGTGCCGGTGGGGGGCTGCTGGGAGTGTGCCTGACTGCGGGTGGGCTGTTGCTGAGGGGGGGGGCACTTCGGTCTGTCCGTGTGGCTGCTCTGGTGAATTGTTTCCCTGGGGAGCTCTCTGTGGGGGTCTTCCACACCGAGGGGCCTTAGCCAACAGCACTTGCTCGTCCGCCACAACGAAAGCGGGTTTGAGTCTGTCTATGCCAATTTTTTCCCTCCTACCCCCCAAGTCTAGCACAAAATGCTTATCCCCTGTTTCCAGCACTCTGAACGGTCCATCATAGGGTGGGCGCAATGGAGGGCGGTGGGCGTCGTGTCTGACAAACACAAACTCCGCGGTCTTCAAAGTTTTAGGCACGAAAACACGCAGAAAACTGTTTTGGGCAGGGCCCGGCAGCGTGCCTGTGTTTGCGCTACGCTGCAAAAGCTGAGACGGGGAGCTGCCCGGCTCGGGATTATCTGGCAGAAATTCCCCGGGCAGCCGTAGTGGCTGCGCATAAATGAGCTCTGCTGGGGAAGCTTCCAGATCCTCTTTCGGCACAGAGCGCAACCCCAATAAAACCCACGGCAGCCTGCCTACCCAATTTGCATCCGTCAATGAAGCCCTGAGTGCTGCTTTCAGTGATCTATGAAAACACTCGCATAACCCATTGTCCTGTGGGTTGTACGCGGTTGTGCGGTGAATTGTAACACCCAGGATGCGGGCCATCGCGGACCAGAGTTCGGAAACAAATTGCGGGCTCCTGTCAGACATAATGTCCGATGGGACTCCAAAACGTGCCACCCATGCTGTTAAAAAAGCGCGCGCTACGTCCGCGGACGTGGTTGCCGCCAGCGAGACCGCTTCTGGCCAGCGCGTGGTGTGGTCCACCATTGTCAGGAGGTGCGTGCACCCCTGTGATGGTGGGAGGGGGCCCACGAGGTCCACGTGAACATCGTCGAACCTCTTAGCCGGAATACGAAACAGCTCCAAGGGAGCGTTCGTGTGTCTGTGTACTTTGGCTCGTTGGCATGCCACGCAGGCTGCAGCCCACTCTTTCACTTGTTTGCGTAGGCTCGGCCACACAAACTTCTCTCCCACCATTTTGACCGACGCGTGCACTCCTGGGTGCGCCAGAGTGTGAACCGACTCAAACACGCGGCGGTGCCACGCGGCCGGGACCACCGGACGCGGGCGACCCGTGGAGACATCGCAGATTGGGGGGGGGGGGGGGGGGAGCGCCATCCTGCAGCACCCTGCTCTCCAGCCTTAACCCTGTTGGTCCAGGCTGGAGCGCGCACACCTCTGCATCGCTAATCTGCTCCGCGGCCATGGCTGCGTAATCTATCCCCACGCAGACCGGGGCAACCACGGCGCGCGAGATGCAGTCCGCCACCACATAGAGTTTACTACCGTAAACTCTGAGATTGCGGCCAGCTGTCTCTTCTGCCGGCCCAACCACGGTTCTGAAACCTTGGCCATCGCGAATGTTAGCGGCTTGTGGTCCACGAACGTGGTGAAGCTGCGCCCTTCCAGCCAGAACTGGAAGTGGCGTATGGTCAGGTGAAGAACCAGCAACTCTCTGTCGAACGCGCTGTATTTACGTTCGCTGTCGCGCAAAGTTCTGCTGAAAAAGGTGAGCGGCTGCCAAGCCCCAGCGATGCGCTGCTCCACGACAGCCCCTATGGCCACGTCTGAAGCGTCGGTGGTGAGCGCTATGCGGGCCGTCGGGTCTGGATGCGCCAGCAGTGCGGCGTTTGCCAGTGCTGCTTTAACTTCCGAGAACGCCCGCTCTCGCTCCGGGGTCCATTCGACCCTATCCGCGGGTTTCTGTTTCTTGAGCGCGGCGTACAATGGTTGCATGAGCTGTGCTGCGCGGGGAAGGAAACGGTTATAAAAGTTCACCATCTCCAAAAATTCCTGCAGTGCCCTGACCATCTGAGGCCGGGGAAAATCTGCCACGGCGCATACTTTGTCGGGCAGCGGGATCGCTCCTTCCGGAGAGACGCGGTGCCCCAAAAAATCAATCTCCGTCATGCCGAACTGGCATTTCACCGGGTTGATTATTAACCTGTGCTCCTCCAACCTCCGGAAAACCGTCGTGAGGTGGGTTTCGTGTACGTCTTCGGACGCACTGGCTACCAGGATATCGTCCAGGTAGACGAACACAAACGGGAGATCGCGCAGCACTGCATCCATCATGCGCTGGAACGTCTGTGCCGCTCCTTTTAACCCGAATGGCATGCGCAGGAACTCGAATAAACTGAAAGGAGTTATTACCGCTGTTTTGGGTATGTCTTCAGCGCACACTGGGACTTGGTGGTAACCGCGGACCAGGTCTATTTTGGAAAAAATGTGTGCTCCGGCGAGGTGAACGGAAAAATCCTGTATGTGGGGAATTGGGTAGCGGTCGTGCGCTGTGGCGTTGTTCAACCTGCGGAAATCCCCGCACGGTCGCCACGATCCCTCAGCCTTAGGGACCATGTGTAGCAGGGATGTCCATGGGCAGTTTGAGTGCCTGATGATGCCCAACCTTTCCAGGTTGGCGAACTCCTTGCGCGCTATGGCCAGTTTAGCTGCATCCAAGCGCTGAGGTCTCGCAAAAACGGACGGCCCGGAGGTGGTGATAAAATGCTCCACCCCGTGTTTAGTGATGGCCGCGGAAAGCGTCGGGACCGTGAGTGCTGGGAACTGAGTGAGCAGTGTGTGGAACTTACCGCCTGTAGCTGTGACGTTGGCTTGTGCTGTTGGCTGGGTCACTCGAGCTATTCAGGGAAGAGAGTCAAAGGACAGTGCATTAACCAGGTGCCTGTTAGCAACATCAACCAGTAAACCATGTGCACACAGAAAATCAGCCCCCAGTATATGGTAATTCAGTGCTGCTACAACAAAAGTCCACTCATATGTACGGCCGTGTAGAGATAAGAGCAGAGTCCTCTCACCAAAGGTCTTAATATCCGAGCCGTTTGCTGCCAACATCCCGGGGCCGCTAGATCCTGCCAGCCGGTCAGCATAGGTCGGCCGGATGAAGCTCTTCTGGGCTCTGGTGTCCACGAGGAAACGCCTCCCCGAGCGTGCATCCGTTAAGTAGAGCAGCTTGTTTTCTTCACCGAGGGTTGCAGCTGCTACCGACCCCCGGCCTTGGTGTTTTCCCGAGCGCTTGAATTGACACGGTGGCGCACATCTGCGTGCGTTCTCTCCGAAGCGGTGGTGGTAGAAACAGAGCGTGTCTCTCTGGCGCTCCTTGGCCCCCGCTGCTGCTACCGTCGGTGGCTCCTCGCCTCCTCTGGTCGTCTCGCTGGGCTCCGCCGCTGCCACATTGATTGTGATCGCCCTGGTGGTGATGATGATCCGGTCTGCCTCCTGGGCTAGTGCACGGTAGTCGCGCGCGGCCAGCCACGGCGAATTGGCCAGAACCGCTCTCGCTACTGCCGGAAGGTTCCGGAGGAAGAGGTGGGCAAACAGAAAGTGCCCGTCGTCCGTGCCCATTAACGCCAGCATCTTTTCCATCAGGTCTACGGCTGAACCATCTCCTAACTCGGTCCGCGTCAGGAGCCTCTCCGCTCTCTCACATTCCGAGAGCGTGTAGCGCTGGATGAGTGCAGCTTTAAGCGCCTCGTATTTGCTGCTGGCTGGTGGCTGATCGAGCAGGCTCGCTACCTGCTGAGCTGTGTGGGCGTCGAGCGCTGCGACCACATGGTAGAATCTGGTATCATCTGCTGTTACTCCCCGGAGGGCGAACTGGGCCTCGGTGAGGTGGAACCAAGAGCGTGGGTTGTGCTGCCAGAAATCCGGTAGCTTGACTGAAACCGCACACACGTGGCTGGAGGTTCCAGTCCGGGCTGTCTGTGGGATGGCTGCCGCCTTGCTGTAGCTTCCTGACCGGGCCGGCTCCGGGGATCTTGCCTCGTGATCCATAATACGTCTTGGGTCACCAGTGTGGAGTGTGTGAAATCAGAGGCAGATTCATTTCAGACGATTTATTACACACTCACATCTCTCAAGCACAGAACAGACTAAATATTTAAGCAGAAACTCTCCTCTTAAGTTTCATGGCATTTACATCACACACAACATGACATTTGCATCACACTGCATTCAGCATCCTTCATCCCTGACTCCTTCCTGCTCTCTCACCAGGAACCTCCTGCTCTTTGTTCTCCCAAGCTTATCCACTGTCTCCTGTCTGAGATGCTAGATAATCTGGCTCCCCCAAGGTGCTACACACTCACTTTTGACAAAGTCAGAGTAAGAAGGCAGGCGCAGTGCCACGCTCTGCCACTAGGGGCAAACAAATTCTCACACTCAAAGGGTTAAGATTGAATCTTGCTTTTATTATGGATTTAGCTGTTGGTATTCAAGAAATGTTTATTTTTTTATTTATTTTATTTTTGTTTATTTATTTATTCAGGGACATGCACAATATACATTGACCTTAAAGAGGAAAGATGCATTGTACCAGGTTATAGCACAAGTGCTAATTTCCACCTGTAGTCCCTGGGCAGGCTGGTGTTAGCATTAAAAAGCAGACATTTGCTAAAACTACAAGTAAGCATTGATAAAAAACTAAAACCAAACATTGATTAAAAAACTAAAACCAAGCATTGCTAAAAACTAAAAAACATTAATATATAATATAGTGATTAATATAGTTTGATAACTTATATTGTACCGTGACACTAGTTCCTGTAATTGGATAAAATTTCCACCTTGAGTAAGATGCTCTAAGTTTTTCATTCCCTTCTCTTGCCATAGTGGAAAATTTAACGTCCTCTTTTCTTGCAGGATATCAGGATTATTCCAAATGGGCATGAGTTTACAAAGGACAAGTGAAGACCCCATTATTTTTTAAAAATTTTGACCAGGCTGTCAGAGAGGAGCTGATATTAATGCTTTTAAAACAGTCATGGTGTTCAATACAGGGACTCATAAAAGGTAAGTCAGAGATATTTAGCGACCCACAGAGAGCCTGTTCAGCATCTAACCATGGGTTTTCTAGTGGAGTTGATTTTGTCCATTTAGAAACAAACTGCAGTCTATTGGCTAAGATGTAATTAAAAACTAGAAAAGCACTCATAGAGCGCATACCTCCACCAAGTCTCCTTCCGTTTGTCATGGATCACCTCCAAAATGTAATGGGTTTGTGTGTAGGCCTATAGCCACTTGTGGTGAAAATGTCATCAAAGTCTGCCCATCAGTTTTGGAGTATTGTTGCTAACACACTGTGAGACGATAAGAGCCTTGGCTGAGGTATGCATTCTGAGATCATCACCAAAATATAATGGGTTCCTCTGTAGCCCAAGAACCACCTCTGGTGAAAATTTCATCCAAATCCATCTAGTAGTTTTTGTGTAATCCTGCTGCACAAATAAAAACAAAGCACTTGGTGGAGGTATGCACTCTCAGATCAACACCAAAATCTAATCATCTGTTCCCCGTGCCATTACACACCTTTCCTGAAAATTTCATCAAAATCTGTTCATAACTTTTTGAGTTATGTTGGTAACAGACAAACAGACAGACAAACCCCAGTAAAAATATTACCTCCTTGGCGGAGGTAAAAATTGGTAAATCTAAACCTCCGCACTCTTTTGCTTTTTGAAGAGTTTTTAAAATGATATGTGATGGTTTATCCTTCCATAAAAATTAATTTATATTTGAGTCTAAACACTTAAACCAGGCCATAGATGGATGGGTAGGAATCACTGAGAACAAATAGTTGATTTTAGGAAGGATCGTCATTTTAATGGTTGCGACTCTTCCCATTAGTGATATACAATAGGTGGTGCCCTCCAGCACGTAAGGTCATCTTGTATTGTTTTTAGAAGGGGAATGTGATTTATGTCTGTTCTTTACATCTTCTCTATCCCTTCACCCCCCAGCCAGTTGCAGCAGATGATTGCCCCTCCCTGAGCTTGGTTCTGCTGGAGGCTTCTTCCTGTTAAAAGGGAGTTTTTCCTCTCCACCGTCGCCAAGCGCTTGCTCATAGGGGATCGCCTGATTGCTGGGGTCTTTCTGCAATTGTGGGGGTCCCCCCAACAGTTGAAAGTGCTATGAGATGACTGTTGTTGTGAAATGGCACTATATAAATAAAGTTGAATTGAATTTAGTCCTGTCCTGATGGTGCTTCTGCCTTGTCGTGGTGGAACAGCTTGCTTGCCTTGTCAACCCCCAGAGCTACAGTGGTGTGAAAGTGTTTGCCCTCTTCCTGATTTCTCATTTTTTGGTATGTTTGTCACACTTAAATGTTTCAGATCATCAAACAAATTTAAATATTAGACAAAGATAACACAAGTAAACACAAAATGCAGTTTTTAAATGAAGGTGTTTATTATTAAGGGGGAAAAAATCCAAACCTACATGGCAATGTGTGAAAAAGTGACTGTCCCCTAAACCTAATGACTGGTTGGGCCACCCTTAGCAGCAATAACTGCAATTAGGCATTTGCAATAACTTTCAATGAGTCTTTTACAGCACTGCGGAGGAATTTTGACCCATTCATCTTTGTAGAATTGTTGTAATTCACCCACATTGGAGGGTTTTCAAGCATGAATCGCCTTTTTAAGGTCATGCCACAGCATCTCAATTGGATTCAGGTCAAGAATTTGACTAGGCCACTCCAAAGTCTTCATTTTGTTTTTCTTAAGCCATTCAGAGGTGGACTTGCTGGTGTGTTTTGGATCATTGTCCTGCTGCAGAACCTAAGTGTGCTTCAGCTTGAGGTCACGAACAGATGGCTGGACATTCTCCTTCAGGATTTTTTGGCAGACAGCAGAATTCATGATTCCATTTGCAACAGCAAGTCTTCCAGGTCCTGAAGCAGCAAAACAGCCCCAGGCCATCACATTACCACCACCATATTTTACTGTTGGTATGATTTTCCTTTTCTTAAATGCTGTGTTACTTTTACGCCAGATGTAATGGGACACACACCTTCCAAAAAGTTCAGCTTTGATCTCGTCAGTCCACAGAGTATTTTCCTAAAAGGCTTGGGGATCATTAAGATGTTTTCTGGGAAAACTGAAACAAGGTGTTCTTTTTGCTCAGCAGTGGTTTTCATCTTGGAATTCTGCCATGTAGGCAATTTTTGCCCAGTCTCTTTCTTATGGTGGAGTCATGAACACTGACCTTAACTGAGGCAAGTGAGGCATGCAGTTCTTTGGATGTTGTTGTGTGGTCGTTTGTGACCTCTTGGATGAGTCGTCGCTGTGCTCTTAGGGTAATTTTTGTTGGCCGGCCACTCCTGGGAAGGTTCACCACTGTTCCATATTTTTGCCATTTGTGGATAATGGCTCTCACTGTGGTTCGCCGGAGCCCCAAAGCTTTAGAAATGGCTTTATAACTTTATCCAGACTGATAGATCTCAATTACTTTGTTTCTCATTTTTTCCTGAATTTCTTTGGATTGCAGCATGATGTCTAGCTTTAGAGGAACTTTTGGCCTCCTTAACTTTGTCGGGGGGGGGGTCCTATTTAAGTCATTTCTTGATTGAGAACAGGTGTGGCAATAATCAGACCTGGGTGTGGCTAGAGAAATTGAACTCAGCTTTCCAACGATGTGATAAACCACAGTTAATTTATGTTTTAACAGAGGGGAGCAATCACTTTTTCACACAGGGTCATGTAGGTTTGTTTTTTTTTTACCCTTAACCTCTTGCGCTCCGTTGTACCGCGGACGGGCAACTCTCTGCGTCCTAGAGTGCACGAGAGCGCACGAGGGCACTCTCGTGCACTCTAGGATGCATGATGGAGATTGTGATGTAGGTGGTGTATGGCATCCAAGCGCGCACTGAAAATAAAAGCTGCAGACACAGCCGCGAACAGATTAGTTCATCTGATTGACCTCTCATTCGACTAATAAGAGCCTTGAATTGGGTTTCTGAAACCTTGAAGAACCAATGACTGAAAACCTAGCCAGAAGGACCCGCCTCCCAACGCTGTGAATGCAGTGAGCCAATTGAAGCAGAGAAGTTCGCGAGCTGTTTTTTTTAAGGCTGGGTGAAGACTGGCTGCTGCAGCGGATCAAAAAAGGACCCGCAGGAAGAACCCCACAGACCCAGCAGCACGGAGACCATCCACAAATGCAACCTGTGTGACAGGGAGTGCCATTCGCACATCGGAATGTTCGGCCACAGGAAGTGCTTATTTTGTTTTGGTTCCAGCAGAGTAGACGTTATGATTTCTTCCATGGTCATTGACCGACGGAGGCTGACGATGAAGGCTGAGTGACACACACGCCTTCGCCAGTCTTTTTTTAATTACTACTGTTATTTGTTTTGAAAAATCGTTCGCCAAAAACCGCAATCATGGAAGCACAAAACCGCAATAATGGAATTATGTTTTGATCGGGTCGCGAGACCAGAACCACGAGCAGACCAGCGTCGCGTTCGTCTGACAGTGAGGAAGAGAAGTTTGCCAGGACTCTGCTGCTGTGAAGAGGTAAGGTGTTATAAACTAAATTATTATTTATCCCTGAAAATTGTAATCCAAAATGACTTTTGACTGATCGGTAAATTACAACTGTGCGGCGCGGCGCGGCGCATGAATTGCGCCACGGTACAAGGGGTTGTTTGTCGCGTACAGACCGTGAACGCCGCCCCCCCCCTGCTATTCTTCTGTAGCGGGGGGGGGGGAGAAGCCGTGGTGACTGCGCTGCTGTCCCACATTGCCACATGAGGCTAATCCGTTGTGTAGTGATGGCCAATGTCCATCCTCTGTAGCGGGGGGGGGGACAACACTCCCCCCCCCCACACACACAGACAGCCCTGAGTGTGACCTTTCATTAGAGCCCAAAATGAAGCTTCTATATTGAATCATTCAAAAGTTACAGATGTTTTTCCAAACTGTGCCATTTGGCACAATTTGGCACAGTTCCAAAACGCCTGGGAACTACCTGAGTAAAAAGCTGTGTAATATTGTGGTGGACACACATACGTGACCTGCTTTTGGACTCACATTTTAGACCAGAGCAAGGGCAGAGCTTCTGTGGTTATTACAGGAAGCTGCAAGAGGGTTAGCTTTGGTATGCAAAGCTGGAGACTGAGGGGTATAATTAAAGGATTAATGAGGGGATGCATTGTAGACAGTGGTGTGATATCATGCAGAGAGGATGCATTGTTGCTGTCTTTATAATGCAATGGTTTTGTGAGACATGTTACCTGTTAACTGTAAGAGTCCTGGTATTTAAGGACGAGACTGCCCTTTTGTCGTTCTCTTTATTCTACTTCGTGATGTTGGAAGATGTGAATAAAACTGACTCGAGAGATAAACTCTGCCTCATCATTTTCACATTTCCACACTGGTGACCCTAAGACGTATCATGAAAGAGGAGAATTCCCCCGGGCCAGCCTCGTCAGGAGCCCCCAGCCAAGAGAATGCCACTACAGTCCAGCTACCGGACTTCTGGCAGAACAATCCACGCTCCTGGTTCAACGCGGTGGAGGCGCAGTTCAACCTTCGGGGGATATCGGTAGATGCCACTAGATTCTACCACGTAGTCGCAAAGCTGGACAACAACACAGTCCAGCATGTGGAGAGCCTGATCGACCAGCCGCCGGACAACGACAAATACGGCACCTTGAAGGCTGCACTCATCCAGCAATTCACCCCCTCGGCGGAGGAGCGAGCAGAGAGGCTCCTGGGGCTGATGGAGTCGGAAAATGACATGCCCGCGAACCTGATGGAGAAGTTGTTGAGGTTGAAAGACCCTGACGACGATCACTTCTTTTTCACCCACCTCTTCCTCAGGACTATACCGCCAGCAGCGAGGGCGACCCTGGCCAGTTCGCCACTGTTGGCCCAACGGGACTACCGCGCTCTTGGTCGAGAAGCGCAGCGGATTGTTAACGCCACCAAGCAGCGCGCAGCCACAGCCACTGCAGCAGAACTCAGCGTGGTGACCGGAGACGACAGGAGGCCAGGGGCAGCGGTACCAGACGCACCAATGACGCCGGCGGCAAGGGCCAGGGAACACGGATCGGACGTCCTTTGTTTCTACCATCGCCACTTCGTAGAGAGGGCACACAAATGTGTACCACCGTGCCAGTTCGGGCGTTCGGGAAATGCCAAGACCGGGGGTCGGTAGCAGCCGCGGCCCTTGGTGAGGAGAACAAGCTGCTCTACTTGTCGGACGCACGCTCGGGGAGGCAGTTCCTCGTCGACACAGGCTCCCAGTTGAGTTTCATCACGCCTTCCTACGCGGACAGACTAGCTGGTTCCGGAGGTCCCCGGGTGTCAGCAGCGAACGGCTCGGAGATTAAGACCATCGGTGAGAAGACTCTGCTTCTGTCTCTACACGGCTGTGCATTTGAGTGGACTTTTGTTGTAGCAGCAGTAAATTTCAATATGTTGGGGGCTGATATTTCTGTACTCACATGGTTTGTTGGTTGATCTCGCTAACAGGCGCTTGGTTAATGCACTTTCTTTTGATTCTATCCCCTGCACAGTGCGAGTGGCCCCGTCTACAGCACAAGCCAACGTCACAGCTGCAAGCGGTAAGTTCCACACACTGGTCACTCAGTTCCCAGCACTCACGGTCCCCACTTTTTCGGCAACAGTCGCTAAGCACGGGGTGGAGCATTTTATTACCACTACCGGACCGCCCGTTTTTGCAAAAGCTCGGCGCTTGGACGCAGCTAAACTAGCCATAGCGTGCGAGGAATTCGCCAACCTGGAGAGGTTGGGCATTATCAGACGTTCAAACAGTCCGTGGGCTTCCCCGCTGCACATGGTCCCGAAAGCCGACGGATCATGGTGACCTTGCAGGGATTTCCGCAGGTTAAACAACGCTACAGCTCATGACCGCTACCCAATCCCGCATATCCAAGATTTTTCCGTTCATTTGGCAGAGGTGCACGTTTTTTCTAAAATAGACTTGGTCCGCGGTTACCACCAAGTCCCAGAGCGCGCTGAGGACATACCCAAAACAGCGGTAATAACTCCGTTTGGCCTCTTCGAGTTTTTACGCATGCCATTCGGACTTAAAGGGGCGGCTCAGACGTTTCAACGCATGATGGACGCGGTGCTTCGCGATCTCCCTTTCGTGTTTGTCTACTTGGACAATATTTTAGTAGCCAGCGCGTCCGAAGACGGACACGAAAAACACCTGACCACAGTTTTCCCAAGGTTGGGAGATCACGGGTTAATAATCAACCCAGCGAAGTTCAGCTTCCTGATAAAGTGCGTGCGGTGGCAGATTTTCCCCGGCCACAGACGGTCAGGGCGTTGCAGGAGTTTTTGGGAATGGTGAATTTTTATAACCGTTTCCTCCCCCGCGTGGCGCAACTCATGCAGCCGCTGTATGCCACGCTCAAAAAAAAAGAAACCCACGGATAAGGTTGAGTGGTCCCTGGAGCAGGACCAGGCGTTCTCGGAGGTGAAAGCAGCTTTGGCAAGGGCTGCGTTGTTGGCACACCCAGACCCAACGGCCCGTATAGCGCTCACCACTGACGCGTCAGAGGTGGCCATAGGGGCAGTTGTGGAGCAACATGTAGCCGGGGTTTGGCAGCCCCTTGCTTTTTTCAGCAGGACCTTGCGCGATAGCGAACGTAAATACAGCGCGTTCGACAGGGAGCTGCTCGCTCTTCATTTGGCCATTCGCCACTTTCAGTTCTGGCTGGAGGGACGCACTTTCACCGCGTTCGTTGATCACAAACCGCTCACATTTGCGATGGCCAAGGTTTCCGAACCGTGGTCAGGCCGGCAGCAGAGACAGCTGGCCGCGATATCAGAGTTTACCACTGATATCCAGCATGTGGCGGGCAAACTCAATGTAGTTGCAGATTGCCTCTCGTGCGCCGTAGCGGCCCCAGTCAGCGTAGGAATAGATTACGCAGCCATGGCCGCGGAGCAGGGTAGTGACACGGATGTGCGCATGCTCCAGTCTGGACCAACAGGGTTAAGGCTGGAGAACAGGGAGCTGCAAGACGGTATGCCCCCCCTAATCTGCGATGTCTCCACGGGTCGGCCGCGTCCAGTAGTACCAGCTGCGTGGCGCCGCCGCGTTTTTGACTCGATTCATTCCTTGGCGCATCCGGGAGTGCGCGCGTCGGTCAAAATGGTAGGAGAAAAATTTGTGTGGCCGAGCCTCCGCAAGCAAGTCAAAGGGTGGGCGGCAGCCTGCACGGCGTGTCAACGAGCCAAAGTACACAGGCACACGAGGGCTCCTTTGGAGCCATTTCACATTCCGGCCAAGAGGTTTGACCACGTTCATGTGGACCTCGTGGGCCCCCTCCCGCTGTCACAAGGGTGCACACACCTTCTGACAATGGTGGACCGCACCACGCGCTGGCCTGAAGTGGTCCCGCTGGCATCGAGCACGGCCGAGGAGGTTGCGCACGCGTTTTTAACAGCTTGGGTGGCGCGCTTCGGCGTTCCATCGGATGTTACGTCTGACAGAGGCCCTCAATTTGTGTCCAAGCTTTGGTCGACAATGACCCGCAGCCTGGGTGTCACAATTCACCGCACAACTGCGTACAATCCGCAGGCTAACGGGTTATGCGAACATTTTCATAGGTCATTGAAAGCAGCTCTCAGGGCATCACTGACGGGTGCAAATTGGGTAGACAAGTTACCGTGGGTGTTATTGGGGTTGCGTTCTGCGCCTAAAGAGGACTTAGAAGCCTCCCCAGCAGAGCTCGTGTTTGCGCAGCCACTCCGGCTCCCTGGGGAGTTTCTCCCAGATAACCCTGCGCCAGACACTTCCTCGTCTCAGCTGTTGCGGAGTGACATAGAATCAAGCACGTAGCCCGGCCCCGCGCACCACAGTTTTCCGCACGTTTTTGTGCCTAAAACTTTGAAGAACGCAGAGTTTGTTTTTGTCAGACACCGATCAGACACCGATCGTTTTGTCATCACACCGATCCCCGCTGCGACCGCCTTATGACGGACCCTTCAGAGTGCTGGAAACAGGGGACAAGCAGTTTTTGCTAGCTTTGGGGGGTAGCGAAGAGAAAGTTGGAATAAACAGACTCAAACACGCTTTTGTGGTGGCAGATGAGCAAGTGCTGTTGGCGAGGGCCCCGCGGCGAGGTAGACCCCCGCGGAGGGCTTCACAGAGTAATGTCTCCCCAGAACCCCCACAGGTGCTGACAGAAGGTTTCCACCCCCAGACGGCAAACCCCCAGCGTGACAGCGCCGCGGAGACGTCCAACCCCAGCTACAGCAGATACGGCAGGAGACGGAAGCCCAGACAGCTGGTGGACTAATGTGTATTGATACTATCACGGTATGCATGTTGTTTTTCCCTTGTTTGTTCTAAAATGCTGGGGGGGCTTTGTGTGGTGGACACACATACGTGACCTGCTTTTGGACTCACATTTTAGACCAGAGCAAGGGCAGAGCTTCTGTGGTTATTACAGGAAGCTGCAAGAGGGTTAGCTTTAGTATGCAAAGCTGGAGACTGGGGGGTATAATTAAAGGATTAATGAGGGGATGCATTGTAGACAGTGGTGTGATATCATGCAGAGAGGATGCATTGTTGCTGTCTTTATAATGCAGTGGTTTTGTGAGACATGTGACCTGTTAACTGTAAGAGTCCTGGTATTTAAGGACAAGAGTTCCCTTTTGTCGTTCTCTTTATTCTACTTCTTGATGTTGGAAGATGTGAATAAAACTGACTCGAGAGATAAACTCTTTCTCATCATTTTCACATTTCCACAATGTATTCATTTTTTGTGGTATTGTTACAAAATTTGGACCTCAGCTGGATAACACTTGGTTCTACATTTCTGTTGCATTTTCCAGCCCGGATCTGAAGCTGTGTGTTATTTGCAAGCATTTGTATCCAAAAAAACACCCAGGCCAAATTTATTTTCTTCAAGTTCACTATGTTTAGATGACTGTAACTCAGTGGCCGGAGCACTTAGAGAGATTATGACTATTCTGCCAAAAAATTCAAAGTGTTTTCTTTTAAATGAGACCAACCCCATGAAGATGCTGCAAAGGGTTGAAGAACAGCTTTTGATTTAATTTGGGCATGTTAATTTTTGGCATTTTTAGGGAAATTGACCGGAGTGCAAGGGGTTAATAGAATAAACACCTTCATTTAAAAAAACTGTATTTTGTGTTTACTTGTGTTATCTTTGTCTAATCTTTAAATTTGTTTAATGATCTGAAACATCTAAGTGTCACAAACATACAAAAAAATGAGAAATCAGGAAGGGGCAAACACTTTTTCACACCACTGTATGTCTGCAGGAGCCTCATGCTCCTGGCAGGTTCTACCAAGCCGAACCGGTCTGCGTGGGGTAGAAGCCAGACAAAGGGGGCACCCTGGCCCTCCAGGATTGGGGTTGGGTACTGGGCTAAAAACCAAGTCCCATTAAAAAAAATACATTTTGTTGTGAATCAGTTTAATTTACTTGAAGCTATTGACAGATCCTATTATGCATAATGAGGACAGAAAAAGAGGGAAGACCCACCGTTCAACATTTTTGTGTCATGAGTGTACTTGGGTGGTGACTGTTTACCGGAGGCATTAACCACATCATGTCATGGATCTGCCTTTCAGGTAGATTATGGTTGAAAGGAGGACCCAGGGTGCGGTGTTACGACCCGAGCGCTGGGTTCTGTCCGCGCTCGGGCCACGCACAGTTTGCTGCCAGCCTTGACAGCTGTGGGTTGTATTCTGGCCTCACCAGGCTCTTATTGTGAAGGCGCTCGGTGGGGCTTCCGTCTGTCAAGGTTGGGCAGCTGTCTGTCATCACTGCTCGTTAGTGTTCGCCTTTATAAGGCGGGCACTGACGGCAGTTAGATTGCGGGAGCATAAGTCGACCTTAAGTCAACAATCGTCAAACAATCCTCGTGAGGCCTCGTTAGACCTTCATGTCAGGTTTGTTTTCATTCTTGTCTTGTCATAGTTTAGCTCGTAGTGGCTGGGGTTAGCCCTACGAGCCCTTGTATCGCTTAGTGTGTGTTTTTGCCCTTAGCGGCTTATAGCCTTGTGTCTTGTCTTGTTTTGCTAATAAAACATCATTGCAAAACTCACTGGTGACTTGTGGCGTCTTATACTGGCTCGTGAGGGCCAGACATGACATGCGGACTGAACTCCAAAGTAACATTATTTATTACAAAGACAAAAAAAAAAAAAACAAAAAAAAAAACACAGAACAAATGAATGGTAGCACGGGGGCTGAAAAACAAAATCACTAAGGCTAAACTCTCTCACACATTATCAGTTCACAGAGGAAAATACAGGAGAAAACACAACAATGATGCCAGACAGAGGACATGCAAAAACTCACATAAATAGGGTAACTGATAATTAAGATAAGATAAGATAAGATAAGATAAGCCTTTATTAGTCCCACAATGGGGAAATTCCAGGATTGCAACAGCACAGGGATAGCAACACTCAGAGTAACAATCAGAAGGCAAGGAAAAAAAAAAAAAACAAGCAAGCAAGAGCAGCTAATATACATATGTACATATTACTATAAAATATATATATACACACACACAGACACACAGTGCAGAGCATTGTAGCTGGATGGAATAAATATATGAATATGTAAACACACAGTGCGGAGCAATGTAGCTAGATGGAATAATATGTAGATATATAAACACACAGTGCGGAGCATTGTAGCTAGATGGAATAAATATATAGATATATAAACATAAACACACCCAGTGCGGAGCATTGTAGCTAGATGGAATAAATATGTAAATATATAAACACACACAGTGCAGAGCATTGTTGCTAGATGGGATGAAACAGCACAACCGTCTACTTAGTTATCCTACATGGTATGATTATGTGCCCATACATATTCTCACCCTCCATAGCGACCGGTATTTTCCAAGTTGTATGCCGGAGGGGACCATTGTGTAAGTCTATTGCATCTTTTGCATTCAAAAAACTATTAGTTTGTTACGTCTTTTTGCTATCTCTGCGAGCAGCCCTGCTTAGGTTGTACAGTCTGACAGCCGTTGGTAGGAAGGACCTGCGAAACCTCTCGGTTGTGCACCTGGGATGATGTAGTCTGCTGCTAAATGAGCTCCTCAGTGCATTCAGTATGTCCTGCATAGAGTGGAACTCGGACTCCAGCAGAGATGACAGTTTAGCCACCGTCCTTCTCTCTCCTATCTCCTCCACCGGATCAAGGCGCTGCCCCAGGACAGAGCTAGCTTTCTTGATCAGTTTGTTCAGTCTCTTCCTATCGGCTGCAGTAATGCCACTGCCCCAGCAGACCACTCCAAAAGTGATGGCTGATGCCACCACCGTGTCATAGAATGTCTTCAGCAGCGCGCCTTGTACACCAAAAGACCTGAGTCTCCTCAGCAGGAACAGCCTGCGCTGTCCCTTCTTGTAGAGTGCGTCAGTATTGTGTGACCAGTCTAGTTTATTGTTCAGATGAACACCCAGGTACTTATAGGCTGTCACCATCTCGATGTCTGTTCCCTGTATATTTACTGGTGCTGTGAGGGGTTGTCCTTGCCTGCGGCAGTCCATCACCAGCTCCTTAGTTTTTCTCGCGTTGATCTGGAGGCAGTTCCGATGGCACCAGTCCACGAAGTCCTGGATAAGCCCTCTGTACTCAGCTTCATCTCCATTGGAGATGAGGCCAACGATCGCAGAGTCATCAGAGAACTTCTGTAGATGGCAGTGTGTTGTGTTGTGTGAGAAGTCCGCAGTATAAAGAGTGAACAGGAAGGGAGCCAGCACCGTTCCCTGGGGGGCCCCCGTGCTACTGATGATCGTGTCGGACACACAGTCCCGGGTTCTCACAAACTGAGGCCGGTTCGTGAGGTAGTCCAGGATCCATGATGACAGGTGCTGGTCCACCCCTGCGCGCAGCAGCTTGTCCTTCAGGATCATCGGTTGGATGGTGTTGAAAGCACTGGAGAAGTCAAAGAACATGATCCTCACCATATTCCCGGGCTTCTCCAGGTGGGACAGAGAACGGTGAAGGAGGAAGATCACCGCATCCTCCACCCCAATGCCATGCTGGTAGGCGAACTGGAGTGGATCCATCGCTGGTTCCACCAGGGGGCGGAGGTGAGCAAGGAGCAGTCTCTCCAGGGTCTTCATCAAGTGGGACGTCAAGGCCACCAGTCTGTAGCTGTTCAGGTCTTTGGGGTGGGAAGTTTTTGGTACAGGTACCACACAAGATGTTTTCCACAGCTGTGGTACCCTCCCCAGTTTCAGGCTCATGTTGAAGATATACGTCACAATCCCACACAGTTGGTCTGCACAGGACTTGAGGAGCTTTGCGCTGATGCCGTCCGGTCCCGACGCCTTCCTCGCCTTGATCTTCCTCAGCTCTGTCCTCACCTGGGTCCTGGTCAGGGTCAGGATGGGGGGCTGTGTGTTGGGAGTGGGGGGGTGTTGGTGGAGTGGGGAGTGGGCAGCAGGACTAGATTTCTTTAGAGGCAGCAGTGGTTGTTGTGCAGACAGGGGGGAGGGCGGTTGGTCAAACCTATTGAAAAACAGATTCAGGTTGTTCGCCCACTCCCTGCCCCCCGTGGCCTGGGGGGAGGTATTCTGGAGCCCAGAGATGGTTTTGAGGTTTCTCCAGACCCCGCTGATGTCGCTCTGTTGCAGCTTGTCCTCCATCTTCTTCCTGAAGCTGTCCTTGCCTACTCTGATCTTTCTCCTCAGCTCCCTCTGTACGGACTTCAGCATCTCCCTATTCCCCGACCTGAAGATTCTCTTCTTCTCTCTCAGAAGTGTTTTTATCTCAGGGTTGATCCAGGGTTTGTTGTTTGAGTGACGCCGTATGGTCTTGGTGGGAACGGATTTGTCCACACAGAAGCTGAGGTGGCCTGTGAAGGTGTGAATGAGGCCATCGATGTCCTCACCATGTGGATCGCAGAGCTGCTTCCAGGCGGTGGCTTCAAAACAGCCCTTTAGAGTGTCCATTGTCTCCTCAGACCATAACTCCACAGTGTGCATGGCCGGAGGTTGTCTGTGCACTAGGGGTTTGTACACCAGCCGGAGATGAACCAAGTTGTGATCCGATCTCCCGAGTGGGGGGAGTTGTGATGAGGTGTACGCCTCCTTAGTGTTTGCGTAGAATAAGTCCAGTGTTTTATTGTCTCTAGTGTGGCATGTGACATACTGGGTGAACATGGGTAGAATGGGAGACAGTGAAACATGGTTGAAATCGCCTGAGATGAGGAGAAGAGCATCTGGGTGTTCTGTCTGCAGCCTGCTGGTTACTGAATGGATGACGTCACGCGCTGTCCCAGCGTTTGCCGTCGGATTTGCATAAACAACAATGCAGATCACGTGTGAGTGTTCTCTCGGGAGATATGTAGGCCTCATGCTAACAGCTAGCAACTCAATGTCTTTGCTGCAGTGTCGTTGTTTAACAGTGATATGTCCCGGTCTGCACCAGTTGTTGTTAACATACATTATCACTCCACCGCCCCTTGCTTTGCCACTGTCTGGTGTTCGGTCAGCCCGTATCATGTGAAAACCCTCCAGCTCAATGTTAGCATCTGCTGCTAGTTCAGTTAGCCACGTCTCAGTAAACAAAAGGAGAGAGCACTCCCGGTAAGTGCTATCGTAACGGGAGATAGCCGCTAGCTCATCTACCTTTCCCAGTATCGACCGTACATTTCCCATGACAACAGATGGAAGGGAGGGTCTGTATCTTATATTTTTTGTCCTCCGCCTTACTCCAGCCCGGCAGCCGCGGCGTTTTCGCCTCAGTTCTCTCGGTATGTCGAGTTTTTCCAATGGGACCAGGTGGCGGTTGAATGCTAGCAGCTCTTCCCTGCTGTATCGTATCCTGCTATAAACAGTGGCTCCGTCCACTGGCTCAGGAGACATTTGGGACGATCTGTGTGTCCGTGATAAAAGTGGAGTGAAAAAAGACGGATCAAAAAGAGAGAGAAGGGGAAAAAGACTCGGAATCGAGCCGCTGTTGCAAAAGGCAGCCTACTCGTGTGGTGCCGCGTCACAATTAACTCGCAATCCTGGAATTTCCCCATTGTGGGACTAATAAAGGCTTATCTTAACTAAATGTAAGACAGCTGGGATTAATTAAAGGATAGCGGGAGCAGTTACAGTCAGGACAGACAGGGCTGTTCAGACAAAGGACACTACGGAAAACACAGGACACACAAAGAGAAATAATAATTATCATGGAGGAAAACACAAAACATCAATAAAGACACTAAGGGATGACACAACATAACAGAAGATGTAGACAGAGGATGCAGGGGGACACAGAGGGCAAATACTGCAATTAAAAACAATAAACCAAATCGGGGGGGACACAGAACACAAATGAACATTAAGCATCTGCACAGTCCCCAGCCGTGCCCAGAATCTGACAGAGCATTAAAACTGGAGTGGTGGCCCAGTTGGTAGAGCATCCACCCCACACTACTACTACACCTGGGAGGCAGGGGTTCAAATCCCGGCCGGGTCATGCTGAAGACCATATAAAAGTGGAACTTCCTGCTGTCCAGCTTGGTGCTCAGCAATAATGGAATGGAGGAGGGAAATCTGTGGCAGCGGCCCTCTGATTCTACACTTGGGGTGTGTGTGATTAACACAGTAGGTAGGTAAAACACAATCTCGTTCTACTGTACATGATTGGTTGTACAGTTGAATGACAATAAAGGGTGATTTAAAATAAGAGCTCATACTGTTAGTCAGTGTTTTAACATTAAATCGAGACAGAAGAATACAACTAGGAAAATACTGGTCCCTATGAAGGGTGAGAATATGTATGGGTACATAATCATATCATGTAGGATAACTAAGTAGACGGTTGTGCTGTTTCATTCCATCTAGCTACAATGCTCCACGCTGTGTGTGTTTATATATTTACATATTTATTCCATCTAGCAACAATGCTCCGCACTGTGTGTTTATATAGTTACATATTTATTCCATCTAGCAACAATGCTCCACACTGTGTGTTTATATATTTACATATTTATTCCATCTAGCCACAATGCTCCGCACTGTGTGTTTGTATACTCATATATTTATTCCGTCTAGCTACAATGCTCCGCACTGTGTGTCTATATACAGTGATCCCTCACTTATCGCGGTTAATGGGTTCCAGAACCGACCGCGAAAAGTGAAAAACCGCGAAGTAGCGTCACCCCTAATGACGTCACCCATAAATAATACGTACGTTCATTCTCTCACTCTCTCTCTCATATGATACGTGTGTGTGTGTGTGTGTAAGTGTACATACATACGTAGATGTAAATAAAGTGTACATAAATATGTTTTTAGAACTCTTTTATTTTTATAACAAGATACGTAACTCAAGATGAAGATGATTTACTGCACAGGTTAATGAGAGCTTTACTGCTCCTCAGGTGACGCCTCATCGTCAAGTGCTAGAGGCGCAGGATCGTCGAGGGCAGCTGCAGGAGGCGGCGTAGTGGCTCGACGGCAAGACTATTTCGCACAAAAAGGCACAAGAGAACAGCGAAAAGTGCCACTAAGCAACACGAGCGATAAAGAACAATAAATGCGGTCTTCCTTCGCTGGGTATGGGCGCTGCGCAGGGAGAGAAGCTGGGTAAAACGTCTCGGCCAATCAGCTTGCGAGATTCCAGAGCGGTGAAGAGGTGGGCGGAGAGGAGTGGAGCGGTGGTCAGAGAGGTGGATTTTGAGTTGTGCGGGCTCTCCGTGTTGATACCTGATATTCTAATGTAGTCTCCCTGCCTTCTGCTAGTGCCCGCCCATTTTTTCTCAATTTTGAATTTTTGATGAATATTTTTGAAAAATCCGCGATGCACTGAGGGCGCGAAAGGTGAAGCACGAAGTAGCGAGGGATCACTGTATATATTTATATTTATATGTACATATGTATACTCGCTGCTCTTGTTTTTCTCTTGCCTTCTCATTGTTGCTCTGAGTGTTGCTATCCCTGTGCTGTTGCAATCCTGGAATTTCCCCATTGTGGGACTAATAAAGGCTTATCTTATCTTATCTTATCTTATCTTAAGAAGTCCCACGTTTCTGATGTTTACCTGCTAGATTCATCACACAGTGAGACAAAGGAGCTCTGTCTCCTATATTTAGATTTATCAAACATTTTCCAGTAAACCTGACTTAAAATTTCCCCTGTGGTGGCCACACATATGTGACCTATTTTGTGACTCACATTTTAGATCAGAACAAAGACAGAGCTTCCTTGGAGATAACAGGAAGCTGCAAGGATGCTAGCTTTGGTATGCAGAGCTTGATACTGTGGGGGTGTTATTCGAGGATTAAGGAGGAGATGCATGGTAGACTGTGGGGGTGATATCAGAGAGAGGAGATGCATTGTTACTGCCGATTATAATGCAGTGTGATTTGTGATGCATGTGACTTGTAATACTCTCTTTCTTCTTTGAGATGTTGGTGAATGTGAATAAAGCTGACTTGAGAGAACCCTGTCTCGTCATTTCCACATTCCCACACACACCCAAGACGTAGCATGCAGCGAGAGGAGACTTCCCCCGGGCCAGCCTCGTCAGGAGCCCCCAGCCAAGCAAATGCCGCTACAGTCCAGCTACCGGACTTCTGGCAGAACAATCCGCGCTCCTGGTTCAATGCGATTGAGGCACAGTTCAACCTCCAGGGGATATCGGTAGATGCCACAAAATTCTACCACGTGGTCGCAAAACTGGACAACAACACAGCCCAGCATGTGGAGAGCCTGATCGACCAGCCGCCGGACAGCGACAAATACGACGCGTTGAAGGCTGCACTCATCCAGCACTTCACCCCCTCAGTTGAGGAGCGAGCAGAGAGGCTCCTGGTGCTTACTGAGTTGGAAAATGACATGCCCGTGAACCTTATGGAGAAGTTGTTGAGGTTGAAAGACTCTGACGATGATCACTTCATTTTCACCCACCTCTTCCTCAGGACCCTACCGTCAGCGGCGAGAGTGACCCTGGCCAGTTCGCCACTGTTGGCCCAACGGGACTACCGCGCGCTGGCCTGGGAGGTGCAGCGAATTGTCAACGCCAGCAGACAGCGCGCGGCCACGGCCGCTGCAGCGGAACTCGGCGCGATGACCGGAGATGGCAGGGGGCCAGGGGCAGCAGTACCAGACTCACCGACGACGGCGGCGGCAGGGGCCAGGGAACGTGGATCAGACGTCCTTTGTTTCTACCATCGCCGCTTCGCAGAGAGGGTACGCAAATGTGTACCACCGTGCCAGTTCAGGCATTTGGGAAACGCCAAGACCGGGGGTCGGTAGCAGCCGCGGCCCTCGGGGAGGAGAACAAGCTGCTCTACTTGTTGGACGCACGCTCGGGGAGGCATTTCCTCATGGACACAGGCTCCCAGTTGAGTTTCATCACACCTTCCTACACGGACAGGCTAGCAGGTTCAGGAGGTCCCGGGATGGAAGCAGCGAACAACTTGGAGATTAAGACCTTTGGTGAGAAGACTCTGCTTCTATCTTTACACGGCCATACATTTGAGTGGACTTTTGTTGTGGCAGCAGTGAATTTCAATATGTTGGGGGCTGATTTTTTGTGCTCACATGGTTTGTTGGTTGATCTCGCTAACAGGCGCCTGGTTAATGCACTTTCTTTTGATTCTATTCCCTGTACAGCGCGAGTGGCCACGCCAACAGCACAAGCCAACGTCACAGCTGCAAGCGGTAAGTTCCACACACTGCTCACTCAGTTCCCAGCACTCACGGTCCCCACATTTTCGGCAACAGTCGCTAAACACGGGGTGGAACACTTTATTACCACTACCGGACCGCCCGTTTTTGCAAAAGCTCAGTGCTTGGGCGCAGCTAAACTGGCCATAGCGCGCGAGGAGTTCGCCAACCTGGAGAGGTTGGGCATTATCAGGCGTTCAAACAGTCCGTGGGCTTCCCCACTACACATGGTCCCGAAAGCTGATGGATCATGGCGACCTTGCGGGGATTTCCACAGGTTAAACAACGCTACAGCGCAGGACCGCTACCCAATTCCGCATATCCAAGATTTTTCTGTTCATTTGGCAGGGGCTCGTGTTTTTTCTAAGATAGATTTGGTCCGCGGTTACCACCAAGTCCCAGTGCGCGCTAAGGACATACCCAAAACAGCGGTAATAACTCCATTTGGCCTATTCGAGTTTTTACACATGCCATTCGGGCTTAAAGGGGCTTCACAGACCTTCCAACGCATGATGGACGCGGTGCTTCGCGATCTTCCTTTCGTGTTCGTCTACTTGGACGATATTTTGGTAGCCAACGCGTCCGAAGACGAACACGAAAAACACCTGGCCACAGTTTTCCGAAGGTTGGGAGATCACGGGCTAATAATCAACCCAGCGAAGTGTCAGTTCGGGGTGGCGCAGATCGATTTTTTAGGACACTGCGTCTCCCCCGAAGGAGCAGTTCCGCTTCCTGACAAAATGCGCGCGGTGGCAGATTTCCCCCGGCCGCAGACGGTCAGGGCGTTACAGGAGTTTTTGGGAATGGTGAATTTTTATAACCGTTTTCTCCCCCGCGCGGCGCAACTCATGCAGCCGCTGTATGCCGCGCTCAAAAAAAAGAAACCCGCGGATAAGGTCGAGTGGTCCCTGGAGCGGGACCAAGCGTTCTCGGAGGTGAAAGCAGCCTTGGCAAAGGCTGCGTTGTTGGCACACCCAGACCCAACGGCCCGCATAGCGCTCACTACTGACGCGTCAGATGTGGCCATAGGGGCGGTCGTGGAGCAACATGTAGCCGGGGTTTGGCAGCCCTTCGCCTTTTTCAGCAGGACCTTGCGCGATAGCGAACGTAAATACAACACATTCGACAGGGAGCTGCTGGCTCTCCATTTGGCCATCCGCCACTTTCAGTTCTGGCTGGAAGGACGCCGTTTCACCACGTTCGTTGACCACAAACCGCTAACATTCGAGATGGCCAAGGTTTCCGAACTGTGGTCAGGCCGGCAGCAAAGACAGCTGGCCGCGATATCAGAGTTTACCACGGATATTCAGCATGTGGCGGGCAAACTGAATGTAGTGGCAGATTGCCTCTCGCGCGCCGTGGCAGCCCCAGTCAGCGTAGGAGTAGATTACGCAACCATGGCCGCGGAGCAGGTTAGTGACGCGGATGTGTGCGCGCTCCAGTCTGGACCAACAGGGTTAAGGCTGGAGAGCAGGGTGCTGCAAGACGGTATGCCCCCCCTAATCTGCGATGTCTCCACTGGACGGCCACGTCCAGTAGTACCGGCTACGTGGCGCTGCCGCGTTTTTGACTCGATTCATTCTTTGGCGCACCCGGGAGTGCGCACGTCGGTCAAAATGGTAGGGGAGAAATTTGTGTGGCCGAGTCTTCGCAAACAAGTTAAGGAGTGGGCAGCAGCCTGCACGGCGTGTCAACGAGCCAAAGTACACAGGCACACGAGGGCTCCTTTGGAGCCGTTTCACATTCCGGCCAAGAGGTTCGATCACGTTCATGTGGACCTCGTGGGACCCCTTCCACCGTCGCAGGGGTGCACACACCTTCTGACAATGGTGGACCGCACCACGCGCTGGCCTGAAGCGGTTCCGCTGGCATCAACCACGGCCGAAGAGGTAGCGCGCGCATTTTTAACAGCTTGGGTGGCGCGTTTCGGAGTTCCATCGGACATTACGTCCGACAGAGGCCCCCAATTTGTGTCCGAACTTTTGTCGACTATGGCCCGCAGCCTGGGTGTCACAATTCACCGCACAACCGCGTACAATCCCCAGGCTAACGGGTTATGTGAACGTTTTCATAGGTCATTGAAAATGGCTCTCAGAGCGTCACTGACAGATGCAAATTGGGTAGACAAGTTACCGTGGATTTTATTGGGGTTGCGTTCTGCGCCTAAAGAGGACTTAGAAGCCTCCCCAGCGGAGCTCGTGTTTGCGCACCCACTTCGGCTGCCTGGGGAGTTTCTCCCAGATAACCCGGCGCCAGACACCTCCCCGTTGCAGCTGTTGCGGAGTAACATAGAATCAAGCACGCTGCCTGGCCCCGTGCACCACAGTTTTCCATGCATTTTTGTGCCTAAAGCATTGAAGAACGCAGAGTTTGTTTTTGTCAGACACGATGCGCATCGACGGGGGGCTTCACAGAGTAATGTTTCCCCAGAACACCCGCAGGGATTGACAAAGGGTTTCCACCCCCAGATGGCAAACCCCCAACGTGACAGCGCAGCGGAGACGTTGAATCCCAGCTACAGCAGATACGGCAGGAGACTGAAGCCTAGACAGCATGCGGACTGATGTGTATTGATTCTATCACGGCATGCATGTTGTTATTCTCTTGTTTGTCTAAAATGTTGGGGGGGCTGGTGCGGTGGCCACACATATGTGACCTATTTTGTGACTCACATTTTAGATCAGAACAAAGACAGAGCTTCCTTGGAGAAAACAGGAAGCTGCAAGGATGTTAGCTTTGGTATGCAGAGCTTGAGACTGTGGGGGTGTTATTAAAGGATTAAGGAGGAGATGCATGGTAGACTGTGGGGGTGATATCAGAGAGAGGAGATGCATTGTTACTGCCGATTATAATGCAATGTGATTTGTGATGCATGTGACTTGTGAACTGTGAGCGTCCTGGTATTTAAGGACGAGAGTTCCCTGTAATACTCTCTTTCTTCTTTGAGATGTTGGTGAATGTGAATAAAGCTGACTTGAGAGAACCCTGTCTCGTCATTTCCACATTTCCACACCCCCATAAAAAGAAAGCACTACTGCCAAACTGAAGTAAAAGAATTGTTACTTTATGAAATCAATTACTGAAATTTATGTATGAGTAGACCCCAAGGTTTCTTTTGTTACCAAGGTGTCATGCAAGAAACATGTCATGACAGGTAAATGCCAAGAGCTCTCTCAATTGGGCTGCATGGTGGCGCAGTGGTTAGCACTGCAGCAGCACAGTTTACCCTTGGCCGGGGGATTGTGGGGATCGTGGGATTGTGGGTTCGATTCCAGCCCCCGACCAACAGTGATCTTGTGAAGTTTGCATGTTCTCCCCGTGTTTGCGTGGGTTTACTCCGGGATTTCTCTGGTTTCCTCCCACATGCCGAAAACATGCAGGTTAGGTTAATTGGAGACTCTAAAGCGGCCCTACGTGTGAGTGTGTGTGTGAATGGTTAAGGGATAGCGCCGTATCGTGGCTGCTTCATCCATCCAGGTGGTGGATGCCCTCAATTTCCCCTCTGGGGATCAATAAAGTATACTAAATCTAAAAAAAAAAAAAAAAAAAAATCATTCATAGCCTGATTGTTGCCAAAAACATTGATAGATTTGGTTTCCAGAAAAACATAACGACTTCTGAATAATCCAGTCAGCACCACTAGGGGACATTATCCACAAGTGGAAGGGACATCCCTATACCATCAACCGGCCAGGTACAGGAGCTCCTTACAAATATCTGACCAGGGAGTCAGAAGAGCAACCCAAGAGCCACGCACAGCCAGGAAAGAGCTCCAGAAAGACTTGGAGACAGGAGGTACAAGTGTGACAGAGAAATCAATTGGCAATGCACTCCACCATCATACTCTGTCCTCACAAGACACCATTATTAAAGACAAGGTAGGTTGAAGCTTGTTTAAAGCTTGCTAAGCAGCAACTGGAAAAAAATCTATGAAAGACTGGGTGAATGCACTGTGGTCAGTTGAGACAAAAATAGAACTTTTTGGCTGTCATACTACCAGTATGAGATTTGAGGGGGGATGCCATCCCACTTGTTAGCAAAATGACCCAAAAGCATCCCTCTTGTTAACCTGCCACCCTCCTTCCCCATTCATAGGTTTAAATCAAGGGAGGTCGAGAGGGTGCAAGATCATGCAAGATTGTTTGATCATCTCTACCTTTGTAACGGGGAAGAGGTCGACCCCTTTAAAATGGAAGAAACAAAATTCCCCTACCAACAAACACTTTAAACGTGAGGATGTTTTTCATCTATCTATAAATGCAACAAATCGCTGTCTGTGTGTACCTCAGATATCTCAAACCATTCATCAGATTTTATGTGCTTTGCTGAGGTTATGAGGGTGTGCATCCCAGAGTATGGAGTTGTTCAGTCAAAATATGTCATTTTTATCAATAAAAGTTTAGTCACCACTCCGTTTCCTCCTGCTCTGGCTTCTAAAAGTGTGGGCAGGGTTTCAGATTGAGTCCGTATTGATTGGTTATTACGCGGCATCACGACCAGTCACCAGAGCACTCCGTAAACAAAACAAGGAAGTGAAAGCGACAAATTTCACCAGAAAAGAGAATACTGAAGATTTAATGCTTAAAAAATGACACTATAATGTTGCCATGATTGTGTAGCTCTAAAGGATAATTTGGCATATATGGTGAACGTGAGGTGTGCGGGTGCACTGGGGGGAGGGGGAGCGAATGCATCTTTCCATTGACTTTATATGCATCCGCACCTTGTGAAAAATTTGCTTTGCGTTTGGTCTGAATGCACCTTAAGAGAGTGAAAATCAGATTTTTCATATAATGTCACGATCCTCCTCGTGCACTTTTATGCAGTGCATCGAGGAGTGAGGAAAGATGGATTTAGGCGCAAGTTACACCACAAATACATTTATTAACAAAAGGGAAAACGGTTCCAAAAATACAGACATACAAAAAGGTTACAGGGTCCACTAAAGGGCTCACACAATTGGACGTGCAGCAGGCAGACCACAGTGCACAGTGGCCACAAGACAAACAGTATACAATAACAAAATAGCTCGGGTTAACTTAGAGTCCTCCAGGACGCTCAACAGACTGCAGGAGCATTCACATAGAGGGGAGCAGTCTCTGCTGAAGCGGGCATGTGGAGAAGAGCAGTCTCTGCTGGAGCGTGCATGTGGAGAGGAGAAGCAGTTACTGCTGGAGCATGCACGTGGAGAGGAGCAGTCTCTACAGGATGGTGCACATGAGGAGAAGCAGTCACTGCTGGAGAATGCACGTAGAGAGGGGCTGTAGCAGCGGGTGAGCGCACCTCCTCAATCATGGAACCAGATGAGGTAGAGATGACCTTGGGAATACAAGGAGTAGAGATGAGTAGTGGAATACATATGGAGACGGCAGCAGAAACAAATGGCAGTCGCTCAGTGACAGTTGACAGCTGCCACTGAGACACCTCGTCTGGAGCAAAGCAATATACATCACTCAACGTGAATAAAGAAAAAGGAGCATGTACTTGCCTTGCCCCACATTCCACTGCCACTGAAGCCGAAGCCCTCTGGATGATGGTGGAGCTGGCTTGAAGATAAGCAGGGGCGGGTGTTGGAACGAGAGAATCGGCGGTGAAGGCCCTCGGGAGCTCGACTGGATATGAGCTGGGAGATGCAGCTGTGGACACCCATGGTTATTCGGCTGGAGACATCCACAGATCCACGGCTGGGGAAGCAGGCATGGGGACCACCAAAGATTCAGCAGTGGGACACACCGAAGGATCAGCTGCACTCCAGAAAATCAGTCTTGACAGCTCGAGAGCGGCGCCTTCTCGATCCTCCCTTGTGCTCAGGCTCCCCAAACGCTAACCAACTGCTGCCGAAATCCCTCAGCTCCACAGGATAAACAGACAAGGTCAGGCCGTCCGGCTCCGACAAGGAGGAGGTGGGTGGTGGTGTAGTTGGGAGCGTCGAGTGGAGTGGCATCACCCGGAGTCTTCCTTCCACCCAGTTCCCCCGCGTAATGAGTTATTTAAAAAATATTTTTTTATTTCAATATAAAAACCATCTCAAAAGTGGCAAATTTATGCAAAAATGATTCAAATTTAGGAGGAATAAATAAAAGTAGTAGAATTAAAAGAGAAAAGGCACAAATTTTTGAGAAAAACTTTCCTATTTGGGCAGGAATCATCAAGTATTAAGGCACAATGACATGTTTTTTTTCTGTCATTTCTCTGCAGCTGATAGAGGGCTTGTTGGAGACTGGAGCAGTGACCACCGGGGCTGGTGGAGTCTTCACTACTGTTAGCAGTGACATCACAGTAAGGGTTTGTGGGGCAGCTGGAACAGTGGAATGATGAAGGAGTTGTGGTGGGATGAAGATTAAGCTGTCAGAGTAAAATGGAACACAGTATTGTGTAGAAATAGTTAAATGACTCTGACACCAAACTAAATTGTTTCTACAGAAGTTTTTGACCTCTTAAATGACAACATGGACGTGTTGGTGTTACAGGACAGGTGGGTGTGACATATTCATTGAATTAGGATGTTTTGGTTAATTTTTGAGACTCATATTCATACCAAAGTTATTCTGAGAACAGTACATGTGGTCTGTCATCACATGCAGTAGAGGTTCTGGTACACATGTCACTGGCCCTGGTTACATGGTCACAATAAACCGATCACTGGGAATAAACAGATAATGGTTTTGTTGTGTTTACATGCACTGATAAAATGGATTATTGGAGGGTTAACCACTTGAGTTAATGACAATAGTTTTATGGCCACTTGAATAATCGGAAAACTCCATAAATCCAGTCATAACCAGTTTATTTGTGTCCATGTAACCATGGTTACTGTTGGACTCTTCCTCGTCTTGTGTTTGGGAGCACAGAATCAGTCCTCGGTCTGGGTTTGTCAGTTTTGGTTCTTGTGAATTTCTCCATCTTAAAATGGGCTTGCACATTGATTCATTTTAATTTCCTCATTAATATCATTGTTTTACTTCAACATACTGTAAAAATATCAGAATTTATGTGGATTCATAAATGTTTGAGCTTGGAGATGGAAATGTGTTGTGGAAATAAAGGTACTGCATAAAGTTTTCTGTTGTTGTACTCTTTCATTAAAGTAATGTTTCTGCAAACTTGTTTCCAACATCTTTTCTCCTTTCTGTGTGTGCTGGAACCCAAACATCTGGATTACTTTCTCAGCTTGATTTGCGCACCCATAAGCTGCACAGATAGTCATGCTGAAAACCTTATGTCCGTAACTGAGAACCAAGGATGAGGCCGGAGGTATAGCAGAACACGACTTTATTGGTTGACTGACTGTACAGTACAGACGCTCCCGTCAGGAAGAGGTGAGGTCAAAGAGACCATCCCTCTTCCGCACAGCCCTCTTATACTCTGGGTGGCGGTGGTACCGGAAAGGTGGAGCCACCACCCGTGTCACATCATAATAAGTCCTAAGAACAACACAACCCACCACCACCCACCACCACCACCACCTTCAAAATGGTCCAAAACATACACACAATTAAAACCCATCCCAATCTGGAACCCGAAACACGCACTAACTCAGACAGAAATACTTGAGGCCTAACCATGCATACAAAACAACTAAAGCTAGGGGGGAACAGCTGGACTACTATTCCACCCCGACACGACCAGACAGATTATTCTGCCATCTCTGCTACAATATAGTCCATTAAACAAAAAAACTGATGTGTTCCTAAAATAAGATATAAAACAATCCCTTAATAGGACATATATATAAACGGGTTATCTCCCAGTCCAACATCATGGAATAAACACATTGCCCCAACTACCAGTAAGTCCCAGTAGAGAAACAATGCCCTGGAAACCCATCAGGCAGATCCCGTCCAGAGCATCTTCTTTTCTTCATGCCTGGAGATGACCCACGTCGAAGCCCAGACACCTCCTTCTCGTCACTGGTGCGCCGCAGTGCGTTGGGAAGTCTCCATGAGCCGTCAGACAGCTGGAGGTAGCCAACCTCCCAAACAGCCACCACCTGCAGCCGCCCCTGGTCCTCCTGTTGTTCGCACTTGCCGTGAACCCCTCTCAACCGGGCCTCCTCTCTGGGTCGGACCACATCAGCGACGCCCAGAGGAGCCTGACTCGGCTTCCAGTGTCCCTGAGTGGCATGTTGGTTCACTGTACCAGCTGGTCCGGCCCCGCTTGCTTTCATTTTCGATGCCGGCGAAGCCGTTGTGACCCCTTGCTTCTTGGTACCTCCAAGCCGAACTCCAGAAACAGAATTCTGCTTCCGCCCTTCAGAGAGAGCAGTCGCCTTTTCTTTTGCTCCCTCCTTCACCCTCCCTCCCTCCCTAACTGACTGAATCCCAGCTTGCTGCTGTCTGTGTCTGCGTCGCTCTTTTGCTGCTGATTCTTGATCCAAACGGAAATTATGGATTTAATAAGCTGGGCTTTGAACGCAATTGACACAGTTTTTTCAACTAGGAAATCGGGCCCGGGGGAGCCCACTTGTCCCGCAGGTACTGCTGCTGCGGGTTATGTAAGGGACACACATAATTGGAAGCTCATGTGTCTGTGCGATCTCTCAATTGAAGATGCGGAAGACTTATACCTATTCGGCGTTACGGTCTCAGGACTTCTACTGATTGGCTTTGGGATAGTCCTGGTGTATCGAAAATTGAAGAAGATGGACAGAGCTTATCAAAATGCTGACCCCGCGAAGCTCTTTCATCAATTTGACCAGCTGGGGAGAACTCTGATCGCGGCCAATGGTGAACTGAATAGAAAGATTGGTAACATCGGCCCTAGGAGCTCTACAGGAAAAGATTTTAAAGCCTGGCAACGATGGGAATTATGGAGCACTGGATGCATAAGAGTTGAAAGTTTTTCTCTGAGTGTCTGTGCTATTCGACCTTGTTTCGGCGCCCCTCAGCTTCACTCCTCCAGGATGAATGATAAGCAGCAGAATTGTTTGGCTTTCTTTCATAAACATCTGGTGCACGGCAATCTGAACTCTCAAGGACAGCAACATGAGACTGGCTCAGAAAATTCCATCTGCCATGTTCCAAGGACATGCCCTTCTGAGCTTCAGTCACTAAGACATAACATCTCCGCTGAGGGAGGATTTTTGCTGTCTCCAGTTACTGATAAACACCCACCTGCGTTCAACATACACAAACACACTGATTCATTTATACTGAGATTCACATCCATTCACTGACTCTCTCTGACTTTGGACTTTGGTTTTTGTGGTTGATTGTCTGCTCTGAGCCATTGAGAGATTTTTTTTTCATTGTAATCATAATCTGCTTAAATATTCATAAGCTGTATTCTGATAACAAAGTTTTTTTTCTCTCCCCCCCCATTGTGTCGTTCCCCTCTCCCTTTCCCCCTCTTCTCTTATCTATCACTGTTTGATGAGGCGCCTTGTTTACGGCTGCCGTGTCGTTGTGTTGCGCTTACACGCGCGCCAATGTCAAGTCAAATTCCTCGTGTGTTTTTCTACATGCTTGGCAATAAAGTTCATTCTGATTCTGATTCTGATTCAGAATGGGCCATCCACTCGGCTCCACCCGCCATCAGGGGCGTCCCACCGTGCCACGCAGTTCCGTCAGCTAGGGTAACTTGGGCTCTGGCACCGGAACCCTCCCGCGATGGCCTGGGTGGAGTTAGACCTGCTCATCTTCCAGAATACTAGGCCAAGGCTCATCCCATACAGCATCGTCCAAAACTTGCGGAATCGGCTGGGGCCACAAACCACGGCCCAACCACTACTCTCGTGATAGTGAAGCCCTGTCCATAAAAAAGGTCACAGCCTATAATATTCTCACCATTGGCAGTCGCCACAAACCTCAGGCTGGACACCTTTGCCAAGTTTTACTGGGCCGTCAGTTCCAGCGACCCTACTGTGGCCAACCTCTTTCCACCATACCCACACAGCGGTGCTGAATGACCTCTCATTCGGTAATATGGGAAGAAACTCCTCACGGAAGGCCAGTTCAACACGGACCTCACCGCGCCTGTGTCAGTAAGCAGCAGTACCTCCACCCCGTCCAATTTCACCACACAGTACACATGACCATTAGTGCTCGGGGAGACGGTGTGGATGACCATTGGAGTGGTAGCGGGGGAATCCACTTGGCCAAGAGACCACCCCTCCTGCATGCAGGCCTTTTATACTCACAGGTGGTGGCGTGACCGAAAGGTGGAGCCACCACCCCATGCCACACAAACAGAACCCAGAACATATAAATAACTATATAACAGTGCACATCCAAGTTCAGATACACGTTCAGACGGCACCAAACAAACCAAACAGTGGTCGTGTGAATGCGCCCTAAAAGTCATTTATTTAGTTATCTATAAGATAAGTTAAGATAAACTTTATTGTCCCTCAAGGGGAAATGTGTCTTGGGCTTATCACCCATGCTGCAACCACACAATCCACACATACACAATGGATGCAGTACATAAGATCCTTCATTAAATATATAAATGAAATAAAACCCGATAAACAATACAAGTACATACATAAATAAATATATAAAAGCAGTCACTAAGAACAGGAGTTATAAGTGTCCCTGACCTATCTATTTGAGTTTAAAAGTTTTACTGACGTCAGGATAAATGAGTTCTTATATCTATTGAACCTGCACTTGGGGACTCTGTATCTCCTCCCTGAGGGTGTCATGGTTCGAGCGCCGATCTTGTCCGCGCTCGAGACATGCATCATCTTCACCAGGTTTGACAGCAGAGTGTACCTTCTGGCTCCCCGGGCTTTTATTGTGACAGCGCTCGGAGGGGTTTCCTGCTGTCAAGTCTGACAGCTGTGCTGCATTTCGGCTCATCAGCAGCTCTCCATTTAAGAGGGCTCTGGGAGCAGAATATTGCGGCAGTCTCGTCAACGATTGCTCGTCTAAGAATTCTCCTTGCCAGACGTTGAGCGAGCGTTCCTCGGCTCAGACGTCAACTATTCCTTCATGGTCTGACATATCGACCATCCCTGGGTTATGATTGTAAGTGTGCTTCTTGTTTGCCTCACGGTCACGTGTATGTAGTATTGTACGTTTTAGCCCACCGTGGCTCATTGTTTTGTGTTTTCTTTTGTTAACAATAAACTGTGCAAACTTCACCGGTGTCTTTTGGCATCTTATGGTGGCTCGCGAGGGCCACCCCATGACAGTAGACTGCTGCCAGGCTGAGACGCCAGTCCCGGTGAGTTCTGCTTAAAGTGGACATTTGTTTTCCCTGTCTGGGTACCTGCACGTTGGGAGGTGATGTCGTCTTTCAGGAGCCGCGTTCGGAGCCTGGGCTACGAGCTAGCGGAGGCCCTGGACTACGTACTGTAGATGGAACGCTCTTCTCTGCTACGCTCTACGACACCCCCAACGATATACGCCGGCACCTGGGCTATGCTGAGAGTATTCTTAATAACCTTCCTCGCTAATTCGACCACCCGGAAGTTACGACGAGGAGGGCAGATATCGCTGCCCAACGCGAGTTACTCCGTGGGCTGAAGGGAAACTCTGGCAGGAGGCCGAAGAGGAGGCATCGTCGCTCCTCGTTTCGGGATCCCATTCCTGTCCCTGATCCAGTCCAGGAGTTCACACCATCCAGGGCTCATCCCCGAACGAGCATGACGTCAGTCGGGAATCCCCCAGAGAGGCTGCAGCTGACAGCAATCTCTATCTGGGACCGAGTGGCTGCAGCTCGCTCCACCGGTCACCCCACACAAATCATTAAGCACGTGATGGCGGCTGTCAGGCTGGTTGAGAGGAACCCCGAGCTGAGTGACTATCCGGAGTACGCTGACTTGCTCACCTCCGTTTCTGCTCAAGAGCGGCATTTCCCGGACCTCATCTTCGCCTCGCCATCAGCTAGAAGACATCGGCGCCATGCTCAAAGCGAACCTCAGCAAGACCCCTGTCTGAATCCGCTTCCGGCGAAGCCCGTTAGCGGACCTTCGCGAGCGGCTCCTCCTCGTCCTTCCAGGGGGCCCTCTGTTACCATCCAGTGGGGAAAGGGAGGAACAACGTCCCCTACAGCAGGCACCATCCATCCTCCAGGAAACAGGCAAGTGCAAGTTCATTCTTCTCATCATAGTGGTGATTTGCCTTGTCTGACTCCTGGGGGCAGAATTTGGGGTTCGCAGTTCCCCGAGCTCCCACCACCTGCTGTAGCTCTTATCACTAAACCTGCTGCCTCTGTATCTCCCTCCGCTGAGCGGTCCATGACGCCAGGCCTACGTCGCTGGACGAGGAGGGGGCCTGCGGTTCTGGAGAGCCGGTTCCAGCCCCGCAACCACATCATGGGCAGAGGAGGAGAGCGGACTGCAGCTTGGAGCCTGCGCCAACGATGAAGCATTCCTGGGTCTCCACAGTGGAGCAGTTCGAGCCAGCGGGCTGAGGGTCCCCTGCCACCACGCCGCGCGGGTTATCGGCATGGACGTCAGCACCGGAGGGTCCTCAGACTGCAGAGACCATCATGCCGGCTGCGGAACCCGTGGTGGCCGAGTGGGAGCCTGATGACGAACTTCTTCGTCCTGAGCCTGGATCGACGAAGTCCTGGACGATGACAGAACCTGAGTGCTGGCAAGAGCTCTACTTTGTTTTTCTCCTTTCTATCTTGGAGCATTTCTGCCTGCCTCTCGGGGAGGCGAGTCAGGGGCAGCCGTCTGCTGCACCCAAGCTTGTCTCGCTGGGCTCTGTCGCTATCGGTGATTCTGATCCCGGTTCTTTCTCGTCTTCTGAGCCTTCTTCCAGAGTCACCGGTGCGGAGCCAGAATCATTATTTAGTGTATGATTTGCAGACAGATTATTGCTTGTTCACCAGAAATGTCCTGATGATTTAATATCATACAGTTTAAATTCATTTCACTGCTTTTCAACAGTGAATCAGAGCTGATCGACAGTCTCACAGCAGAAAACAAAATGAAAAAGAAAAAACTTCCTGCTATACAAACATTTCAGAAAGTTTCTGGTTTCTCTCGTAAAATCTGGCACATGTACAATAAAAGGTTTCACTTTTGCATGAAACCTTTTACAGATTTCCTCATATCTGTCCCAGTTTCATGAGAACAGTCAACTCAGCTGTTGTTAAAGCATCACGAATGGGGAAAATAGGCTCTGTAGAAGAAGTGGATGCAGCATTACTGTCACTATCATGAAGGGATCATCTGAGAAATACTGTATGCAGGCTGACTGGTAACCTGGCACCAGGAAGTGTATTTCTTTTATATTATGTTCTTTCCTTGTTGGTAAGCTCAGGGACAGGTTGGTGACCTCTCCCTTTGGTAAAATGTCGTTTGAACATGGTAACGCACAGAGCTACCAGAGGACTGACCCCCCACTGTATCTTTCACTACTTACAGTAGCTGTGTGGCCTAGGGTCAGAGCAATGGAGATAGGCACCGCCCCCATACACCACATGGTGTCCCACATGCTGTGGAAGGGAATTAACTTAACTCTTTCCTTGTTGGTAATGTGACCTTGTGGAGTGTGTCAAATAAGAGGCAGATTCATGGCAGATGGTTTATTACACACTTCACAACTCTCAAGCACAGAACAGACTGAATCATTTCCACAAGCCCTCTGCTTTTTCCCCAGTCACTCTTCACAAGTTTCATGGCACTTCTGAACACACAGCATGACATTTACATTACACTGCATTCAACCCTAACCCAGGGCGGCGCGGTGACGGAGTGGTTAGCACTGCGGCAGCACAGCAACTCACCCTTGGCCGGGGGATCCTGAGTTCGATCCCAGCCCCAGACCAACAGTGATCTGTGTGGAGTTTGCATGTTCTCCCCGTGTCTGCGTGGGTTTACTCCGGGATTTCTCCGGTTTCCCCCCACATGCCAAAAACATGCAAGTTAGGTTAATTGGCATTAAACTGGGGATTCTAAATTGTCCTTAGGTATGACTGTGAGAGTGAATGGTTGTCTGTCTCTCTGTGTTGGCCCTGCGATGGACTGGCGATCAGTCCAGGGTGTACCCTGCCTCTCCCCTAAAGATGCTGGGATAGGCTCCAGCACCCCCGCGACCCGAAAAGGATTAAGCGGAAGAAGAAGATGAATGAATGAATGAATGAATGCATTCAACCCCCTATGTCCTTGACTCCTTCCTGCCATCTCGCCAGGAACTCCCTGGGCATTGTTCTCCTATGCTTATTCACTGTCTCTGTCTGAGATGCTAAATAATCTGACTCCCCCAAGGTCCCATACCGCCCTCCCAGCATCTTAGACAGAACAATAGAACATCAGTCCACATGTCGTTTTGGCTTCAGTCTCCTCCCATATCTGTTGCAACTGGGGTTTACCGCCTCCACGGCGCTGCTGTGCCGGTGGGGGGCTGTTGGGAGTGTGTCTGACTGCGGGTGGGCCGTGGCGAGGGGGGGGGGGGACCTCGCTCTGTCCATGAGGCTGCCCTGGTGAATCGTTTCCCTGGGGAGCTCTCCGTGGGGTCTTCCACGCTGAGGGGCCCTAGCCAACAGCACTTGCTCGTCCGCTGCTACAAAGGCGGGTTTGAGTCTGTCTATGCCAATTTTCTCCCGCCTACCCCCCAAGTCTAGAAAAAAATGCTTATCTCCTGTTTCCAACACTCTGAACGGTCCATTATAGGGTGGGCGCAATGTAGGACGGTGGGCGTCGTATCTGAGAAACACGAACTCCGTGCTCTTCAAAGTTTTAGGCAAGAAAACACGCGGAAAACAGTGGTGGGCAGGGCCTGGCAACGTGCCTGTGTTTGCGCTACACTGCAAAAACTGAGACGGGGAGCTGTCCGGTGCGGGATTATCTGGCAGAAATTCCCCAGGCAGCCGTAGGGGCTGCGCAAAAACCAGCTCTGCCGGGGAATCTTCCAGATCCTCTTTTGGCGCGGAGCGTAACCCCAATAAAGCCCACGGCAATCTGTCTACCCAATTTGCATCTGTCAGTGAAGCCCTGAGTGCTGCTTTCAGTGATCTATGAAAACGCTTGCATAACCCATTGGCCTGTGGGTTGTACGCGGTTGTGCGATGAATTGTAACCCCCAGACTGCGGGCCATCGTGGACCAGAGTTCGGAAACAAATCGAGGGCCCCTGTCGGACGTAATGTCCGACGGGACTCCAAAACGCGCCACCCATGCTGTTAAAAAAGCACGTGCTACGTCCGCGGACGTGGTTGCCTCCAGCAGGACTGTTTCTGGCCAGCGCGTGGTGCGGTCCACCACTGTCAGGAGGTGTGTGCACCCCTGTGATGGCAGGAGGTGGCCCACGAGGTCCACGTGAATGTGGTCGAACCTCTTAGTCGGTACCCGAAACGGCTCCAAGGGAGCCTTCGTGTGTCTGTGTACCTTGGCTCTTTGGCACGCCACGCAGGCTGCAGCCCACTCTTTCACTTATTTTCTTAGGCTCGGCCACACAAACTTCTCTCCCACCATTTTGACTGACGCGCGCACTCCTGTGTGCGCCAGAGTGTGAACTGACTCAAACACACGGCGGCGCCACGCAACCAGGGCCACCGAACGCGGGTGCCCCGTGGAGACATCGCAGATTAGGGGGGGCATGTCGTCTTGCAGCACCTTGCTCTCCAGCCTTAACCCTGTTGGTCCAGACTGGAGCGCGCGCACGTCTGCATCGCTAATCTGCTCCGCGGCCATGGCTGCGTAATCTATCTCCATGCTGGATCCCCCTATTGCCAGCATGGCGCATGAGAGGCAGTCCGCCACCACATTCAGTTTACCCAACACATGTTGAATATCGGTAGTATACTCTGAGATCGCGGCCAGCTGTCTCTGCTGCCGGTCCGACCACGGTTCTGAAACCTTGGCCATTGTGAACGTTAGTGGCTTGTGGTCCACGAACGTGGTGAAGTTGCGCCCTTCCAGCCAGAACTGGAAGTGGCGTATGGCCAGGTGGAGAGCCAGCAACTCTCTGTCGAACGTGCTGTATTTACGTTCGCTGTCGCGCAAGGTTCTGCTGAAAAAAGCGAGCGGCTGCCAAGAACCGGCGACGCGCTGCTCTACGACAGCCCCTATGGCCACGTCTGAAGCATCGGTGGTGAGTGCTATCCGGGCCACCAGGTCCGGATGCGCCAGCAGTGCGGCGTTTGCCAGGGCTGCTTTAACCTCCGAGAACACCCGCTTCCCGCTCCGGGGTCCATTCGACCCCATCCGTGGGTTTCTGTTTCTTGAGCGCGGCGTACAATGGCTGCATGAGCCGCGCCGCGTGGGGAAGGAAACGGTTATAAAAGTTCACCATCCCCAAAAATTCCTGCGGTGCCCTGACCGTCTGAGGCCGGGGAAAATCCGCCACGGCGCGCACTTTGTCGGGCAACGGGATCACTCCTTCCGGAGAGACACGGTGCCCCAAAGAATCAATCTCCGTCACGCCGAACTGGCATTTCGCTGGGTTGATTATTAACCCGTGCTCCTCCAACCTCCAGAAAACCGTCCTGAGGTGGGTTTCGTGTTTGTCTTCGGACGCACTGGCTACCAGGATATCGTCCAGGTAGACGAACACGAACGGGAGATCGCGCAGCACCGCATCCATCATGCGCTGGAATGTCTGTGCTGCTCCTTTTAACCTGAATGGCATGTGCAGGAACTTGAATAAACCGAACAGAGTTATTATCGCTGTTTTGGGTACGTCCTTTGTGCGCACTGGGACCTGGTGGTAACGGCGGACCAGGTCTATTTTGGAAAAAATGCGTGCTCCGGCGAGGTGAACCGAAAAATCCTGAATATGAGGAATCGGGTAACGGTTGTGCGCTGTGCCGTTGTTCAATCTGCGGATATCACCGCACGGTCGCCACGATCCCTCAGCCTTAGGGACCATGTGTAGCGGGGATGCCCATGGGCTGTTCGAACGCCTGATGATGCCCAACCTTTCCAGGTTGGCGAACTCCTCGCGTGCTATGGCCAGTTTAGTTGCGTCCAAGCGCCGAGGTCTTGCAAAAATGGGCGGCCCGGTGGTGGTGTTAAAGTGCTCCGCCCCATGTTTAGCGATGGCCGCCGAAAACGTCGGGACCGTGAGTGCTGGGAACTGAGTGAGCAGTGTGTGGAACTTACCGCCTGGAGCTGTGACGTTGGCCTGTGCTGTTGGCTGGGTCGCTCGAGTTATACAGGGGAGAGAGTCAAAGGACAGTGCATTAACCAGGTGCCTGTTAGCAACATCAACCAGTAAACCATGTGCACACAGAAAATCAGCCCCCAGGATATGGTAATTCAGTGTTGCTACGACAAAAGTCCACTCGTATGTACGGCCGTGTAGAGATAAGATCAGTGCCCTCTCACCAAAGGTCTTAATTTCCGAGCCGTTTGCTGCCAACATCCTGGGGCCGCTAGGTCCTGCCAGCCGGTCAGCGTAGGTCGGCAGGATGATGCTCCTCTGGGCTCCGGTGTCCAGGAGGAAACGCCTCCCCGAGCGCGCATCCGACATGTAGAGCAGCTTGTCCTCTTCACTGAGGGTCGCAGCTGCTGCCGACTGCCGGCCTTGGCGTTTTCCCGAGAGCTTGAATTGGCACGGTGGTGCACATCTGTGTGCGTTCTCTCCGAAGCGGCGGTGGTAGAAACACAGTGTGTCTCTCTGGCGCTCCTTGGCTTCCGCTGCTGTTACCATCGGTGGCTCCTCGCCTCCTCTGGTTGTCTCACTGGGCTCCGCCGCCGCCGCCGCATTGACTGTGATCGCCCTGGTGGTGAAGATGATCCTGTTTGCCTCCTGGGCTAGCGCACGGTAGTCACGCGAGGCCAGCAACGGCGAATTGGCCAGAACCGCTCTCGCCTCTGTTGGAAGGTTCCGGAGGAAAAGGTGGGCAAACAGAAAGTGCCCGTCGTCCGTGCCCATTAACGCCAGCATCTTCTCCAACAGGTCGATGGCCGAACCATCTCCTAACTCGGTTCCGTCTCAGGAGCCTCTCCGCTCTCTCACATTCCGAGAGCGTGTAGCGCCGGGTGAGCACAGCCTTGAGCGCCTCGTATTTGTTGCAGGCTGGTGGCTGATCGAGCAGGCTTGCTACCTGCTGAGCTGTGTGGGCATCCAGCGCTGCTACCACATGGTAGAATCTGGTGTCGTCTGCCGTTACTCCCCGGAGGGCGAACTGGGCCTCGGTGTGGTGGAACCAAGAGTGCGGGTTGTGCTGCCAGAAGTCTGGTAGCTTGACTGAAACTGCACACGCGTTGCTGGGGCTTCCCGACCGGGCCGGCTCCGGGGTTCTCGTCTCGTGTTCCATAATACGTCTTGGGTCACCAGTGTGGAGTGTGTTAAATAAGAGGCAGATTCATGGCAGACGGTTTATTACACACTTCACATCTCTCAAGCACAGAACAGACTGAATCATTTCCACAAGCCGTCTGCTTTTTCCCCAATCACTCTTCACAAGTTTCATGGCACTTCTGAACACACAGCATGACATTTACATTACACTGCATTCAACCCCCTATGTCCTTGACTCCTTCCTGCCATCTCGCCAGGAACTCCCTGGGCATTGTTCTCCTATGCTTATTCACTGTCTCTGTCTGAGATGCTAAATAATCTGACTCCCCCAAGGTCCCATAACCTCTCCATTCATCTTTCATTCATCTTCTTCCGCTTAATCCTTTTCGGGTCGCGGGGGGGCTGGAGCCTATCCCTGCATCTTTGGGCGAGAGGCAGGGTACACCCTGGACAGATCGCCAGTCCATCGCGGGGCCAACACAGAGAGACAGACAACCATTCACTCTCACAGTCATACCTAAGGACAATTTAGAATCCCCAGTTTTGATGCCAATTAACCTAACTTGCATGTTTTTGGCATGTGGGAGGAAACCGGAGAAATCCCAGAGTAAACCCACGAAGACAAGGGGAGAACATGCAAACTCCACACAGATCACTGTTGGTCGGGGGCTGGGATCGAACCCAGGATCCCCAGGCTAAGGGTGAGTTGCTGTGCTGCCGCAGTGCTAACCACTCCTCCACCGCGCCGCCCTTGTGACCTCTCCCTTTGGGAAAATGCTGTTTGAAGAAGCAATCTAACTCCTACAGTAACCAATGTGCATTTTAAAGTTGCATATTAAAGAGCCCCTGTTATGCTGGTAATTACAGCTAACTATTTCCAGTGGAGATGTCTTGTCCAGAGTATGATAAATAAACAATGTCTGTGAATAAATGAAAGGCAAGGCAAGTTTATTTGTATAGCACATTTCATGTACAAGACAATTCAAATGCTTTACATAGAGCATTAGCTCAAGTTGCAAAAGGAATACATAATAATTTACAAGCAAACTAAAAATTAAATTAAAGAGAAACAAAAACAAGCTAAAATAGAATACGACTGAATAAAAGTTACAGTACATTGTAGGCCACTAAAAGGCCATGGCAAGGAGAGTTTTTAACCTGGATTTAAAGCAGCTGAGAGTTTCAGCAGCCCTGATGCTTTCTGGGAGTTTGTTCCATATGTGAGGGGCATAAAAACTAAATGCTGCCTCACCATGTTTGGTTCTAACTCTGGGCACAGATAGTAGGCCTGACCCCGATGACCTGAGGGCTCTGAGTGGTTCATAATGGACTAGCAGATCTGAAATGTATTTTGGCCCTAAACCATTCAGAGCTTTATAAACCAACAGGAGTATTTTGAAATCTATTCTTTGAAGGGCAGGAAGCCAGTGTAAAGATCTGAGGACTGGAGTTATATGAGCCACTTTCTTGGTCTTAGTGAAGACTTGCGTTGCAGCATTCTGAACCAACTGCAGGTGTCTGATGGACTTTTTAGGGAGACCTGTGGGGACAGCATTACAGTAGTCCAGTTTACTGAAGATAAATGCATGGACAAGTTTTTCTAGATCCTGGTGAGACATCAGACTTTAATCCTCGCTATATTCTTTAAGTTATAATAGGCTGACTGCACTACTGTGGCTGTTAAAATTCAGGTGTGAGTCCAGAACCACACCCAGATTTCTTGCTTGGCTGTTGGTTTTTAGCATCATTGATTGACGCTGAGTACTAACTTTGAGTCTTCTTGGCTCCAAAAACTATTATTTCAGTTTTGTCTTCATTTAACTGAAGACAATTCTGGCACATCCACTCTTTAATTTGACCAGTGCATTTGATCAGGGTTTTAAGTGGACCATAGTCTCCTGGTGAGACAGTTATGGAAATTTATGTATCATCTGCATAATTATGGTAACATATTTTGTTGTGTTTTATGATTTGAGTTAGTGGGAGCATATAGATGCTGAAAAGCAAAGGTCCCAAAATGTAACCTTGGGGAACTCCACAGGTTATTTTTGTCTGCTCAGATTTGCATTTACCAATAGACACAAAATGGTCCCTATCTTTTAACCTGCTGCACTCTGGTGTACTGCGGGCGGACACCTCTCTGCGTCCTAGAGCGCACGAGGGCGCACGAGGGCGCTGCGTCCTAGAGCGCACTGAAAAAAAAAGCTGCATTTCCGTTCTTCCACCACAGACACAGCCGCGAACAGAAAGCCAAAGGAGTGCTTTGATTGGTTTAGATGCGACTGACCTCTCATTCGACTAATAAGAGCCTTGAATTGGGTTTCTGAAACCTTGAAGAACCAATGACTGAAAACCTAGCAAGAAGGACCCGCCTACCAACGGCTGCGAAAACAGCCAGCCAATTGAAGCACTGAAGTTCGAAAGCTGTTTTGTGTAAGGCTGGGTGACACACAGGCGTTCGCCAGTCTTTTTTTCTTACTACTGTTATTTGTTTTGAAAAATCGTTCGCCAAAACCGCAATCATGGAAGCGCAAAACCGCAATAATGGAATTATGGTTTGACCGGGTCCCGTGACCAGAACCACGAGTCCGTAACAAGCGGACCAGCTTCATGTTCGTCTGACAATGAGGAAGAGAAGTTCGCCAGCGACTTTGCTGTTGTGGACAGGTAAGTGTTATAAGCTAAATTATTCTTTATCCCTGAAAATTGTAATCCAAATGACTTTTGACCGATCGGTAAATTACAACTGTGCGTTTTCGCAACATGACGGACCCGCTCTGGTCCGGGTCCATCATGTTGCGAACCCCCCCCTCCCGCTACTCTTCTGTAGCAGATTGCAGATATATTGCAGATATTTTAGTCCAACTGTGCGTAGTAGACCGCGGCGCACCGTGACCGCGGCGCACCGGGCAATGTCCGTCCTCTGTAGCGGGGGGGTGGGGGTGGGAGTTGTTATCTTCTACATTACAAATATTTTAGTATAATTTTTAGTGCACTGTAGATTATTTTTTCTTGTAAAAAAAAGCCACACATTTTTTACGTGGCATGCTTCTTTGTGTGTGGGGGCTTGTTTGTTCATTCATTCATTCATGAATGAATAAACAACACAACAACAACAACAACACACAGACACACACACAACAACACTGACAGACACACACAGATTTCTTGCTTTTATAGAGTGAAGTGATGATGATGGCAGCCGTTGTGATATTCTTCTTAAAAAAATAGATTTCATCAGATTTATATGCAAAGCATTCACTGTTGGTTTACTGTGTAGCTTATCATCTCAAAGGTTTGGAGTATGAGGAAAACGTCACAAAGCTATGAGGAAAACGTTGCAAAGCTATGAGGAAAATGTCACAAAGTTATAAGGAAAAAGACATATTGGCCGGCAAAGTTATTGACACCCCCGAGGACACAGTCCAAGGACGGATAATTTTTTCACAGGAGTTGTTTAGAACTCCTTATAAGAATTCCTTATAGAAAGATATAAGAGGCTGGGGTTCAAATCCCGGCCGGGTCATACCAAAGACAAGGTAAAAATAATACTTTCCGCCCTCTAGCTTGGTGCTCAGCATAATAGAATGGGGAATGGCGGGCAGAGAGGAGTGGCGACCCCTGTCCCGTATAAGCTATAGAAAGGAACACTTGTTCCCGAACAGACTAGATTAAAAAAAAAAAAATGCACCTGTAAGCTGGTTGCCAACCGCCAATCAAATCTAAAAGAAGAAGAAGAAGAAACACTTTCCGTCACATTGGTAATATGTTCCCAGGAATCACACATTCACAAGTGTTTAAATCCACCTGTCGATCAACCCTTGTATGTTTCTTGGCAAACCACGTGCACACACACACACACACACACACACACACACACACACACACACACACACACACACACACACACACACACACACTTCTCTGTTTATTTCAGGTGCAGCTATAAGATAAGATAAGATAAGATAAGATAAGATAAGCCTTTATTAGTCCCACAATGGGGAAATTCCAGGATTGCAACAGCACAGGGATAGCAACACTCAGAGCAACAATCAGAAGGCAAGAAAAAAAACAAGCAAGCAAGAGCAGCTAATATACATATGTACATATTACTATAAAATATATATATACACACACACAGACACACAGTGCAGAGCATTGTAGCTGGATGGAATAAATATATGAATATGTAAACACACAGTGCGGAGCAATGTAGCTAGATGGAATAATATGTAGATATACTATAAACACACAGTGCGGAGCATTGTAGCTAGATGGAATAAATATATAGATATATAAACATAAAAACACTATAAGGCTCATGCTGTGATCTTCTCATATGTAACAATTGTTTTTTTGTGTTTTCACTCCCTTTGTTTTTTTTTGTTTGATGTATTAACATTAACACAAAACAGCCATACTTAAAGTAACATAACATATAGCCCAATGCATAAACCCCATCCATAGTTCCATCGCAATTGGGGAATGCCCCCCCCCCCCCAAAAAATAAAAAAATCACAGCCTGCCAACCTTAGCTATTAATAACAAGAAATTAATTTTAATTTAAACTGTACCACTTTCAGGTTCTACACCAGCATGTCTCCCCATCCCTGCCTCTCATTAGGCAGCATCTCTGTCACCATGGGAGGAGACGCCATTTCGGCGCTCAGCCCATGTCTCCGCCTCTCATTAGACAGCGTCTCAGCTGGCTCCCAGCTGTCAGTATTACGGGATGGCTGGGGCCAATTAATCCTCATCAGCTGGGGCGCTGCTAATGAGAATAAAAAGGAGCAGCCTCGATCACTCGGGGCTGCGACTTAAAGCACTACAGGCTGAAACCCCTATTCCTGGCATCAGCCCTTACTCCTCTTGCAGTAACCTTGTGAGTGTTATGCCTTGGTATCCTATTCTCCGGTGCCAGCCCTTTACTCCTGTACCGTTCTACTCGTGAGTTTAACCTGTTTATGAGTAGCTGTGCTTTGGGTCTACAACGACCGTGTTCCTTACCCCGTGTCCTTATCCCTTGTTCCTAACCCTTCCTTATAATAAACATCTCAACTCACTGGCTTGCCCTCGGCTCTCATTGTGTGGCTCCCTAGAGCCACATGTAACAGTAAGTCGCAGCCAGACGAGTTGCTGGCGGCCGTGAGTTTGTGGAACTGTACCTTCCTTGTCCGGGTGTTAGCGCCATTAGCAGGCCGTTTCCCAGGAGTCACTCCCGACACCAGGGCGACGAGCTGAGGTCCATCTCGTGGGCTGTCGACAGGACGCTCTTCACCCTGCACGACGCCTCCAATTTGAGACGCTGGCATCCGGGCCGTGCTGAGGATCTCCTGGACTGTCACCCTCATTCTTTGTTCCATCTCGAGGTCAGTGCCAGGATTGACGCCATGGTCACACAGCGAGAGAAGCTCCGCGGGTTGGATGGAAACCCCGGCAGGACGCCGAAGTGGATGACGTTGCCCCCCGCTTCGGGACCCCGTTCCTGCTGCTATTCCAGCCCGGGAGTTCGCGCCACCCAGAGGGCTTCCTCCGTTCTGCATTACGTCACTCGGGATTCCCCCCATGGAGCCACAGCTGACAGCAGTTACGTCTGGGACCGAGCGGCTGACGCGATTCCTGCTGTGTATCCATTCACCATCTGCAGGCACGTGGCAGCGGCAGTGAGATTGGTGGAGAGGACTCCAGAACAACGAAGTTTTCCCAAGCTCAATGCCTTCCTCGCCTCGGTCTCTGATCAGGAGCGGCGATTCCTGGGTTCCCCCCTCGCTTCGTCCCCTGGGAGAAGTCGTCGTCACATCGCCAAGTCACCTCAGCATGAACCCCGTCCGGACCCAGTTCTGGGCTGCTGCCAGGACCTCTCCTCCCACGCAGCTGTCACCTTCTCGCCTGGTCAGTGTGGAGATTTCACAGCCTCGCTCCCTGAGCCTCATTCCCCCGCTGTCATCCCAGGACATTCGGGCTGGCTCACCGCTGCTGTCACCCCCTCCTCCTCGACGCGTCTCCTGAGTACTGTGTGTGCCTGGAACCCCGGCCTGGTGAGCCCTCTCCTGGAGACGACGCGAGCGGTCCCCAGACGATTTCCCAGGGGGTCCTCCGTTATCGCCTGGCGGGGAGAGGAAGAAGCTATGTCCACGACAGCAGGCGCCATCGAACCTCCAGGAGGCAGGCAAGTCTTAGTTTATTCACATCAGTTTTATGATTTGCTCTGTCACACTCCTGGAGGTGGAGTTCGGGGTCCACAGCTCCCTGAACTCCCACCACCTGCTGTAACATGTGCCTTTAATCCTGCATCCTCTGTGTCTCTCTCCGCCGAGCGATCCCCGGCTCCGAGTCAATGTGGTGGGATAAGGAGAGGGCCTGCGGTTCCGCAGCTACGTTGTGGACGGAGGAGGAGGACTGACTGCTACGTGGAGTGTGCGCCGACGACCAAGCATCCCTGGGTCTCCACGGAGGTGCGGTTCGGTCCAGCGGGACGAGGTTCTCCTGCCATCACGCCGCGTGGACCGTCGGTGTGGTTACCAACGCGGGAGGAACCTCAAGCTGCGCTGACCATCATGCTGGCTGCGGGGCCCGACGCAGCCGAGTGGGAGCCTGACAACGACCTCCGGACGACGGATCCTGGATCTTCGCAGTCCTGGACGGCGTCAGAACCCGAGATCAGGCGAGTGCTCTCCTCTCTTTTCTCCCTCTTTCTCTGAGCACTTTAGCCTGTCTCTAGGGGGGATGAGCCAGGTGCAGCCGCCTGCTGCATCCAAGCTCGTTTTGCCGGGTTCTGGCGCTGCCGGTGATCCTGATCCCGGTTCTGTTTTTTCTCCCGAGCCTTCTTCCAGGGTCCCCGGCGAGGAGTTGCTGTTCCTCGTGATGCTGGAGGGTCCAGGTTCAACGTTGGAGGTCGGTTCTGGGGCGGTGTCCGACGTGGGTTCGCCTAAGACCCAATCGGGGTCCGACGTGGGTGCTGTGCCAGCGTTGTCCAGGTCCGGTGAGGATGTGGCTGTTTCCCAGCGGCCTGACGCTAGTTGCCCTCGTCATCGGCTCTCCCCTGTGCCTCATCCACCGGGACCCGCTTTGACCCTTCGTCCATCTCAACAGTCCTGGTGGTTGAGTGATGCGGGTCGACGGCTTGACCCGCAAGACTTCCGGTTCGGCGATCTGGTCCAACTCCCTGACGAACTTTGTTGCTTCTGGGTGGCCTGGCACGGCTACCGGCGGACTGGTTTCTCGGGATCTGGGTTTGGATTTGGCCGCCCGAACATCTTCCTCTTCCCCGTATATTTAGTGCTGTGTATTGTGTTTTTTTTCCCCCCTTATTAACCGTACTCAGCTTTCTATCTCATTGTTATCCTGTTTCCCTGTCACCGTTATCCCTCTAGGTGACCCCTCGTATATTTAGCGCTGTGAATTGTGTTTTTCCCCTTATTAGCCGTACTCAGCATCTTATCCCATTGTTATCCTGTGAACCTGTCACCATTCTCCCTCTAGGGGACCCCCCGTATATTTAGTGCTGTGTATTGTTTTTCCCCTTATTAACCATACTCAGCATTTTATCTTATTGTTGTCCTGTTATCCTGTCACCATTATTCCTCTAGGTGACCCCTCATATATTTAGTGCTGTGTATTGTGTTCTCTCCTTACTAACCATACCCAGCATCTTATCTCATTGTTCTCCTGTGAACCTGTCACCAGTATTCCCCTAGGTGACCTCCTGTTTATTTAGTGCTGTGTATTGACCATACTCACCATCTTATCTTATTGTTGTCCTGTTACCCTGTCACCGTTACTTTCCTAGGTGTCCTTCTTTGCATATGGTACCGTGTATTTTGTTATCTTTCTACTTACCGGTGCACGTCATTCCTACCATTTTTGTCCTGGTCTTAGCCCGCTTTTGTTTCATGGAGTAATGTGTTTTGGTTCCTTTATCAACCATACTCTGTGATCACCTTCCTGTTCTATTTAACGTTGTGTATTGTGTTTGCTATTTATCACTTGTACTCAGCGTTTTTGCTCTGTTACGTTTTGGTGGTTTTTTCCTTGCCCTGGGCCACACATTGTTTGTATTGAGTAGTGTGTTACCAGTGTCTGACTCAGTTTTCTCCCCATCTGTGCCCTGGGTTAATTATTCCCTGTTTTGTAAGGTATTGTATTTGAGTTTTTTCTTCTCTCTGCCCTGCTACCCTACATTGTCCATTGGGGTTTTTTTGTCCTTCCCTTTGCATCTCCCCCTCCGGTCCTGCCCCCCTTCCACCCACCCTAGGTGGGGGGGGGGGGGAGCTGGGGTGTACCTGGTCGTTCGGGAGCCCGACCTTGAGGGGGGGACTCTGTCACCATGGGATGAGACGCCGTCTCGGCGCTCAGCCCATGTCTCCCCATCCCTGCCTCTCTTTAGGCAGCATCTCTGTCACTATGGGAGGAGACGCCATTTCGGCGCTCAGCCCATGTCTCCGCCTCTCATTAGACAGTGTCTCAGCTGGCTCCCAGCTGTCAGTATTACGGGATGGCTGGGGCCAATTAATCCTCATCAGCTGGGGCGCTGCTAATGAGAATAAAAAGGAGCAGCCTCGATCACTCGGGGCTGCGACTTAAAGCACTACAGGCTGAAACCCCTATTCCCGGCGTCAGCCCTTACTCCTCTTGCAGTAACCTTGTGAGTGTTCCCTGCTGTGAGTATTATGCCTTGGTATCCTATTCTCCAGTGCCAGCCCTTTACTCCTGTACCGTTCTACTCGTGAGTTTAACCTGTTTATGAGTAGCTGTGCTTTGGGTCTACAACGACCGTGTTCCTTACCCCAGTCCTTATCCCTTGTTCCTAACCCTTCCTTATAATAAACATCTCAACTCACTGGTTCGCCCTCGGCTCTCATTGTGTGGCTCCCTAGAGCCACATGTAACACAGCATAGCTGGAATGTTTAACCCATTGCCGTATAATATGATAGTTGTGACATGCTGATAAAACTCCAGTAGAAACTTTGGAATGCGGAAGTCACGTGGGTCATGGAGAGGCGATTAGTTCCAAACAATGTAGTTTTCCCCGTAGACCACCATTCATTTCACGGTGTGTCTGCTTAATTATCCTGGGTAAGTTAATGAATGGCCATTGTTTTGGTCATTCTACCACTTAAGTTAGCATGTAGATTCTGTAGTCTATGATTTTGTTTTATTTCGTCAGCTTTTTTCTTGTTGATGTGCCGTAAAAGCTCATAAACATGCAATTGTTATTAGCCTGTGCTAGCTCAACTAGGTAGCCAGGTCAGCCCTTATTTCAAAAAATCTGTTTCTGAGAGACATTAGAGACTGGTAGTAGCATTACATGATGGGACATGACATTTAAACCTGTGACAGAGCAGATGTGACTTATTTTGTTCATAGCAATTGTAGCGTTAGCAGCATAAAAGGAGAGTGGTGGATTTAAAAGACAGCTTACAAAAATGACATTGTTCTACTTTTTTATAGAGGAAAACATGAAACCATGAGAGACTGACATGCTTACCAGCAAACCTGCTTTCTACAAGGAGGAAATGTGGAACAAGGTAGGCAATGACCAAATACAGTTCTTTATGTCCTCCAAAATCCTCATCAGTGTCAACCCTGATAATGGCAATGTTATTTTTTAACATCCATAAAGTAGCACTATTAATATTTTGTTTCTGCTGAAATAGTATATACTTATTTGAACAAACTGTTGTGAGAAAGACAATAAGAAAGGTCCTCAGGATGAAGACTGGTTAAATTTTTTAATGCAGTTGTAAACCAAGTAGAAACAATTCAGATCTACACAACTTAAAGGAATCAAAGTAATGGAAGTTGTGTTAATGATGTGTTCATTTTAACAGCAAATCAAGAACTGAATGCTAAAACCAGTCAAAAATATTCTGGAAACAACTGGTATATTTATTTTTTTTTTATTTAAGTTTTTGTAAAGGGTATACACGTCATTACAACATTGCATTGTTTACATTTTCATCACATGTTCCCTGTTTTTTAGTTTTTTGACAACATTGGAAGAATTATTACAACACCCCTTTAAGTGAAAGAAAAAGTGAAATTAAAGAAAAACAAAACAAAAGAGCAAAACAAAAAGAGAAAATAAAATAAAAATACATAAAAATAAAACAGCATCTGAGTAGCGTTGGAACAAAGAGCGGTGCCATTATTGAAATGGTATTTGTCAAAGATTAGATCTAATGGAAGACACATATGCGATCCAGGGTTGCCAAAAGTTCAAGAACCCATCCATGTCCTGTCTCAGTACGAATGTCAACTTTTCCATCGAGTAAATGTCTTGGATCACGTTAATCCAGTCTTCAGGTGTAGGACAGTCCTTCAACATCCATTTTTTAGTTAGGGCTTTTTTACTTGCCAATATTAAAACAGTAAATAAGTATTTTTCTCCTCATCTTTCCAGTGAATCCGGTAGTAAACCCAAATACAAAATTACAAAAGAAAAGGGGACTGTTATTTTGAATATTTTCCCCAATATTGTCTGTACCTTGGTCCAATATTGGTGGATAACTGGGCATGACCAAAACACATGAAAATGATTTGCAGTCTTTTCACCACACAAGCGCCAACAATTCAACCCCTTACGAGTAAATTTGTTTTGTGCAGGTGTTCTGAAAAATCTTACCAAATTTTTCCATCCAAATTCTCTCCACTGCAGGGATGAGGTACTTTTCCATTGTTTATTTAGCTTTTCCCATATTTCCAGTTGTAAAGTGAAATTCCCCTCTTTTTCCCATCTCTTTTATATATGATGTGTTGTCTCCTTTTAAGTCTTGAAGACCTTGGTATATTTTAGAGATGTATCTGATCCCTGGGATCCCTTTATATGCCATTAAGAAGACCTTCAGAACACCTGACTGGGTCCTTTCCAAATCCTCCTTTTTAAGTATATTGTTTATGTGGTGTCTAAGCTGAAAGAACCTGTTAAGGTCTTGCTTTATTAGATCTTGTTTTTTCAAATCTTCAAAACTTCTTAAAATTTGCCCTTTAAAAAAATCGTAATATTTTATCAGTCCGTTCTCTTTCCACTTTTTAAATCTAGTGTCTGTTTTATTAGGAGTAAAGTCTTGATCATAGGCAATCCATTGCAGAAATCGGTAGAGTTCTTTAGTTTGATTCTCTCTGACTATCTTAAACCAAATTTTTAGCGGGGTCTCTATCCACGGGTTAGTGTTATTCAAAAGTTTAAGTAAGGCATTATTCCCTATTATCGCCTTTAGGGGGATGTCACTTGTTATTTGGCATTCCATCTCCTTCCATTGTGCAGTGTAGACTGGGTTACATATCTCTACTAAAGTTTTAATTTGTGCGGCATTAAAATAGTCCCTGATATTTGGCAGCGCAAGCCCACCTTTGTCTTTGTTTAGCTGTAGGGTTCTATATCTGATTCTAGGTCTCTTGCCCTGCCATATGAATCTTGAGATCCTTCTGTTCAGTTCTTGCCATGTTTTTTTTGGGAGGTTCTACCGGTATTGTTTGGAAAAGGTATAGAAGACATGGAAGTATATTCATTTTGACTGCTTCAATTCTTTGTGCAGTACTCAAGAATGGTATCATATTCCATCTTGCTAGATCAGATTTTATTTTTGCCACCAGTGGATCATAGTTTAGTGTTATAATTTTGTTGAGTTGTTTTGGGATATTGACCCCCCAGATATTTCATAGAATCCATCTCCCAGTTAGTTTTGAGTTTGCTTAGTAAATATTGATTTGGGTCTTAGTTGAATGTTAAAACTTGGGTTTTATGCATGTTTAGTTCGTACCCCGATAAATCTCCATACTCTGAAAAAACTGAGATTAGTTCTGGAAAAGAGGTGTCCGGCTGCCCCAGGTATATTAAAATGTCATCAGCAAAGAGTGCTATTTTATGTTCCTTCTGACCAAGTGTAATACCTTGAATTTTTTGATTTTGTCTTATCCATTGGCTCAGAGGTTCTATGAAGATTGCAAAGAGCAGTGGAGACAAGGGGCAGCCCTGACGACATCCTCTTTCCAGCTCAAAAGATGATGATAAATTACCGTTAATCCTTATTTTAGCTGTTGGTTTTTTATATAATGCCTGGATAGTTCTAATGAAGTTGTTATGAAAATTGAAACTGGATAAGATTCTATATAGGAAAGACCAGTCAACCGAATCGAATGCTTTTTCAGCATCTAATCCCAATATGGCTGCATTTAAGTTATATTTTTTTTATAAGATGAATTATGTGTAAAGTACGTCTAATGTTGTCTTGCGTCTGTCTTTGTCTTATAAAACCTGTTTGGTCTAAATGAATTAAGTCTGTCAGTATATTTTCTAACCTTTTGGCAAGGATAGTGGTAAAAAGCTTATAGTCCTGATTTAATACACTGATTGGTCTGTAGTTGGAGCAGTCTAGTTTATCCTTTTCAGGTTTAGGTATGACTGCAATGACCCCTTCTCTCCAGGAGGGGGGGATTTCCCCTGTGTGGAGGACATAGTTAAATGTTTTCAGGAGGAGAGGAGATAGTTGCTGTTTAAAGGTTTTGTACCACTCTGCTGTATAGCCATCTGCTCCTGGGGATTTGTTAGCTTTAAGTTTCATAATTGCTTTTTCTAATTCTTTAGGTTGTATTTCTGACAGTAGTGTTTTATTTTGAGACTCAGTAAGTTGGGGAAGGTTTAATGTGTTTAGGAATGCTTCGGATGCGTTATGTTTTTTGAGGGAGTACAAGTTCTTATAGTAGTTCTCGAAGCTTTTAAGAATATCCTGAATTCTGAATTTTATTTCCTTTGAAACTGGGTCTCTGATTTTGTAGATTGCTCTCTCCGTTTGTTGTTTCCTCGATTTATAAGCTAGTAATTTTGCCGATTTGCTGCCTGTTTCATAGTATTTTGGTTTCAGAAATGTAAGTTTCTTCTGGATTTCTATTGTGTAGATCTCATTTATTTTTTTAATTTCCTTAATTTTGAGCGAGTCATTAGAATGAGTGTTGTCTTTGTGCTCTTTTTCTAGGTTCTAAAGTTCTGACTCTAATGTGGTTAGTTTTTCTTGTCTCAGTTTCTTTTGGATTGCCAGTTTTGCAATAATCTTTCCCCTTATTACAGCTTTGCATGCGTCCCACAGTATTAAAGGGGATACTTCTCCATTATCATTTTCTTCCAAATATCTGAGAATATCTGATTCCAATTCATCTGTCAGTGGTCCTTACAGGACATTGGAATTTAACCTCCAAGAAAATGTATTATTTGCATATTTTTGGATACTTAAGTCCATATAGATCGGACTGTGGTCAGAGAGATCCATCAGTCCTATTTTACATATTTTTACTCTTCCAATGTCTCTATTAAACATAAAAAAATAGTCAATCCTTGAGTATGATGAATGTGGTGCTGAGTAAAATGTATAATCTTTTACACTGGGGTTGAATTCCCTCCACACATCACAGATTCCCATTTCTTTTAGTAGCATCCGAGTTTTCCTACTTTGAGTGTTATTTTGATGCGGAGAATTACCTGATGCATCCCAGTATGGATTCAGTCTTAGATTGAAGTCTCCACCACATATCACTAAACCTTGGGCTTTAGTTATCATTAGGTCAAATACATTTTTATAAAATTTCCAGTTAGCCCCTGGAGGTGCATATACATTCAGCAGGGTGATATCTTCTCCCTCTAGCCGCCCAAGTACCAAACTGTATCTCCCTTCTTTATCTTTGTGTTCTGATTTTTTTTCAAATGTAATTTTGGTTGAGATCAATGTGGCTACTCCCCTCCTCCTCCCTGACTTATATGAAGATGAAGCGATCATTTTAAACCCTTGTCTATTGAGTTTAGTGTGCTCCACGTCTGTTAGGTGGGTTTCTTGTAAAAATATTATTCCTGTTTTGTCTTTTTTCATTTTGCCTAGAATCTTGGATCTTTTAACTGGATTCAGGATCCCTTTTACATTATATGAGATTATTTTGGTTACACCCTGTTTCTCCATTGTGTTGTCTTATTTAGTATAACAGTGTGGTGGCCCTCTTTTATGCTACTCAGAAACTGAAAGAACATTAAGAACATAAAAAAAAATTAAGAACATAGTGTATAAAACTTTAAAACAAAAAAACTGACAAAAGATCTTCCTGAGCTGAGGTCTTTTTAGTGACCCTAGAAGAGCCTTGATGGTGTGTAGGCTGAGGGAAATTCCTCAGATTCCGTTACGTGCTGAGGGCCCTCTCTTATCCCTGTAAGTTGTCCCATGTTTTTAATGTGAATTTCAGATCCCAATCCGAACTTGTAATGATTTTTTTTTTTTTTTTATGCCTATACCCTATGAAATTGTGTGCACCCTCCCACCACCATCACAGCAAACATTCACATTAATACAGTATTTGTTAGTGTGGAGAGAACATGTGGATCATTGTCACATTTCTATTTTAACAATTTTTTTTTTAAAAAAGACACATTTGTTTCTAGTATTATGACTGTTCCATGAAATGTTTTACCACATGCTGATTCTGCATCTCCTTTAATATTTGTTACCTTGTAGGAGGGGGGTTGGATGTGCAGATTGACTAAAAATATCGTTATTCCCTCCTGTAAACGGCCAGTTTTTCCTTGTAGCTCTGGCGCTGGGTTTCCCGCTGTTGGCCCGAGGATTTTGAGGGTCTGTGTGGACCACATTTGAGCCTTGATTCTTTCGATCAGGTCTGCTTCGGGTTTAAACACCGTTACCGGGAGCCCTCTTCTCGCCATATCCGAGGTTGCTTCTTCTGCCGAGTTGTAGAGACACGTCTCGTCGCCGTAGAAAACCCACAACTTCGCTGGAAATGGCGTCTGAAAGCGCAGTTTTTTTCTCTTGTAGTACCTTTTTAGCATCGTTGTATTCCCAACGCTTTTTAAGGACCTCCGGGGCGTAATCGTGTTCCACGAAAACTTTTCTCTCTTGGTGCATAAATCCTTTTTTCTGCCAAGCCAGTCTTACAACCTCTTCTTTTATTTTGGAGTTGGAAAACCTCACCACCACCGATTGTGGAGGCGCTTCTGCCGCCGGCCTAGGGGCTAATGTACGGTGTGCCCTTTCTATCTTCAAGTCGGTGGATTGGGGAATATCCAACTTTTCTCTCAGTAAGGATTCCACGCATGCCGCCATTGTGGTGAAACCATCCTCGACTCCTTCTTTCAGACCATGAATTCTTATGTTGTCTCTTCTTAGTCTGCCTTCTTGGTCGGTTAGCTTAGCCTCCAGTCTTGACTCTCTATTGTGTAGATCGAGCACAGTATCTTCCAGCCCTTTTATTCTTTCCTCTGCTTCCAAGATTCGGTCCTCGGCCTGGTCCACTCTGCTGTTTGTCCTTTTTATTTCTTCTTTGATTTCACGAAATTCGGCCCAACACTCTCGGCGAAATCGTTTTAATTCTTTAAATACCATTTTTAAGCTAACCTTTTTGCTAGCTTCATTCAGCTCCTCGTCTTCTAAATGGAAATCCTCCGGATCAGATTCTCCGGCCGATGCATGTCCTGGCCTGGTAAATGTCGATTTCTTCTGTTTTCCTTTAGGCATGATGACTTTGTCTTTTGATTTTCACTCTTCCAAAAATCCGTTAAATCTGATTTTCAAGGTATTTTCCTGGATTGGGTCTGGGAGCTTCAGCGTTAAGCTGCTATCACCATGGTGTCCAGACCAGAAGTCCAACAACTGGTATATTTATAAATGTAAAATATTCTCTTGTATCAAATGGCTCACCATATTTTTTTTCCTCATGTGAACACATTTAAGAGAAAAATCTAAAGTTTTCCAAATAGTTCTCTAGTGTATGCATATAAACTAAAAATGTGCATGAAAAAGTTGCACATTTAATATAAAAATTAAGAAAAAAGTAATGAGTTATTTAAAAAATATTTTTTTTTATTTCAATATAAAAACCGTCTCAAAAGTGGCAAATTTATGCAAAAATGATTCAAATTTAGGAGGAATAAATAAAAGTAGTAGAATTAAAAGAGAAAAGGCACAGATTTTTGAGTAAAACTTTCCTAGTTGGGGAGGAATCAAGTATTAAGGCACAGTGACATGTTTTTGTTTTTTTTTCTGTCATTTCTCTGCAGCTGATAGAGGGCTTGTTGGAGACTGGAGCAGTGACCACCGGGGCTGGTGGAGTCTTCACTACTGTGAGCAGTGACATCACAGTAAGGGTTTGTGGGGCAGCTGGAACAGTGGAATGATGAAGAAGCTGTGGTTGGATGATGATTAAACTGTCAGAGTAAAATGGAACACAGTATTGTGTAGAAATAGTTAAATGACTCTGACACGAAATTAAACTATTTCTACAGAAGTTTTTGACCTCTGAAATGACAACATGGGCGTGTTGGTGTTACAGGACAGGTGGGTGTGACATATTCATTGAATTAGGATGTTTTGGTTAATTTTTGAGACTCATATTCATACCAAAGTTATTTTGAGAACAGTACATGTGGTCTGTCATCACATGCAGTAGAGGTTCTGGTACACATGTCACTGGCCCTGGTTACATGGTCACAATAAACCGATCACTGGGAATAAACAGATAATGGTTTTGTTGTGTTTACATGCACTGATAAAATGGATTATTGGAGGGTTAACCACTTGAGCTAATGACAATAGTTACATGGCCACTTGAATAATCAGAAAACTCCATAAATCCAGTCATAACCAGTTTATTTGTATCCATGTAACCATGGTTACTGTTGGACTCTTCCTCACCTTGTGTTTGGGAGGACAGAATCAGTCCTCGGTCTGGGTTTGTCAGTTTTGGTTCTTGTGAATTTCTCCATCTTAAAATGGGCCTGCACATTGATTCAGTTTAATTTCCTCATTAATATCATTGTTTTACTTCAACATAAAAAAATCAGTTTATGTGGAGTCATAAATGTTTGAGCTTGGAGATGGAAATGTTTTGTGGAAATAAAGGTACTGCATAAAGCTTTCTGTTGTACTCTTTCATTAAAGTAATGTTCTGCAAACTTGTTTCCGACATCTTTTCTCCATTCTGTGTGCTGGAACCCAAACATCTGGATCACTTTCTCAGCTTGATTTGTGCACCCATAAGCTGCACAGATAATCATGCTGAAAACCTTATGTCCGTAACTGAGAACCAAGGATGAGGCCGGAGGTATAACAGAACACGACTTTATTGGTTGACTGACTGTACAGTACAGACGCTCCCGTCAGGAAGAGGTGAAGTGTCCCTCTTCCGCACAGCCCTCTTATACTCTGGGTGGCGGTGGTACCGGAAAGGTGGAGTCACCACCTGTGTCGCACCATAATAAGTCCTAAGAACAACCTCCACCACCACCTTCAAAATGGTCCAAAACATACAATTAAAACCCATCCCAATTTGGAACCCGAAACACGCACTAACTCAAACAGAAATACTTAAGGCCTAACCATGCATACAAAACAACTAAAGCTAGGGGGGAACAGCTGGACTACCATTCCACCCTGACATGATCAGATGGATTATTCTGCCGTCTCTGCTACAATATAGTCCATTAAACAAAAAAACTGCTGTGTTCCTAAAATAAGACATAAAACAATCCCTTAATAGGACATATATAAACGGGTTATCTCCCAGTCCAACATCATGGAATAAACACATTGCCCCAACTACCAGTCAGTCCCAGTAGAGAAACAATCCCCTGGAAACCCATCAGACAGGTCCCGTCCAGAGCATCTTCTTTTCTTCGTGCCCAGAGATGACCCACGTCAAAACCCAGACAACTCCTTATCACTGGTGCGCTGCAGTGCGTTGGGAAGTCTCCATGAGCCGTCAGACAGCTGGAGGTAGCCATCCTCCCAAACAGCCACCACCTGCAGCCGCCCCTGGTCCTCCTGTTGTTCGCACTTGCCGTGAACCCCTCTCAACCGGGCCTCCTCTCTGGGTCGGACCACATCAGCGACGCCCAGAGGAGCCCGACTCGGCTTCCAGTGTCCCTGAGTGGCACGTCGGTTCACTGTGCCAGCTGGTCCTGCCCCGCTTGCTTCCATTTTTGATGCCGGCGAAGCCGTTGTGACCCCTTGCTTCTTGGTACCTCCAAGCCGAACTCCAGAAGCAGAATGGGCCATCCACTCGGCTCCACCCGCCATCATGGGCGTGCCACCCAGTTACCTCAGCTAGGGTAACTGGGCTCTGGCACCGGAACCCTCCCGTGATGGCCCTGGGTGGAGTTGGTCCTGCTCATCTTCCAGAATACTAGGCCAAGGCTCATCCCATACAGCATCGTTCACCACTTGTGGAATCGGCCAGTCCCACAAACCATGGCCCAACCACTACTCTCGTGATAGTGAAGCCCTGTACATAAAAAAGGTCACAGCCTATAATATTCTCACCACTGGCAGTCACCACAAACCTCAGGCTGGACACCTCTACCAAGTTTTACTGGGCCGTCAGTTCCAGCGACCCCACTGTGGCCAACCTCTTTCCACCATACCCACACAGCAGCACTGAATGACCTCTGAATGACCTCTCATTCGGTAATATGAGAAGAAACTCCTCACGGAAGGCCAATTCAACATGGACCTCACCGCTCCTGTGTCAGTAAGCAGCAGTACCTCCACCCCGTCCAATTTCACCACACAGTACATATGACTACTCGGGGAGACGGTGTGGATGACCATGGGAGTTGTAGCGGGGAAATCCACTTCGCGTCGTCGCTTCCCTCGCTCGAACCTCTTACAGGCCCTGGCAAAATAATACAAAAGTCCGCACTTGCCGTAGCGTTTTCCTCTTGCCGGACACTCTCTAGCCTTATAACGGTGATTGGTGGACTCACAACCCAAAAACCTGGGTGCTCCAGGGGAGGACCTTGTCTTCACAGCAGTAGCGTACTCCTCTTTATCTTCCATGCTATCATCGCTGTCCGGGTCCACTGCCTGCGCTGTTGACTGCGATTCAAATTGGCGGAGTGTAGTTCTCTCACCGAGGTCACGTGATAGCTTGTCCACTACTTCATACTGTTGAGCTACCTAGGTACTTGAAAGTCTTGCACTTGACTAGTGGCTCTGTACCAATGCTGATCTCTTCTGGTAGTGATGTTGATAACTGGAACTTTGGTGGTTGATAAAGGCACTCTGTCTTCTTGATGTTGATTTGGAGGCTGAATTGGCTAGCTGCTCTTGCAAATTTCTCCACTAAAGATTGCATATCTTCCACGCTGTGTGCAACTAGAGCACTGTCGTTGGCAAAGAGCATTTCTCTTACTACCTTTATCGATGTCTTACTCTTGGCTTTAAACTGTGCCACATTGAACACGTCTGCTTCTTTCCTTGTTTGAATGTATACTCCTTCTGAAGTGTCTTTGAAGGCCACCTCAAGCATGGCTACCAGATATAGCGAGAAGAGTGTAGGTGCCAGCACACACCCTTGTTTCACCACGTTGCTTACTGAAAAGTCTTTAGATACTGAACCAATCATTGCCACGTTTGCTTGCATACCTGTATGGAGTGCCTCAATCAGGCTGACAAACTTCTCTGTACAACCATATTTCTTGAGTACCTGCCAAAGTCCTTGTCGCAAAACAGTATCGAAGGCTTTACTGAAGTCTATGTACATAAAGTGGCATGTTCTGTTCGATAAACTTTTCTTAAACCTGTTTCAAGCAGAAAATCATGTCCACTGTGCTTCTTCCACTTCTAAAGCTGCACTGGGTTTCCGGTAGTACATTCTGCAAGATGTGTTCACTGAGTCTGTTAAGTAGTACACATGAGAGAATCTTGCCAACAGTGGCTAGCAGTGATATATCTCGGTAATTTCCACAATCTTTGCTGTCACCTTTCTTGAACAAAGGCACAATACTTGCATCCTTCCAGTCTTGAGGTACTTTCTGGGCATCCCATATCTCTTGGATGAGCTTGTGCAGGCAGTTGGTCAGCTGAACAACACCAAATTTCCACACTTCTGCTGGAATTCCATCCCTTCCTGGAGCTTTACCATCCTTTGTTGTCCTGATAGCTGCCATTAGTTCATCAAATTTGGTGGTTCATCCAGACTTGATACAGCTGGTTGCTGCACTAGAGCTTCTTTAGCCTCTTCAGTGAGATCTCAAGGGTTGTTTAGTAGTTGATCAAAGTGGTCTGCAAATCTGTCCAGGATCTTGTCTTTCTCCTGCAAAACCGTTTCACCATCCATAGCCTTTAGTTGGATCAATCCTCTTGGTTTAGGGCTGGAGATTTCTCTCAAACCTGTGAAGAATGTTTTCATGTCCTTCCTGTCTGCTGCAGTTTGAAGTTTCTCCACTTTTTCATCCCACCAGTTGGACTTCATCTCTCTGGTGTACTTCTGTAGCTCACTCTGACCCTTTGAGTATTTCATCTTCTTTGACCTTGTGTTACATTGTAGGTTTTCCTGCGTAGCTGTATTTCTCGCTTCTAGTAGTTTCTTCAGGTGTTCATCATGCTCATCAAACCAATCTTGATGTTTCCTCTCAGGGTAGCCTAATACATCACTCACAGTCTGATACCCCATATTTTCCAGTGTTGCCCATTTCTCTTCTATGTCATTCTCTGAGTTGTTGCTGTTCCAGTCTTTCAAGTTTTCATCCATTTCCTGTGTAAGTTCTTCCTGCTTCTTTTGGCCTTTCAGTGCACTAGTGTTTAGCTTCTGTGGTGGCTTCGCACCCGTCCTGCAGTGCTGTTTTCGTCTGCAAATCCTTAATCTAGATCTCAGCATAACACGATCAGTACCACAGTCCGCGCCTCTCATTGCTCTGGTGTCCAGTACATCCCTTATGTCTCTCTGCCTGACTATGATGTAGTCTAATAAGTGCCAGTGCTTTGATCTTGGGTGCATCCATGTCTTCTTGTGTGTGTCCTTGTGCTTAAATAGAGTGTTGGTTATCACAAGGTTGTACTCTGAACATAGTGCAAGTAGAAGTTCTCCATTAGCATTGCACTTGCCTACTCCATGACTGCCTATCACTCCTTTCCATTTCTCAGTGTCCGAACCAACTCTGGCATTAAAATCTTCAATGAGTATCAGCCTGTCATCAGTCGGTACACGCCTGATAGTCTCACGTAAATCATTGTAGAACTCTCCCTTCACCTCGTCTGTGTTGGTCATTGTTGGGGCATATACACTGATGAGTGTGGCATACATCTTCCGCTGTAGTGGGAGTCTCATAGTCATTTTCCTGTCGTTGATTGGCACCGGTTCCTCATCAAACATTGCTGCTATCTCCTTTCTAACTGCAAAGCCCACTCCTGCTTCTCTCCTTTCTTGAGTTGATCTCCCACTCCAAAAGAAGACGTACCCATGGTCTTCCAAGCTGTCATATCCAGACAATCTTGTTTCACTAAGTGCAGCTATGTCTACATTGTACCTGTTCGTGTCCAGGGCCACAAGCGCGGTCTGTCTTTCTGGGCGCTGTGATGTTGTTCTGTCCAACAGAGTGCATACATTCCTTTCTGCTACACACAAGGCTGCTGTTTTCCTCTTCTTTTGTCTTCCTGCTCCGAGCTTACTTTTCACTGCCTGTCGGAGTGTGAACAGATCAACACGGACCTTGTACCTCCAATAACGGCTGAATATTAGTGACTCCTGCGTCCATGCTTTTATCCTCGTTGTCAAATGTTATGTCCGTAACTGAGAACCAAGGATGAGGCCGGAGGTATAACAGAACACGATTTTATTGGTTGACTCACTGTACAGTACAGACGCTCCCGTCAGGCAGAGGTGAGGTCAAAGAGACCGTCCCTCTTCCATACAGCCCTCTTAGGGCTCTTTTCCACCAAACCGGTTCCAGTGCTAGTTTGGTGCTGGTGCTGGTGCTAGTGCTTAACCAGTGCTTAACCAGAGTGCTCATAAGAACCAGTTGTCTTTCCACCGATATGGAGCTAGTTGGGAATTATGTCAGAGCTACGTCATTACGTACTGTGAAGCGCCCAACCCCCGCAGAACACCAGAGAAGACGGAAGGTGGCGGTATGCACCTCTCACTTGTTTGCTATCCGCCAGTAACCGAGAGAAGAAGAAGAATGCTATCCGCCAGTAACCGAGAGAAGAAGAAGAAGTAGCAGCGTTAGCTTGTCAACATGTAGGAATTGTTGTGTTTGGGAGCGCTGCTTTTATTATTCCAAACCTGTATTACCATCCAAAAACAGTTTTATTCTTAATGGCAGAGAACGGCGGCTACGTTTAAGGACACCGGTAATCATCAATATTTCAGTTATCAGCCGTTGTTAGATAAAGTCTGTAGCGCGAGCATTGACTACACTTTTAAACATATTTATGTCATTTCTGTAATAGGTGGTGTTACGGCGCATTACGAGACGGAGGTCGCCTGTTCTGTCATGCCAAAAAGTGATCAGCTGTCCCCAAAAAATGATCGCCAGGGGCCATATTGTTTTGGGTTTATATTAGCAGGTAAATATATATATTTCAACAGATAAACAGTACTTAGTTAGGTATAACAAGATATATTTAACACTTACGATGCATTTTGAACCCTAAACAAACTTGATCTGGGATTAAAAGCAATTAAAATAATGCAGTCACAAGGTTACATGGAAAAATGTATAGATTTACGGTACTGCATATATACATGAAGATACTGTATAAATGCATATTCTATGCACCTCCAAACTACAGAGCTGTGAAAGGTATACCCTTCTCTACTTGTGTCATCTATTCTGGTTAAAGTACTGATTCAAGTTTTTATTCATGTAGGGATAACAAGAGACAGACTGTAAAGTGTTCAAGTTCAAAGTTCTTTCCCCAGAAATGATCTTGTCCAGAGCTGACAGAATGTCACGTGGTACGTTGTCAACAGAATATAAACTTATCATTTTTAAAGCTGGCAACTTGGACCATTTTCCACAGAAAAAGTACATAGATTTAAAGTTTGTTGCTGCTTGTTCTTTAAAAAATGTGAAAGAAATTGTCAAAAATATGTATAAGTCCACAAATACCTGAGATATTGTCCAATACCTGGAAAAATGAACTTAAGTGCAGTAATTCAGTACTTGTACTTTCACTTCCCACCACTACAATGTTATAGTGATTTGCATTGTCCTAAATAACTTTATATATGAAATGTAAAGTCTTTAACTTTTTAATATGACCCTTCTCTCATGTTTTTTCTCTTATCTCTTTGTCTTATGTCCTGATTGGTGGAGCTTTGAGCACTTTTATCATGTCTATAGTCAGCTTCATGTGTGCCTGTGTTTGTGTTCATGTTGAATGTAACTGTAGTTTGTAAATATGGACGTCACCTGACTGCAAAACAAATCTACCTACGGGTACAAATAAAGGAACCTGAACCTGAATATGTTTGGTGTGAGGATAACAATGTAGAAGCAGAAAAACACTTAAGGAAAGAAAGCTTTTATTTCCAAAATGTGCAAAAACTTCAGACTGCTACATATGAAATATTATGTACACACAGACAACAATATCAATGCTGTGATAGTTACTTTTTTTACAGTGCCTCAAGCACAGACAACACGTCCCATCAGTCCAACAAGGGTGTTGGTCTGCTTTGCAGCAAAGCGAAGTTCAGCTGCTCCTCCCTCCTGCTCTGCTCCTGCTGTCTCATCTGACCGTAATCAAGAAGGAGGTCCATGTTTGTGTCACACTTCTGTTTCCCTGTTTTAAAGTACAAAAATAAGCAATATAAAATAACCACACACTGAAAAATGCAGGAATCGTCAATCCAAGATTGAATGTGTCTATTCAACATCCATTTACTGTTAGTGGCATCACAACATTCAATTCAAGTGTATAATTGGTTTAATTCACTCCCTCCTTTGTGTGACTGGGTCATGATCCATCCAGGTGGATGCTCTCAATTTCCCCTATGGGGATCAATAAAGTACACAAAATCAAAATGATCTGAACATAAATGACCTAATCTGGTCTGATTAGAAGAGCAGGAGGAGGACAAGCTTGGAGCTGGTGAAGGTGAGCTGGACACCACAGGTCTGGCTGCTTCTCCCTCATCATCCAGCTGTGATAAATCTATAAAAAAAAGTGTTTTAGTTTGTGCAGTGAACAACTTAAGCCTTCCATTAAATGCGCAGACATAGAAGACAATTTTATTCAATATCAATGTTAGCAAAGCTTACATGTCTGATTATGGAATAGAAGAATAGGAATAGATGAAACTTCATTGTCACTGTACAATTATACAGTGCAATGAAACTGTAGGTGATCCACCAGGCTACTGTGCAATAAAGTAAGAGAAGGATTAGATAAAATACGGCTACACAACATACAATTAAACACGAGTGACATTTAAAAAAAAAATGGCCTAAGATTATGGAAATATTACCAAAATAGTAAAAAAAGACGATGCTACTAGTGTCTGGTAGAAAAATCTCCCATAACACAACGCAAGGCACCCATTCATACACAGTATTCATACCACAAAAAACGTATTTTGCGCTGGATGTCTTTATAAAAAAAGTATTCTGTAAGATGCTAAGATTTCTGTTCTAGTTTCTCAAACGCGCATTTCTGCCGAGGAGAAGCGTTCGTGCTAAAAACAGTTAACTTGTTAGCGTCGCTAACCGAAAATACTATGGCCAAAAAATTAGTTTAAAAAAAAATAAAATCCGCACTTTGGCCGTTATATATCAATACAAGCGGTATACATCTGTCAGCAGAGACGACCTATTCATTTCTTTATGGCGAGGAGAAACGTTTGGTCGTAGTAAAAGTAGTTAGCTTGTTAGCATCGCTAACCGAAAATATCCACAAAAATGAGTTAAAAAAAAAAATCCGCACTTTGGCCGTTATATATCAATACAAGCGGTATACATCTGTCATCAGAGATGACCTGTTCATTTCTTTATGGCGAGGAGAAACGTTTGGTCGTAGTAAAATTACTTTTAGCTTGTTAGCATAGCTAACCGAAAATACTATAGCCACAAGTGACTAAATATCCGCACTTGGCCGTTACATATCAATACAAGCGGATATACTGTATATGTATACATATATTGGTTAACGTCTGGCATTTTAAAGAAAATACACTTACCAGCGTGTTTTAAGCAGTTTGTTGTCCAGACTAATCCAAGGCAGTGACAATGGTCCAGCTGGCTGGCCGATCCTCCAAAACAGTTCAGATGAGTGGCCCCCTCCAGCTGATCTTGTACTTCTGCTTATGTCCATAGAGCCAAGAAATATGTCTCCTCTTCGCTCTAAATCTGTTTGGTTTTGGAATCCATTGCGTGCTCCGCTGTTTGGAAAGCAACATGGCGGTCAGTAATGTTTTGAAGCTGGTCGGTTAACCACGCCCACGGCTGTGGACCTAACCAACGTAAACTGGTGCTGCTGCTGGCCCAGCTAGGAGTTGGGGCCGCGATAGCCCCACTTTTGGGAGCCGGGGACTGGTGCTTTAGTCGGTGGAAACCCAAAGAACTGGTGCTAATGACGCAATAGCTCCAGTTAAGCACTGGAACCGGTTTGGTGGAAAAGAGCCCTTATACTCCGGGTGGCGGTGGAACCGGAAAGGTTGAGCCACCACCCGTGTCACACCAAAATAAGTCCTAAGAACAACACAACAAACCTGATCTGAGAACATTTTAGGATTTCATTGTTTTTGCCATTAAAATACAATTTATGAAGTCAAAACCTTCTGATATAATTGTGGAAAATGAATATTTTCTTCCCATGTGATGTTTCAATATGGATGAATAAAAAATAGAAAAAAAGGCTTGCTTTTATTTGAACCACTGGTGCTGTTATTATCTATTTAAATTCAATTATGTGACTCCAGTCCCACCTGGAAGAGGAGGCAATGGTGCCAACATCCTGCTCACTGGTATTAGCTGACAGTAATTTGTCAGGCAGAAGTTCAGAGTGAAAAATGAGAAAATGGGAGCATGTCTTTGCATTTTTATTAATTTTTATTTAAAAAAATATACAATTTCTTGGCATTTGAACTACACTGAATGTTTTCATAAAACAGACTGTTTCATCTTGACAACAGTGTGATAAAAAGGCCTCTTCTTTTAATTCAATTCAATTCAACTTTATTTATATAGCGCCATTTCACAACAACAGTCATCTCATAGCACTATCAACTGTAGGGAGGACCCCCACAGTTGCAGAAAGACCCCAGCAATCAGGCTGGGGTCTTTTATTTAGCATATTCCACCCTTCTTAGTCACTAGTTTTCTGTTTACAGTTTAATGCTTATGTACTAGTACATCTCAGTAAATAGAATATCATGATTTACATTTTAATTTCAAAAACAACAATCAAAATTGAATTTAAAAAAAGGCCTGAAATATTTCCTTGTGCCTGTAACGAATATTGAACATATTAAAGTTTATTTTTTGAATTGTAAAAAAAGTAATTTTTTCACAATATTCAAATTTACTGAGAGGAACCAATGTGTTATATTTATATTCACACACAGAACAGCTTTCCTAACTTGAAAGGTTTAGAAGTAAAGTGCACAACCCCTCGTAACTTAGCTAAATCACATTAAACTGACTGACAGCAGTTCTTTTTACTACATATTTTCAATTCAGATAATTCTGCCTAATCTTACAAAATAACCCATTGTATTTTAAATTTGATAATTCAGTAATCAGTCCACTGAAGCCATAATATAAGGTGAGACTGCACAGCTAGACAGTGATATTTACACCGCAGCTTTCATCAGTGTGAACCAGCAGTTCTCCTTCCCTCCAAAACATACTCTATCTTTTTAAAGCTGCTCGTTATATCATAATCTATCTAAATCTGTTCATTATAAGTCTAAACAATGCACCTACCAATAGGTATTCTGAATATTTACCTAATAGGGCTAAAAATGCTGTTAATACCGCAGATTGCCACAGCTGCCATTCACACACCATTAGGCCGTTGTTTGGAACTATTTGGAGCTCCATGAACCCCACGACCGGGCAGCAGCGAGATCAAAGTGTGTCGCAACTATCATCTTATTACGGCTGTGGTTTAACTATAATACATAAGTTACTTACAACATCAATACATGTTGTTCTAATGGTGCCCATATTTCATCATATTCATTCATTTTATTTTTTGAACTGAATGCTAACCTTTTCCATTTTAATCATTTCAATAGTTTCATTTATCCATTCTTTTTTGAGCGTACATCAGCTGCAATTCAGTTTTTCATTATTATATTTTTTGTCACTATACTCAATGACAATTGAGTATAGTGACAAAAATACCTTGGTCCCAAGGTTGTCATAGCCGGGGGTGGAAGTGGGGATAAGCTCCCACTATCTATAAAGTGCTCCCATAAGGCGTGCGTCTCCTACAGCCTCTGACAACTAAGTCCAGCTCCTGGTGTGCTTGTCCCGGGACTGCTTCTACTAACAGGAGAAGGGGTGAAGGCGGGTTTCTGGCGCCTTAAAACCAGATTGCTTCGGGTAGGTGGGGCTCGACAGCTGGGAAGGCAGCTCACCTAGGGGAAGGAAAACCCTGATTTCAAACCTCCGCTGCCTTGCGGTATACCTGCTCATGGGAAAGGCTTCGGGAGTCAACCCTGAGGAAAAATTGAGATGGTGACATCTTACAAGTACCTGGGTGTTCATCTGAACAATAAACTAGACTGGTCACACAATACTGACGCACTCTACAAGAAGGGACAGCGCAGGCTGTTCCTACTGAGGAGACTCAGGTCTTTTGGTGTACAAGGGGCACTGCTGAAGACATTCTATGACACGGTGGTGGCATCAGCCATCACTTTTGGAGTGGTCTGCTGGGGCAGTGGCATTACTGCAGCCGATAGGAAGAGACTGAACAAACTGATCAAGAAAGCTAGCTCCGTCCTGGGGCAGCGCCTTGATCCGGTGGAGGAGATAGGAGAGAGAAGGACGGTGGCTAAACTGTCATCTGTCTCTGCTGGAGTCCGAGTTCCACCCTATGCAGGACATACTGAATGCACTGAGGAGCTCATTTAGCAGCAGACTACATCATCCCAGGTGCACAACCGAGAGGTTTCGCAGGTCCTTCCTACCAACGGCTGTCAGACTGTACAACCTAAGCAGGGCTGCTCGCAGAGATAGCAAAAAGACCTAATAATTTTTTGAATGCAAAAGATGCAATAGACTTACACAATGGTCCCCTCCGGCATACAACTAGGAAAATACCGGTCGCTATGGAGGGTGAGAATATGTATGGGCACATAATCATACCATGTAGGATAACTAAGTAGACGGTTGTGCTGTTTATCCCATCTAGCAACAATGCTCTGCACTGTGTGTGTTTATACATTTACATATTTATTCCATCTAGCTACAATGCTCCGCACTGGGTGTGTTTATGTTTATGTTTATATTTATATATCTATATTTATATATCTATATATTCATTCCATCTAGCTACAATGTGTCACCATGGGGTGAGACGCCGGCTCAGCGCTCAGCCCATGTCCCTTCTCATCCCTGCCTCTCATTGGGCAGCGTCTCAGCTGGCTCCCAGCTGTCAGTGTTACGGGACGGCTGGGGCCAATTAATCCTCATCAGCTGGGGCGCTGCTAATGAGGATAAAGAGGAGCAGCCTCGATCACTCGGGGCTGCGACATAAGCACTGCTAGGCTGGAGCCCCTTCGTCCGGTGCCAGCCCTTGACTCATCTTGCAGCATTACTCGTAAGTGTTTTCCCGTAAGGAGTAATCGTGCCTCTGTACCCCCATGTCCGGTGCTAGCTCTCTGCCTACCTTACTATATCACTTGGGAGCGTCACCCTGTAAGAGTGTCTGTGTATTGGAGTTCTATGCCGGTGCCAGCTCTCTGGCTGCTTAACCCGTGAGTGTTACCCGCTGTGAGTTCTCATGCTGTTACCCCTACGCCCGGTGCCAACTGTTAACTCTGTTGCTGAACTGCTCATGAGTGTTACCTTGTATGAGCATCTGTGCTTTCCTCATCCCTTACCCCTGTCATCAATAAACATCACAACTCACTAGCTCGCCCTTGGCTCTCATTGTGTGGCTCCCCAGAGCCACACGTAACACAATGCTCCGCACTGTGTGTTTATATATCTACATATTATTAAAATCTAGCTACATTGCTCCGCACTGTGTGTTTATATATCTACATATTATTCCATCTAGCTACATTGCTCCGCACTGTGTGTGTTTATATACATATTTATTCCACCTAGCTGCAATGCTCCGTACTGTGGGTGTTTATATATCTACATATTTATTCCATCTAGCTACAATGCTCCGCACTGTGTGTTTATATACTCATATATTTATCCCATCCAGCTACAATGCTCTGCACTGTGTGTCTGTGTGTATATATATATATATTTATAGTAATATGTACATATGTATGTTAGCTGCTCTTGCTTGCTTGCTTTTTTTTTTTTTTTCTTGCCTTCTGATTGTTGCTCTGAGTGTTGCTATCCCTGTGCTGTTGCAATCCTGGAATTTCCCCGTTGTGGGACTAATAAAGGCTTATCTTATCTTATCTTATCTTATCTTAAATCCGGAGCCGGAGCTCCTAAGGCAGTTCGTTGTTGTCTACAACGTCGCTCTGGCAGCAGCTGTGACGGTGCTGGACCCAAGTGTACTGGCTTTTGCCTTTCCATTGGATCATTTCAGCAACGTGGAGAGGGGGGACCTGCCGCTTGGGTAACAGCTTCTCCTCCATATCAACTTACCCAGGTTTTGCACAATGGAGAGGATACTCCAGCTTCGCTACGCAGCGTCGATACAACACGGGAAGCAGCAGTCTACCGGTTATAAGTCTCCGCTCGATTGGCGTAGAGCTCGACACCAGGGGCTGCTTCCGACGGTGGGAGGGGCCATCATGCTCCACTGGGCAGCTACCGCTCGCCTTAAGCTGGGCACCCCCCAGCCAATAAGGTGCTGCCTTGCCACGGACCGTTAACCTCACTGGGTGCGTGGGGTCTAGGGTGAAAACCGACAAGCGGTTCGATAACCTCGCACCAAGCAATAAGAACAGAAAGAAGAAAACACCCGCCCTAAAGATGGGTACATGAAACGTCAGAACAATGACACCAGGTTTCTCTGACGATCTTCAGGAAATCAGCGATGCTCGCAAGACAGCAATCATCGACATGGAACTGAGCAGACTGCAGATGGACATCGTCGCTCTCCAAGAAACCAGGCTCGCAGGGTCAGGATCTGTGAGAGAGAGGTACTTCTCCTTTTTCTGGCAGGGGAAACCACCTGACGCGACCAGGGAACATGGAGTTGGATTTGCGGTTAGGAACACCCTCCTGGGATCCATTATTCCACCCACAGAGAGAAGCGAACGCATTCTGTCCCTTCAGCTTCACTCCTCAGAGGGAACTGTCAGTTTAATCAGTGCCTACGCACCAACACTGACGTCTATGGCAGAAGCTAAAGACAAATTTTACGATGTTCTCAGTACCGCCAAAGAGAAAATCCCAAAACAGGAGCCATCGTTCATCCTCGGCGACTTTAACGCTAGAGTTGGTGCCAATTACAACTCTTGGCCTACCTGTTTGGGCCAGTTTGGCATAGGAAGGATGAACGAAAATGGCCAATGCCTACTGGAACTCTGTTGCCATCACGGTCTCTGCATCACAAATACATTCTTTAATACGAAGCCCCAACACAGAGTCTCCTGGAGACATCCAAGATCCAAGCACTGGCACCAGCTTGATTTGATTCTCACCAGACGCAGCTGTCTACCCAGCGTCCAGATCACACAAAACTACCAGAGTGCTGACTGTGATACAGATCACTCCCTAGTATGTAGCAAGGTCAAACTGCGAACAAAGAAAGTGCACCGCAAGATAAAGGAAGGCAGGCCTTGCATCGATACAAGTAAGACGCACGACCAGGAGAAAGTGGAGGAATTTGCATGCATGCTTGAGGAATCTCTCACAGGCCGTTCCGGTGCTAGTGCCCAAGAAAGGTGGCAGCACTTCAGAGATGCCGTGCACAAGGCTGCCATGACCACCTTTGGCAAGAAAACCAGCAGGTCAGCAGATTGGTTTGAGGGTCATTTCGATGAAATGATCCCAGTAATTGTGGAGAAGTGGAATGCCTTGGTAGCTTATAAAGCCTGCCCCAGCGAACGCAACCTGCAAGTCCTCTGGGCCGCCCATAGCAAAGTCCAGCAGCGTGCCAGGCAATGCGCCAATGACTACTGGCTTCAGCTCTGCTCCCAGATACAGCTGGCTGCAGACACGGGCAACATCAAGGGGATGTTGGCGATGGAATCAAGCTGGCCTTGGGCCCTATACAGAAGAAAATCGCTCCCTTAAAGTCTGCCACAGGGGAGGTAATCCAGAATTGGGCACAACAGATGGAGCGCTGGGTAGAGCACTACTCTGAGCTGTATGCCAGAGAGAACATAGTCACTGACGATGCTCTGAATGCCATCGAGTGTATGCCTGTACTGGGGGAGTTTGATGAAGAACCGACCATCGATGAACTGAGCGAGGCCTTTGACTCCCTTGCCACCGGCAAAGCCCCTGGGAAGGATGGCATCCCTGCCGAGGTCCTGAAGTGCTGCAAAGGGTCACTGATCACGGAGCTGCATGAAATCCTCTGTCTGTGCTGGAGAGAAGGCGAAGTGCCGCAGGACATGAGGGATGCCAACATCGTCACACTATATAAGAACAAAGGTGACAGGAGCAATTGTAATAACTACCGTGGCATCTCTCTCCTCAGCATCATTGGGAAGCTGTTCGCTCGTGTTATCCTCAAGAGACTTCAAGTTCTGGCAGAGAGAGTCTACCCAGAATTGCAGTCCGGGTTCCGAGCCAACAGGTCTACAATCGACATGGTGTTCTCTCTCAGACAGCTGCAGGAGAAATGCAGGGAACAGAGGCAGCCACTCTTTGTAGCCTTCATTGACCTGACGAAGGCTTTCGACCTTGTCAGTAGGGATGGCCTCTTCAAAATCCTCCCCAAGATCGGATGTCCGCCCAAGCTGCTCAGCATCATCCGATCATTTCACAATGACATGTCTTTGACGGCTCAACTTCATCCGCCTTCGATATTAGAAGCGGAGTGAAACAGGGATGCATTCTCGCACCGACTCTGTTCGAAATCTTCTTTGCCGTCATGCTGAAACACGCCTTTGGTTCTGCCAAAGAGGGGATCTACCTTAGAACCAGATCGGATGGAAAGATCTTCAACCTCTCCAGACTAAGAGGAAAGTCCAAGGTCCAGCTAAAATGTCTGCGTGACTTCCTCTTTGCAGATGATGCAGCAATCACCGCCCACTCAGCCGAGGACCTTCAGCAGCTCATCACTCGTTTCAGCGAGGCTTGTCACAACTTCAGACTCACCATCAGCCTGAAGAAAACACAGGTCATGGGACAAGGCATGAATTCTCCACCCAGCATCAGTATCTTCGATCATAAACCAGATGTTGTCCATTACTTCGTCTGCCTGGGATCCACCATCAATGACTCCCTCTCTCTCGACACGGAGCTCAATAAGCGCATCAGCAAAGCAGCTACGACCATGTCCAGACTGACAAAGAGAGCGTGGACCAATGGCAAGCTGACAGAGCACACCAAAATCCAGGTCTACAGATCTTGCGTCCTCAGCACCCTCCTGTATGGCAGCGAGTCCTGGACCCTGCGAGCCCGACAGGAAAAGAAGCTCAACACATTTCACATGAGCTGTCTCCATCACATCCTGCACATCACCTGGCAGGACAAAGTCACAAACAACAGCGTCCTGGAGAGAGCTGGAATCCCCAGCATGTACACGCTGCTGAAGCAGAGATGCATGCGCTGGCTGGGGCATGTGATACGCATGGATGATGGCAGGATCCCCAAGGATCTCCTCTACGGTGTCCTAGCTCAAGGCAAACGCCCGTCAGGCAGACCCCAACTGCGTTACAAAGATGTCTGCAAAAAGGACTTGATGGCCATGGATGTCGACCTCACCACGTGGGAAGCTGTAGCCTCAGACCGGACGGCCTGGAGGCAGATTGTGCAGAAAGGCCTGTCCAGCTTTGAACAGTCATTTACACAGCAAGCTGAGGCGGAGCGACAGAGGAGAAAGCCCCGAGGCCAGGCAGACCGACCAGCAACGGACTTCATCTGTGTCCAGTGCGGCAAGGATTGCCACTCCCGCATCGAACTTTTCAGTCACAACCGACACCGACGCTGCATCAAAACCATCCAGAGCACAACTCCATAGTCTCCCGAGACTGACGGATGCCCAGAAAACTCAATGACAAAAAATATGTTTATTTTTTGCAGAAATGTTCTGAAATTCATGCAGCTCTCCAAGAATGCATGTTTGTGGTGTGAGTGAAATGGCAATATTTAACTTAGTCATGACTTGCTTTGTTAAACTAAACCACAAATTTATTTTGTCACAATCTCAGATCATATGTGTTACAGTGGCTGTTATGCATGGAGAAAGGAGTCAGAGTGTCATCCATGCAGGGAACCAACAGCCCAACCAACTTTATTATCAGAACACAGAATTACTGTATATACACAAGTGGCCGTGCCCGCCTGACGTCACCCTGTGGGCGAATACGGCATCACACACACACACACTACACAACGTCCCCCTCCCCCTTTCAAAAGTGTAAGACCACACACACAACTGAGACCCTCCCCAATTTAGGACCCGAATCATGCACAAAGGAACAGGGAAAAATTAACTGGAATGAAATCACCTAACATACTCATCCAAAAGAATAATAAGCAACTAAAATTGGAGCAAGTCTCTGAAAACCTATAAAAAAAAAAAAATCCCACATCATACATACCCTCCTGCACACCAGCAGGCTATATATATATATTTACATTTGAGATTTTTATGTTACTCCACAGTCCCTTGACAGCCATGGACAAAACCGGCTCGGAGGCCCCGGCAGCCGCACGGCATGTGCGCCCCTGGCTGCCGTCTGCCCCCAGGATCGAAACCACCCTCCCAGGCAAAAATTTCTCTTCTTGCCATCAACTGCTTCTCCCCTCTGGCCACGCAGTGCTGCTGTGTTTTGTAACCATGTGACACTTACTTGTCTCGCCAGATTTTGTAACACAATAGTATACAGTATACCAGTAATAATACACCACTGTAACACACAGGGTATAATACCACTGGGTATTTGGGGTTAACAGGGTAACACCCACTAACACCTGCGCTTGCTAGATTTTTGTGTGTAACCCTTACTCACCCCTACTTGTGTGTTCACTTTAGGTGTAGTACCCTTTTGGTAGTGTTGTGTTATGGCAAAGTATTTACCTTAACTTTACTACCTGAGGGAAAAGGGTTAATTGGGCCAGGTCAGACCGACTCTGGGTTCATAGGAGCCTGGGAGGTGCAACAACAGATGACACATACACAGCCGTACATGGAACTTGCAACTATGTATATTATTTACAAATATGCACATATAAATAAATACACAGTGCGATAAAATAGAAAAAAAAAATCCATAAACTCAAACTTATATTTACAAAATTCACAGTCCTGTTTTGGTCCTTTCCAGGTGACTAGTGGAGTCACCTTTAGCAGTTCATAGGGTCCGGGCTTCGGCTCGCCATCCAGATCTGGAGATCCACGCTCATGCCAAGTGGCTCGTGCGTCAATGGGGTTCCCGCGCTCAACGGCGCCGACAGGCCCCGGATCCCAATCAATTTCAAGGGTTTTATCCAGGCAAAGGCTGCTACCAGCACGCTAGCGTCGCCATATCACCAAGGACCGTCTCTCTCTCTGGTCTGTGTCTTTCGTCGTCTGGCGTGACTGAGCCAAAAATGCAAGTCATCCCAAACCCAGGGAGAGAGCACTTAACCCATTGGGTGGCGTGACCCAACAATGGCACAGCCATTGGTTACTCGAAATATCAACACACAATACTAGGAACTTTATCAGAACCTTCTAGAAAATGTTCCTACTATTTATGAATATATATTTATTTAAATATTCATATTCAAATTATGTATTTCCATTGTGAAATGGGTGTTTTTCTTTTCTAAAAGCGGTATCAATAGTTATAATTTAATTCACGTTAAACTATCTACTCCCATTGTGAAATGAATGTCCCCCCTTCTTCTTAAAGCGGTATCAACATTCATAATTCCATCCACGTTTTTAACACTGGGTTACAGTTTGGTACCCCATCCCTCCGTGCCTATCTGTCCACTCCCGACCACCTTCAACACCGCTGTCATGGCTCCAAACACTCCAGCCCCCTGTGGCCGCACTGCGGGGAAAACTGAAGCCTGCTCGTCGGCACCGCTCGCTGCCTTGGGTGCCTCGCTGTACTGCCCAGCCCCCTCGTCCAAGGCGCATGGAGTTAGGGCACTGAGACACTGCCCGACCTCCATGGCACACTGCTGCTGTTGCTCACTTCCAGAGCTCACAGCATCGCTTTCGTCAGCATCACTCTCCGACCCAGGCACTTCATCACTTCGCTCAGCACCCTTGTCCCAGGCACTCTGTTGCGTCGTCTCCATGCCCGGCTGTCGCTGCTCTTCCCTGGGGCTCTCAGCTTCCATGGTCCCGCTCTCCCGCTGCCCAGACTCCAGCTGTGGGGAAAACTCCTGCTGCTGCTCTCCTTCTCCGCTGTTGTCACACACCGCGCTGTCAATCTCACCAGCACTACAGTCCTGCACACTTCTACGCTTCATGGCTGGCCCGCCGTCTTCAGTGACCGGGGACTCCCCATCTCGCAGTCCTGGTCCCACCTCGAAGCCTAGCTGGTAGCCTGGAGCTCTTTCGGTGCACAGTTAGCTTTGCGGCTAACCTGCCCATAGACAACGAATGGGCCATCTCCAAGTTAGTTAGCGTCTCCAAGCTAACTAGCCTAGTCTCCTTTGGCGCCAAAACTCCCGTCACCCACAGCTTTGTGGTCCTCGTCTGCCCGGAGAAAAATTTGGCCAGCCGCTTGACAGTGTGTGTGTGTGTGTATATATATTTTATAGTAATATGTACATATGTATATTAGCTGCTCTTGCTTGCTTGTTTTTTTTTTTTTTTTTTTTTTTCCTTGCCTTCTGATTGATTATGGGCACATAATCATACCATGTAGGATAACTAAGTAGACGGTTATGCTGTTTCATCCCACCTAGCAACAATGCTCTGCACTGTGTGTGTTTATATATTTACATATTTATTCCATCTAGCTACAATGCTCTGCACTGGGTGTGTTTATATTTATATATCTATATATTTATTCCATCTAGCTACAATGCTCAGCACTGGGTGTGTTTATATTTATATATCTATATATTTATTCCATCTAGCTACAATGCTCCGTACTGTGGGTGTTTATATATTTACATATTTATTCCATCTAGCTACAATGCTCTGCACTGTGTGTCTGTGTGTGTGTGTGTATATATATATTTTATAGTAATATGTACATATGTATATTAGCTGCTCTTGCTTGCTTGTTTTTTTTTTTTTTTTTTCCTTGCCTTCTGATTGTTGCTCTGAGTGTTGCTATCCCTGTGCTGTTGCAATCCTGGAATTTCCCCGTTGTGGGACTAATAAAGGCTTATCTTATCCTCATACACCTTCGTCTCACCCAACATACCGAGGATTCTTCGGCCCTGCGTACCGTGATGGTGGATCAGAAGCGCTTGTTGTCGTCTCCCGTCGAGTCTGCTCAAGAACAACGCCCCGATGTAATCCTCGAACGTGGCCCACCACTTCGGCCACAGGATCACTGGCTCTCCCGTGTACTCCAGAAACGGAATCAAGGGTTGAAGTAGTCCATACGCCCCCATATTTTCAGTACTACCCGCTTTTATTCTCGTCGCCAAATGTTATGTATGGAGAAAGGGGTCGGAGTGTCATCCATGCAAGGAACCAACAGCCCAGCCGTCTTTATTATCAACACAGAATTATATACACAAGTGGCCATGCTCACTTGACGTCACCGTGTGGGTGGGTACTGCATCACACACACACACACACGCTATACAAGAGTACCCTCTTTAGAATTGCACTTTGAGCACTGATTGTCTGATATTGTGCCCATTTTGCATAATTGTGTTGGAGTTTAATATAACCTATTTACAATTTTGAATTGTCTCAGTTTATTTTTTGAAGCACAGAAAGGGTATCTGGCATTTCAATTCACTTCAGCTTTATTTATATAGTGCCATTTCACAACAACAGTCATCTCATAGCACTTTCAACTGTAGAGGGAACCCCCACAATTGCAGAAAGACCCCAGCAATCAGACGATCCCCTGTGAGCAAGCGCTTGGCGACAGTGGAGAGGAAAAACTCCCTTTTAACAGGAAGAAACCTCCAGCAGAACCAGGCTCAGGGAGGGGCAGTCATCTGCTGTGACTGGCTGGGGGGGTGAGGGGATAGAGAAGATTTATTTATTTATTTAGCGAATGCAAAGTCCTTAAGCCAAGCAGTTGCCTCCTGGTCTGTATGGAGGGTGTGTAATCCTCCTTCCAGTCTTTGGAGCGGGCAAGCCTCTATGATGTGTTCCATTGTTTGCTCCTCTCCACATGCGCACAGTGGGCTAGGGCTACTGCCCCATCTGTGAAGGCTGGCCAAGCAGGGGCCATGTCCAGTCCTGAAGCGATTGAGTGTAGACCACTGTCTCCTTGGAAGGTTGGTGCCCGGGACCTGTTGGTTGGGGTTTATCACCAGCTGTTTGTTTGGGACCTCCTTGGTCTCCCATTCCTCTTGCCAAGCTGTCTGGATGGTAAAGTCAGCTGGGGGAGGGTTTGGGGGGCAATGGATCAGCGTTCTCGTCGCGCCCTCTGCCAGTACCCGGGCTCGCCTGGGGAAGCTAATGATCCTACCAGCAGACTAAATTCGAAGAGACGACGCCTCTGTGCCAAGTCAAAGAAGAATCCTAGTCACAGTCCTAAAGCCGAAAGCAAACAGCCCCAAGAGCACTTTGTGGTAGGATCTGTCCTTCGCATAGAGAAGATGAAAAGAACAGACATGTAGAGAACAAACAGCACGATGGGGACTCAATCTATGAGAGAGAACAAACAGATGTTAATGACCAGTAAAAATATTTCATTGAGAGTGAAGAAAGGAGTGAAGCCCAGTGTATTATTGTAGGTCCCCCGGCTGTCTAAACCTAATAGCAGCATAACTAAGGGAGGGTTCAGAAACACATGATTCCTCCCTAATCATAGGCTATATCAAAAAGGAAAGTGTTAACCCTATTCTTAAAAACAGAGATCGAGTCTGACTCCCGAATCCAGATTGGCAGCTGATTCCACAGGAGAGGAGCTTGATAATTGAAGGCTCTGCCTCCCATTGTTCTTTTAGAGATTCTAGGTATTACAAGTAATCCAGCATTTTGGGAGCGTAGTGCTCTGTTAGGATAATAGGGTAATATCAGATCTTTTTTAGTAAAAAAGGGGCCTGATTATTTAGAGCTTTGAAAGTGAGAAGAAGGGTTTTAAACTTAATTCTAAACTCAATGGGAAGCCAATGAAGGGAGGCCAGAACCAGAGAGATGTGATCCTTCTTTCTAGTGCCTGTTAAAACTCTTGCAGCAGGATTTTGGATCAGCTGAAGACTTTTTAAAGATGTTTTACAACAACCTGATAATAAAGAGTTAGACGAATCTAATCTAGAGCTATCAGAAGCGTGGATCATGACATAATGACTGGACCCAGGGGACAGAAGACAGACTCGAGGTGTTACAATTAACCTTTTATTCACCCAAGTGAAGCGTGTGAGTGCGTGTATGTGTTGTAGTGTGGTGTGCAGTGCTGGAGCTGAGCAGGTCTCCGTGCTGCCTGGCACCCCTAGGGAGACAAAGCAGAGTAATTAGTACTGCACTGCAGCGGGAGATGTAACAAGAACTGTTGCTTACTTGCAGGTGGCGATGCTGAGCCTCTGCTTGCTTTGCGAGCGACTGCCAGGAGGGGGGCGTCCTGCTCGGTGTCGTGAAGCGGAGGGAAATGTCCGGCCTGGAGGATCCACCTGTGCACAGGGGAGAATAGCTTGGCAAGGTAAGTGCTGGGATTGCTTACGTGGCAAGACGTGACGAACTTGTTCAGACGAAGAGTCAGTCCGTGACTGAGAACGAGGGACGTGCCTCCGTGATGATGACAGACGGCTCCGTGCTGAGTCGCTGACAGGTCTGGCTCTTATAGTCCGCTGGGAATTAGCGACAGGTGTGCACGCAGCCGGGACTGATGATGGCCCCGCGGCCGCCATGACAGTGCTCCCCCCTCTAGAGGTGCCTCCTGGCACCTGTCCTATCTTACCTGGATGTGCCCGGTGGAAGTCGCGGATAAGCTGCTTATCGAGAATCAGGGCCGGGCGTGTTCAGGATCTGTGTTCGGGGCCAAATCCTTCCCAATCCACCAGATATTGCAAGACATGACCCCTCCGGTGGACGTCCAAGGTGGCAGTAACCCCCCATGCCGGGTGGCTGTCGATCATCCTGGGGGGGGGGGGGACGCTGAGGGAGGCGGGCAGAGGGGATCGGCAATGAAGGGCTTCACCTGAGAAACCTGAAAGGTGGGACAGATGCGCTTGGAAGGGGGGAGGGCAAGGCGAACAGCCACAGGGTTAATTATGCAGACAATGGGGAAAGGCCCAATGAAACGCTTAGTCAACTTGCACTTCTCTGCCTTAACATTAATGTTGCGTGTGGAGAGCCAAACTTGCTGACCCACCTTGTACTCAGGTGCCGGTCTCCTGCGGTGGTTGGCCACCTTGATAATGCGTTCCGTGGTCTGGAGGAGGATTCTGCGGGTGGTGGTCCAGAGCCGGCGGCGCCGCCTGACATGGGCATGGACAGAAGGCACTGCCACCTCCTTCTCTTCCTCTGGGAACAGCGGCGGGTCGTACCCCAATGACACCCTGAAGGGGGACATCCCAGTCGCAGAAGACACCGTGGAGTTGTGAGCGTATTTGATCCACGGCAGGTAGCTGCTCCAAGAAGAGGAGCTGGACGCAATGATGCAGCGAAGGGCAGCCTCCAGCTCCTGATTCGCCTGCTCACACTGCCCATTACTCTGGGGATGGTAACCTGATGACAGGCTCGCCGTCGACCACAACACCTGGCAGAACGCTCTCCAAACCTGAGACACAAACTGGGGGCCCCGGTCCGAGACGACGTCCGTGGGGATTCCATGGAGGCGGACCACATGTTGCACCAGTAGGTCCGCCGTCTCCCGCGCCATCGGCAACCCCTGAAGGGGCACAAAGTGGGCCGCCTTGGAGAAGCGATCGATGATGGTCAGGATCATGGTGAACTGGTTGGATGGGGGGGAGGCCTGTCATGAAGATCAGAGCAGCATGTGACCAAGGGCGACTAGGAACCGGCAGAGGATAGAGCAGTCCGGCCGGGGGAGAAGAGGAGGACTTCCCGGTGGTGCATTGAACGCAGGCCCAGATGTAGTTGTTGACGTCTCTCTGCAGCCCCGGCCACCAGAACGCCCTTTAGAGGAGTGCAACAGTGCGAGACACCCCAGGGTGACATGCCAACTTCGAGGCGTGGCCCCACTGGATAACCTCGCCCCGGACTGGCGTAGGAATGAACAATCGCCCCGGGGGGCCACCTCCCGGATCAGGCTCAGCCTCCTGCACCTTCATTACCTTTTCCCGGATGTCCCACACGAGCATGCCCACAACGCAGGATGGAGGGAGGATGGTCTCTTCTTGATCCTCGGATGTCTCCACTGAGAACTGCCTGGAGAGGGCGTCTGGCTTCTGATTCTTGCTTCCGGGGCGGTAGGTGATGGTAAAGTTGAACCGACCAAAAAAAAGGGACCAGTGGGCCTGACGAGAGTTCAATCGCCTCGCAGTCCTCAGATACTCCAAGTTCTTGTGGTCGGTCCATACCACAAAAGGCTGAGCAGCACCCTCCAGCCAGTGACGCCACTCCTCCAAGGCGAGCTTAACCGCCAGCAGCTCCCTGTCACTGATGCTGTAGTTCCTCTCTGTGGGCAGTAGGCGGTGAGAGAAGAAGGTGCAAGGCCGGATCACTCCATTGACTGGAGAGCGCTGGGAGAGAATTGCCCCCCACCCCGGAGTCCGACGCGTCCACCTCCACCAGGCACTGGAGGTTCGGATCCACCTGCGTTAGGATGCGGGACGAAGCAAACTCCCTCTTGAGCGTCTCGAATGCCGCTGCAGCCTCCTCCGTCCAGCAGAAGGGGATCTTGGGAGACGTGAGATTGGTCAGCGGGCGAGCTATTATGCCAAACCTAGGCACAAAGCGGCAATAAAAATTAGCAAAACCCAAAAACTGCTGCCCAAAAAGGACGTCTTCTCTGTGTGAAACTCGCACTTCTCAGCCTTGACAAACAGCTGATTCTCCAGGAGCCGCTGGAGGACCCACCTCTCGTTTACCTGATGTTCCTCCAAGGACCGGGAGAAGATGAGGATGTTGTCGAGATAAACGAAGACGAAGGAGCACAGGAAGTCCCAGAGGACGTCATTGATCAGGCGCTGGAAGACGGCCGGAGTGTTGGTCAGCCCAAATGGCATCACCAGACACTCAAAGTGGCCGCTTGGGGTCCGGAAGCCCGTCTTCCACTTGTCGCCCTCCTTGATCCGCACGAGATGGTACGCGTTGCGGAGATCCAACTTGGTGAACCAAGAGGCCCCCTGGAGAGAGTCAAAAGCCGAGTCCATGAGAGGCAGCGTGTACTTGTCTTTTATTGTGATGTCGTTAAGGCCCCTAAAGTCAATACATGGGCGCAGGGAGCCATCCTTCTTACCAACGAAGAAAAATCCCGCCCCCACCGCTGAGGAAGACTGGCGGATGATCCCGGAGCTGAGCGATTCTTTAATGTAGGTGTCCATCGCCTCCCATTCCGGAGCAGACAGGTTGTATAAACGGCTCGACGGAAGCGGGGCACCAGCCCGGAGATTAATGGCGCAGTCATAGTGGCAGTGGGGGGGAGGGACAGCGCCCGCGATTTACTGAAGACGGCCCCCATGATCGTGATATACCTCTGGTACTCTGGACAGGTCCGGGGGGGGGGCGACGCAGGAGGGACCACCGACACCGATGGGGCACATGCCGCCAACTGCAGGCATGCGCTGAGACAAAAAGGGCTCCATGAAATGATGCTCCCAGTCTGCCAATCAAATGAAGGGTTATGCAATCGCAGCCAGGGGTAGCCCAGGATGAATGGAGAGGTGGAGGAGGGCAGCACCAGAAAACGAAGGTCCTCCTGGTGGTTTCCAGAGACAATCACCGACACCGGGGCAGTCTGCTGAGAGACAGTTGTTAATGGGGCCTTTGACAGGGTGATCAGCTTGAGAGGAGGCCGAAGAGTTTGACACGGGAGGCCCAACCGGGTTGCCAGATCTACTGAAATGAAACTCTGCTCAGCCCCTGAATCAATCAGTGCGTGAGTGGAGTGTTCAATATGTTTAGAGATAAGCCGAATGGGAACGAGGCAGCTGGTGAGGGGTTTTGACTGGGACGCGTCCGTGAGTCCCCCTACTGTGACCCACGGACCTCCTCTTTTACCCGATTCGTACATTCAGCCAACTCATGTGAAGCACTCCCACAATAGTAACACAACCCCAACTCCCTCCGGCGGTGTCTTGCAGCGGCCAAAATCCCAGAGCGCCCGATTACCACATCCTCCTGCCCCGGAAGTTCCTCCCGGGGGGGGACGGGGTGGCAGGGCCAACTGGGACGGCCGAGAGGAACGGAAATGCTGCACACCCAAGCGGCTGCCAGCTCTTCACTCGGCGGCACGCTCCTTCAGCCTATTATCTAAACTGATGGTAAGAGAAATTAGCTCATTTAACCGCTCTAGCTTATCCCGGGTAGCTAGCTCATCCCTTAGCCTTGAGCTTAGACTACGGATGAATATGCTACATAACGCAGCATCCTCCCACCCGACCTCCGCAGCTACTACCCGGAAGTCGACAGCGTAGTCCGCCGTGGACCTACCACCCTGTCGAAGGTTTAATAACCGGGTAGTGAGCACAGTGTCCCGATCGGTATGGTCAAACACTTCTGTAAATTCGGCCAGAAACTGCTGGTAAGTTAAATTGGCATAGCTGGGCTTGGCCATAACCGCGTAGGCCCAAGCTAACGCCCTACCCTCTAGCAGGTTAGCTATGTAGCCAATCTTACTATGGTCTGTGGGAAAATCCCCCGGAACGGGGAAAGAAACCTCCGAGCCTCCCCGAGCTTCCCACTGAAGTGAGTGGGCATAGGCACCGGTGTGAGATGGGTTGGGGGAGTCTGGCTAACGTGGCTAGGCGGGGAGCTAGCGGGGCCCGGTGGAACCCCTGAGGTCGGTGGAAACACCCGCTGTCCTTCCAGGCGATCCAACCGGCTGTTAATTTGAGTTAATTGGGTGAGGATGACGTTTTGCTGGTAAGTTAACGGCTCAACTCGAGCGTCTATGGTGTTAAGACGGCGCGCTAGCATGCTGTCCGCTGGGTTGCCTTGACAGAGCCGTACTGACATAATGACTGGACCCAGGGGACAGAAGACAGACTCGAGGTGTTACAATTAACCTTTAATTCACCCAAGTGAAGCGTGTGAGTGCGTGCATGTGTTGAAGTGTGGTGTGCAGTGCTGGAGCTGAGCAGGTCTCCGTGCTGCCTGGCAACCCTAGGGAGACAAAACAGAGTAATTAGTACTGCACCGCAGCGGGAGATGTAACAAGAACTGTTGCTTACTTGCAGGTGGCGATGCTGAGCCTCTGCTTGCTTTGCGAGCGACTGCCAGGAGGGGGGCGTCCTGCTTGGTGTCGTGAAGCGGAGGGAAATCTCCGGTGCCAAGGAGGAGCTGAGCTGCTGCCGGGGAAAGATAAGCCTCTGCCTGGAGGATCCATCTGTGCACAGGGGAGAATAGCTTGGCAAGGTAAGTGCTGGGTTTGCTTACGTGGCAAGACGTGACGAACTTGGTCAGACGAAGAGTCAGTCCATGACTGAGAACGAGGGACGTGCCTCCGTGATGATGACAGACGGCTCCGTGCTGAGTCGCTGACAGGTCTGGCTCTTATAGTCCGCTGGGAATTAGCGACAGGTGTGCACACAGCCGGGACTGATGATGGCCCTGCGGCCACCATGACAGATCAGTTTCTCAGCATCACTCTGAGACAAGAAGCTCCTAATCTTGGCAATATTACGTAAATGATAGAAGGCAGTCTTAGAAACAAATTTAATATATGAAAAACAGATCTTGATCAATTCATTTCTCCAGACATCTTTCCAGGAAAGGTCATCATCTGTTACCTGAATATCCTTCATCCATTTTATGGCACCATCATTTAATTTATTTTTATTAATGCTGTTAACTAATGTGTAAAATAATTTAACAGTTTTCTTAATATGTGAATTATTTTTAAATATTATATTTTCAAATTGGTGTAATTCATATTTTTAATTGATCCACTGGTATATTCTTTTTAATAACATGTTTCAGAGTAATGTATTTTAAGGGTTCACCTTTATGGATGATGTATTCATCACTTTAATTCTCAAAGGTCTTAAAAGAGTTATTGGCTATAATTTGATTTAGAGAAACAATTCCTTTTCTTTCCATTTAGTCCAATTTAAAAGCTTTTTTTTAATGTATTTAAATTTTGCCAGATCAGTTGATTAACTGAGGTATTGGTGTTCATTTTTAGGATCTTTGCACATGATTTTAATACATAAAAAGTTGCTTCAATTGGGGGATTTAATAATACTTCCTTTGGTGATGTTTTTATGTAGAAGAGACATTTTGAATCTACAGTATATTGAGGCTTTGTAAAATAGTGTTCTCAATAATTTAGTCTTTATTTATTGAAGCATCAAATAAATCACTTTCCTGTTGACAACCAAACGATGAGTAATAGAGAAAAAAAAATTGGAAGCTGTAGTCCACCATCTTGATGTGGGCTAGGAGCACCTTGCCCTTTTACTATTTCAGCTGAAATTAGAGATCATTTTATGTAATCCATAAAAGCAGTTTTTTATTTACTTTTACAGGTAGGATTTTAAATAAATAATTAATAATGTGAAGAATTTTCATTTTCACAATATAAACACAGCCCCACAGAGATTTAGGGAAGATTTGACCACTGATCAATATTCGATTTAATTTAGTTAAACATCAGTGTAAGATTAATATTGCTTATCTGAGCAGTTAGTTCTCACAGAGAGTCTAAGTCACACCCCCTCTACTTCCGCAATTGGACCTTAAATTAGAAAAAATCTCCATTGAAACGAATCGCAAGAGTGAAATTATCTTTTGATCCCGATCAGATTTTGCCAGAAGCTGCACATATGATGTTTGTTAATTTGAAAGATAAATTTTCACGTTGTGGGCACCCAGCACACGTGTGGGCATCTAGCACAATGCAGACTGATAATATTCACGCTCAGCAGGGATTGCATACAAACAGAGAGCCCCTTGGGGGACAACCAGTTAATCACGCGATTGATAGCCTATGTATGGACTGATATCAATATGTAAATGTGCCTTGCATTCTCTTTTGTCCTATTGTTATACATCCCCGGAGTAAGGAGAGAAGTCGGGCGCCAGTTAATCAAGCAATTGATATGTATTGACTGTTATGTATATCGATATGTAAATGTACCATGCATTCTCTCTTGTCTGTATAAATATGCTGACTTGAAATGCCTTAGGCAACACACTCAGATCTCACTCACAACGCACTCAGAGCGCACATACAGCACATGGTGCTGCTGTGTATCTCAATGATGATGGAGGAATAAAACACTTAAACCTTCAGCTTGCCGAGTCCGCCTGCACTTATTTTATGCCTCCACACTGGTGACCCTGACGAAGAAGGAACACGAGGTGAACACCCCGGAGATGACCCGGACGGGAAGCCTCAGAACGCGTCACAGTGCGTCCCTCGCCTGATTTTTTACCTCCACACTGGTGACCTGACATGAATGGACTGTCTCTCCCTTCTGCCGTGCTGTGAACTATTTTGTTCCTCCACACTGGTGACCTTTGACAAGGGAGAATGACCGTCTTCTGCCTCTCACCGCACTGTGGATCCCAGAGGACCGACTGCCTACATCCTTCGCACCCACACGGGAGCGCGCGCGCCTTGTCCTCTCTCCACGATGGTGACCTCCAGGGCCAAGACCGCAGCGCTGGGACCGAGACGCACGCAACCTTCTGATCAGTGACACAACCGAAGGCTCAGAAACAGCCTGAACAGGGAAAATCATTGACGCTGACTGCGCTGATTTCCATCAAGCTCCCTGACCCTGACTTCAACTCTCGACAATGGACCTTCTGCGCAACTTTCAGCTATGTGGTCACTGCGCCAAGCGCCGCCACTCATGGGACAATACCGGCTCCACAGACTGATACATTGTTCTCTGCCGCTGCACAGGCCCGAGAAAAATGGCCGATCGCCATCCTCAGAACCTTCAGGGTTGCTCGCGCATCTGGAGTGGACGTGCAGCCCCCACGCAGGACTTTGTATGGGTTTCTCAGCCGCGGCGCACATCAAGAATTTGGCTGATTGCTTTCCCCGATGACTTTAGGACTGTTTCCTGCACCTAACGCCAAACTGCTGAGTCCCTGAAACAGCTTCAGTTTATCACAGCCACTATGCATCCTCGGGGAATTGGGCCGCTCGCCTTCCCCACATCCTCGCTGGACCAAAACACGAGAGAAGTCAGAGACGTAATTTTTTTCACAGCCGCTGTGGATCTTCACCACGTTTAACGGGAAAAGTTCCTCACCATTGTGGATCCACACGCAATTTCTGCACGGCCCAGACACCACGTCCCGGGCCGGCACTTGCTTATTCCCACCCCCTCCATCTCCTCCTGCACAGAGCTTTTCCCGCACCTCACTCCCAAAGCCGGCCGATCGCCATCTTGTTCCATTACGCATGACTGCACACCAGCCCATGCGCCCACGATCGATGGCCGTTCAACGTGCTGGAACTCGGCGCGGAACACTCTGCCCTTTTCCACCTCTCCCACGTCCCCCCCCACGGACTGACATGCCCTCCGCCAGTTCTAATGGAGTTGGAGCCAAACACCGGGGGTGGGGGGTCACAACCCCTTCTGACCATTCTAGGGGGAGCGGTGTGGGCACCCAGCACAATGCAGACTGATAATATTCATGCTCAGCAGGGATTGCATACAAACAGAGAGCCCCTTGGGGGACAACCAGTCAATCACGCAATTGATATGTATGGACTGATATCAATATGTAAATGTGCCTTGCATTCTCTTTTGTCCTACTGTTATACATCCCCGGAGTAAGGAGAGAAGTCGGGCGCCAGTTAATCAAGCAATTGATATGTATTGACTGTTATGTATATCGATATGTAAATGTACCATGCATTCTCTCTTGTCTGCATAAATGCGCTGACTTGACATGCCTCAGGCAACACACTCAGAGCTCACTCACAACGCACTCAGAGCGCACACACAGCACACGGTGCTGCTGTGTATCTCAATGATGATGGAGGAATAAAACCCTTAAAACCTTCAGCTTGCCGTGTCTGCCTGCACTTATTTTATGCCTCCACAACGTAAATAATGGTGTAGGTTGTTGTCTTACTGTTAAGCTATAAGGTTGTGAAAATACATAAATTAAAAAACTACAATCACAGATGGACGGCGGTTACGTCATCTTTTCAAAGCGTGCCCAGGGTGAAGTAATTAATAGTCCTCTGGATCAGCTGCAGCTCTAACAATACAAAACAATACTGCTGTGTTGTTTTTCTCCTCTTTGGATCCTTCTTTCATCTGTCAGGAAACTGAGGTTTTACTAATCTCCCACCATGATCGTGTTTAGTGATGTGAGATGATGGGAGTTGTTGTCTGCTAATCCTTTAAACAAAAACTAAACATTACTCTGTTATTATATGACAGTCGCCAACTTTAATTACATGGGAAATTATCTTTTAAATTGACAAACATCATATGTGTAACTCATGGCAAAATTTGGTCAGGGTCAAAAGCTAATTTTGCTCTTGCCATTCATTTCAATGGAGAATTTGTTCAATTTAAGGTCCCATATGCAGAAGTAGAGGGGGCGTAACTTCAGCTCTCTATTCTTAGTCCTAAATATGTGATTTCTGATTGTTTCCATGTAATATTTATATGTTGTACACAGACAGCCCTGCAAGATTGATTTAATGGTAAAAGCTCACATTTTGTCCAGTTAATCTTATACCCTGAGAGGGAGCCATATCAAGATATTACAGAATTAACATAAGAAGGGATACATCTGCATCAGTAAGATATAAGATTATGTCATCACGATATAATGATATTTTATAGTCTGATTTTTCAGCATTTAAACCCTTAATTTTATTATGAATTCTTATTTTCTCAGCTTGTGGTTCAGTTGTTAAATAAAAATAAAAGTCTGGATAGTGGACTAGTTGCTTGGCTCCATGATATAAGTGAAATGGTTCGGAAATTATATTGCTTGTTTTTATGGAAGTCATTGGTTTTTCATATAACATCTTGATCCATTTTGAAAAGTTACTACCAAATCCAAATCTTTTAATGGTCTCATACATAAAAGATGATTCTGTCATGGTCCGAGCGCCAATTTCGTCCGCACTCGGGCCATACATCATTTCTGCCAGCTTTGACAGTAGTGTTTACCTTCTGGCTCCCCGAGCTCTTATTGTGACAGCGCTCGGCTGTCACAATAAGAGGCATTTGCTGCATTTGCTGCAATTACGGCTCGTCAGCAGCCCGGCATTTAAGCGGGCGCTGACAGCAGTACAATACAGCAGTCTGATGTCGTTATCCTGTGCCAGACGTTGAGCGAGCGGTTCTCGCCTCAGACGTCACCAATTTGTGGTGTGATGGAACCATCTGATGCCGAGGATGTTACGGAGGCAGGTCCGATAGAATGTATCCAGATGGTGGGTGGTTGTGGTGGAGAGGGTCCAGGTCTCGGACCCGTAAAGGAGGATGGGGATCACACAAGTGTTAAAGATTCCCAACTTCGTGGTCGTATGGATCTTCCCGCTCCACCAGACTCTCTGGAGGTGGCTGAAAGCAATGCGAGACAGCTGCAGGAGGTGAATAATCTCTGGGTCTGATGAGCAGGAGCTGATGATCTCAGATCCGAGGTAGACAAAGTCACTGACAGTCTCAACCAGCTCATTTTTGATGGTGATGACTTGTGGTGGTGGTGGCAAGAAGTCTTGCAGTGATGGGATCTTTGTCTTTGCCCAGCTGATGGTGAGGCCCAGGGGTGATGCTTCCACTGTAAGCAGCTCCAGTGCATAACACATATATCATAGTGCAAATAAAGTAAAACAATAAAACACAGCAATCCTATATACTTAAAAGGTAGAGCAGTAATACTCATACTTGCAAGCTGGATGTGGTAGTGTAGGTGCAGACAGTGACAGATTGGACTTCACCTGATCAATATTGCAATAACAGGCAGCAGCAGGCATGGCATTTGTGCAAATGGTTGTAGTAAGGTGCAGAGACATACAGCAGCAGATGTATTACTGTTGGTTTGCCAGTCTTTCTTTGCCAACAGCTGAGGTAGTTATTGTGTGGGTGAGTGTATTACGGTTCGGGGTGGGGTGGAGGAAGTGGACAGAGTTCAGGGTGTTCCTGAGTTCACCAAATTCCTGGGGGTGCACATCCCTTAGTACCTCTCCTGGTCCAAAAATACTACATCACTGGCCAAGAAGGCTCAAACTTGCCTCCTTTTTCTCCACAAACTGAGGAGAGCACAAGTCCCACCCCCCATCATGCGCTCATTCTACCGGGGTACTATTGGGAGCATCCTCACCAGCTGCATCACGGTGTGGTATGGAAGCTGCACCGCCTCCTGCAGGAAGACACTACAATGCACAGTGAAAACTGCCAGCAAGATCATCGGTGCCTCTCTGCCCCCCCACCCCCAACATCTACCTAACCTAATAGGTCAGATAAGTTCATTTTGTCTTCTTTTAATTATTTATCTTTTGTTCTTATAAAAGACAAAAATGAAATAGAAAGGAGATGTCTTTACCTTCTTAACATGTTTCGACTGTACACTGCAGCCTTCGTCAGAAGAGTCAGCTGATTGCTGCCAGGTGACATTTATCAGCTGATTTTTTCGTAGGCAGGGCCAGCTCAGCAGATCTGTCAGATCCACCAAGCCGGCCCCACCTCCCTTCCCACACCTGGGATCACATTCTCCAGAGACCATCTGACGGCGGGAGGCGGGGCTGGCTCGGTGGATCTGACAGATCTGCTGAGCTGGCCCCGCCTACGAAAAAATCAGCTGATAAATGTCACCTTGCAGCAATCAGCTGATTCTTCTGACAAAGGCTGCAGTGTACAGTCAAAACATGTTAAGAAGGTAAAGACATCTCCTTTCTATTTTATTTTTGTCTTTTATAAGAACAAAAGATAAATAATTAAAAGAAGACAAAGTGAACTTATTTGACCTATTACGTGGAAGTTATGGACAAGATTGCATCAAAGACTTCTGCCGGCTGAAATTGGAGAAAACACGGGCACGCTTCAGAAACCACCTGCGATTTAACCTCCGTTGCATAGATGAGGATGTCACACCAGTAAGCCTCAACATAAGAAATCCAATCCCGACCAAAAACGCAGAGAAAATTATCAATAAAGCACAGAAAGACCTGATCAAAGAACGTATGAGAATGACGGCAAACAAAGTGGACCAAATCAACAACCAGATCAAGGAGGAAATGGACATTTTCAAAAAAACACTATCCGACCGACCAGGAAACGCAGGAGCAGATAAAAGCACAATTAAAACACGCACACGAACAAGAATTCATTATAACGAAAAACCGCCAATTGAAAAAAACTAAAAAAAACTTACAGAAAGGAAGAACAGACGAAGGCAAACACACACGGAAACGAACGCTAAGTGGGTCAAAAACTTATCAAAACGCACACTCACGGACACGGAGAAAACAGTGCTGAGCAGAGGACTGAACTTTGCCATCACACCAGCCAGAATACCCCATGATGAATACATCCTCGCAACAGAACTGGCATGTGAAAAAATCCAGGACCAAGGGGAAAAAGCAGCACTCCGGAACGCAGTCGCAGGAATCCTAAAAACGGCCAAATTACCAAAAAGCAACGCCACAAAAGAAGAAGAAAAAGCATTAACCTCACTCAAGACAGATAAAACAATCACAATCCTCCCAGCAGATAAAGGCAGAACCACAGTAATATTGGACACGGAAACATGAAAAACAGATGGAAACCATGTTGGCAGATGAAAGCACATATGAAATCATAAAAACAAATCCCACAGAAGAAAAGAAAAAAATGCTGAAAGCCCTTCTCAAACCTCTATTAGAAAGCAAAAAAATCACAAAGGACGCATATGATCACCTGATCCCCACAGCCAGCATCACCCCCCGGGTCTATGGAACCCCAAAAATACATAAAAAGGATATCCCACTGCAGCCAATAATAGACAGTATTGGATCAGTTACGTACAATTTATCAAAAAGCCCTGGTTGAAATCATCAAACCCCTCCTTGGACTATCAGATTTCCACTGCAAAAACTCAAAAGAGCTGGTGCAAGAACTCAAAGATATGAAAATAGAATCAGATGAGATCCTCATTTTAGTGTTCTCGTACAGCGTGTTGGAACGCTGACTAAACACCAAGCTAAACCGTAGTCAATGAAGACAGAGGCGATGCAAGATTCATCATTTACTTCCACACTTCTTCATTAACGTTTGTGGTGAAAACTGTAACAAGAAATTACAAATATACATTACGTCTCTGTTTTACAAATAATTTCTCCATACATATCCTTTAACATTGAATTCACATTACATATGCACTTTACTTAACATCGTGTAACTGTTTCTACATGTTTTTTACCGTGTTTTTTAACTGCAAATAAACTTCCTCGAATCGGTCATTAAAATTACAACCCTTTTAACAAATCGTTAATATTTATGATTCTTAAACTCCTTAATGTTAAATATATGAACTTACGGCATTGCTTTCGTGATGTTTAACAGTGGATGGCAATGGGTTAAATTCAGAACATGGAAAACATGTCTGCCATACTCTTGAAGAGAGCCAGGAAAGAGACAGGAAGTAATAGACAGGATGTGAGGTAAACGGATGAGGCACTTCAAAACAAAGTTACCTGTGCAAACAAAGTAAACCTTATCGACAGTTATTTTATATTTTAACTAAAATAAAGGACAAAACATTTATTAAATGAGAAATATCTATGCAAAGAATAAACAAATGCCTTATGGGCATTACACTCCCTGCCTGGCCTCAGTGAGGCCACTTCGAATATTGGAGAGCCTAAAACATATAACTTTATATCAGTCCTTGCGCAGAAGTAAAATAACTTCTGAAACTGGCCTAAAAAAGGTTTTTGGAGTCCCTTGGTCAGTGGTTTTCACTTCGACCTTTCTTATGAGGCCATCCCTTCCAGGGAATGTGGCGGTGATTCTGGCCATTGGCCAGCAGTTGCGAACAGTCTGTTTGTCTCTGAGAAGAACAAGATCTCCAACTTGAAGATTTCTGCATGGCACAGTCCACTTTTGTCTGTGCTGCAAGGTAGGTAGATACTCGTGACTCCAACGTCTCCAAAACTGGTTTGCAAGGGCCTGTACCTGTCTCCACTGCTTTGTATAAACGTCCTTGTCTGTGAAATCTCCGAGTGGAGGTGGAACACCAGACTTCTGTGTGAGGAGCATTGATGGTGAAAGAATGAAGGGTTGTTGTGGATCTGTGGATACAGGTAAGAGTGGTCGTGCATTGATGACAGCCGTGACCTCTGCCATTAGCGTGCAAAGTACTTCATGGGTTAAGCGAGTTTTCTGTTGCAACAGCATTGAGTCAAGGATTCTCCGGGCAATTCCAATCATACGCTCCCAAGAACCTCCCATGTGGGAGGCATGTGGCGGGTTGAATGTCCAGCTGCATCCTTGTTCACTCAGGTACTTCTGCACAGTTTTGTCCATACCAAGCTCCTTACATGCTCCAGTGAAGTTGGTGCCACAATCAGAGTGTAGTTGCTTTGCAGGGCCTCTGAGTGCAAAAAGGCATCTAAGGGCATTTATACAACTAGAAGTGTCCATTGACTCTATCACTTCAATGTGCACAGCCCTTGAACTGAGACAACTGAACATGATGGCCCACCTCTTACTCTCTGCCTGTCCTCCCCTGGTTCGTCTAGTTGTAACAGGCCAGGGCCCGAAAACATCAAGCCCCACATAAGTAAAGGGGGGACAAACTTTAAGGCGTTCAGGTGGTAAGTTAGCCATGGATTGCTCTTCCATTTTCCCCCTCAATTTGCGACAGTTGATGCATTTGTGAAGAACTGTGTTGATCAGTGTCTTGCCACCTAAGATCCACAGACTGGCTGCTCTGATTGCTCCTTCCGTCAGATGGCGGCCTTGATGCTTCACCTGCTCGTGGTGATGTCGTGTAAGCAACAGAGAAATGTGGCTATCTTTGGGAAGAATTACTGGATTCTTTTCTGCAGAATTCAGTTCAGAATACTTTAGCCGCCCTCCAACACGTATCAGTCCATCCTCCAGGGTCGGGTTCAGGTTCAACAGGGGGCTGTTTGTTGGCAATACCTTGTTAGATCGTAGTGCTGACAGTTCTCTTGTAAACGCTGCCCTTTGAGCCGCTTTCAAGATAACATCTCTTGCTTGGGCCATTTCATCTGCAGTACGAGGTAGATGACACTTATGCCAACCTTTGCACTTGCTGTTTTGATTCGACTGTTTGTGGGCTCTTGCCATGTGGATAAGGAAAGCGACTCCTCTTACCAGCGAGGTGAAGGTGGAAAAGTGTTGGAAATGATCAGCACAAAGAGCTGCCTTCTCCAAGTGAGTGACATAAGTTTGCACTTGTGGCCGGATTTCAGAGTCTTTCTCGGGTTCAATGAGCTCAAACCTTTTAGTGTCTTTTGATATTGCTGGTGATGACTGACGCAGGAATGAGGGGCCAGTGAACCAAGATGTCTGTACAAGGTGAGCAGCAGGCAAGGATCTGGATGCGTGGTCTGCTGGGTTCTCTTCTGTACACACATAATTCCACTGCTCAGGACCTGAAGACTGAAGGATACGTTGTACTCTGTTGTGGACGTATGTGTAGAACCGTTTGGTCTCATTACAGATATATCCAAGGACAACTTTACTGTCCGTATAGAACTGTACAGTATCTATCTTGAGATCCAGCTCATTTTGGATGAGATCTGCCATCTCCACGGCAAGAACAGCCGCACAAAGTTCAAGCCTAGGAATTGTTGGTTCTAACTGAGGTGCTAGCTTTGCCTTGCCCATCACGAACCCTACTTCAGCTTTCCCATCTTCTTGAACTGCTCTCAGGTAAGCAACAGCTCCAATAGCCTTGTTTGAGGCATCCAAGAACACACACAATTCTGTGTGCACTGCTTTGGTGAGGGAAGTCGTTGTGTACATACGTGGAACATGAAGCTCTTTCAAACCTTGGAGGGAATCTCTCCAAGCTTCCCAACTCTTCAGCTTGTCTTCTGGGATTGGCGTGTCCCAGTCGGATAGTTCAGAGGTAAGCTCCCTGAGAAGGGCTCTTCCATGGATTGTAATGGGTGCCAGCAAACCCAAAGGATCGAAGATACTATTAACAGTAGAAAGAACTCCACGTCTCATGAATGGCTTGTCTGTGTTTGATGTGGAGTAGGTGAATGTGTCTGACTTGATCTCCCAGAGTAGACCCAAGCTCCGCTGTGTGGGCACTGTTTCTCCACTGAAATCCAAGTCTTTGATTACTGGGGCACAATCTTCAGGTGAGAAGGCTTCAGTGACTACCTTAGAGTTAGACACAAACTTGTGCAGCCGAAGGTTTGATTCAGCGAGTGAAGCCTGTGTTCGTTGGAGAATATCAATGGCCTCTGTTTCGGACGGCAAAGATATTAGGCCATCATCTACATAAAAGTGTCTGTCTACAAACTTGACTGTGTCATCACCATGTTCTTGGGCCCCTTCTCTGATGGCCTTTCGCAGCCTATAGATGGCCACTGCAGGGGATGGTGTGTTGCCAAAAACATGCACCTTCATCCTGTACTCTATGACAGGCTTACTGAGATCATTGTCCTTGTGCCACAAAAAACGGAGGAAGTTGCGGTGGTTTTCATGCACCAAAAAACAATGGAACATCTGCTGGATGTCCGCCAGGATCGCAACTCTTTCTTTTCGGAACCGCAGAAGGACACCAATGAGGGAGTTATTAAGGTCGGGTCCCGCAAGAAGCACATTATTGAGAGAGAGGCCGCAGTGCTTGGCACTGGAATCAAACACCACCCTGATTTGATTGGGTTTTTGTGGGTGATAGACTCCAAAAGAAGGAAGATACCAGCATTCCTCATTTTCCTCTATTGGTGGCGCTACCTCTGCGTGCCCATTAGCAATAATTTTCTCCATGAATGCAACATATTGCTCCTGCATCTCAGGCCTCCTTTGCAGGGTTCGCTGGAGAGAGAGAAACCGCATCGCTGCTTGTTCCCTGTTATTTGGCAAACGTTGACGTGGTTCTTTGAACGGGAGTGGAGCTACCCAGTTGTTGCTGTTGTCCCTGTAGACATTTGCATCCATGATCTTTAGAAAGAGAATGTCCTCCCTGGATGGAGCGAGTTGGTTGTCGTGCTCAGTTCGGTCGAAAACAGTCTGTCCTAGCATCCTTTCCGGTGATTTGCCAGGCCTGGTAAAGTTTTGTTGTGTCTCTTTGACGGACATGGAGCTTGAACAGGGTTTGAAAATGGAATGGCGCCCACCATCCCATATATTGGTCTTGAATGTGTCAACTGTTGGTTTGTGTGCGTTGCCTAAGCAGACTTCACCTACCACTACCCAACCCAGATCTAGAAGTTGGGCAAATGGAGCATTGTGTGGTCCATTTATCTGCTGTCTGACCTTATGCACCCTTAGCACATCTCTTCCGAGTAGCAGGAGTATTTCTGCTTCTGGGTCTAGCTCAGGAATACATTTGGAGATGTGATGGAGATGGGGGTGATGCAAAACAGAGTTGGGTGTTGGGATCTCAGCCCGATTGTTTGGAATCTCTTGGCACTCGAGGAGTGGTGGAAGCGAGATGACGGTTTTGCCGTCCAATGATTCGATCTGAAATCCTGCTGCTTGCTTGCCGTATGTTTTCACTATTCCGGCACAGGTTCTGAGTCGGTAAGAGAGTGGTTCGCCATCCACACCAAACTGTTGAAAGAATTCTGGTCTGGCTAAAGAGCGGTTGCTCTGGTCATCAAGAATTACATAGGCTTTGATTGCCTTGTCCTTGTTGCCCTTCTGGTATATCTTTGCAAGACATATTTTGGAGCACGAACGACTCCACTGACCATGACCACAAACTTCTGTGCAACTTGTACTAACATCAGCTATGTTAGACTCTTCCCCCTCCCCGCCGTTCTTTCGCAACGGTGAAGGAGCCCTTTCAGTTTGAGGTGGAGGGCCAGGATGCATGGCTGCATCGTGATTGGTGCTTCCGCATTCAGAACACTTCACAGGGAATTTGCAGTCTTTGGCTAGGTGGCTAGGCGAGGAACAACATTTGAAGCATATTCCTTTCTCTTTGAGGAAGGTCTTTCTGTCTTCAAGGGACTTGTTTCTGAATGTTCTGCATCTTTTAAGAGGGTGTGGTTTGTTATGCAAAGGACAGTTTTTATAAGGAGCCGTATTGGTTGGGGAAACATTGGTTTTATGGACTGTAATGGGCTTATGGGCATTAAAACTCTTCATAGTGGGTTTATCGTGTTTGGCGGTTGTCATAGTAGTGTTCTGACAAATGAAGCTAGGGTCATTTCGTTTCTTTGCTTCACGACACACAAAATCACAGAAATATTCAAAGGGAGGGAAGCAACCATTGTTCTCTTCTTTGTAGTGTGACCCTGAAGACACCCATTTCTCCTGCAGTCCATATGGAAGCTTATCGACCATTGACGCAACTCCGCGAGATGTGTCTAGGTAAGAGAGGCCAGTGAGATATCCATCTTCTTTGGCACCCTGGATCTCCATGAGCAAGTCACCAAGTTCACGTAACTTGGCATTGTCTTTGACTGAAATCTTGGGAAAGGTGTCTAACCTTTGGAACAGTGACCTCTCAATAATTTCGGGAGCGGCATAGCACTCATGTAATCTGTCCCATGCTTTGTGTAAGGCCAAATTGGGGTTGTTAATATAGACAGAGCGAATGCGTTTCACCTGTTCACCTGACTCCTTTCCGAGCCACTTGGTCATGAGGTCCAGTTCTTGGGATGCTGTGAGTTGAACCTCAGCGGCTGCATTTGTGAAAGAAGACCGCCATGCCCGGAAATTTTCTGGCTTATCATCAAATTGATACAGTCCTGAAGTAACAAGATCTTGTCGTGCCAAATATTGTGCCAATGGTTCAGTTTGAGACTGTGTGCTGACTGGGTGAACACGTGAGGGAACATATAATGGAGGATGTACGTTCATGGATGGACTTGGTCTTTTGGCTTCAAAGTTTGTTTCTACATTAATTTGCTTATTTGGGTTATATTCATGTGAGTAAGTTACGTCATCCCTTTTAAACTTTGGTCTCTTAGTAGAAACTTGCAGCTCTGGAGCGTCAGGGGGTGAATGCCATGTAATGTAGCTGTCACCTGATCCTGCATGCAACTGGGGTTTGGCTGGTGGGTTCGATAAACGCGTGGAGGGTGATAGATTCTGGAGGTCAATCTGTGACTGGACATATTTGCTTGTTCGTTGAATTCTGATATTTTTAGATTCAGTTTTTTCTTCTTCGATTACAGACTGTGTAACTGTAGCTTCTTCCAGTACCTGTGCTTCTACTATAGCTGCATCTGCTTCTCGTTTCAGTGTCAGCACCTCCAGTTCTGTATCAATTCTTGCTGCTTCCAACTGATTTTGTGCTTCTCTTGCAGCCTTTTCCAACTGATTTTGTGCTTCTCTTGCAGCCTTTTCCATTTTAAGTTTAGCTTCTTGGCTAGCATATGATGCTCTCACCTTTGCAGCTTCTGCTTTGGCTCTGGCCTGGGCTGCACTTGCCGATGATGTTGAGGCCCTTGTGCTTCCAACGCTGGAACGGGACGATCTGTGACTTGTTGCCATCTTGGCCACTTTTAAAACATCAAATGCTGCCTTTTCACTTTAGTGTTCTCGTACAGCGTGTTGGAACGCTGACTAAACACCAAGCTAAACTGTAGTCAATGAAGACAGAGGCGATGCAAGATTCATCATTTACTTCCACACTTCTTCATTAACGTTTGTGGTGAAAACTGTAACAAGAAATTACAAATATACATTACGTCTCTGTTTTACAAATAATTTCTCCATACATATCCTTTAACATTGAATTCACATTACATATGCACTTTACTTAACATTGTGTAACTGTTTCTACATGTTTTTTACCGTGTTTTTTAACTGCAAATAAACTTCCTCGAATCGGTCATTAAAATTACAACCCTTTTAACAAATCGTTAATATTTATGATTCTTAAACTCCTTAATGTTAAATATATGAACTTACGGCATTGCTTTCGTGATGTTTAACAGTGGATGGCAATGGGTTAAATTCAGAACATGGAAAACATGTCTGCCATACTCTTGAAGAGAGCCAGGAAAGAGACAGGAAGTAATAGACAGGATGTGAGGTAAACGGATGAGGCACTTCAAAACAAAGTTACCTGTGCAAACAAAGTAAACCTTATCGACAGATATTTTATATTTTAACTAAAATAAAGGACAAAACATTTATTAAATGAGAAATATCTATGCAAAGAATAAACAAATGCCTTATGGGCATTACACTCATTTCACATGACGTCATTTCATTATTCACAAAGACACCTGTTGACGTCACACTACATATAGCACAAGAACGCCTCAATAATGACAGTACCCTAAAAAGACGCACCAATCTCACAGTTCACGACATATCCGAATTATTACAGTTTGTTGCAAAATCCACCTATTTTCAATTCAGAGGAAAAATTTACAGACAAAAAGAAGGATTTGTAATGGGAGACCCACAATCAGCCATTATGAGCAGTTTTTTCATGGAGGATCTGGAAAACAAAGCCATCAACACAGCACCCACACAATGTAAACCCACTCTTTGGAAGAGATACGTGGATGACATTCTGGAAAAAATAAGGAAAGGACACACACAAGAACTCACTGACCATCTGAGCAGCATGGACAGCACTGGAAATATAAAATTCACACACGAAGAGGAGGAAAATGGCACCATAGCCTTTCTGGACATGAAAATCCACCACGACGATGACGGCAGCATAAAAATCACAGTCTACAGGAAACCATCCCACACAGATCAATACCTACTTTGGACATCGGAACACCCCACAGCACACAAGCTATCAGTTGTCAGGACGTTATATGAACGAGCCACCATCATCACAGACCAAGAAGACAGACAGGAGGAGGGAAACCACATAAAACATGCACTTATACGCTGCCAATATCCAGTATGTGCTATAAACAAAGGGAAACAGCAAGTCAAAAACAAAGAAAATAAACAGGAAATAAGACACAGAACAAAAGCCGAATTCAAAAACAAGGACACCATAACTATACCATACATATGAGGGATCATGGAACCAATTCAAAGGATCATGAAAAAATACAAAATAAACACAGCAGTCAAACCACACAAAAATTAAGAGAGTTATTAGTAACTAACTAACTAACTAACCTGCACTTATATAGCGCTTTTCTAGTCACAAAGACCACTCAAAGCGCTTTCATTAATACTAACCCTCTATTCTAAGGGCCTATAGGAAACAGATATCTAGGGACAATTTAGAACAGTAAAAAATCTGCTGCTGTATGTCTCTGCACCTTACTACAACCATTTGCACAAATGCCATACCTGCTGCTGTCTGTTATTGCAATACTGATCATGTGCAGTCCAATCTGTTGCTGTCTGCACCAACACTACCGCATCAAACTTGCAACTATGAGTACTACTGCTCTACCTTTTTCTGTATAGAGGATTGCTGGGTTTTATCGTTTATCTTTATTTACACTATGGAATGTCTGAGTTTTATCTTCTACCATTATTTGCACTACGGGTAGCATTACTGTACATATACTGCCGTTGTTGTTTTTACAGCCTTATTCCTTTTTTGTTTGTTTGTTTTATATTGTGCACACCACTGAAGAGAAAGAAATGACATTTCAATTCTGTTCTTTGAAACTTACATATCAACTGCAGAAGGACATGCTATGTTTCTCATTTATTTTGCATATCACGATTGGTTTATTTAGGAAATATTTTTATCTCTGAATATCTTAAGGGGGCAGCACACTTGCACCCTCGATTTACACATCACCTCTGCAGACTTCATATAATTGAAGGAAAGATGAATGGACAAATGTAAAGAGACATCCTTGATAAGAAACTGTTGCCATCTGCCAAGATGCTGAAAATGAAACGAGTGCAGACATTTCAGCAAGACAATGATCCCAAAAACACAGCCAAGAAAACTCTCAACTGGCTCCAGAGAAGGAAAATAAAGCTGCTAGAATGGCCCAGTCAGTCACCTGACCTGAATCCAATGGAAAATCTATGGAACGAACTGAAGATCAGAGTTCATAGAAGACGCGCACAGAACCTTCAAGATTTGAAGACAGTCTGTGTGGAAGAATGGACTAACATCACTCCTGAGCAATTCCTGTGCCTATTTTCTCCTTACAGGAGGTGTCTGGAAGCTGTTATTAGCACCAAAGGCTTTTAAACTAAGTATTGTGACGTATGCGGGGTTCCACAAAGAAGAGAAGAAGATGGTTGTGACGAACAGGCTTTATTCAACACACCCAACCCCAACACCTTCACTCTGAGCACAGACAGGAGGGGAGGTCATTCTCCCAGACCTCCGTTTCAATCATGGTTATACAACACATGATACTTCTTGCCCTAATCCTGCCTATAAACACTGCTGGGTCATTATTATAATGACACAGCAGTATAATAACTCAGTAATAACACACACACAGTAATGTTTTCAGCTGGCAAAGCATGCTGGGAAATCTCTGCCCCCCTTAACATGGCCCCGACGTTACAATATTAACCCTCTAACTGTCCACATTGCATGGACGGGTTGCACGCCCCCAGTGGCACAGCGTAGCAACTGCACCTGTCAACTTACTGACGTCCCCCGGCTATACTGAGAATTTGTACTGATCTGTATTGATCTGACAGTTAAGAAGGTGGCAGACACGCACTGGAGGAATCATGGCTGACATGGAATACAGCAAAGAAGAAGAAATCCTCATTATTATTCTTGCTTTTTCCGCTTTGAGCTCACAATACCAATGTGGCTGCCGCCATGATCGGTCATGGCGGCGGCGATTCTGACTGAAACTGCATCATACAGGAAAAATAACTGCGTAATACAAACGAAATTCACGTGGGATAATCAAAAGAGTTCGTACAACTATCTGGGTGTCAGGATCAGCAGCAGGTTGGACTGGAGAACCAACACCGATGCTGCGCACAAGAAGGGGATCAGCAGACTCTACTTCCTGAGAAAGCTGAGATCCTTCAACGTGTGCAGCAGGATGCTGGAGCTTTTCTACCAGACCGTTGTCGCCAGTGCCATCTTCTTTGCTGCTGTCTGTAGGGGTAGCAGTATCAGGGCCAGAGTTTATTTCTCTTATCCTATCATGTTTAATGTTGCAGCATTGTACCGAGACAAATTCCTAGTTTGTGTACTACATGAACAATGGCAATAAACCTGATTCTGATTCTGATTCTGAGAGATACCAACAGACTTGACAAGATTATCAAGAGGGCTGGCTCTGTAATTGGTCTCAGACCAGAGACCTTTGAGACAGTGGTGGAGAGGAGAACACTAAATAAACTGCAATCCATCATGGACAATCCTGATCACCCCTTCAACCACACACTAGATAGGCAGCGAAGCACTTTCTCCAGTAGACTACTACAGCTTCGTTGTCGAACGGCCAGGTACAGGAAATCTTTCCTGCCACATGCAATTTCACTGTACAATAACTCACTATGATGTTGTATTCTGGTCATAGCTATGCTGCCACACTGCACCTTACAGACTAACTGGTACCTTGTGGTGATGTGAAAATGACGAGACAGAGTTCTCTCTCAAAGTCAACTTTATTCACAACACCATCATCTCAAAGCAGAGAGAAAAAAGGGAATGAAACAGTAAACTCTCGTCCTTAAATATCAGGGACTTCACACTTAGTAGATCACATGTCACACAGACCACTTTGCATTATAAAGACAGTCACAATGCATTTCTCTCCATGATATCACTTCCACTGTCTCCCATGCATCCTTTCCTTAATCCTTTAATTGCACCCCCACAGTCTCAGGCCTTGCATACCAAAGCTAATATTCCTGCAGCTTCCTGCCTTTGTTCTGACCTAAAATGTGAGTCACAGAATCTCCATGAGTGTGTCCACCACAACCTCACATTTTCACTCTGTTCCTGATAGTCCTTTGTACAATGGGATGATTCATGTGTTTATACGAGTCATCATATATTAAGCTATGATGTATATAGGTTTTATAGTCGTGTTAGTTTTACTTTCCATGGGTAATCTGTTTGTCTGTCATGTGTGTGTTTCTGTTGTTTGGTTGTCTACTGTCATGCTGCTGTTACACTGTAATTTCCCAGCTATCTATCTATCTATCTATCTATCTATCTATCATGACCGACCAAACGTGACAGCTAACAACATCAAGATGGCGGTACCCATGTTGTCATGGATTCTCACAGGGAAAATAGCCGCGTAATACAAAATAAATTCCCATGGGATAATCATGACAGTTTGTAGATGTGATAGAGAGTGTAAATGACCGAGCATGAAGTGTCCTGCAAACAATGGGGGCTACATAGACAACTGGAGCTCATTTTGGGGAAAACCTGATCTTATTAGACGAGACGGCGTCCATCCCACTTTAGATGGTGTGTCTCATTTATCTAGCAATCTGGCATCATTTTTTATCCAAATTTCCAAAACCTTGACAACTCAGAGTTGGGACCAGGAAGCAGAGTTGCAGTCTTACACGCCTCTCTGCAGCTCCTCTTCATCCGCCACCCCTCAACTTAGCCCCTGTCTTCCCCATCAGAGAATCATTGTCTGCTCCCTCCAAAGTAAATAAAAATATAACGTATAAGCATCCCAAAGTGATTAAACAAAAAGTTGGTAAAACTCAAATTACACATGAAGCCTCTAAATTGAATGATTTGTCCTCTGTTCCTCCTCATAATTAAAAATTAAATGTGGTTTGTTAAATATTAGGTCTCTAACTCCCAAGTCTCTGCTAGTCCAGGATCTGTTAATTGATCATCAGATTGATTTAATATCCCTTACAGAGACTTGGTTATGGCAAGAGGATTATGTTGGTTTGAATGAATCAACTCCCTCTGGTTATTTAAACTGTCAAAATGCCAGAAGTTCTGGTCATGGAGGAGGAGTAGCAACGATTTACCATTCCAAATTACTAGTTAATGTAAAGCAAAAAACACGTTATCATTCCTTTGAGGGCCTGGTCCTAAGTATTGGGCATTTTAGCAATTTTAGGCTAAACCCAATTGTATTTGACATAGTTACATAACGGAAATAAGCTATAGACAGCTTGCTCCTTCTGTAATTGATAGCATGTTAGATAGTGTTACAGCTTCTCTGCATCAGACTCTAGACATGATGGCCCCTTTAAAAAAGAAAAAGTCTAGAGATTTCAAACTCGTTGGTTCAACACAGAAACTCATAACTTAAAACAGAAGACTCATCAACTAGAAAGAAAATGGCGCTCCACTAATTTAAATGAAATCTATTTAGCTTGGAGAAATCATCTTTTAATTTATAAAAAATCTCTTAGAAAAGCTAGAATGAGTTATTATTCTGCATTAATAGAAGAGAACAAGAATAATCCCAGGTTTCTTTTCAGTACTGTAGCCAGGTTGACAAAGAGTCAGGACTCTGTCAATCCTAGCATTCCCTTAGAGCTTATTAGGACTTTATGAACTTTTTCAATACTAAAATGTAATCTATCAGAGATAAAATCAGTCAGATTTTTCCCACCGTAAACTTAAATACAGTAACTACTACAACTCCTTCAGCTGACATGTGTTTGGATCAGTTTACTCCAATTGATCTTTTAGAGTTAGACAAAATAGTTTCCTCATCCAGGCCTTCAACTTATCCTTTAGACCCTATTCCTACCAGGTTATTTAAAGAAGTCTTCCCATTTATTGGTAGCTGTATTCTTCAAATAATCAATTCTTCATTAACTTTAGACCATGTACCACATGCTTTTAAAACTGCTGTAATTAAACCCTTACTCAAAAAACCAACTCTGGATCCAGGAGTTTTAGCTAACTATAGACCAATCTCTAATCTCCCTTTCATTTCAAAAATCTTAGAAAGAGTTGTTGCTACGCAATTATTTGACCACTTGCAGGAAAATGGTCTATTTGAAGAGTTTCAAACTGGGTTTAGAATCCATCATAGTACTGAAACAGCCTTAGTGAAAGTCACTAATGACCTCCTGATCGCATCTGATATGGACTTGTTTCTGTACTTGTCCTTTTAGACCTTAGTGCAGCTTTTGATACTATTGATCATAATATTCTACTTGATAGATTAGAACACTATGTTGGACTAAATGGAATTTTGTTGCAGTGGTTTAGATCTTATTAATCTGATAGGTTCCAGTTTGTACATGTCAATAATTAGTTTTCTTCCAACTCAAAGCTCAGTCATGGAGTTCCACAGGGATCTGTGCTAGGCCCTACTCTTTTTAGTTTATACAGTGGGGTAAAAAAGTATTTAGTCAGCCACCAATTGTACAAGTTCTCCCACTTAAAAGATGAGAGAGGTCTCCAATTTTCATCATAGGTATACCTCAACTAAGAGAGACAAAATGAGAAAAAAAAAATCCAGAAAATCACATTGTCTGATTTTTAAAGAATTTATTTGCAAATTATGGTGGAAAATAAGCATTTGGTCACCTACAAACAAGCAAGATTTCTGGCTCTCACAGACTTGTAACTTCTTCTTCTGCTCCTCTGTCCTCCACTCATTACCTGTATTAATGGCACCTGTTTGAACTCGTTATCACTATAAAAGACACCTGTCCACAACCTCAAATAGTCAGACTCCAAACTCCACTATGGCTAAGACCAAAGAGCTGTCAAAGGACACCAGAAACAAAATTGTAGACCTGCACCAGGCTGGGAAGACTGAATCTGCAATAGGTAAGCAGCTTGGTGTGAAGAAATCAACTGTGGGAGCAATTATTAAAAAATGGAAGGCATACAAGACCACTGATAATCTCCCTCGATCTGGGGCTCCACGCAAGATCTCACCCCGTGGGGTCAAAATGATCACAAGAATGGTGAGCAAAAATCCCAGAACCACACGGGGGGACCTAGTGAATGACCTGCAGAGAGCTGGGACCAAAGTAACAAAGGCTACCATCAGTAACACTACGCCGCCAGGGACTCAAATCCTGCAGTGCCAGACGTGTCTCCCTGCTTAAGCCAGTACATGTCCAGGCTCGTATGAAGTTTGCTAGAGAGCATTTGGATGGTCCAGAAGAGGATTGGGAGAATGTCATATGGTCAGATGAAACCAAAATAGAACTTTATTGTAAAAACTCAACTTGTCATGTTTGGAGGAGAAAGAACACCATACCTACTGTGAAGCATGGGGGTGGAAACATCGTGCTTTGGGGCTGTTTTTTTGCAAAGGGACCAAGACGACTGATCCGTGTAAAGGAAAGAATGAATGGGGCCATGTATTGTGAGATTTTGAGTGAAAACCTCCTTCCATCAGCAAGGGCATTGAAGATGAAACGTGGCTGGGTCTTTCAGCATGGCAATGATCCTAAACACACCGCCCGGGCAATGAAGGAGTGGCTTCGTAAGAAGCATTTCAAGGTCCTGGAGTGGCCTAGCCAGTCTTCAGATCTCAACCCCATAGAAAATCTTTGGAGAGAGTTGAAAGTCTGTGTTGCCCAGCGACAGCCCCAAAACATCACTGCTCTAGAGATCTGCATGGAGGAATGGGCCAAAATACCAGCAACAGTGTGTGAAAACCTTGTGAAGACTTACAGAAAACATTTGACCTCTGTCATTGCCAACAAAGGGTATATAACAAAGTACTGAGATGAACTTTTGTTATTGACCAAATACTTATTTTCCACCATAATTTGCAAATAAATTCTTTAAAAATCAGACAATGTGATTTTCTGGATTTTTTTTTCTCATTTTGTCTCTCATAGTTGAGGTATACCTATGATGAAAACTGGAGACCCCTCTCATCTTTTAAGTGGGAGAACTTGCACAATTGGCGGCTGAGTAAATACTTTTTTACCCCCACTGTATATGCTTCCGTTAGGCAACATTATTAGAAAGCACTGTATACATTTTCATGTTATGCAGATGACACACAATTATATCTGTCAATGAAGCCAGATGATAGTAATCAATTAGCCAAGTTAAAAGCCTGTCTTAAAGCGAGGTAGTCAGATACCCAAAAGCCGATGGTGTATAGAACACATATACTAGGATTTGTATGTGAAATTTCGGCATCGAAACTGCTCCCGTTTAGCTGTAATTAATATTCAAAAATGATATTTTCGGGATGAAAGAATTCAAGCGTCCCTGCATTTGTTTACTTCTTGGGGCCGCCTCTGGAGAGCGAGCCGTGTGCAAAATGCGATTGTATTGTTAATATAGCACATTTTTTGTGGAAATATTACTATTATTAGTTGTGAAATGTGTTATAAAACGATTAGACAACGATACTATGGCTCTTCCTGCTGTTCCTGTTTCACTGTTTTTTTCCGGACCGGATGTAAAATACGGGATCCCTACGGTCCATCGGCGCACGAAGCATCCTGGCCGATGTAAACAGCCATCGACCAAAAAACGTACATTTGCTCGTGGAACAGGTCATTCACACTCGCAGACAATCATGCTATATGTGTCTATCGGATTTTCTTTCCATGCACGCAAAAAAAAAAAAAAAAATTCCCAGATCCGACTACCTTGCTTTAAGGAAATCAAAGCTTGGATGACTTGTAATTTCCTGCTATTAAATTCAGATAAGACTGAAGTAATTCTTGTCGGTCCAAAAAACCTTAGGAATACCTTTCCAAATCAAGCTTTTAGTTTGGATGCAGTTACTCTTTCTCTTAATAGCTCTGTGAGGAGCCTTGGAGTTATTTTCGATCAAGATCTGTTTTTCAATTCACATATTAAATTAATTTCTAAGACTGCCTTCTATCATTTGCGTAATATTGCAAAGATTAGGAGCATCCTGTCTCAGAGTGATGTTGAGAAACTGATCCACGCTTTTGTTAGCTCTAGATTAGATTATTGTAATTCTTCATTATCAGGTTGTCCTAAAACATCTGTAAAAAGTCTTCAGTTGATCCAAAATGCTGCAGCAAGTTTTAATAGGTACTAGAAGGAGATATCATATCTCACCCATTCTGGCCTCCCTTCATTGGCTTCCCATAGAGTTAAGAATTAGGTTTAAAATCCTTCTTCTCACTTTGAAAGCTCTAAACAATCAGGCCTCTTTTTATTTAAAAGATCTGATATTACCCAATTATCCTAACAGAGCACTACGCTCCCAAAATGCAGGATTACTTGTAATACCTAGAATCTCCAAAAGTACAATGGAGGGCAGAGCCTTCAGTTATCAAGTTCCTCTCTTGTGGAACCAGCTGCCAATCTGGATTCGGGAGTCAGACTCGATCTCTGTTTTTAAAAATAGGGTTAAAACCTTCCTTTTTGATATAGCCTACAATTAGGGAGGGATCATGTGTTTCTGAACCCTCCCTTAGTTATGCTGCTATTAGGTTTAGACAGCCGGGGGACCTCCAGTAATTGCACTGGGCTTCACTCCGAGTGTAACGGATGCCAACTAGTACTGTTCGGTGTAGAACGTTAGTAAACCTCCCTCCCAAAGCCTCATACAGTATCGGTAGCGCTGAGCTATCGGTCGGACCTTTAGCTCAGCACGATCGTGCTGTGCGTGTCTCTGACCAGTTAACTGTGAGGTCGCGGGTTCGCGTCCTGTGTAGGGCGAACTGCGCTGATGACCTCAGTCAGTTAAAAGTGGTGCTGTGAGCCCCAGATGGTAGCGCTGAGCTACCGGTCGGACCTTTAGCTCAGCACGATCGTGCTGTGCGTGTCTCTGACCAGTTAACTGTGAGGTCGCGGGTTCGCGTCCTGTGTAGGGCGAACTGCGCTGATGATCTCAGTTAGTTAAAAGTGGTGCTGTGAGCCCCAGATGGTAGCGCTGAGCTACCGGTCGGACCTTTAGCTCAGCGTGATCGTGCTGTGTCTCCCATGCTCGAACTGTGTTAGTTGACTGAGAGGTCGCGGGTTCGTGTCCCGTGTGGGGCGAACTGCGCAGGATGATCTCTGTCACACTGGTGCCGTGACCCGGATGGGAGTGAGGTTTAGGGGGGAGAGTGTAACGGATGCCAACTAGTACTGTTCGGTGTAGAACGTTAGTAAACCTCCCTCCCAAAGCCTCATACAGTATCGGTAGCGCTGAGCTATCGGTCGGACCTTTAGCTCAGCACGATTGTGCTGTGCGTGTCTCTGACCAGTTAACTGTGAGGTCGCGGGTTCGCGTCCTGTGTAGGGCGAACTGCGCTGATGACCTCAGTCAGTTAAAAGTGGTGCTGTGAGCCCCAGATGGTAGCGCTGAGCTACCGGTCGGACCTTTAGCTCAGCACGATCGTGCTGTGCGTGTCTCTGACCAGTTAACTGTGAGGTCGCGGGTTCGCGTCCTGTGTAGGGCGAACTGCGCTGATGACCTCAGTTAGTTAAAAGTGGTGCTGTGAGCCCCAGATGGTAGCGCTGAGCTACCGGTCGGACCTTTAGCTCAGCGCGATCGTGCTGTGTCTCCCATGCTCGAACTGTGTTAGTTGACTGAGAGGTCGCGGGTTCGTGTCCCGTGTGGGGCGAACTGCGCAGGATGATCTCTGTCACACTTTCTTCACTCTCAATTAAATATTTTTTTTTTTTTTTTTGCTGGTCATTAACATCTGTTTGTTCTCTCCCATAGATTGAGTCCCCATCGTGCTGTTTGCCCTCTACATGCGTGTTCTTTTCATCTTCTCTATCCCCTCACCCCCAGCCAGTCGCAGCAGATGACTGCCCTTCCCTGAGCCTGGTTCTGCTGGAGGTTTCTTCCTGTTAAAAGGGAGTGTTTTCCTCTCCACCGTCACCAAGCGCTTGCTCACAGGGGATCGCCTGATTTCTGGGGTCGTTCTGTAATTGTGGGAGTTTCCCCTACAGTTGAAAGTCCTATGCGATGACTGTTGTTGTGAAATGGCGCTATATAAATAAAGCTGAATTGAATTTAATTCAAACGCAAAACAATGACCACGATGGACGAAAACAGACAGGTCGCATAAGCGACCGAGCTCCCCCCCCCCCCCCCCAACAGGTCAGAGATAAGATAAGATAAGATAAACTTTATTGTCCCTCAAGGGGAAATTTGGGGGAACGTAATTATGATGGGAACGTAATTATGGTGTCGGCGACAGGGAGCTTCTCGCTGTCAAGCTCGCATTACAAGAATGGCGTCACTGGTTGGAGGGGGCAGCCCAACCCTTTGTGGTCTGGACGGACCACAAAAATCTTGAGTACCTGAGGTCAGCGAGGCATCTGAATGCCCACCAGGCGCACTGGTCTCTATTTTTTGCTCGATTTAACTTCACCATCACGTACCGTCCAGGCTCGAAGAATGGATTTCCCGATGCCCTCTCCAGACAGTTTGCCCCTGGGGGTCCAGAGGAATCCGGTCATACCATCCTGCCCAAGTCGTGCATCATAGGAGAGATCACCTGGCCCATCAAGGACAAGATCCTGGATGCACAGAAGACGGAACGGGATCCTGGCGGGGGGCCGGAGGGGAGACTTTTTGTTCCATCTGCAGTTTGGGGTGAAGTGATCCATTGGGCCCACACCTCCAGACTCGCCTGTCACCCCGGCGTCACCCGCCTGGTGAGCTGGCTGCGGCGCTCGTTTTGGTGGCCAGGGCTCCATAAGGACGTTACCAACTATGTCCGGGCCTGTCCCCAGCGCGCAACCGGCAAGAACCAGAACTCTCCACCTGCGGGCCTACTCCAGCCTCTGCCGATCCCGGGCAGGCCCTGGTCACACATCGCCCTAGATTTCGTCACGGGGTTACCCGTCTCTAACACCTATGACACGGTCCTGACAATTGTGGACAGATTCTCCAAGGCCGCCCATTTCGTGCCCCTTCAGGGTCTCCCTTCAGCACGCGAAACGGCCGATCTACTGGTCCACCATGTCGTCAGACTGCATGGTATCCCGTTGGACGTGGTCTCGGACAGGGGTCTGCAGTTTGTCTCCCAGGTCTGGAGGAGTTTTTGCAACGCCTTAGGGGCCACGGTGAGTCTCTCCTCAGGTCACCACCCCAAATCTAACGGGCAATGCGAGTGCACGAACCAGGAGTTGGAAGCCGCTCTGCGCTGCGTAACATCCGCCAATCCTTCATCCTGGAGCTCCTACCTGACCTGGGTAGAGTACGCCCATAATTCAGCCCAGTCCATGGCTACTGGGGTGTCACCCTTTGAAGCGTCTTTGGGGTATAACCCCCCTGTTTTTCCTGAGCAGGAGGGTGAGCTAGCCGTTCCCTCTGTCAAGGCACACATCGGGCGCTATCGGAAGATTTGGGCCAAGACAAAGGACGCGCTTTTACGCACAGCGGCGCGCAACAGCTCCACCGCTAATCGGCACAGAAGACCAGCTCCTGCCTACCAGGTGGGTCAGCGGGTGTGGCTGTCGTCGCATGACATCAACCTGAAGGGAGAGAAGAGGAAGTTGGCCCCGAGATTCCTCGGCCCCTTCGTGATCACCAAAATCATCAACCCGGTGGCTGTGCGTTTGCCTCCCCCCCCTCCCTGCGGGTGTGTCCTTCTTTCCACGTCTCCAAACTTAAGCCTGTTGTGTCCAATTCACTTTGCCCTCCTCCTATGTCTCCTCCCACGCCTCGTATGATCGATGGTGACCTAGCGTGGGGTGTTACTGCCATCCTGGACTCCCGGCGTCGCGGTCGCGGGCTGCAATACCTGGTTGACTGGGAGGGCTATGGGCCAGAGTGGAGATCCTGGGTGCACTCTTCGTGGGTGTTGGATCCAGACCTCATCGTGGAGTTTCACCGGACACACCCAGGTAAGCCAGCGCCAGGAGGCGCTGGTAGGGGGGGAGTACTGTCATCACCCGCAGCTCACGGGCTGCCGCCTCAGCTGCGCGCACACCTGCTCCTCGTTAGTGTGCCACTATTTATTCCATCCTGCCCTGAGCTACAGCCTGGAGGCGTCTGTCTCCCTACATGGATATTCCCCAGCAGCTACCTTCTCTTCAGGCCTGCTGATCCTCGCTAAGGACACGTAAGCTCTTAATCATCTTCTCATCATCTCCTATCAGCCTCCCCTGTGCACAGGTGGATTACCCGACGGCGGACTTACCTCTCATCGTCCCTCTGCTCCTCTGCCTCACCGCTTCGCCTGGATGCACAGCAGGATGTTGTCTCCCAGGCTTGGAACCTGCCAACGCCAGCCACCGCTTCTCTGCAAGTAAGCACAGCTCTAGATCACCTTCCCGTGTGGTTGCCTAGCTAACCCCTTTTCTCCTCTCTCTCATAGGGTTGTCTGGCTGCACGACGTGCTGCTCTGTCCTGGCTTGCATCCTCCACCCGCATCACATACTAATCTCTCACACACGCATCCATACACTCACCTTGTTGTTAATAAAGCTATCAAATTTACCTGAGCCTGCGTGCGTGTTTCCTGGGCTGACAATGTGTCACACACCAATTGACAAACCTCTGAATTTCTATAAAATAGCTTGACAGATCATGAGTCTTTTGAAGTAGTGATAAAATAGCAGTGTCATCCATCCATCCATCCATCCATCTTCTACCGCTTTTCCGGAGGTCCGGGTCGCGGAGGCAGCAGTTCAAGCAGAGAAGCCCAGACTTCCCTCTCCCCAGCCACCTGCTCCAGCTCTTCAGAGGGGATACCAAGGCGTTCCCAGACTAGCTGGGAGACATAGTCTCTCCACCGAGTCCTGGGTCTGCCCCGGGGTCTCCTCCCAGTGGGACGTGCCTGAAACACCTCAAGTGGGAGGCGTCCAGGAGGCATCCTAATCAGATGCCCATACCACCTCAACTGACTCCTTTCAATGTGGAGGAGCAGCGGTTCTACTCTGAGCCTCTCCCGGATGACTGAGCTCCTCACCCTATCTCTGAGGGCGAGTCCAGCAATCCTACGGAGAAAGCTCATTTCAGCCGCTTGTATCCGCGATCTCGTTCTTTCGGTCATTACCCAAAGCTCGTGACCATAGGTGAGAGTAGGAACGTAGATTGACTGGTAAATCGACAGCTTTGCCTTAGAACTAAGCTCCCTCTTCACCACAACAGACCGGTACAACGTCCGCATCACTGCAGATGCTGCTCCAATCCGTCTGTCGATCTCTCGCTCCATTTTCCCCTCACTCGTGAACAAGACCCCAAGATACTTAAACTCCTCCACTTGGGGCAGGAGCCTGTCCCCAACCCGGAGAGGACAATCCACCTTTTTCCGGCTGAGGACCATGGACTCGGACTTGGAGGTGCTGATTCTCATCCCAGCCACTTCACACTCAGCGGCAAACCGTCCCAGCAAGAGCTGTAGGTCATTGCTGGATGAAGCCAACAGGACAACATCATCTGCAAACAACAGAGATGAGATCCTGTGGTCACCAAGCATGACACCCTCCATTCCCTGGCTGCGCCTAGAAATCCTGTCCATAAAAATTATGAACAGGACCGGTGACAAAGGGCAGCCCTGGCGGAGTCCAACTCTCACTGGGAATGACTCCGACCGAGTGTTGGCAATGCGAACTAAACTCTCACAACGGTCGTACAGAGACCGAATAGCTCGTAACAACAAGCCCGATACCCCATACTCCCGAAGCACCCCCCACAAAAATCCACGAGGGACGCGGTCAAATGCCTTCTCCAAGTCCACAAAACAAGCTTTCTAAACTGGCTTTTGGTACGTGGTAGCAGTGTCATCAGAAAATTTAATAATTTGATTGCCTGGATAGACACTTCTGCACTCATCAGTGTACAAGGTGAACAAAAATGGTGAACTAACACAGCCTTGGGGAGCTCCTGTGCTGAGGGTTCTGGATTTAGATAAAGTTCCATTTACGCTAACTTCTTGTTTACGATAAGTTAAAAATGAGTGGTACCATTTAATAATGACAGGATGCATTTTAAAATCATTTAACCTCTTAATTAAAAGGTGTGGCTGCAGTGTGTTAAAAGCTGAACTAAAATCAACCAATAAAAGACGTGCATATGAGGTTGTCTCCTCCAAATGTTTAAACACAGAATGAGTTAAGGTTAAAATGGCATCCTCTGTACTTCTATTATTTTTATAAGTAAACTGCAGAGGATCCAAAAGTCCTCCAAAATCAGTTTTCAGAATGTCAATGACAATCTTCTCGAGGCACTTCATTACCAGTGAGGTCAGTGCAACAGGATGATAGTCATTATTCTCTTTACAGCTTGCTTTTTTTGGTACAGGAATTATAATAGAGCTTTTCCAAATTACTGGGACAGAACACATATCTAAAGACTTCTGGTAGATGGGACTCCAGGCTTCTGCTAGCTCCTCGCTACATGACTTCAGTAAGCGCCCAGAGATCCCATCAGGTCCAGATGCCTTTCTGGGGCACATACGTGAGAAAAATCTTTCCACAACATGCTGGTCAACTATAATTTTTTCGGAGCCTAATACTGATATAGCGTCCAGAGCAGCTTTTTGTTCATGAGAAAAATCTCTAGTCTCAAATCTGCAAAAGAAATTATTCAACTCGTTTGCCTTTTCTTCCTCATTCATTACATTAATGCAGGTTTTGGATGGAGTCATCTTTGTCATTACTTTAACTGAGTCCCACAGTTTCCTAGAACTTTTTCCTAGGCATTCAGATTCAAATTTCTTCCTCGTCTCATCTCTAGCTGTTCTTAGTTTGTAATTAATTTCTTTCTGTATATTTTTCATAACTAACATGTCCCCCTTCTTAAAAGCAATCTTTTTCTGTACTATGCACCGTTTTAATTCCTTGGAAATATAAGACTTATTATTGGGGTACATAGTGATTACTTTCTGAGGTAAAACATTTTCTTTACAGAATTTTATGTACTCAGTTATGGTATCTGTGGCCTCCTCCAACTCCAAGTTATGGAAGAGTCCCCAGTCAGTACAAGAAAAACAACCTCTCAAAGTTTCTATGCCTTCATTGTCCCATATGAAGATTGTCTTTGTCTGTGGTTTGCTGCTTTTAAGCAAAGACTTGTAAGTAGGAAAGAAGAGTGCCTGCTGAAATGTTTCATTCTGTTCTGTGCTTGAGAGATGTGAGTGTGTAATAAACCATCTGCCATAAGATGAATATATTGTTGTTGTTTTTTTTACATTTTACTGATTTTCTGGTTCATATATTTTGAAGATTATATAAAAACATACCCCTGTAGACAAAACGGTGTCAAAAAAACAAACAAACCATTCTCTGTGTACATGTGTCCAAAGTCCACTTTGGACTGAGTTATGTAATTTATATAGCTGCCGTGACATTATGCAAATTAGATGCATAAATTTATTCCTATCTGAAACTTTGGATCATATTCTACATCTTTCTAATTGACAGTAAAACACTATCTCTTGCAGCTTTCAAGTTATAGCCTTGGAAATCTGAACTATTTTATTGACAAATATTTTTTACCACTCTTGACCACTAGGGGCCTTGACCACCCTTTAACCGTTCCTGTCGCCATACGACGACTGGGGCAGCTAAAGAGTTAAATGAATTTCACCAAGCATGTTCAATACTTATTCCCTGTGTCATTCATATGACACAGCCTAAGCAGGGCTGCTCGCAGAGATAGCAAAAAGATGTGACAACCTAATAGTATTGAATGCAAAAGACGCAATAGACCTACACAATGGTCCCCTCCGGTATACAACTAGGAAAATACCGGTAGCTACGGAGGGTGACAATATGTATGGGTACATAATCATACCATGTAGGATAACTAAGTAGACGGTTATGCTGTTTCATTCCATCTAGCTACAGTGCTCCGCATATTTATTCCATCTAGCGACAATGCTCCACACTGTGTGTTTATATATTTACATATTTATTCCATCTAGCTACAATGCTCCGCTCCATGTGTGTTTATATAGTTACATATTTATTCCATCTAGCTACAATGCTCCGCACTGTGCTCCGCACTGTGTGTCTATATATTTATGTTTATATGTACATATGTATACTCGCTGCTCTTGTTTTTTCTTGCCTTCTGATTGTTGCTCTGAGTGTGTTGCTATCCCTGTGCTGTTGCAATCCTGGAATTTCCCCATTGTGGGACTAATAAAGGCTTATCTTATCTTATCTTATATTCATTAAATATAACTTGTTTTGTAAACCTAGTTGCCTTTATTTCTTAGTATGTATGGAATGCTTGGGCTGTTACTGATATCTGGTGAAAATCTCAGGTCAATGACTCCATCAGAAATGTGTTTAATGAGAAAAATTTTGACATGGTCAATACTTATTTTCCTCACTGTATCTATCTAACTTGAAGTACTAGAAATAGTTTTCCTCTTGAACAACAATTAAATCAGGGGTGTCCAATCATGTGCCATGGAAGGCCAAGACCCTGCCTTCACCTCCAACCAGTGTCTTCAACAGGAGAGTTCACTGAATTTCTTCCCACTGATTGCTAAGTGAAAACACCTGCTGAAGAGACTGGGTAGAAGAGAAATCCTGCAGGGTCTTGGCCCTCCATGGCATATGATTGGATGCCCCTGAATTAAATAAACAGAATGAAAAAAATAATGAAGTAGTGATGTTACCTGGGGTGCAACAGCTGACCAACGTGCTACCAGTCCACTTATTTTACCTGCCATTGATGGAGCCCCATCTGTCACAAGAATACGCCCATGCTCCATATCCAGACCAGTGTCTTTGAAAAATGTTGAAATCTTCCCAAAGATTATCTCACTAATTGTGTGTCCTTCTAATGGCAGCAAGCAAAGCAGTTCTAGTCTGAAGCATTTGCCGTCAAAAAAACCCCAAAACGGATGTACAGTGGTGTGAAAAAGTGATTGCCCCCCGTTCAAACATAAATTAACTGTGGTTTATCACATCTTTGGAAAGTTGAGTTCAATTTTCTAGCTATTTCTAAAGGTTTGGGACTCCAGCAAACCACAGTAAGAGCCATTATCCACAAATGGCAAAAACATGGAACAGTGGTGAACCTTCCCAGGAGTGGCCAGTTGACCAAAATTACCCCAAGAGCGCAGGTTGGTTCTGGGCCGCATGTGGCCCGTGGGCCACCAATTGAATAGGCCTGCTCTAAAGAAATCGGACCAAGGTTCAGTTTGATATGGGCTGAGATCATCTCGTTGAGCTGGGCCAAATTTAGTCTCTTTGTTCAGGACAGTGGTTTGAGGGTGGTTTCACACCTAAAATTGCTGTCCAACTTAAACTGAAAAGTTGGAATGTCTGCACCAAGCCGGTTAGGTGTGAAAGCATTCCAAGACACATAACAAAAAGGAAACAAAAAACACTTCAAACTCATATAGGCAGAAAATGACACACAAACTATAAAGGAAAAATATGACTCAAACCCAATCATAAACTAGAAAAGCACTCGGAGAGCGCAGACCTCCGCCAAGCGCCACAATTCCCCCCATACAGTGTTTGTGTGTACGTTTTCACATTCCTTGAGCATGTAAACATATGACTAGCAATTGGATTCACAATGGTTATTACCTCCACCAGGCCGAAAAGGCCAGGAGGAGGTAATGTTTTTGCCGGCGTTTGTCTGTCTGTCTGTTTGTCTGTTGGTTAGCAAGATAACTCAAAAAATCTTGGACGGATTTCCATGAAACTTTCAGGCGTTGTTGGAAATGGTACAAGGAAGAACTGATTAAATTTTGGGGGTGATCCGGTTCACCGTCTGGATACAGGAATTTTTTAAAGCAGTTTTCATTCAACACTGTGACATACAGCCATTTTCAACATGTGCGCAGGCGCAATGGAGGGCGCTGGTCGTCGTGTCTGCAACACAAACTCTGCGTTCTTCAACGTTTTAGGCACAAAAGGACGCGGAAAACACTGCTGGCCTGGGTCCGCCAGCGTGCAACTGCAACACCTCACACGGGCAGCTGTCCGCCGACGGATTCTTTGCCAGAAGTTCCCCGGCCAGCCATAGGAGCTGCGCATTTGGCTGAAATTCACCGGCCAGCCATAGGCGCTGCGCAAAAACGAGCTCTCTGCCGGCGAAGCTTCTAAATTCTCGTTTGCCGCGGAGCGCAACCTCCAAAAAAATAATATTGTAGCGAACTCAATATCAGCACCCTACTTGGCTTGCTAAGTGGGTTGACCCTATTGGCGACACAGGTAGAGTGCGGGACTCCGGAGCGGGAGGCGTGAGTTCGAACCTCCCGGTGGGACGTCGCCATGTCGAGCAGCACGTTACAATATAATATAAAACCCACGGCAACCTGTCTACCCAATTTGCATCCGTCAGTGGAGGAGATGGACGCAACACTTCAGTTTATTACCTCCGCCAAGGAGGCAATGCTTTTACTACTGAACCACTAATCCTATCACTATCACATTGATTGTCATTGATTAATTGTGTGTTTATTGCACTGTCCCTGTCAAATAAAGAAATAATCATTGTGAATCCAATTGCTAGTCATATGTTTACATGCTCAAGGAATGTGAAAACGTACACACAAACACTGTATGGGGGGAATTGTGGCGCTTGGCGGAGGTCTGCGCTCTCCGAGTGCTTTTCTAGTTTGTTTATTTGACAGGGACAGACAGACAGACAGACAGACAGACAGACAAACAAACAGACAAACCCCGGCAAAAACATAACCTCCTCCTGGCCTTTCGGCCTGGCGGAGGTAATTAGAGGAACATAAACTAGAACTAAAAAGGAAGTGTTACCAAAACAAAGCTAACCCAGAACTACACAGGAGGCGTTTGAAAATAAACCCAGTTAAATTCATTCAAAACTAAAAAGAAACTAAATACAACATTAAGAAACAAAAGTCCAAAACAACAATATTCAGAACCTCAAGGGATGTGACACAGTCACCAAAATGGTGATGATGCACATCATGACATCATGATTGTCATCACAAAGGGGCAAAAATCCAAACTGGTTCCTGGGCACATACCTTCCATCATGGTATGCGTCATCATAAATTCCTCTTGCATTTGTGTACACCTGTCAACACATTTTACTTCTTGTCATTAAGCTATAAAAAGAGGACCAGAAACCAGAGACAACCAGAACTTCAGTCTGAGCAGAGAGCAGCTGCCAAACAACGGGATTAACTGTAAGTACTTCTATTAAAAAAAAAAAAAATAATAAAAAAAAAAAAATATATATATATATATAGTATATGTATTTAATAAACTCAGTATGACTCAAGAAGCCACATATATGTTTTTTGCAATTTACTTCATATTGCTAAACTATTAGAAATTTAATCTGAATGGCTTTAGAATCAATGGGATATGTATATCTTTAATAAGTATTTTATTACATTATTTATCAGTATATAATAAATATTATTTCATGACTCAATGCTTGTGTATTTAAGCATTTTTTTCCAGTTATGGTAATATAAATACACAATAGCAAGTAAATTTTAAATAGTTTTTGTTTGATTTTTTAAATTTTACTTCCAAGTTATAATAACCTACAATACATACAGTATATGTACAACATAAAGTAATAATTATGCTAAAAAATACTTTATCAAATTATAAGAAATGTAGGCTAAAGGTACTGAAAATGTTCTTGGTGCCATTAGCTGAAGGAGAGTGGCTGTACACACTTTTTTGTGCAATATTGTTTTTAAAAATTCCTTGTGTAGATGTGTGACAATAATTTCTTAAAATTGTTTTCAGGTATGACAGAAAAAAACGCCATCATGCTGCTAAAGATTTGTGCTGCTCTTCTGCTGTGTGTTGGTAAGAATTTTTTTTTTTTTTAATTCAGTTAAAAATATGAAACAAAAGTAATTAAAAGTTTTCCTCATAAAACAGCTTTCTGCAGCGCACAAGCTACAACCACAGCTGCCATGAATGCAACCACAGCTGCCCCAAATGCAACCACAGCTGCGCCGAATGCAACCACAGCTGCGCCGAATGCAACCACAACTGCCCCAAATGCAACCACAGCTGCCATGAATGGAAACACAGCTGTCATGAATGCAACAACAGCTGCCATGAATGCAACCACAGCAGCCATGAATGCAACAACAGGTGCCTCAAATGCAACCACAGCTGCCCCAAATGCAACCACAGCTGCCATGAATGGAACCACAGCTGCCATGAATGCAACAACAGGTGCCCCAAATGCAACCACAGCTGCCCCAAATGCAACAACAGTTGGTACAACAGACACCACAGCTTCATCCCCCATCCTCAAATTCAGCTTCATCTCTGTAGTTTTGGGTGTTGTGATGACTCATGTCTTCCATTAATAGTGTTGGAGTTGTTTGATTGAGTTTACAGAACAGATAGTAATTGAGAAAAAAAAATATGTAATGCATCGTGTTTCTGAGAGTTTTATAAATCTTACCTGAGAAGTGAAGCCTCCTGGAGAGGATCTGTACATAATCCAAACATCTGTGATGGGAGAGCTGAATCAATTGTTGGTTCCAGTGTATATGTATTTTTTTTTACAATAAAGCTACTTAAAAATTTTAAGTATGTTGTTTATTTCTGTCAGAATAAAACACACAAATACCTTCAGAAAAAGAAAAAAAAAAATAGTAATTCCCAAACTTCATAATGCTGAGGCCTAACAAGGCCCATCTTTTGCAACCCTCCACAAATTCTTTTGTAAATAATTCTTTAAAAATCAATAACACCACATCAGTGAAAAGTGAGAAGGGAAGACTCTAGATCACAAGTTAGACAAAACAAGAAAAAAATTAACTTGTAACCCAAAGCTTTATTTTAAGGAAGGGAGAATTAAAGTGGTGTATCATCTGCAAAAGATCATTTACAAGAATAAAACATTTTTAAAAAAAATTCTGTTTTTTTTTTTTTTTAGTCTTTTGTAATTGGCCTTCTGCAGATGATACACTGCTTTATATGTCCCTTCCCCCGATGACTTGATCCCTGTGGAAACTTTAATAAAATGCATTCATCACCTTAACATTTAGATGAACCAAAGTTTTTTGTCAATTAAGCACGAATAAATGAGAAATCATAAGTATAGGATCAAAATCAAAGAGACAAATTGCTGCTCATCTCAGTCCCACTCTTTTGAACCCAAAGGATATGCACGGAATCTTGGTGTCAACATAGGTGCCAACCTTAGCTTCCACCACATCAGCAATATTACCAGATTATCTTTTTTCCATCTCAAGAATATCTCAAAAATCAGAGTGTCTTTTTTCCATATTCAGATGCTGAAAAATTGGTCCACGTATTTCTCACAAATGGACTTCATTATTGTAATAGCTTGTTCTCTGTGCTCCCACGACTGCAGCATATTCAAAATGCTGGTGTGGTGTACTAAGGTCTAGGAAATACTCACACATTCACCCAGGCTTAAAATCCCTGCACTGGCTTCCCATACATGGAATGATTGATCTTAAAATTCTTCTGATTGTTTCTAAACACTTAATGGCTCAGCTCACTGCTCATTCCTTATGTACCAAAAAGTAATCTCAGGTCATTTGATGGTGGTCATCTTGTGGTTCCTTAGGCTCCATCTAGCCTGGTTTGCTCCTGCCTCTATATTTTGCATATATTATTTGTCGTGACACACCCATAGGTTGCCATAATAGGGCCTTGGATGTAATTTAAATAACAACTTCACCATGATAAATGTTGATTTTAAAAGACTTCTTAAACAGAGGTCATGGTAGTACCAGTGTCTTGTTATTGCACACACTTATTGTCTCATTGTCTTTTTCTTTAAGCACTATTTATGGCTAAAATATCAGGATCATGGTGTATGGGGTGTAACATTTTTGCCACATTTAGATCGGCACAACATTAAAAATGCAGTTGAAATGATCAGCATTGCTTTTTTTTTTTTTTTTTTTTTTTTGTAACTTAAGATTTTTATTCATTTTTCATTATATATATTGCATTCAGATCACAGTCTACATTTAAAAAAAAACAAAGGGGCTAGAGTAAAAAAGAAAAAGGAGAAAAAAAAAAAAAAAAAAGGGGGGGGACAAATGTTGGAGCATCAAGTTTTTAGTTTCCATCTCTTAATTCTTCTGGTTTTTCCAGCGTCTTTGGTTATTCTTTCAATATCTGTCTCGTTGTTGCACTTTGTAGTGTGTCCATTTCCGCCATTTTTTTTTCCCATAGTCCTTCTTGCATTCTTTGTCGATATGTTAGTTTTTCCATCATACGTATGTCCTCAATAATGTCAGTCCATTGCTCTTGGTCAGGAAGAACTTCTGATCGCCATTTTTTTGTGATTGTTTTTTTACATGCAATCAACAAGATTTTAACTAGATATCTGTCCTCAGCCTGTATAACATTGTCTCTTTTAAGATCACATAGGTACATCAGGTTACAGTTCATTGGTATATTATATCCTAATATCCTCTGTATTGTCACATGTATAGATTTCCAGAATGATGAGATTTTGCAGCATTTCCAAAACATATGTGAGTGGTCTGCATTTTGAGCCCCACATCCCCTCCAGCATATAGATTGGGTATTTGTATACTTTCCTTGAATCTGTGGTGTAATGAAAAAGCGAATCAGGTTTTTCCATCCAAATTCCCTCCATGTTCTTGAATTTGTTGACGTGTGTTGTGTTTTCCATATTTCCTGCCAGCTTTCTTCTGTTATGTTTAAATTGAGCTCTTTCTCCCATTTCTCCTTTATATAGTTACTTGAATGATTGTTTGCCATAAGTTTCTGATATAGCTTTGAAATAATTCTTGTTTTATTTCCTGTATATGAGCTTAAAATGAATTGTATAATCTCGCTCACATCTGTTTGGAGGTTATGCCTAATCTTCTTCATATAATAGTCTCTCATCTGCAGATATCTGAAGAATTCCGATCTTTCTAGTTTAAATTTTCTCCTGATGTTTACAAAGCTCCCGAGATCTTTTTTTCCGATATTGCCCCATGCTGTGATTCCCTTGTTCACCAGATTTTTGTATCCCCTATCTTGTTTTGCCGGTTCAAACTGACTGTCAAATGCTACCCATTTCAATAGTTTTATGTCTTCCTTTATATTATACTTTTGTACTATTTTATACCACAGTTCTAAAGTAAATTTAGTGATTGGGTCTATTTGTTTGATTTGCTTATATGCATCTTTATCTCCTATTATGCTTTGTACTGGGAGTCCCTCAATTTCCTTTTCCATTTCTTTCCATTTTGTCTCATATCCCTCGTCGCACCAACATATGATATATCTTATTTGTGCTGAGTAGTAATATTCCTTTAGACTCGGTAGGCCCATGCCTCCTTTCTCTTTTGGTAACTGGAGAGTTTTATATTTCACTCTTGGTTTTTTACCTCCCCAAACAAATCTCGATATCATCCTGTCCCACTTTGAGAATTGGGCATCTGGAATCTCTGTTGGTATAGCCTGGAAGAGGTAAAGTAATCTAGGTTGTATGCTGATTTTGACTGTCTCAATTTTTGAATTCAGATCCATATTTAAGATTGACCATCTATCAAATATCTTTTTTTATTTCTTGTTCCAACCTATCATAGTTTGCTTTATAGATTTTGCTTAGATCTTTAGGTATGTTCACTCCAAGGTATTTTATTTCTTTTTGGTTCCAGTTTAGTTTGATCTTATCAGTTATCTGGTTTAGAGGGTTATAGTGGAATGTCAGTATTTGTGTTTTTGTTATGTTTATCTTGTATCCTGATAATTTTCCAAAATTTTCTATCAAGTTCATCATTTCCATTATTGATTCATCTGGTTGTTCAAGGTAAACTATAATATCGTCTGCAAATAGCCCAATCTTGTGTTCCGCCCCCTTTATTGTTACACCTTTTAATTTCTTATTTTGTCATATCGCTTGAGCCAGTGGCTCTATGAACAGAGCAAACAAGGTGGGCGATAAGCAGCATCCCTGCCTAGTTGATCTTTGTATATTTACTTTGTCTGTTAAGCTACCGTTTATCTTGATTCTTGCCACAGGTTCTTGATACAGCGTCCTTATGCATTGTACTGATTTTTCGTTAAATCCAAAGCGTTCCAGCACAGTATATAGGAATTTCCAGTTAACCCTGTCAAATGCTTTTTCTGCGTCTAAACTCATTATTACTGCGCTTTTCTTTTCTTTATGTATTTGATTAATTATATGTATTGTTCTCCTGATATTGTCATGTGTTTGGCGTCCCTCTATGAAACCAGTTTGATCATCTTCTATCAATTCCGTCAAGAATGTCTTTATTCGTTTACATATAATTGTTGTATATATTTTATAATCCACATTTAATAAAGAGATTGGCCTATAGTTTCCGCATTGTTCTCTATCTTTCCCTGGCTTTAAAATGACTGAAATAATGGCTTCGTTCCATGATGGAGGTATTTTGTTGTTGTTCAACGTCCAATTAAATGACTTTAGAAGCTGTGGCATGAGTTCTTCTATAAACAGTTTATAAAACTCAGATGGGTATCCATCACTACCTGGTGATTTACCATTTTTAAGTGACTTAATCACATCTCTGATCTCTTGTGTTGTTATTTCTGCTGTTAGCTTTTCATTTTGTTGATTTCCTATTGATGGCAAGTCCAATGTGCATAGAAATTTTTTAATATCTTTAGTATTTGTTTCTTCAGGTTGCGAGTATAGTTCTTGGTAGAAATTATGGAATATTTCTTCGATGTTTTCTGGGTTAACTGTGGTTTTATTTGTGGTGGGGTCTTTAATCTTATATACATTATTCATTGTTTGTTGTTTTCTTAACCGTTTTGCCAGCAGTTTTGTGGCTTTTGGTCCCGTTTCATAATATTTTTGCTTTAGATATCTATTTTTCCTTTCAATTTCATCCATTTGTGTTTCTTTTATCTTTATTTTTTCTTCTTTAATTTCTTGATATATTTTTGGGTCATTTGTGCTTTGATGTTTATGTTCTAATTCCCTCAGTCTCTCACATCTTTGTTCATACGCTTCCAGTTTAGTCTTATTTGCTTTTCCTGTTTCAACAATTAATTTACCTCTTAACACGGCTTTTAGTGCATCCCATAGTATTGTTGGGTCCACTTCTTCATTGTCATTCTCTTGGATATATTCATTTATGTTTACTTTTATTCTTTCTTTCATTTTATCATCATTTAACAGTCCTACATTAAGTTTCCATGTTGTTTGTCGTTTTCTATTGTTTAAATTTATTTCCATGTATATAGGATTATGATCTGATATTTCTGCCCCTCCAATCCAACAATTTCTCACCCTGTGTCTGTCATCTTCATTCATAAGGAAGTAATCTATTCTAGAGTGTACTTTATGGACTGCTGAATAATGTGTATAGTCTTTTTCGAGTGGGTGCAGGTCCCTCCAAATGTCTACCATACCCATTTCTGCCAGTGAGGTTCTTATGAATTTTGTTACATGTTTTTTTGTCTTCTTAACACTTGTATCAATTTCATGATCCATGACAGCATTTAAGTCTCCTCCACAAATTAGGACTCCTTCACTGTGTGTTGCTATGAGATCAAACAGATGTTGAAAAAAACCCTTGTCACTTTCTGGTGGGGCATAGATGCTCACTAATGTGATCTGCATTCCATCTATGCTACCCTTTATTATTACATACCTGCCTTCTTTATCCTGGATTTCCTGTTCACATTCCAAATTGTATTTTATTTGAGATTAGTATCATAACCCCCCTTTTAGTTCCTCCCTTAAATGAACTGTAGTAGGAGTTCTTATAGCCAAATCTCTTTAGTTTCACATGTTCTGTCTTGCTCAAATGTGTCTCTTGCATAAATATAATTTCGGCTTTTTCTTTCTTGAATTTTCTTATTATTCTTTCCCTTTTAACAGGTGAGTTCAGACCATTCACGTTTAGTGTCATTATCTTAAGATTTTTACCCATAATCATGTTTTTCCATTTTTTTAACTTGTGCTCCTAGCCCCTTTAACAACAAAAATAACACATATTTATATAAAAACACATTAAAAAATCTCGACCTCCGTACTTTGGGCCTTTCTTCTGCCCACTTGTCCCTGTTGGTGGGTGGAGGGAATGTCCTCACCGAGTGTAGGGCCCTCCCTAGACCTGTATTTACTATCCAAGAAATAGTCATTAGTCTAGAAATGTCCAACAAATATCACTTAAACCTCTCCTAGCCGTTTTTCTCTTTTACCTTGTCTTCTTGGCCTTCATTTCTTCTGTGTCTTTCTTAATCTTTGTTATAATCTAGGCTTTCAGTTGAAAGCCTTGTAGTCTTTCCTGGGCCCGCTGCGCCACGTCTCCCCCCGTCTTTTGCCGTTCACTCGCCTCCACTCCGTCTGTCGTGATGCGTTCAGGGCCTCCGCTGCTCCTACCGTTTCCTCCGGCACGTACACCTCAAGGCCCCGCTCCATCATGTCCTGCGCTGCCTCTCTGGCTGTGTTGTAGGTTCTTACGCCGTTCTCCCAATGAATCCTCATCTTCGTTAGCGGCGTTTGGAATCTAATTTTTTTTTCTTTCAGCGTTTTTTTTAATGTTGGCATATTTCTTCCGCTGCTGCACAATTTCCGCCGGGTAGTCATGATCAAAGAATATCTGCTTGTCGCCGATTCGTATCTTTTTTTTCCACGCTCGTGTCAGGATTCTTTCCTTTACATCATATTTCAGAAAGTTTACCACAACTGACCTGGGTGTAGAGCGTGGGTTCGGGTTCTGTGCCGAGGCTCTGTGCGCTCGTTGAATCTGCAGATCCGCTTCGCTGGGCAGTTCCAGCTCTTTTTTTAAGAACTGATCCATGAATTTCGTCATCGAGTTGCCTTCAATGCCCTCCGGGATCCCGAAGATGCGTATATTGCCCCGTCTGGACCTGCTCTCCAAGTCGGTTACTTTCTCCTGCATCCTCTGCATTTGTGCCGTCAGGGTCTGCAGCTGTTCGCTTGCCTCGCTATTCCAATCTTCCAGCTCTGATATTCGGGCCTGCGCTTCTGTCATACACGCCCGCTGGGAGCGCAGCTCCTCCATGTTTTCTGCTAGCTTGCGCTCCATTTCTCTTCGGAGGCCCATAATTTCTTCCTTAATCTCTTTTTTCAGCTCCTCCTTAAGAGCCGCTAAATCCTGTTGTAGCTGCCGTTTGAAGTCTCTCAACTCTTTACCCAAACTGGCGATGCCAGTGTTCATGGTATCGAGTTTTGTGTCTTCCATTTTCTCTGCTGCGGTCACCTCGTTTTTTTGGGCCCCGTGTTCAGCGGTTTCTCCTGCATTGTTGAAGAGGAATTCTTTAATTTTACTCTGCTTTTGTCCTTGTGCCCGGCTCCTTCGTGTTTTCATCCCTTAGTTTATTGATCCGCTTATGTTGAGTTGGCCATTTACCGATGATTTTTAATCCGGCTAGGGAGAGCTCTCTGTTTAAGCGTTATGTCTCTCCGCCATCTTCCCGGAAGTCCCAGCATTGCTTTTTTAATGAGATTTACATAAATGTTTGAGAGTTTTTTCCCCATATCCTGTGTTTTCAAAAACAGAAATAGCATGACTTAAATCAAAATGTTGAATGTTAAAGTGACACTCCAGCAAAAATCAAGTTTTTCTGTTGTTAACATGTCTGTAACATGTTTTTTTGTGACATACAGGACATATCAAAAGCAAAATCTCACTGCAGTCCCAAGTCTGTGTTTTTCTGCTGTGAATTTCCAGTTATGGAATGCCCCCCCTCTATCGGGTGAGTGTTTCTAGCTACATAAGCATTCCTGCTTAGCCTGATTGGTTATAACATTAACCAATCAGGCTACACACTGGCCATGACTACAGACCTGAGTTCATTGCCTGAGGGAGGAGCCGAAGAGCAAAAAAAAAAAAGGGCAGAGCAGCTGCAGGAAAGATGGCAGATTACACCATGTTCTAAATTATTATGCAAATGATATTTGTCTCTGATTTTCCTAAATAGTCAATGCAAATGAAAGCCAGTATAATTTTTTTTTCCACTCCTTGTCCTGTCAGGCAGCTAGGTGAGCAGAACAGAAATCTGCTACCCATATTGTGCCAAAACCGATATACTTTGCCAAAAGGAGCTTTATACAGTACCTATCTTTTGAATATTGTTGTAAACTCCAGTAACAACTTTCAATACTTTATTTAAACTGTTTTACCAATAAAGGACCTGACAAGATGGGGAATGGGGAAAGGAAGTGTGGGGAGGGGGAAAGAAAAGGGAGAGGAACAGGAAAAAAAAAGACAAACAAACCAACAACTAATACAAACAAAAGACAGACATCCATCCCTGGAGGGACGGTCAAGGGAGGCCAGGCCGCCAGCATGGCGGGTCCACACTCCCGAGCCCGCCAACCCCCCACCCCCAGCGGGGCCAACGCCAGCCCCCGTGCCCCAGGTGCCAGGAGGCTAATGCCCCCACCCCCGGGGTCGGAGGGTGCAGGTCCCTGGGGACCCCCACACCCAAAGAAGCCTCCTCCCGCCCGTCCAGGGGAGCCCATGCAGCTGAGAGGCACTACCCGCTCAATCCAGCACCTCCAAACTAGCAGACACACCCATTCCCACACCTTCACACCCTCATGCTCTCAAACCTACCCACATGCACTTACTCTCACTCACCCACACAGTTCCACACTCGCACTCCCAGCCCCACACATTCTCTCTCACTCCTGTACCCACTCAATCTCGCCCCCTTTTGCCCTCAGGGTCACCCACACTCACTCATGTTCACCCATACACACACTCTCACTCATACTCCGACCTACTCACATCCATTCGTGCTCTCCCCCACACATTCAACCACCCTCATTCACTGCAGTGCAGATGCAGTGAGCCTGAATCACACCAGTGCCTGGCAGTGGCCGGGGAGCCCACCGGCGCAGGCCAGTAGCCATTCCCCCGCTGACCCACCACAGGGCGGCCGCAACCACAGAAGCAGACCCCCACCCCCAGCTCCCACCCGAGCAACTGATCAACAGACCACCGCAGGTGCCCCAAGATTCCACCTGACACGCAAAGTGCCGCACAAAACCGACCCACCATCACCATCTCCACTAATCACTCCCTCACTCTCGCTTACTCTCTTGTTCAATCCCTCTCTCACTCCCTTGCTAGTATCTATTCATTCCGTAGCACCCAGGGATTTTGAAAAAAATTATGGGTCCCAGGTCCCATGCCGGGCCCCCAGACCCTCAGCAGAATTAGGGCAACAGAGGTGGGGGAAGACCCTCACCTCCTCCCCCTTGCACAAATCATGATAGCTGTGTGTCTGTTGTATGATGTGATTGTGTGCAGGTGAACTACCATAGTGCAGTTAAAACTGGGGGGATGGTGATTGGAGCACCACTAGCCACTGCGATAGGCAGGGGGGCCCCCATCCCCCAAGCCCTCAGTGTCTAAAATGCAATTAAAATTGAGGTGAGGGCAGCCCCACTGCACAGCAGAGGTATCCCTTCACCGACTCAGTGTGGCACCCCCCCACCCCAAGACCTTAAGAGTATCCAAGAAAATGTACATTCCACCCAGAATCGGGGGGGGGGGGGTTAAGACTGGGAGGGAGGCAGCCCAAAAGGGAGCCAGTCCCCCCCAGAAGCCAGATTGCAAACTGGTTCAGGAGGCCACCCATTGCCACCGAATCACAACCCAGGGCAAGGGCCACCAGGCCGAGCAGCCCAGGACCCACCAGCATCACGCCCCGGCGCTCCCAGCACCGCAAACATGATGGAGCAGCCACACTCATTCCCATTCTCACAGACAAACATGCAGAACAACAACAGTCACAATAGTGAACAATGGGCCGAATCCATACGGCGCCCCACATGCCAAACGATACACCCGAGCACCCACTGCAAGCCCATCAACCACCCTCCCCAGACACACACCGACAGCAACAGGCCGCCCAACAGCCACAGCCACCCTGGGGCAGCCTGATGGCAACATGGCTGGCAACTTACGCCAACGGCCCCCCTGACCACCCCTGAGCACCTACACACACCCGGCGCAAAAGACACCAGGGGCAATGCGACAAAGCGCCCCACAACGTGACACAATGGTAGGGCAGCCAAGACAAGCAGGCCCAGAATCGCCAACCCCCAGGCCACTAGATGGTCCACCCCACCCCCGCCACCCAACGAGTTTCCCCCACCCACACACACATCCTCCACCACGGCACATCCACCCACAGTTATCTGCACCCATACACATGCACCCCTGCCCACCCTCATGTCCACACACACACTCACTATCACACATGCCCACCTACACCCACACACAGCCCCACATGCCCACACACAACACACATGCACCCACATCTGCACCCCCCCACCACCACCCCCACTCATGTTCACCTTCATGTGCGCGCGCGCGCGCGCGCACACACACACACACACACACACACAAGCACATCCATACCTGCAGGCCCCGGAGGATGGGGAGGGTGACCCCCCAGGATGTGGGCACCCATCCCAGAGCTCCGTCAGGGCCCCGGAGAGGACACGACCCCGCCGCACAAGGATGCGCCAGGGCCGGCCCGCACCACCGGTGCACACCCGACCCCAACCCAGAGTATAATTTTCAAGTCATAAACCATTAGAGCATAATTCAAATTTTGTTGAACAAACCTCCCAATTATAATTATTTTTTTATACAAAAATAAAATAAAACTCAAAATGCACTGTTCCAAAATATCCACAGCATAGTTTCAGGACATTTTATTGGTTGTAAAGAACTGAAAATGACCATTTGTGGAATTTGCAGCATTAGGAGGTCATATTTACTGAAATCAAAAGCTATTTCAATCATAAAACATCTTAACAGGCCAAGTTACATGTTAATAGAGGACCCCTTCTTTGATATAACCTTCACAGTTCTTGCATCCATTGAACTTGTGAGTTTTTGGAGAGTTTCTGCTTGAATTCCTTTGCATGATGTCAGAATAGCCTTCCACAGCTGGTGTTTTGATGTGAACTGCCTCCCACCCTCATAGATCTTTTGCTTGAGGATGCTCCAAAGGTTCTCAATAGGGCTGAGGTCAGGGGAGGATGTGGGTGACACCATGAGTTTCTCTTCTTTTATGCCCATAGCAGCCAATGACACAGAGGTATTCTTTGCAGCATGAGATGGTGCATTGTCATGCATGAAGATAATTTTTCTATGGAAGGCACTGTTCTTCTTTTGGTACCATGGAAAAAAGTGGTCAGTCAGAAACTCTATATACTTTGCCGAGGTCATTTTTACACCTTCAGGGACTCTAAAGGAGCCTACCTGTCAGAGAAGTATTTGCTCCTTCGGGACAAAGAAGAAGAGGACCCACTCGCCAGGTGAATCTAGTAAACCATGATTTATTAAAGACTGAAACAGAAAATAAACACTGCACATGGGCAGGCGTTATAAGAAATAATAATCCAGATGCGTGGGGAAAAACGGCAATAACAAATTCAAACAGCGTGGTACAAAAATGTGATGTGAATATAAGGACGTAGAAAAGAACACAGACTGAAAAGGCACATATATAGACAGGGGCGCAATCAGGACAAAACAGAAAAGGTGAGCACCATCAAGGTCATCGGGCAGCATAGGACGGGCGGGGCCGTGCAGACACAGAGGGAAAACATGGTAAATGAGTCAAAAGGGAACATAAAGCATGGACAGGGGGCTGCAGTCCTGTCCAGAACACTACAATCCCCGCCCCCCCCCCACAAGGATCAGATCTAAGACAACCCTATGGTAACACCCACAAAAGAAAAAGAAGCTGTCATATCCTGAGCGCTACTTTGTCCACACTTGGGTTATACATCATCCCTGTCAGGCTTTGACAGCAAGTGTTGTCATTCTGGCTTCCGGGCTCTGATTGGTCAGACGCTCGGGAATCCCCCGCTGTCAGAGTCTGAGCAGCTGCACTGCATTTGCAATCGTGAGCAGCCGACTTTAAATGCCGGGGCCAGCGACTGCATCTTGCGGCTGTCTCGTCAACTTTCCCGTCATCATTCTCCTAGCGTTCATCCACGTTCCCCCTTGGATGTAAGTGTGTTTATTGTCACAGTTATCGTTCGTGTTCCTTGCCTTTTTCCTTGTCAAAACGGTGAGCGAGCGTTCCTCGTCTCAGCTGTCATTTTTCATTGTTTGGCTAATGGTTTATTTTGCTGCTAAGCCCATGCGGCTAGTTATCCTGTCCAACCCTTGCCTTGAGTTATAATTAACTGTTATGCAACTTTACTGGTCTGTGTCATCTTATGCTGGCTTGTGAGGGCCAGCCGTGACAGTAGACAGCCGCCAGAAGGAGACGCCGTTCGCAGTAAAGTTGCATTTAGAGGAACTCTGCTCTTTCCTGTCTGGGTACGGTACTGGAATTATGCCGTCGCGGAGGGGTCGCACTCGGGGTTCCCAGCGACCAGCTGACCGAGGTGCTGGAGCAAGTTGATGAGATCCTCATCGCCGCCTCCGACCTCGATTTTAATCCTGATAACCTCATCACCCCTTCCCTCCTCAGCTATCAGCCCGATGTGCACTGGTACCTAGACCGGGCTGACGTGCTTGACCAACTGCCTCCCCGCTACGACGACCACCCAGAAGTCGATGCGAGGAGACTTGACATCGCCGCCCAACCCCAGATACTCCGGATGTACGAGGAAGAAGAAGCCCAGAGGCGGAGGAGACGGAATCCCCGCTGCCCGCCTTGGGATCCTGATCCCCTCCTCGATCCAGTCCAGGAGTTTGCTCCACCTGTGACCCATCGAAGACGTCGGCGTCGCGGTCAGAGACATTCTCAGCAAAAGTCCCGTCCGGATCCTGCTCCGGATCGCTGGTATGATTCCTTTTACCAGTCAGCTGTCTCTTCAGAGTCTCACCAGAAGGAAACCCCTGCAGCCTGTCTCCCCGGGCCGTCTTCCTTCGCTGATTTGCCATCGCGTCGTGCCCGGCCCGACGTGGCTGTCGCCCCCTCCTTTCCAACGTCCTCTCCAGCTGCTGGTTGTATAAGGAGTTCTGCTCCGGCGACCCCCGCATCGATCCCATCTCGAGTGGCCCCCCCTCATCCTTCCAGGGAGCCCTCTGCCACCATCCAACGGGAGGAGGAAGGAGCAACATTCCCTGCAGCAGGTTCCATCTTCCCTCCGGGAGACAGGCGAGTACAAGTTCACTCTTTTCCCCCTAGTAGTGATTTGTCTTGTCTGACTCCTGGGGGTGAGGTTCGGGATTTGCAGCCCCCCGAGCCTTCACCACCTGCTGAGATGATTACTAAACCCACTGCCTCTGTGTCTCCCCCCATTGAGCGCTCTTCGACGTCTGTTGAGCGTCATCAGATGAGGAGGGGGCCTGCGGTCATGGGGCAAAGGATCCCAGCCCCGCAGCCACATCAAGGACAGAGGAAGGGATCAGACTACTGTTTGGAGCCTGTGCTGACGACGGAGCGTCCCCGGGTCTCCACGGATGAGCAGTCTGACCCAGCGGGCCAGGAGCCCCCCACCACCACACCGTATGAGTTGCCAGCATGGACGATGGCGTCAGAGGGTCCTCAAGCTGCGGAAGCCTCTTTGCCAGAGGCAGATGACGACACGGCTGAATGGGAGCCAGAAGACGACCTCCTCCCGTCTGAGCCCGGATCGTTGAAGTCCTGGACGGCATCAGAACTTGAGATCAGGCAAGTGCTCAGTGTTGTCTTTGTCTTTTCTATTTTTGAGCATTTTTGCCTGTCTCTTGCGGAGGCGAGCCGGGTGCAGCCATCCACTGCATCTGAGCTTGTCTCGCCGGGTACTGACGCTACCGGTGTTCCTGATTCCGGTTCTTCTTCTTCTCCTTTTTCTTCTGAGCCCTCCTCCAAGTTCACCAGTGTAGAGCAGGCCCCTATCGCTGAGCCGGAGGTTCCGGGTTCGGAGTTGGAGGTCGGTGCTGGTGCGGCTCTGACCCAATCGGGGTCCGACGCGGGTGCAGCGTTGACTCAGTCAGAGTTCGTCACCGGAATGGTTCTGACCCAATCGGGGTCCGACGCGGGTGCTGCTTCCGCTCAGTCGGAGCTCGTCACCGAAGTGGTTCAGACCCAATCGGGGTCCGACGCGGATGCAGCGTTGGCGGAATCAATGTTCGTCACCGGGGTGGTTCAGACCCAACTGGGGTCCGATGCGGGAGCAGCGTTGACTGAACCAGAGTTCGTCACCAGGGTGGTTCTGACCCAATCGGGGTCTGACGCAGCTGCAGCATCGGCTCAGTCTAAGTTCGTCCCCAGAGGGGTTCTGGCCCAATCCGGGCCCACCCTGGGTGCAGCGTCGGTCCAGTCAGGATTTCCTACCGGATTGGTTCCGGCCCTGCCAGTCTCTGTTTGGGTGGGACCCGGAGATGATGCTGCAGATCCACCGCCAAATGTTCCCCAATTAATCCCCTACCCTCGTCATGTTTCTCCCTCCCCGCATCTGAAACTGCGGGAATTAATCGTAGTTGGCCCAGTTCGCCCTGGCTCTCCCCCGCCATTGGAAGACCGTTGCCGATCTCTCTCCAGTCGTCTTGTTGGCAGGTTGATGCTGGTCGACCACCTGGAGACCTGCTCTTCCCGTTTGGCGTCTGGGGCCGGCCTCCCGATAAACAGGACTGTACATGTGACGCCCTGGTCCGGCCGCCGGAGGCATGGTCATCCTCGGCCCGGGATTCGGGTAGGCCGGCCGAACACGTCCCGCTGCCCCTGTTAGCGGTTTGGATGCTGGGGGCTGGGAGGCCTCCTGAACTGTGTTGTATGACTGTCATCCTGGTGTGCTTCTTCCCCTTCTCTCGCCCCTCAGTAGTTTGTGATTTTGGTTTTTCTTTTGGACTGAAATACTCCGCAGGTAAAGGTCTATGGTGAACTCCGATGTGTGACTTTGACCTTTTGGCTTTGAGGACTGCTGAGTTAATTTGATTTTGCTCTTTTCCTCTATTTTTGGGATCTACTATGGTTATTTTGAACTTTGTGTTTATTACGCCTATTTTGTGTTTAATGAATATATGTACCCTCGTCATAGCTATTCTCATGTTTTTGGACTACTGTTTAGTGAAGTGTTGTTTGTCTACTGCATTCCCGATCAAAGACTCCTCAGAGCAGATTTTTTTTTTCTTTCAGATAGATAGATAGATAGATTAGTTTATTTGACAGGGACAGTGCAATAAACATAGACAATTAATCAATGACAATCAATCTGATGTGTTGCACATGGAGTGTATAGCTATTAGCTAATTTGCAACTCTTGTCCCTGGATGGGGTTTAGAAAAGAGAATCAAGTAAAGAAAAAGAAAAGAAATAAAGAAAATACACAATAACCACATACATCAATGCAAAAAGATTATAAATACACAATTATAAATATTATAAATATTATAAATACTATAAATACACAAATATAACAACCTGACTCACATTTGCCTATTTCAGGCCTCCCTCCCTTCGTCACTCACTATAAACAAACACATTCATTCCTTCCCTTCATTCACTCTCACCTTGTAGACAATCAATTCATACATGAGTACATTCTTGTTTATTTTTCAGCCAGTTTTTAACCTTTTTAGTGAATGTTTTAAAGTCCGTTATTATTTTAATTTCATTTGGCATTGTGTTCCAGATGTGACTGCCCTTTATAGAGAAAGCTGTTTGTCCAAATGTGGTTCTGCGGTGGAATATTTTACAGTTATTGTTAACAGAACTCCTGGTGGCTCTGCTGCTGTCCTGTCTTTGGATGAAACCAGCAAGTGGCTCGGGTGCTGATTTATGGAGACATTTGAACGTTAATTTCAGAAAACAGAGGTCAATGAAACTCTCAAAACTCAATAGGTTGTATTTTTTTAAAACATTACAGTGATGCCACCTAATGGGCTTTTTGTCCATGATTTTTAGGGTTTGATTATATAATGAACCTATATGTCTTATTGTGGAAGGGGCTGCTTGAGCCCAGACTGTCAAACAGTATGATATATGAGAAAAAACCATAGAATGCATATACAGTACAGCTGCTTCGTAAGGTATGTAATATCTAATTAATTTAAAGCAGTTCAGATTTTTTTTTTACTGTTTTTGAAATTTTCTTTATATGAAGATTAAATTTGAGTTGAGGATCTAGTACAATGCCAAGGTATTTGAATTCGGTAGCTAAACTGATGTCATGATCATGTATATTAACTTTAAAACGTTGCAGGTTACATTTTTTGATTGAAAAGCACATTGAGACTGTTTTCTGAAGGTTCAGCAATAGATGGTTCTGGAGGAGCCACTCTTGGACATCAACCATACTTGTAGACAGTACATCTGCAGCCTGTGCTGGAGTCTTGGCAGCTGTGTAAATAACTGCATCATCTGCATAAAGTTGGCATGTTGCAGCTGAGCAGTGTAACGGCAAGTCATTAATAAAAATGCTGAAAGTAATGGACCAAGAATGGACCCTTGTGGGATACCCATGCGGTTGTTTAAAAATGAGGATTTATCCTGGTGAACTTTTACACACTGTTCTCTATTCTGGAGATAAGATGCAAACCATTCTAATGTATCTGGGGAGAAGTTAAAAGATACCATTTTGGATAAAAGCAAACTGTGGTTTACAGTATCGAAAGCCTTTTGAGATCTAGAAAAACAGCTCCTACCACATTACCCCTGTCCAAGGACTGTTTGACGTTTTCAATAAGGCAACAATTTGCTGTTTCTGTTGAGTATCCTGGTCTAAAACCAAATTGATGTGGATGAAGGAGTTGACTGTCTTGTAAGTAGTCTATCAGCTGTGTAGCTACAACCTTTTCAAGAACCTTAGACAGGACTGGTAAAATAGAGATTGGGCGGTAATTGCAAATATCGTCTTTACTGCCTGATTTATGAACTGGTATGACGACAGCTTTTTTCCAGCCAGATGGAAATGTACTAGACCTAATGGAGAGATTAATGAGATGAGTCAGTGGTTTGATTAATATTTTGCTGTGCATTTTGAGAAAGGAGGTGCTCATATTGTAGATATCATTAGTTTTTGAGTTTGACAGTGTTTTAACAATACCAGCAATTAACTCCTCATTTACCTCATCGATGTGAAAAGAATCTGTTGGAAGTATGGAATTTGTGTTGTTGAGCACATTTGGCAGCACAAAATTTTTTAAGTCTTCCACAGAGCCCACAAAGTATGAATTAAATTCATTTGCCAAAGTAGCCTTGTCACTGATGGTCTTGCCATTGATTCTAAGTTCCTTTACCCCCTTCTGATCGTTTTTATTAGTTAAGTTATTTAAATGCCTCCATAGGGAATTTTTTTTTTTTTTTTTTTGTTACTTATTTGTACCCGTAGGTAGACTTGGTTTGCAGTCTGGTGACAAGCCACCGGCTGCTGGTCGCTGCGTGCGCGAGCGCCCTAAACCTACATGTTTTTGGTGTGCGGGAGGAAACCGGAGAAATCCCGGAGTAAACCCACGCAACACGGGGAGAACATGCAAACTCCACACAGCTCACTGTTGGTCGGGGGCTGGGATCGGACCCACGATCTCAAGATCCCGGCGGTCCCCCGGCCGAGGGTAAAACTGTGCTGCCACAGTGCTAAACCACTGCGCCACCGTGCAGCCCAGCCGTGCAGGGAATTGTTGTTACCCTTTGCATGATCTATCAGTTTATTGTAATAAGATACTTTTGATTTTCGTAGCTCATGTACCACTTTATTTCTTAAACTTTTGTACACAAGGTGATCATTTTGTAGTTTAGAGGTTAATGATGTTTTCAAAGCATAGTCTCGCCTCTTCATAAGTTTTCTTATTTCATTATTTAACCATGGTAGGCTAATCTTCTGTTGTCTACTTTTAATTTGCTTTGTAAATTTTTCTATAGACTTTGTGATTGTTGCAGCTATAAAATTACAACAATCATCTACTTCATATATTGACATGAGCTGCTCCCAATCCCAAAGACAGAATGCTATTATGATTGTTGTGTTTTTTCTTGTTGGGTGTTGCTAATACTTGCTGAAATTGCTACATTAGATCGATTCTGCCAGATAGGGTCTAGTTGGTCTGATTCTAATGCAGGGAAAATGAATTTGTTCTGCCTCTGCATTCAGAGGTTTGACCATGTTTTTCTAATCACCTTAAATGAGTTTGAAGTGTGGCCTTTAAAATTCTCAGCCGCCAAGTTTCTGGTGGAGCTTTTGCACTCTGGCTGTTTTAAGGTGATGGTCACATCAGACACTGCTTATCTGAATGGTTTAGCACTACTGGGTTCTCTAAACTCTCCCAAGCCGTTTTTGTTATTTCTTCCACATGTGTAAACTCAAAGCAGTCTTTTGCGTTGTAAACTGTCCTTCAGAAAGGAAAGCTACTGACAGGGACTCTAGTAGAAACCATGTGTTTGAGACATACTTCAAACTTAACACCTGTTGTTGTTGTATTCGAGGTAACATACTTTATGGGTCGTTGGTTTGTTTTTTCATTTTTGCTCATGTGCACTGAAGGCTACTGTTCAATCACATCAGTGTTTGGTCCATAACTACTGGGGGTCTTTCTTTTGGTTGCTGTCAATTCATGAAATTTTTCTTTTCTGTATCGGTCCGGTTATTCACTTTGTGACGTAATTTGTACATGATTTAGCTGTTCTTTGTAATATGTGTTCCTGCGTTGTACAGTTTGGTTTTTTTCTTTTCTCTTCTTCTCTGCCCTCCCCTGTGAATGTGTCCCCTGGTTGTTTTTCTGCCCCTGCCATTTCGTCATTATGTTTTGGGTGGTAATTTGTCGTGTCTTTTTCTGTGAGGTTGATCCTGTTCCCCCTCTTCCTGCTTCCCCATCCACCCGCCCTGGGGTGGGGTGTGTGTGTGTGGATGTTATAGGCGACCGGGAGTTCGCCTTGAGGGGGGGGGGGGGGATCCTGTCATATCCCGAGCGCTACTTTGTCCACACTCGGGTTATACATCATCCCTGTCAGGCTTTGACAGCAGGTGTTGTCATTCTGGCTTCCCGGGCTCTGATTGGTCAGACGCTCGGGAATCCCCCGCTGTCAGAGTCTGAGCAGCTGCGCTGCACTTGCAATCGTGAGCAGCCGGCTTTAAATGCCGGCGCCAGCGACTGCATCTTGCGGCTGTCTCGTCAACTTTCCCGTCAATATTATCCTAGCGTTCATCCACATTCCCCCTTGGATGTAAGTGTGTTTATTGTCGCAGTTATCGTTTGTGTTCCTTGCCTTTTTTCCTTGTCAAAACGGTGAGCGAGCGTTCCTCGTCTCAGCCGTCATTTTTCATTGTTTGGCTAATGGTTTATCTTGCTGCTAAGCCCATGCGGCTAGTTATCCTGTCCAACCCTTGCCTTGAGTTATAATAAACTGTTATGCAACTTTACTGGTCTGTGGCATCTTATGCTGGCTCATGAGGGCCAGTCGTGACAGAAGCAACCCAAAACCCTCACAGATGGTGTGGGAAAAGGTCAGACGGGCCAAAACCAATTCCGCCCCCAAGCAAAGTCCAACACAAATGGGTCAGGGGGTCTTCCAGAGTCCCAGGGCCACTAGAATGGAGAGTCGGGCGGGTCAGGGGGCCTACCGAAGTCCATGGGCCCACAAACTGGAGTACATTAATGGGTCTGGTGGTCTTCCAAAGTCCACTGGCCACAGGAAGGGTGAACACGGGGCATCCAGTGGTCTACCAAAGACTATGGGCCACCAGACAGGAGAAAACACATGAGCCACATGCTCAGAAAATAACATACAACCCCTTTTCACTGAAAATAACCCACAAGCCCTCAACACTGGGAAAAACACATGATCCTCTTGCTCACAAAAAAACAACATTGAAGTTTTAAACTCAGGAGAGGACATGGAAATTTTTTTTTCGGAAGATGATGACACAGGACCCTTACACTCAGAAAATAAGAACATGAAACTTTTAAACTCAGGAGGAGTCATCATGGAGCCTTTAATCTCAGGAAGTTTTACTGGAGTTTTTTACCTGAGTGGTGGCTCAGTTGTAGAGCATCCGCCCCACACCCGGGAGGCAGGGGTTCAAATCCCGGCCGGGTCATGCCGAAGACCATTTAAAAGTGGAACTTCCTGCCGTCCAGCTTGGTGCTCAGCAATAATGGAATGGAGGAGGGAAATTTGTGGCGGCACTTTGCATGGCAGCAGCCCACTGATTCTACACTTGGGGTGTGTGTGTGTGATTAACACAGTAGATAGGTAAAACACAATCTTGTTCTACTGTACATGATTAATTGTACAGTTGAATGACAATAAAGGGTGATTTAATTTAATTTAACATGGAACTTTTAACTCAGATGATAATAGCATAGAGGCTCCAAACCCAGGATCTAACATGGCACTAGGGACTCTACCATTACTCCCTTGCTCAAAAACAGATGACTGATGCATGCTGACCTCAACAACCAGCAATTTGTGCATGCTGGCCTCCGGATGAGACAGTTGGGGAACGCTGACCTCTGGATGAGCCAACTGGAGTGTGCTGACCCCTTGATGAGACGGCTGGGGAGCGCTGACCTCTGGATCACATGATTGAAGTGCACCGTCCTCGTGTGCTGATGGTTTGAGCATGCTGATTCCCAAATGAGACGGCTGGGGGGGTGCTAACCTCAGGCTGAGATGGCAGGGGCACATCTGGTCCAGATGCACAGGAATCCTCCTCCGACAGCACCTCGGACAGGGAGGAAGAGGTACAGGTTGAAGAAGGCATCACACCAAAACAGTCAGCAGAACAGCTTGGCGGGGAGAGCTCAAAAGCAGATGGACGCTGCAACTGGTCTCCCCACCGGAAGTAAGACAAGCCCTCTCTTAAGCTCCTTTTCCACTAGTACCTACTTAGCCTAACTCGCCTCGCCTCAACTCTACTCAGTTCGACACGATGTGGTTTGTGTTATGTCCATAACCCGTACTCCAATAACGAGGCTGAAGATGCAGTCCAACGGAACTTTATTAATTCAATTCAATTCAATTCAACTTTATTTATATAGCGCCATTTCACAACAACAGTCATCTCATAGCACTATCAACTGTAGGGAGGACCCCCACAGTTGCAGAAAGACCCCAGCAATCAGGCGATCCCCTGTGAGCAAGCACTTGGCGACGGTGGAGAGGAAAAACTCCCTTTTAACAGGAAGAAACCTCCAGCAGAACCAGGCTCAGGGAGGGGCAGTCATCTGCTGCGACTGGCTGGGGGGTGAGGGGACAGAGAAGAAGAAAAGAACAGACATGTAGAGGAGCAAACAGCACGATGGGGACTCAATCTATGGGAGAGAACAAACAAATGTTAATGACCAGCAAAAAAAAAAAATATTTCATAGAGAGTGAGGAAAGGAGTGAGGCCCAGTGCATTACTGGAGGTCCCCCGGCTGACTAAACTATTAGCAGCATAACTAAGGGAGGGTTCAGAAACACATGATCCCTCCCTAATTGTAGGCTATATCAAAAAGGTAGGTTTTAGCCCTATTCTTAAAAACAGAGATCGAGTCTGACTCCCGAATCCAGATTGGCAGCTGATTCCACAGGAGAGGAGCTTGATAACTGAAGGCTCTGCCTCCCATTGTACTTTTGGAGATTCTAGGTATTACAAGTAAACCTGCATTTTGGGAGCATAGTGCTCTGTTAGGATGATACGGTAGTATCAGATCTTTTAAATAAAAAGGAGCCTGATTGTTTAGAGCTTTGTAAGTAAGAAGAAGGATTTTAAACTTAATTCTAAACTCTATGGGAAGCCAATGAAGGGAGGCCAGAACCGGAGAGATATGATCTCTCTTTCTAGTACCTGTTAAAACTCTTGCTGCAGCATTTTGGATCAGCTGAAGACTTTTTAAAGATGTTTTAGGACAGCCTGATAATAAAGAATTACAATAATCTAATCTCGAGCTAACAAAAGCGTGGATCAGCTTCTCAGCATCACTCTGAGACAAGATGCTCCTAATCTTGGCAATATTACGCAAATGATAGAAGGCAGTCTTAGAAACAAATTTAATATGTGAATTAAATTAGACAGACTTACACTAACCAAAGGTGCTCCAGTACAGACAGAGGTGCTGGTTGTAAAGAGACCATGCCTCTTCCAGGTAGGCCTTTTTATACCTTGAGTGGCGGTGGAACCAGAAAGGCGTAGCTGTCACCCATGACACACAATAATAATAATTAATATTAATAACCAAAATTAATATATAACACCCCCCCCCCCCACCATAGAAAAGTCAAGGACACACACCATTAGGCCCACCCAAATTTTGACCCCAATCACACACTAACAGTAAATATAATAACAGGTCCTATCCATGCACACAAATAAATAAACGTAGAGGGGAGCAGGTGGACTACTGCCCCACCTGTACACGGCCAGATGGATTATTCTGCCATCTCAAATATAAAACAGTCCTTAGGACACAATAAGCTGCCGTGTTCCTAGTATAACATGTAAAAAATAATCCCAGAACACATGTACAATCCAAAGCCTATCAAAACACTCTACGAACAGACAATATGTACTGTACATCTGCACCCCACTGTGCCAGTCCCCTACCCAACACCCTCACCCCACAACTGGAGTAAATTACACATCACACATGCAAGTTAGTGCAACAATACAGACAGTGTTGGGCCTTTTTTTTTTAACACACACACAGAGCAATCCCACAGCAATAAGTGTGAAACATACTATCTACATGGCTCGGTCAATACACACCTATTGGTAACTCTGCACAAACCCCCTGATAAAAGTAGCCCACACTCTCTTTTTTTTAAAAATGAGCACTCAACCTGGCCACTTTTATGCATATACCACGTTAACACAACAATAACGCAGCCCTGGTAGTGCACACATTAACATTTTGAACATTATCATGCAAATAGGTCAACCCCAAAACACATCGCCCCCTTGCCACTATACAGTCTCGATGGGGAGACCACCCCCCGGAGACCCATCTGGCAGGTCCCGACCAGAACTTCTATGCTTCGTCCCCGGAGATGAACAATGTCAGTGCCCCGATACCTCCTTCTCCTCACCGGCATGTCTACAGTTCGTTGGGGTGTCTCCACGACCCATCGGACATCTGAAGATAACCATCCTCCCAGATGGCCAGACCCTGCGGCTGTCCCTGGCCCTCATGTCGTTTCCTCTTGCCATGAACTCCCTTAGCCGAGCCTCCACCCTGGGTCGAACCACGTCAGCGACCCACAGGGGAGCTTGACTCGGTTTCAAACGTCCACGATGTCTAGACTGGGCTTCCTTTCTGGGTCGAACCGCTCCACCAACCCCATGTGAAGCCCGACTAAGCCTCCAGTGTTGGTGTGTGGCAGGTCTGTCCACCGTGCCAGCCGGTCCTGCCCCGCTCTCTTTCATTTTAAACACAGGCAAAGCCGTTGCAGCCCCTTGCCTCTGGGTATCTCCAGGCTGAACTCCGGAAGCAGAGGGAGCAGTCCTCACAGCTCCATCCGCTATTGCGGGTATCCCACCGTGCCACCCAGTTCCCACATCCAGGGAAACTTGGGCCCTGGCACCGTAACTGCCCCGCGATAGCCCTGGGTGATTTTGGTCTTGTCCATCTCACAGAATACTAGGCCAATCTTCGTCCCATAAAGCATCCTCCACCACGCACAGAACCAGTCGGTCCCACAAACCATGGCCTGACCACTCCTTTTCGGTATCGCTGGTGATTGTAAAGCCCAGTCTGTAGAACAGGTCGAAGCCCATCACGTTCAACCCCCTCACAGTCACCACGAACTGGGTGTTTGAGACTACAGCCAACTTGTACCTCGCTGTCAGCTCCAGCAAACCCACGATGGCTAGTCTATTACCTCCATAGCCACAATACAGTGTCGACAGTCCTCTTACATGGTAATATGGGAACAAACTCCTCACAGTAGGCCAGTTCAATGCGGACACTGCTGCACCCATGCCCACCAGCAATGGCACTTCCACATCGTCCCGCATCACATCACAATAAATCTGCCCGTCTGCGCTCGGAGAGATGGTGTGAATAACCGTAGGAGTCGTGGCGGGGGAATCCGTCTTGTGTCGCCGCTCCCCTCACTCAAACTTTTTGCAGGCCCTGGCGAAATGATGTAGGGGTCCACACTTGCTGCAGCATTTGCACCTTGCTGGACACACTCTCGCCTTGTATTGGTGCCTGGTGGACCCGCAGCCCAAACATCTGGGGGATCCCGGGGCGGACCTAATTTTAATAGTGGTAGCGTAGTCTTCTTTACTGTATCTTCTGCGCTATCATCGCTACCCAGGTCCACAGCCTGAGCCGCTGATTGTGAGCCCGACTGTCTCAACGTTGTTCTCTCACCAAGGTTTGATCGTTTATCTGCTGCTTCGTACTGTTGAGCTATCTCCACAGCTGCATTCACCGTCAGTTCACCAGAGTGCGTGAGGAGCCTGGACCGTGCCGCAGAACAAAATGTGTGCTCCGCTAACTGATCGCAGACCATTTCTTCCTCCAAAGCCCCGAATTGGCACTCTCCAGCCAGCTGGCGCAGGTCAGCAACATACCATTGGACCTACTCTCCCAGCTGCTGGCGTCACTGTCTGGACTGTATCCGTTGGACAATGACGTTCTCAGGAGTGCGAAAATAGCGCAACATTAGCTCAACCACAGCCTCAAAACTACCACTCGCTCCCAATGTACTGAGAATACGTTGCACTTCCATGCCGAGATTATGGATCAGTATCGCTCATGCACGTAGCTTCTCCAATTCGCCGAGATTCAATGCCACCAAATCATTTTCGAATGCTGCAAACCACCTCACCCAGGGAACTGGCGGCTTACCAGGGAGCTACAAAAATAGTTGAATACTAGAAACTCCTCTCTCCCTAACTTTATCCTCATTGCCAAATGTTATGTCCATAACCCATACTCCAATAATGAGGCTGAAAATGCAGTCGAATGGAACTATATTAGACAGACTTACACTAACTGAAGGCACTCCCGTACAGACAGAGGTGCTGGTTGTAAAGAGACCGTGCCTCTTCTGGGTAGGGCTTTTACACCTTGCGTGGCGGCGGAACCGGAGCGGAGTAGCCGTCACCCATGACACACAATAATAATATAATAATAATAATAATCATAATTAATATATAATAGTTTGTTTTCCATTAAAGCTGAATACCACCTAAAAGTGGTTGGAATCTTTATGGAAAAGCGGCCCCACATTCCCGTGACGTCATTTGTATGTGATAAGCAAAACACAAAATGGAGGATATCGAGGCAAGGCTGCTACTTGCCAGCATTTTGTCAGAGTAAAGGCAAAAAAGGAGAGTCAGAGAAGGCTACAGGCGGTGAGACGAAACACTCTGGAAAAGTACTGGAGAGTTTAAGAAGCCATAGAGCAGTAGAAAGGCAAAGGCATGAGGATACAAACTAGATCACATATGAAAGTAAGCTAACAATTGCTACAGTCATTAATTAGTTCCCCATACTACACTGTAATGGTGTAAAGTTGTCACTATTACAGTAGGTACTAAAATATGTATGCTGTGTGTGTGTGTCACGTGCTGAGTCCGATGTTCTGTTGGACTCAGTCTCGTGGCTCCTTCTTTGCATTTACATTTATTTATCTGTTGTATTTTTGGTATCCTTTTGAGTTTTCACTTCCTTTTATTTGTCTGCTGATGTTTCAGTTCGCTTTGGGTTTGTATTGTTTCATTTATAATCATTGTCTAGTTGGTATTTGGTTTTGTTTACATTTCAGTCTCTGGGTTGACAAGTGGTAAATGCTGGTAAAAAATTCTGGTAAATTTGGCAATTTATGGTAATTTAATTCTGGGTAGACCATGACCCCAACTGATCTTCATGCACTAAATAAGAGTGGGTCCCCCATACCAAGATTGCAGCTCCATTGCTCTAATGCAATATCCAAGGTGAGTGTTGACATCTAGTGTTCATACGTATGTATGGAAGTGCAGAAGTGCTGTGCCTCAGTACCAACTGAACACAGCTGACAACAGATGTGCATGCACAGAACGTTTAACCCATTTGCGTTCACTCACAAGGCAGAGAGGCAACATGGTGGTGTAGTGGTTAGCACTGTGGCAGCACAGCAACTCACCCTTGGCCATGGGATCTCAGGTTCAGTCCCACCCCCTGACCAACTATGATCTTTATGTGTGGAGTTTGCATGCTCTTCCCATGTCTGCGTGAGTTTACTCCGGGATTTCTCTGGTTTCCTCCCACAGGGGCCAAAAACATGCAGGTTAGGTTAATTGGCATCAACTGGGGATGTATGAATGTGAGTTTCCCCTTGCCCCTTCCCCCAAGGCCACAGTTGCAAATAAGAATGTGTTCTTAATCTGTCCTGCCTGTTAAATAAAAGTTAAATAAAAAAAAGAGAGAGAAGCAGAGGGAGAGATGTTATTTGACTTTTTCTCATTCTGTCACGAGCCGAGCTGGCTTGGCTTTCCCCGGCTCGGCCCTGATCTCTCTGTGGGTTTGGTTCTACTGTTTATGTGCACCTTGTGTATTTTTGGACTTATCCCCTTATCCATAGCCACTGCCCTGACCAGCAGTTGTTAGACAGCCTCTGTGATCTATTTTCTCCCACGCTGCTGACAGTCTGCCGGTCCAACCACGCCCCCTCGCTCTCCTTAGTTCCATCAGCTGTTCCCAGCCCTGGTAATTATCTTTCCCGTGCCTCGCCCAGGAGTGCCCAATTTGTGTGGCCAGCGCCGTTTGTATTTAAGCGGCTCTTTGCTAGACAAACACCGCTGGGCCATTATATGAGTCACACTCTCGTTCTCCGTGGTGTGACTGTCACATCATGAAGGACTGTTGGACTATGCTCGCTGAGAGGATTGGACTTTCTGGACTGTCTCTACTCATGAGTAAACTGTTGTGCGTTTCTCTGTGCAGTTGCTGCTACGCTGGATCAGAAGCATTTCCCTTTGCAGTAATTCTGCTACGCTTCTGGTGGCGTTTCTCCTCGCAGCATAACTGCTACGCTTAGGCTGTTGCCCAGTTTGCATTCCCCTGAATAAGTTGTAGTCTTCCCCGCTCTCCCGAGCGCAGTCATATAGTATTGTAAGCTACTTGGTCGTCTGTATGCACACAATGCTCCGCACTGTGTGTTTATATATTTATATGTACATATGTATATTTGCTGCTCTTGTTTTTCTTGTCTTCTTGATTGTTGCTCTGAGTGTTGCTATCCCTGTGTTGTTGCAATCCTGGAATTTCCCCATTGTGGGACTAATAAAGGTTTATCTTATCTTATCTTATCTTGTATTTGTGAACAGTATACTTCAATAAATGTGTGTGCTCGTTGAAGATGCTAGGATTACTCGGACTGCCCCCTCACTATGAGTACTGTCAGCGTTTTTGTTCGCCGCTGTGCTGCTACGCTTTGGCTAATTGCCCAGTATGTTCCACCGGTATGTGTTGGGCGTCCTGGAGGACTCTTAAGTGTACCTGAGCTGTTTATGTCTTTTGTATTTTCACTTTGGGTATCAATAAATGTGTGTTTGGTGAACCTGCGCGTAAATCCATTTGTCCTTCTCCCCTCCTCCGTGTGCTTTTCCACAGCGCACGGGGAGTTTATGACAATTTCCATGACTGAAAAATTAGTCAATCATTTTCCAGGTTTTACACATTTTCCAGGATGTGTGAGAACCCTGCTCTTTAAATACATTTATTAAAAAAAAATAAAAATGGCACTTTTACCCAAGCATATTTGCTCGTACTCTATAATTTCTGATAATAATGTTCTTTTATACACTGTAATAAATTGGTTTTACCAGCAGTGACACTATCTTTAATCTTTTTTATTCCACTGAAATCAGCATTGAAATCAGTGTTCTTCTCTTCTAGGGTTTGGGCCTGTTTTGTTGCATCTGGGTGAGGACGGCTTGTTGTCATTGATGGAACAATGAATTTTGAATCATACCAGCAAACGCAAAAGGAAAATGTCAAGACATCTGTCCATGAACTGAATCTCAAGAGAAAGTGGGTCATGCAGCAAGACAACAATTCCTAGCACACATGCTGTTCCACCAAAGAATGGGTAGAGAAGAATAAAGTTAATGTTTTAGAATGGCCAAGTCAATGTCCTATCCTTAATCTAACTTGGACCTGAAGCGAGCAGCTCATGTGAGGATCATTTTCCTCAATAAATAAATGAAAAGGTTGTGGAGCGTGTAAAAAATGAGGCTGATTTGGTTCAAGCGGTTTATTACATGACTCACACGAGGAGCATAGACAGAATGGCATACAAGTAGGAACTCTTCCCTTAAATAACATGACATCCTTCTAGACTCTTCTCACACACAAAAGATAATCCCTCTCGACTGCAGTCAGTCCATTTGTCACACACAAAAGATAATCTCCCCCGACTGCAGTCAGTCCATTCATCCTTGACACCTCCCTGTTATCTTACTAGGGCATCTAGAAACCTCTCACACACAAAAGGTTAACTTCACGTCCCTTGTTCCTGTCTAAGGTGGTAAACCATTATGCACTCCCCAGGTTGCCACCCCCCCCAGCAACTTAGATAGGACAAAAGGGTAACAGTCCACATGCTGTGATAGAACCATTAACATCAGTCCACATGCTGTAGAACAATCAACATCAGTCCGCATGCTGCTTGGGTTTCAGTCTTCTGCCGTATCTGCTGTAGCCAGGATTCGCTGCCTCCGTGGCGCTGCCATGCTGGGAGGCTGATGTCTGGGGGTGAAAACTTTTTGACTGTCTGTGTGGGTGCTCTGGAGAAGCTTTTCTCTGGGAAGAGTCCTGTGGGGGTCTTCCACGCCGAGGGGCCCTCGCCAACAGCACTTGCTCGTCAGCCACAACAAAAGCAGGTTTGAGTCTGTCTATGCCAATTTTTTCCCTCCTACCCCCCAAATCTAGCAAAAAAATGCTTATCCCCTGTTTCCAGCACTCTAAACGGTCCATCATAAGGTGGGTGCAGTGGGGGGCGTTGGACGTCATGTCTGACAAACACAAACTCTGCGTTTTTCAAAGCTTTAGGCACAAAAACGCGCGGAAAACTGTGGTGGGCAGGGCCCGGCAGCGTGTTTGAGTCTATGCAACGCTGCAGCAGCTGAGACAGGGAGCTGCCCGGCGCAGGATTATCTGGCAGAAACTCCCCAGGCAGCCGGAGTGGTTGTGCAAAAACGAGTTCTGCTGGGGAAGCTTCCAGATCCTCTTTAGGCGCAGAACGTAACCCCAATAAAACCCATGGTAGCCTGTCTACCCAATTTGCATCCGTCAGTGAAGCCCTCAGAGCCGCTTTTAACAAACTATGAAAACGTTCGCATAACCCGTTAGCCTGTGGGTTGTACGCGGTTGTGCGGTGAATTGAGACACCTAGGCTGCAGGCCATGGTTGACCAGAGTTCAGAAACAAATTGAGAGCCTCTGTCGGACGTAATGTCCGACGGAACTCCAAAACGCGCCACCCATGCTGTGAAAAACGGGCGCTCCACCTCCTCGGCCGTGGTTGCCGCCAGCGGAACCGCTTCTGGCCAGCGCGTGGTGGGGTCCACCATTGTCAGGAGATGCCTGTTCCCCTGTGATAGCGGAAGGGGGCCTACGAGGTCCACGTGGACATGGTCAAACCTCTTTGCCGGGATGCGAAACGGCTTCAAAGGAGCCTTCGTGTGTCTGTGAACCTTGGCTTGTTGGCATGCCACGCAGGCTGCCGCCCACTCTTTCACTTGTTTGCGAAGGCCCCGCCACACATGTTTCTCTCCTACCATTTTGACCGACGCACGCACACCTGGGTGTGCCAAAGAGTGAACTGACTCAAACACGCGGCGGCGCCACGCGGCCGGAACCACAGGCCATGGGCGACCCATGGAGACGTCGCAGATTAAGGGGGGAATGCCGTTAAGCAGCGTCCTCTTCTCCAGCCTTAACCCTGTTGGTCCAGACTGACGCGCGCGCACGTCCGCGTCACTAGCCTGCTCCGCGGCCATGGCTGCGTAATCCAACCCTACACAGACCGGGGCCACAACGGCGCGCGAGAGGCAGTCTGCCACTACATTCAGTTTGCCCGACACATACTGAATATCGGTAGTAAACTCTGAGATCGCAGCCAGCTGCCTCTGCTGCCGGCCCGACCAAGGTTCTGAAACTTTGGCCATCGCGAATGTTAGTGGCTTATGGTCAACGAACGCAGTAAAATTGCGCCCTTCCAGCCAGAACTGGAAATGGCGAATGGCCAGGTGGAGAGCCAGCAACTCTCTGTCGAACACGCTGTATTTACATTCATTGTCGTTCTGCTGAAAAAGGCAAGCGGCTGTCAAGCCCCGGCGACGCGCTGCTCCACAACAGCCCCTATGGCCACATCTGAGGCATCAGTGGTGAAGGCTATGCGGGCCGTTGGGTCTGGATGTGCCAACAATGCGGCGTTTGCCAGGGCTGCTTTAACTTCCGAGAACGCCTGCTCTCGTTCCGGGGTCCATTCAACCTTATTCGCAGGTTTCTGTTTTTTGAGCGCAACATACAATGGCTGCATGAGCTGCACTGCACAGGGAAGGAAACGGTTATAAAAGTTCACCATTCCCAAAAATTCTTGTAGCGCCCTGACCGTTTGTGGTCGGGGAAAATCTGTCACTGCGCGCACTTTGTCAGGCAGCGGAACCGCTCCTTTGGGAGAGACGCGGTGCCCTAAAAAATCAATCCCCATCACCCCGAACTGACATTTCGCTGGGTTGATTATTAAACCGTGCTCTTCCAACCTATGGAAAACCGTCGTGAGGTGGGTTTCGTGTTCGTCTTCGGACGCGCTGGCTACCAAGATATCGTCCAGGTAGACGAACACGAAAGGGAGATCGCGCAGCACTGCATCCATCATGCGTTGGAACGTCTGTGCTGCCCCTTTAAGCCCAAACGGCATGTGCAAGAACTCAAATAAACCAAACGGAGTTATTACCGCTGTTTTGGGTATGTCCTCAATGTGCACTGGGACTTGGTGGTAACCACGGACCAAATCTATCTTAGAAAAAATGCGCGCTTCTGCGAGGTGAGTGGAAAAATCCTGAATGTGGGGAATTGGGTAGCAGTCATGCGCTGTAGCATTGTTTAACCTGCGGAAATCGCCACAAGGTCGCCACGAACCTTCAGCTTTAGGGACCATGTGTAGCGGGGAAGCCCATGGGCTGTTTGAGTGCCTGATGATGCCTAACCTCTCTAGGTTAGCGAACTCCTCGTGCGCTATGGCCAGTTTAGCTGCGTCCAAGTGCCGAGGTCTTGCAAAAACGGGCGCCCCGGTGGTGGTGATAAAATGCTCCACCCCATGTTTAGCGATAGCTGATGAAAACGTTGGGACTGTGAGTGCTGGGAACTGAGCGAGCAATGTGTGGAACTTACCGCATACTGCTGTGACGTTGGCTTGTGCTGTTGGCCGGGTCACTCGAGCTATACAGGGGAGAGAGTCAAAAGAAAGTGCATTAACCAGGCGCCTGTTAGCGACATCTACCAACAACCCATGTTCACATAGAAAATCAGCCCCCAGTATATGGTAATCCAATGCTGCTACAACAAAAGTCCATTCAAATGTACGACCGTGTAGAGACAAGAGCAGAGTCCTCTCACCAAAGGTCTTAATGTCTGAGCCGTTTGCTGCTGCCATCTCGGGGCCGCTGGCTCCTGCCAGCCGGTCAGCGTAGGTCGGCCGGATGAAACTCCTCTGTCCACGAGGAAATGCCTCCCCGAGCGTGCGTCCGTCAAATAGAGCAGCTTGTTCTCTTCCCTGAGGGTCGCGGCTGCTACCGACCCCCGGTCTTGGCGTTTCCCTAGCGCTTGAACTGGCACGGTGGTATACATTTACGTGCCCTCTCTGCAAAGCGGCGATGGTAGAAGCAAAGCGTGTCACCTCCACGTTCCTTGGCCCCCGCTGCTGCTGCCGTCTGTGGTTCTGCTGCTGCTGTCAGCGGCTCCTCGCCTCCTTGTGTCGACGTGCCGGGCTCCGTCGCTGCCGCAATGGTCACGAAAGCCTTGGTGGCGACGATGATCCAGTCTGCCTCTCGGGCTAGTGCACGATAATCCCGTTTGGCCAGCAATGACGAATTGGCCAGGGCCGCTCTCGCCGCTGTCGGAAGGTTCCTGAGGAAAATGTGGGTGAAGATGAAGTGGTCATCGTCCGTACCCTTTAACCTCAGCATCTTCTCCATCATGTCCACGGCCGAACCGTCTCCCAACTCGGTCCGCGTCAGAAGCCTCTCTGCTTTCTCACCATCCGAGAGCGTGTAGTGCTGGATGAGGGCAGCCTTCAGCGCGTCATATTTGCCGTTGGCTGGTGGCTGATCGAGCAGGCTCTCGATGTGCTGAGCCGTGCTGGCATCGAGCGCTGCAACCACATAGTAGAATTTTGTATCATTCGCCGATATCCCTCGGAGGGTGAACTGCGCCTCGGTTAGGTGGAACCAGGAGCGTGGGTTGTGCTGCCAAAAATCAGGTTTGATCGCTACAGCGCACGCGAAGCTGGGGGTTCCAGTCGAGGTTGGCTCTGGGGATTTTCCGTCGTATTCCATGATTCGTCTTGGGTCACCAGTGTGGAGCGTGTAAAAAAGGAGGCTGATTTGGTTCAAGCGGTTTATTACACGACTCACACGAGGAGCATAGACAGAATGGCATACAAGTAGGAACTCTTCCCTTTTTTTTTTTTTTTCTTCAAGATGGCGACCGGGATGGTCACACTTTTCCAGTGCTGAGACAAAGTCGCTGATTTTGCCATCAAAAATAAGTAACCAACAGTGATCGGTGCTCGTGACGGACACGCACGGGCTGAATTTCCACCTCCGTTGGAATACCCCTTTAATCGCCTTTCACCGGCCACTGTGAGTAAACTGACTAGCGTTTCTTTGTGGTTCGCTGCTGCGCTCTACCCGAAGCGTTTGCTAAGCTAATGCTAGTTAGCTTAACGCTGGCGCCAGTCGTGCCGCTTAACACCGACTCGAAGCGACTCAGTCGCCGGAGGAACTAACCGAGGCGGCAGTTGGACGTGAGCCGGATCGGAGTTCGGGGGCAGCGTTGGTGGGAGACGGGGACCAGTGGAGGACCACCTGGACCCAGCCAGACAATAGACTGAGTCGGAGCCCAGTTGCGAGGCCCAGCGGAGGAACTACCAGGCAGACGGCGGTTGGTGACAGGGCTCAGCGGAGGTACCACCCAGGCAGACAGCGGTAGGCGGCGGTGCTCAGCGGAGGATCTACCGTGATCCCAGCCGAGCTCGGTTGCAGCGGTGGTGTGCGACGAGACTGGGTGGAGGAGCTGGACAGGAGCTCGGTTACGGCGGTGACTGAAGATGGCTGCCACCGGAGTGAGGAGTGGTTTGATGGGCTACACTTCTAGCCACTTTCTGCTTATCTACTTCTTCTTATTATTGTCTTTGTGTGTCTGGACCTGCAACAAGAAGGGTTTTCCGGCCGACTCAACTAAAGGTGAAGCTAAAAAGTTTTATTTATATGGATATGGACATGGTCATTTCACCCTGTACTCTTATCTGGTCTTCAAAAGCCCTGAGAAAAAGCCCCCAAAACAAGGCAAACATGGCGGGTAAGCAAATATCACAATACACAATATGGCAGAGGCTATACAGTTAAAGTACTGTTAGTACTGCTACTTCTGGCAGGGGATATTCACCTTAACCCTGGACCTGCCACTATTAAAAAGCAGACCACTGGGTTAGCACAAACATTTGAGCCGGCGGATTGGTTGTTGCTATCTACGGCCCGGCTAACATCTGAACCGGCTGATCGCCCGCTGCTATCAACGGCCTGGCTAACATCTGAACCGGTTGATCGCCCGCTACTGCCAACGGCCCTGCAAACATATGAACTGGTGGAGCAGCATAATGCCGGTCTTCGCCCCAGTACAGCTGGACATAGCGAGTCGGGTGAGTCGAATTGCACTGAACAGATTCATATATCTGATCCTGCTGTAAACAGCTGCACTACGTCCAAACTTTTGGAAACAGGAGCGGTTAAACAAATTGCAAATGAGGCGAGATCCGAAAACCGAGCTGTACAAAAGCAAAAACAACATTTATTTTTCCAAACTGTTAATCATACACGAGTTCTTTGGGACACAAAGGCTAAACCAAAGGGGATCCTCGGAGGACATTTAAACATACGGAGCATAATCCCCAAAAGAGATGAGATTTCGGTGTTGCTATTGGACTCAAATCTGGACTATCTTTGTCTTTCAGAAAGCTGGCTACACAGGAACATAGACACTAATATGATCGATATTGTGGGCTATCAGTGTTTTAGAAAAGACAGGCAGGTAGGGAGGGGAGGAGGTGTTTTAATTTAAATCAAAGAGAAATTTAAATGTCAATTGGTTGATTTGAATACTTCACTTGAATGTTTAGCTGTTAATGTATGTCTCTCACCGGTAATGAATTTCAACATTGCAGTATTGTACAACCCATGTCACACAATTCTTCTTTTTATAATGAATTAAGTGATCTGGTTAAACAACTTGAGAGAAGCAGAGAAACAATATTTCATGGTGACTTTAATATTAACTGGTCTGATAAAAAGGACAAACAGAAACTGAAAAGCCTCATGACTAAATTTAATTACCAACAAATGATCAAAGGACCCACCAGGATAACCAAACAATCTAGAACACTTATTGACATGGTATTTGCTAATAAACCAGAACGAATAACCAGAACCTATAATCTTGTAACTGGTCTCTCAGATCATAACATGGTTCTTGCTGTCAGAAAACTTACTAAAAAGCGACTACAGTATTTTGGGGGAGTCGATATTGACAAATCAAATTTTATTATTCCCAAATCAAAAAATGAAGAGTTTGAACATTACTTAGAGAATCAAAATTGGGAGCAGCTCATGTCAATATATGAAGTAGCTGATTGTTGTAATTTTATAACTGCAACAATTACAAAGTCTATAGAAAAATTTACAAAGCAAATTAAAAGTAGACAACAGAAGATTAACCTACCATGGTTAAATAATGAAATAAGAAAACTTATGAAGAGGCGAGACTCTGCATTGAAAACATCATTAACCTCTAAACTACAAAATGATCACCTTGTGTACAAAAGTTTAAGAAATAAAGTGGTACAAGAGCTGTGAAAATCAAAAGTATCTTATTACAATAAACTGATAGATCATGCAAAGGGTAACAACAGTTCCCTATGGAGGCATTTAAATAACTTAACTAATAAAAAAAATGTTCAGAAGGGGGTAAAGGAACTTAGAACCAATGGCAAGACCATCAGTGACAAGGCTACATTGGCAAATGAATTTAATTCATATTTTGTGGACTCTGTGGAAGACTTAACAAAAAACTTTGTGCTGCCAAATGTGCTCAACAACACAAAATCAATACTTTCAACAGATTCTTTTCACATCGATGAGGTAAATGAGGAGTTAATTGCTGGTATTGTTAAAACATTGTCAAACTCAAAAACTAATGATATCTACAATATGAGCACTTCCTTTCTCAAAACGCACAGCAAAATATTAATCAAACCACTGACTCATCTCATTAATCTCTCCATTAGGTCTAGTACATTTCCATCTGGTTGGAAAAAAGCTGTCGTCATACCAGTTCATAAATCAGGCAGTAAAGACGATATATGCAATTACCGCCCAATCTCTATTTTACCAGTCCTGTCTAAGGTTCTTGAAAAAGTTGTAGCTACACAGCTGATAGACTATTTACAAGACAGTCAACTTCTTCATCCACATCAATTTGGTTTTAGACCAGGATACTCAACAGAAACAGCAAATTGTTGCCTTATTGAAAATGTCAAACAGTCCTTGGACAGGGGTAATGTGGTAGGGGCTGTTTTTCTAGATCTCAAAAAGGCTTTCGATACTGTAAACCACAGTTTGCTTTTATCCAAAATGGTATCTTTTAACTTCTCTCCAGATACATTAGAATGGTTTGCATCTTATCTCCAGAATAGAGAACAGTGTGTAAAAGTTCACCAGGATAAATCCTCATTTTTAAACAACCGTATGGGTATCCCACAAGGGTCCATTCTTGGTCCTTTACTTTTCAGCATTTTTATTAATGACTTGCCGCTACACTGCTCAGCTGCAACATGTCAACTTTATGCAGATGATGCAGTTATTTACACAGCTGCCAAGACTCCAGCACAGGCTGCAGATGAGATGAGATGAGATGAGATTCAACTTTATTGTCATTACACATGTATGAATACAAGGTAACGAAACGTGACTTGGCATTTGGGCACGCTCTGCAGAGCGCATCCAAGGCCGGGGCAGCCGCTAGGATGCCATACTTGTGGACAGATGTACTGTCCACAAGTATGGTTGATGTCCAAGAGTGGCTCTTCCAGAACCATCTATTGCTAAACCTTCAGAAAACAGTTTCTATGTGCTTTTCAATCAAAAAATGTAACCTGCAACGTTTTAAAGTTAATATACATGATCAAGACATCAGTTTAGTTACAGAATTCAAATACCTTGGCATTGTACTAGATCCTCAATTCAAATTTAATCTTCATATAAAGAAAATTTCAAAAACAGTAAAAAAAAAATCTGAACTGCTTTAAATTAATTAGATATTACATACCATACGAAGCAGCTGCACTGTATATGCATTCTATGTTTTTTTCTCATATATTATACTGTTTGACAGTCTGGGCTCAAGCAGCCCCTTCCACAATAAGACATATAGGTTCATTATATAATCAAACTCTAAAAATCTTGGACAAAAAGCCCATTAGGTGGCATCACTGTTATATTTTAAAAAAATACAACCTATTGAGTTTTGAGAGTTTCATTGACCTCTGCTTTCTGAAATTAATTTTCAAATGTTTTCATAAAACAGCGCCTGAGCCACTTGCTGGTTTCATCCAAAGACAGGACAGCAGCAGAGCCACCAGGAGTTCTGTAAACAATAACTGTAAAATATTCCACCGCAGAACCACATTTGGACAAACAGCTTTCTCTAAAAAGGGCAGTCACATCTGGAACACAATGCCAAATGAAATTAAAATAATAACGGACTTTAAAACATTCACTAAAAAGGTTAAAAACTGGCTGAAAAATAAACAAGAATGTACCCATGTATGAAATGATTGTCTGCAGGGTGAGTGTGAATGAAGGGAAGGAATGAATGTGTTTGTTTATAGTGAGTGACGAAGGGAGGGAGGCCTGAAATAGGCAAATGTGAGTCAGGTTGTTATATTGTGTATTTATAATATTTATAATCTTTTTAATATTTATAATTGTGTATTTATAATGTATTTATAATCTTTTTTGCATTGATGTATGTGGTTATTATTTATTCTGTTTTCATTTTTTTCTTTTCCTTATCCTTTTTTCTTTTTACTGTTTCTCCTTTCTAAAGCCCATCCAGGGACAAGAGTTGCAAATTAGCTAATAGCTATACACTCTTTGTGCAACACATCAGATTGATTGTTATTTGATTAATTGTCTATGTTTATTGCACTGTCCCTGTCAAATAAACAAATAATCTAAAATCTAAATAACATGGCATCCTTCTAGACTCTTCTCACACACAAAAGATAATCTCCCCGACTGCAGTCAGTCCATTCATCCTTGACACCTCCCTGTTATCTTACTAGGGCATCTAGAAACTTCTCACACACTAAAGGTTAACTTCACGTCCTTTGTTCCTGTCTAAGGTGGTAAACCATTATGCACTCCCCAGGTTGCCACAAGGTACACTTTTTGTCTGATTTATTTAACTGGGTTCTCTTATCTACTTTAGGACTTGTGCAAAAATCTGATAATATTTAGGTCATATTGATAGAATGGAATAGATAGAACTGTAAAACTCTTTTCTCTGTACAAGTGTGTTCAAAATTGGACAGTTAGTACAAGACCATTTAAAAATGCATCAGAGGATTAAAAACCACATGAGATAAACTATTCCTCAACCTTTCTGTTTATTGAAGCATGCAGAGAATATCACAACTTCGGGTCTTTGTCTGGATGTAGTTTTTGTTGGTGCTCTTGTTATCATTGCAGTCACTGTGGTTGTAGTGGGTGCAGCTGTGGTTGTGTTATGGCAGCTTTGGTAGTGTTTTGCAGCAGCTAGGTTTGTGGTTGGGGCAGCTGTGGTTGTGGTTTGGGAAGCTGTGGTTGAAGCAAGCTGTAGTTGTACTTAAAGCATATGTAGCTGTAGTTGGTGCAAATGTGGTTGTGGTGGGAAGCGGTGGAGTTGCAGCAGCTGTGGTTGTATTAAGGGTTGCAGCAACTGTACTTGTAGTTGGTGCAGTTGTTTTTTAGAAGGGGCAGATGTGGTTGTGGTTGAGTAACCCACAGTTTGAGCCACCTAACCCTGTCTTTGTCGTTTGGGAGAGTAAATGCAGTACACCCTTAGTCCAGCAAGAGGCACTGTGTGGCGGGTTGGTGTAACCCCCACAACAGACTGCACAGACACAGCGCTCGGCTAGAGCAATTAACAGAACAGTGAAATGTGTGTATTAATGTCTACAGGCAGCCCTGCTTCTTCTGGCTCACTACTGTGATGTTAATGTGCCTTTCATGCATTGTGTTCATGCGTCCTGTCCTTACTGTGACCTAGAGACTGAGATCAATATGTAGATGTGCCTTGTAACCTCTTTGTCTTGCAGCTGGAGCAGAGGCCAGCAACCTGCCTATTGTGATGTATGTCTCTCAAATGCAAATGTCTCATGCCTGTTCTGCAATCTCTTTGATCATACCAACTGCTGGGGAATGCTCTTTTATGTATTGTTGTAGTTGGGTATATATACTGCACTGTAATCCTCTCACTCTCTCTCTTCAACTGCTGCTGCTGGACACACACTTTGTGTCTCCTCCTCTGAGAGCCTGAGGATCCCGCTCCGGTCTGCTCACACTTGCACCGGAGCGGGGATCCTGTGAAGGCGGTATGATTTAATAAACCTGATTAAAACCTCCACCAACGCTGCCTTATTTCATGCGGGTCTTTGTCTGGATGTAGTTTTTGTTGGTGCTCTTGTTATCATTGCAGTCACTGTGGTTGTAGTGGGTGCAGCTGTGGTTGTGGTTATGGCAGCTTTGGTAGTGTTTGCAGCAGCTAGGTTTGTGGGTGGGGTGGGCAGCTAGTGGTTGTGGTTTGGGAAGCTGTGGTTGAAGCAGCTGTAGTTGTACTTAAAGCATATGTAGCTGTAGTTGGTGCAAATGTGGTTGTGGTGGGAAGCGGTGGAGTTGCAGCAGCTGTGGTTGTATTAAGGGTTGCAGCAACTGTACTTGTAGTTGGTGCAGTTGTTTTTTAGAAGGGGCAGATGTGGTTGTGGTTGAGTAACCCACAGTTTGAGCCACCTAACCCTGTCTTTGTCGTTTGGGAGAGTAAATGCAGTACACCCTTAGTCCAGCAAGAGGCACTGTATGTTTAGAAAATATATGGAGCACAGCTCATTGATGCAGCCGAGGACACAGTCCAAGGACGGATAATTTTTTCACACATAGGGAGTTGTTCAGAACTCCTTATAAGAACCCCTGATACAAATATATACAGTGATGATATAGAGTGAAGTACGTGGCGGTAATGCACCTATAAGCTGGTTGCAAACCGCCAACCAAATCTAAAAGAAGGAGCTTAATGAAGAGAGCCCCATAAACTGAACGTGGTGGCAAGCTATGTTGAGAGCACATTGTAAGGTGAATGAGTATAAACTCAGTAGGAAATCTGTACAAAATGGTTTTAAAGTCATAGTATGGGTAACCCCCACAACAGCCACGGATTAGCAGAGCGCACAGCTAGAGCAATTAGCAGAACAATGACTGATATCAATAGGCAGCCTCTCTTTTGTCTAGCTTCTTCCGCCAGTAATCTGTTTTGATATGTGTGACTCAAATGCAGGTGTTAACGCTTCCTGTTCTGTGATGCTAGTGTGCCTTTCATGTATTGTCTGTAACTGGGTATATTAGCTGACTGAAATTCATTCAATTCTCTCTCTGACTGCTTCTGACGACACGCACTCTGTGTCTCCTCACGAGAGCCCGAGGACCCGCTCCAGCCCGCCTGCACAGGGCTGGAGTGAGTTCTATGATGGCGGGATGAATAATAATAAACTCCCTCAAAAACTCTCAGTTCGCTCCTTATTATTTCATGCCGCCACATTGGTGACCCCGTGAAAGAACACGCTGGCAGCCCCCGGCGGTGACTCTCCGATGACAAGCGAACACAGCAGCCTGACGCAAATGATCTGCCCTCCCTTCTGCTACAGGGAGACCTCGACGCAGAGCCACCACCAGGCGAAACTCTCCAGAGATCACCCACGACCGCGAAAGCTGCAGAAAGCTTCATGGTGAGATCAGCACGCCTGAGATCTGCACATCCACACTGGGACCGGCCGCTCTCACAGCTCCTCCACACGAGAGCGCACGCACCTCGTCCTCTCTCCACGACGGCGACCTCCAGGGCCGACGGAGAACGCAGCGCGTGTACCTGAACGCACCATGACCAATCTACAGCAACAGCTCAACAGGGATGACCATCGGCGCCGACGACGCTGATCTCCAGCAAGCTCCCTGACCCTGACTCACCTCTACAGCGGTCCTGCCACGCACCGAACCCCGCACGCACACCGGGGGGTTACGAGGACAGCGCACCACGCACGGGACAATAACGGCTCCACAGACCACCATCGTCCTTCGCCGCTGCACACAGAACCTTCAGGGCTGCTCACACACCTGAAGCACGCACGCAGCTCACTCACAGGATTTTGTACGGGTCTCAGCCACGGCGCACAAGGGAATTCAGCCGTCAGCTGTCCCCGAGGGCTTTAGGGCTGCGCGCGCGCACCTAAAGCCAACACGCCAAGTCCCACACACAGCTGCAGCTCCTTTTCTCTCACAGCCGCTATGCAGCCTTGCAGCTCCTTTTTTTCTTCATGACCGCGAGAGGAGTCAGAGACTAATTTTCCTTCTTACAGCTGCTGTAGACCTCCGCACGTTCAACGGGACAGCCCCTCAACATTGCGGATCCACAGGCAATTTTTGCGCGGCCCAGACAATTTCGCCGTCCCGGGCCGGCACTTGCTACCCCCACCCCCCCTCCCTCCACCGCTGCCTGCAGCGAGCTTTCCCCCGCAGCTCGCTCCCAAAGCCGGACTATCGAGGCCTCAGCCTCCCGCTGAGCCCTCTGGGGGGGGAGTGTATGGGTAACCCCCACAACAGCCACGGACTAGCAGAGCGCACAGCTGGAGCAATTAGCAGAACAATGACTGATATCAATAGGCAGCCTCTCTTTTGTCTAGCTTCTTCCGCCAGTAATCTGCTTTGATATGTGTGACTCAAATGCAGGTGTTCACACTTCCTGTTCTGTGATGCTAGTGTGCCTTTCATGTATTGTCTGTAACTGGGTATATAAGCTGACTGAAATTCATGTTCATTCTCTCTCTGACTGCTTCTGACGACACGCACTCTGTGTCTCCACACGAGAGCCTGAGGACCCGCTCCAGCCTGCCTGCACAGGGCTGGAGTGAGTTCTATGATGGCGGGATGAATAATAATAAACTCCCTCAAAAACTCTCAGTTCGCTCCTTATTATTTCATGCCGTCACAATAGTTCTTTTAGATATTTGATGCTAAAGTGGTGTTGTTGTTTTTTTTTTTTTTACTAGGGGTCAAACTGTGACTAAAGGGAACGCTTCTGTTGCGTTTGTCATGAAAAAGAACTCCAGTGAGTTGAAACACATGTTGCTTGTTAGCCATAAAGCTAATAGCTTCACATAATTTAATAGACTTAATTCAGATGCCTTTTACAAAACTAGTCAGAGGAATATATGAAGCTTGTCTTTTGTGTTAGTGCTGTTTTAAGTTTGAGCATTAATTTACTGAGGAGGTTACAAATACAGATTGCTGCTAGCCACCATGCCCATTGTTAGCTTGTCTGATGGGATGGATGCAAACTGTGTTAAGGTCTTGCACTCATTTCAGTCACTTTGAGACCATTATGTCTCAGATTGCAGTTGCAGTTCATTAATTTTGTTGACAATGACATTGATATTATTGATATTCATGTCATTATCAGTAAAACGTAGAGGATTATTAGTATGCCAATGATTATAAATTATGTCATTTAATATACCCCATATACCTTTAATACATTCTTTTCTGTCTTCTGATAATTTACTGTGATATTGTTTTTTAAAAATTCTCATAATACTGGAGAGCTTATTTTTGTACTTCTTGTATCTATTTTCACATTCTTTTGTTTAATTGTAGTAGGTTGTAGGCCTTTTTTAACATTTTTTTGGCTGCTGTCAACTTGTACACTTCTGGCTAACTGTTTTGCCCATCACACTTGGCTGACAGTGGTCTGTAACCATCTGATTACTATTCGCCGGGCTTGTTGTTAGCTTGCTGGCTAACACATGCTAACAGCTGACAGCACCATGGTTGTTTGTTAAGTTTGCCTGCCGGAGCCAGCATCTCAGCTGGCTCCCAGCTGTCAGTATTACGGGGTGGCTGAGGCCAATTAATCCTCATCAGCTGGGGCGCTGCTAATGAGAATAAAAAGGAGCAGCCTCGATCACTCGGGGCTACGACTTAAAGCACTACAGGCTGAAACCCCTATTCCCGGCGTCAGCCCTTACTCCTCTTGCAGTAACCTTGTGAGTGTTCCCTGCTGTGAGTATTATGCCTTGGTATTCTATTCACCGGTGCCAGCCCTTTACTCCTGTACCATTCTACTCGTGAGTTTAACCTGTTTATGAGTAGCTGTGCTTTGGGTCTACAACGACCGTGTTCCTTACCCCGTGTCCTTATCCCTTGTTCCTAACCCTTCCTTATAATAAACATCTCAACTCACTGGCTCGCCCTCGGCTCTTATTGTGTGGCTCCCTAGAGCCACGTGTAACACAATTTTTTTTATATAAAAAGGGGCCTGATTGTTAAGAGCTTTGTAAGTGAGAAGAAGGATTTTAAACTTAATTCTAAACTCGATGGGAAGCCAATGAAGGTAGGCCAGAATCGGAGAGATATGATCTCTCTTTCTAGTACCTGTTAAAACTCTTGCTGCAGCATTTTGGATCAACTGAAGACTTTTTAAAGATATTTTATGACAACCTGATAATAACAAGTTACAATAATCTAATCTAGAGCTAACAAAAGCATGGATCAGTTTCTCAACATCACTCACAGACAGGATGCTCCTAATCTTGGCAATATTATGCAGATGATAGAAGGCAGTCTTAGAAACAAATTTAATATGTGAATTAAAAAAGAGACCTTGATCAAAAATAACTCCAAGGTTCCTCACAGAACAATTCAGAGAAAGAGTAGCCGCGTCCAAATTAAGAGTTTGATTTGGAAATGTATTTCAAAGGTTTTTGGACCAACTAGAATAACTTCAGTCTTATCTGAGTTTAATAGCAGAAAATTACAAGTCAACCAAGCTTTGATTTCCTAAAGACAGGCATCTAACTTGGCTAATTGATTACTATCATCAGGCTTCATTGACAGGTATAATTGTGTCATCTGCGTAACAATGAAAATGTATACAGTGCTTTCTAATGATGTTGCCTAATGGAAGCACATATAAACTAAAAAAAGTAGGGCCTAACAAAGATCCCTGTGGAACTCCATAACTGAGCTTAGAGTTGGAAGAAAACTCATTATTGACATGAACAAACTGGAACCTATCAGATAAATAAGATCTAAACCACTGCAGTAAAGTTCCATTTAGTCCTACATAGTGTTCTAATCTATCAAGTAGAATATCATGGTCAATAATATCAAAGGCTGCACTAAGATCTAAAAGGACAAGTACAGAAACAAGTCCATTATCAGATGTGATAAGGAGGTCATTAGTGACCTTCACTAAGGCTGTCTCAGTACTATGATGAGATCTGAACCCAGACTGAAACTCTTCAAATAAACCATTTCCTGTCATGCGGTGACCCTCGCGGATCACCATAAGATGCCAAGAGTCCACCGGTGAGTTTTGCAATGATGGTAATTTATTAACAAGACACAAGACGTAACACAAGACTATGATAGACTGTGACGAAGATACACTAAACATAGAGCATAGGACCATAAGGCTAATCCCAGCCACTTACGATCTAAGACATGACATGACAAGAGCAAGCATAAGCATGAGAATATCAGAATCAGAATCAGAATCAGAATCAGCTTTATTGGCCAAGTATGCACAACACATACAAGGAATTTGACTTTGGCTAAAACTTGCTCTCGTTGTTCAGGTGGAGGATTTAAATAAGATTTAAATAAGGATTCAATGACAACAGAGTATGTACAGTAAATTACAGTCTGTCCACATTTCTATAAAAGGATGCAAATATATACAGGAATATATGCAGTTATTTACTCAGACTATCCACACTTTGCAGGAATATATGAAAAAAAATATACAGTCTTACAGTATTTCAATGTGAACTCAGATTCAGTGATATAATGTGAATGAAGTAAAAAGCAGTGTGAGAGTTATGTACACACAAACCTGACATGACGAGGTTTAGACGATGTCTGACGATACTCCTGCAATTGGACTGTGGTCAGCGCCAGCCTTATAAAGGCGAATGCTAACGAGCAGAAATGACAGACAGCTGACCAGCCTTGACAGGCGGAAGCCCCACCGAGCGCCTTCACAATAAGAGCCCGGTGAGGCCAGAATACAACCCACAGCTGTCAAGGCCGGCAGCGAGCTATGCATGGCCCGAGCGTGGACAGGACCAGCGCTCCGGTCGTAACAGTACCATCCCCCGAAGGCGGGCTTCCAGAACGCCCATGGACCACCCTGCCCCCCCCCCCCCTTCCTATCCAGGGTGGGCGGCTGAGGGTAGGTCCGGAGGGAGAGAGACCAAACCCAGAATCAATGCAATAACCAGAAAAAACTAAACACAGGACAATGACAAGAAAAACCAAATACTCAATGACAAGAAATACAAAATCCACAGATTAAATTAAACACTCAACTAATGATTACAGAAAATTGCACAGGATATCATGGAGAAACAAAAAACAGAATTACTGGGTCAGAAAAACTAAATACAGGACAATGACAAAATACAGAATACTCAGATTAAATTAAATGCTCAACTAGCTACGGCAACAGCACCGGACAGAAAGAGAAAATTAAATCTTTGCCCACATGTTTCACAAGAAAATGGCTTCCCACCTGTGTGAATTCTCATGTGAATTTTCAAATAACCAAATACAGAAAAACAGAGCAATTACTGGCTCATACCTAACAACACACAAAACAAACTAGGGCAACTGCAAGACATAACAAATACCCGCAGACACCCAAATGACCATAACACAAAGTACACAGGATAGCCAGGGAAAAAAAAAAACAGAACAATTACTGGGACAGATCATCACCAGAAAATGACCACTACCCCCCCCCCCCCCGACAGTTTATGCCGACTGGTGGAGACCCGGTGCCATAGGAACAGTTCAGGCGGTCTCCCCGCGTCCAACGGCCGGCGGGTGGTCATGGGAGGCGGAACATGACCAGGCAGCTCACCACAGTCCAACGCCCAGCACGTCCGCTCCTCTGGTGGCCGAACCAGGTCACCCAACGAAACACATAACACGTCGGGTGGCCGACCCGGGGCGCCGAACCGGTGAAGCAGTCCCTCAGGCGGCTGACCTGTGTCCCTCAGCCACCAGTTCCGGGGAAAAACAGCCCGCGGCGGCCTTCCTGACGAGGACAAAACTCGTGAGAGCCGGGGCGAGCGAACAGGGACCCCCACGGCCCCCCGCAATGATGCGCAGGGGCGATGACTCACAAGAGGGACTGGAAGGCAAGGATGGGCCCATACTGGGTCAGGCGGTGAAGGGCCTGCAGCTCCTCCTCCGTCCGTGGACCATACCAGGGCTGCACCTCCGCTGGACCCCGATTGGGTCCCAGCTGCACCCACGTCGGACCCCGATTGGGCTACAACCGCACCTGCGGTGGACCCCGATTGGGCCTCTGGCACACCCACGTCGGACCCCGATTGGGCGCCGGGCGCACCCATGTCGGGCCCCGATTGGGCCAGAACCGCACCTGCGGTGGACCCCGATTGGGCCTCTGGTGCACCCACGTCGGACCCCGATTGGGCCAAAAGCAGCTCCCACGATGGATCCCGATTGGGCCACAGCAGCCTCCACGACGGACCCCGACTGGGTCGGTGCAGCTCCGGTGACGATCTCCACCCCCGAACCTGGGACCTCCAACCCAGTGCCTCCGACTTTTTCCATGCCGGTGACACTGTAACGAGGCTCACAAACAACAAGAAAACCTGGATCAGAATCACCGGTAGCAACAGAACCCAGCGAGACGAGCTCGGGCGCAGCAGGCGGCTGCTCCTCACTCGCCTCCCCGAGAGGCAGGCAAAAATGCACCAAAACAAGGGACAGAGACACAAGAGGGAGCACTTGCCTGCACTCGGGTTCTGTTGCCACCCAGGACTTTGACGATCCAGGTTCAGGGCAGCGACTCTCATCAGCAGGCTGCAACTCAGCTGCGTCGGGCTCCGCAGCTGGCAAGATGTCGTCTGCAGCCTGAGGTTCCTCCCGCGCTGCTGTCCACGCCGATGACCCGTTAGGCGTGGGGGCAGGGGACCCTCGACCCACTGGCTTGGACCGCTCCGGCGAGGAGACCCGGGGACGCTCCATCGTCGGCTCAGGCTCCGGGCTGCAGTCCGCTCTTCTCCTCTGTCCACGACATGGCTGCAGGCCGGATCCAGGCTTTCCAGCACTGCAGCCCCCCTCTTCATCCGACAACGTTGGCCTGGCATCTTGGACCGCTCAACAGGGGGGGACAGAGAGGCAGCAGGTTTAGTCATTATCTCTACAGCAGGTGGAGGAAGCCCGGGGGGCTGCGAACCCCGAACTCCGCCCCCAGGAGTCAGACAAGGCAGGTTACAATCATGATATAATAAATTAACATACACTTGCCTTTCTCCCGGAGGAGAGATGGTTTCTGCTGTAGGGGACATTGTTCCTCCTTCTCCCCGCTGGATGGCGACAGAGGGCCCCCTGGAAGGACGAGGTGGAGCCGCTCTCAGAAGTTCGCTGACGGGCTTCGCCGGCAGCAGGTCCAGCCAGGGATTCTGCTGAGGATTGCCTGGGCCGTGGCGCTGACATCGTCGTCGGCCCCCAGATGACCCAAACTCCTGGACCGGGTCAAGGGCAGGAGCGGGATCCCAGCACGGGGAGCAAGGATGCCTCCTCCACTGCTTCCTGCCGTAGTCCTCCTCCACCATACGGAGTATCTCGAGCTGTGCGGCGATGTCATCCCTCCTCACGCCGACTTCAGGGTCGTCAGCATAGCGGGGAGAAAGATGATTAAGCACATCCTCAGTGCAGTCCAGGTACCAGCGTACATCGCTGTTGTAGTCGAGGAGGGAAGCAGAGATGAGCGATTCATCCATGTATTCTAGGACGTCTGCCAGCTCGTGGCTCGGACTCCGAGCGCGGCCCCTCCGCGACGGCATTCCTCCAGCACACCGTACCCAGACAGGAAAAGAACAAACGTCCAAAAAAGCAAAAACTCACGGTGAAAAAGGCGTCTCGGTGTGGCGTCTCCGTTTAGACGTCTGGCAGGAGTATACTGTCATGCGGTGACCCTCGCGGATCACCATAAGACGCCAAGAGTCCACTGGTGAGTTTTGCAATGATGGTAATTTATTAACAAGACACAAGACATAACACAAGACTATGATAGACTGTGACGAAGGTACACTAAACATAGAGCATGGGACTGTAAGGGTAACCCCAGCCACTTACGATCTAAGACATGACATGACAAGAGCAAGCATAAACATGAGAATATACACATGAACCTGACATGATGAGGTTTAGATGATGTCTGACGATACTCCTGCAATTGGACTGCGGTCAGCGCCCGCCTTATAAAGGCGAACGCTAACGAGCAGAAATGACAGACAGCTGACCGGCCTTGACAGGTGGAAGCCCCACCGAGCGCCTTCACAATAAGAGCCCGGTGAGGCCAGAATTCAACCCACAGCTGTTAAGGCCAGCAGCGAGCTATGCGTGGCCCGAGCGTGGACAGGACCAGCGCTCGGGTCGTAACATTTCCTTGCAAGTGGTCAAATAATTGCGTAGCAACAACTCTTTCTAAGATTTTTGAAATGAAAGGCAGATTAGAGATTGGTCGATAGTTACAGTAGCTAAAACTGCTGGATCCAGCTGTAGCATAAAATAGAAATATTAATAAGTAATAAATATGATCAGGTATGAATTATTTAATTTATATTGATGTATTGGAATCTGAGCTCAAATCTCATTTCATATACACCAGAAAAGTTAATAACACTCGTAAGGGGCACCAGCTTCTATCTTTAAGAAGCAATTTAATCTTTAATTTCACTTTATACCTGTTTAATCACTCAATAAATTAATCAATAATCAGTCTCAAAAATTTTCTGTGAATTTGATACCTGTGCTTGAACAGACTCAGAATGAAATAAATTCCCAACAACTTCTCTCATTTTTAAATATTTATTAAACGAAATGATTAACGGACATTGCAGTAATTTCCTTAATCATAAAATCAATCTTGTAAATGATAGATTAACAATGTCAATATTTTCGGAACCAGGGTTAAACTGAGAAATGAATTTCTATCAGTTTGAGTTAACAGATTATTAAAAAAAACGCAAATTTATGGAGAAAGTTTGCTAATTATATGAAAAGTCCTTGATTGATCTTAAGAAAATAAAAACGGAATTTTAATGAAAAGAAGAGTTATGTTAAGGGCTTCTTAATTTGCATCTGATTAGATATACAAATTATTACCGAACCTCAAAATTTTAATTCAGCAGAGGAATTAAAGTTTTTGCAGCTCACGTGATCCTCGGTCGATGATGGTTCTGTCGTCGTCCACATGAAGTTTTGAAGTGTTGTTCGGGGGCAAAACCCAGAATATTTGTCCCGCAAATATTCTCTTGACGATGAATGATATTCATGAGATCGTAAGTTGGATCTCGATGGTTGAAATCCTGCAGAAGCGCGCTGATTCCTCAGCTGCGTGATGTGGGAGCTGTGTCTTCTCAAGAGGTCTTCGATAATAATTAAAAGATATCCAATCCGATCTCAAATTAAAAGGCTTCGGACTTTAGATAAAAATAGTAACTTCTGGTGGGTGCTTGGTCAAGAAAAATATTATAAAATAAAGTCAAGATTAAGTTTACATTAAAATCAAACAAACGGTGGTTTTACAGATAGTTTAACAAAGAAAAAGTGATGAATAAAAATTGGAGTTTAACTCCGATTAAGAATTGAGCTCAAAGAAATAGGAATTCCTAGGTATTTAAGAGAAAAAGAAAAAGGCATTAAAATACAGTTGCATAAACAAATTACGAGTTATCTGCTCTGTGTTCAGAAAAGCGACACGTGGTCGAAGTCTTTGTTCAGACGGTCCTTTGTTCTTCCTTGCTGTGTGTAGACAATGGAGAAGATCAGAGAAAGGGGGAGCCGGAAAGAGGATCTGGAGCAAAAAGAGAGAGCAGCCAAAAAAAAAGATCCGGGAAAGAGTCCAGCCAAAAAGAGACTGAAGCAGGAGTCTCTCTGCTATTTATGTTCCGCGGGCTTCCGGGATCTCAGCCAATGAGAGTCCTTCGTGGGAGGCACAATGAATTTTTAGTCCAATGAGCAAACAGTCTATTGTTTGGAGCTCTTTGGGATGAAGAGTTGTCATGCAGAGATTGGCTGTTGGAGTCACATGGTTTTGGAGGCAAAACTTTGATACATACTGGAAGTTAATATTTCCCTTTATGTATTAAACTAAGATAACTTTAGTGATTAGTATAAATTATAAGCAGTGCTTCTAAATCAACATGCAGGAATAAACATTCATTTAAACATTAACATGCATATATATAAAATCACAGATTAATGCATTTCACACATATTATTGATTTTCCACATCAAAAACATCAGAGTCCATCTGCATTTTCATAGTTCTGAAAAGAATGAAGGTTTAGAATCGAGTTTGTAATAATGTACTTTAAAGTTCACTGGTTAAATCCAGCATGTCCAGAGTTTAAGGAAATTAGCTGAGTTGTGGGTCTGTGTAGGTTTTATGGGGGCAATAAAAGTGAAGCCGGACATTGGGGACATTCCTTAGGTTGGTTTTAACAAAAGAAGGGGGATTTCAGCTGTGGCCTGGGGGAAGAAAATCCATTTCTCTGTGTTATTCCTGGATGAAACAAAATGTCTTTAAGCAGAAGAATAATTATTGCTGAGCCAAAGTGAGATGATGCTACAGTCCCCCCTCTGGTATCAATGGTGACGTTGATTCAGCGTTGATAGCAATCCTAGGCATCAAATTCCAATTTGGCGAGGCTTGATCCAAATGCTGAACTAAAGTTCTGATGTCGATACGTCTTAAGCTTGTAAACAGTATCTATTCCAAAGTGTAGGTCCTTAAATTTGGTTTTCTGAAAAACTTCTGGAAATTTCAAAAATAATTTGGGCATGACCAAATATAAACATTGTATAATTGTCTAGGATATACTAAAGTTCTGTATAAGCCAGTAAAGACTTAAAAATTCTGGGTACAAAAAAAGTGAACTAGGAGTATGTGGGTTTTGACATACTTGATATAAATGTTTTGGGTTTGCTGAAAAATATCTAGTCAAAATTTCAAAAACTGTTTAAATGTGCATAAAATCTAAAGTATAAAGGATTATTTGTATATACACAAGCATATATCCAAAAATCTTAGTCAAACGCAAAAATAAAATTCTTTCATATTTGAGGTAGATTCAGACTAATCAATATTGAGGTGACTCAAGGAGGTTCAAATTGAATTTGTTTAGTTAGACTAAACCATGGTTCCACAGATGTCCAAATCATAGGGTGTTTGAGGCTTTTGTTCAGAAAAACTGAGTGGGCATAGGATGTCGTTATCATTCTTTGGATGGCAATGAGAAGTAAATTTGGATTTACTGCAAAAAGGATATGATGAGAGAGCATATTCATTGTTAAAGCGTTAACTGAAAAGCTAATGTTTCTAGCTACTTCTGAGAGTAACATATACATTGGCTGTGTGTGAGTATAGTCAACCTTTAACACAAAGAGCAAAGAGTTCAAGACCTTGTTGAGTTTGACTGAAGCTTCGGAGCAAGCATTCAAAACCAACACAGTGTCTTGTAAGATTCTGGTAACCATCTGTGGTTCGACAACCTGGCGTTTCGGTTTAGCGGTGTTGACCGAGTTAACAGTGGGCATGCTAAGGTTAACTAGAGGCTCTAACAATGAGGCTGTTATTAAGAATGCATCCGAGGATCTTTGACCTTTCGTTTTGGCTTGGCCCAATTCTGACTGGGTAACAGTGGGTGCGATTGCTAGGCAGATGGCTAAACTGATAAACAGGAGGGCCATCATCTCGGCAAACAAAAGTGAGTGGTTTTGGATCTTAATCTTCTTGTTGATCTTTCTTTAGATACCTGGTTGGCAAATGAAAATTCCTCTTAGAGGTGGAATGATTTCTTTTAGATAGATGTAGTTTATTGATCCCAAGACTGGGAAATTACAGAGTAGAGATTAAGAGTTAATCTCCAGGTTGCACCGGGTTATCCGCTTCCCCCTGTGGAGCAGAAAGAGCCCGAACAGAATCAACATATTCTCAATTTTCCAAACATTCTCTAAGATGTACACCAAGATCAGTGTATTTGTTAGGTGTGGTTAGTGGTGAGAGGACAGGCAATATGTAAGGACGGTGAAAAGCACATTCAAAAGGTGACAATCCTGTCTTAGGATCTGGTACAGAGTTAATGGTTAGCTTGACTAATTTCAGGGCTTCTGGCCAAGTGATACCCTTTCCATGTGTGGTTTTTGCCAACATTTGTTTGATTGTACCATTTTTTCTTTCTACCAATCCAGCACTCTGTGGGTGGTAGGCTGTATGAAATTTCAGGCATGTGCCGGTGCTTTTAGCCAAATCTTTGACTATTTGAGCTGTAAAATTTGTGCCATTGTCAGCATAAATAATCTCTGGTATTCCAAAGGTTGGAAAAATATTATTCTGCAACACTTTACAAACAAACTTTGCATCTGCTTTAGCGGTGGGGTGAATTTCTGTCCATCGTGTGAAAGTGTCAACGAGGACAAGACAATATTGGAGCTGGCCCACCTTTGATAGTTCTATAAAATCCATACACCATTGAGAAAGAGGTGTCTTTGGTGGTGGGAAAACTTCCTTGCCTTGTTCCCATTGCACCTTGGGCATTGTTTTGTATGCACACTGTGCATTGACTGCAAACCTTTTTTTACCTCTTTTTGTATCCCAGAACAGAAAAAATATTTTTTGGCTTGGGTAATTATCCCTCCTGTCAATACATGGCGAAAGCCATGAATCAAAAGCGCCACCCAGTGGTACAACGAGGGTGGGAGGATAATTTTGCCATCAGCAGTGCAATAAATTTTCTTGTCATTCAAAATAGCATCTGGTGGAAGTGTCATTTTTTCCTGTGCGTCATGCAAAATGTCCAGGTCAAATGCATTTCACTTTTGTAACAATGCTGACTCTGTGTGGCCTTCAGCAGCACAGCGGGCAGCATGCTCAGCCAATGCATTTCCCCTGCTTAGTAAATCAGCTCCTCGTGTGTGTGCAGGACAATGAACAATTGATAGTGATTTAGGCAGCGTTAAAACATGAGTCAGCTCTTTCAAAAGATCAGAATGTTGGACTGGTTTTCCAGTAGATGTTACAGAACCTCTAATATTCCACAAAGCAGTGTGTGAGTGTGCTGCATTAAAGGCAAACTTGCTGTCAGTACAAATGGTGACATTTAAATCCTTAGACCATTTTAAAGCTGCGATGAGAGCCAAAAGTTCTGCCCTTTGAGCAGATGCTGGTTGAGGTACATTTTTTACAATCAGAATTTCTGTCAATGTAGTGACAGAATATGCAGTTGACGTGTTGCCATTTGGCAATTTAACTGATGAGCCATCAGTGAACAGCCAAAGAGAATCGTGTTTTACAGTCTGAGAGAGATCTGGTCTGGGGAGAAATTCCCTCAGCGATTGCTGAACGCAGTCATGGTCTAAAGATTCTGGTGTGTTGCCACCAGAGGGAAGCAATGTAGCAGGAGTCAATGTAGTGCATCTGATGAATGTAAGATGTGGTTGTGTCAGCAAGGTCATTGTGCACCTTAAGCATCTGGCATTAGAGAGCATTGTATGACCATTTTCAGAGAGCAAAGCTTCAACTGCCTGAGGCACATGCACAGTTAAAGGATGAAATAACACTATGTCAAGAACAGCATTTATTGCGTCAGAAACTGCAGCGACTGTTTGCATACATGGGTGTAGGCCAGCGGCGACAGAGTCAAGTTTTCGTGAATAATAGGACAATGGTTTGTATTGTCCTGCATTAATTTGTGTCAAAACTGCTGACATGTGTCCATTAACTGCATCACAAAACAGATGAAATGGTTCTTCATAATTTGGAATTTGTAAAGCACATATTGATGACAGCGTGTTCTTGAGAGTAGAGATCAATTCCTTGTGCTCTGGAGACAATTCTACTTTTTCATGTAAGTTTCCGTGAGGACCCTGAAGAACTGCATACAGTGGGGCAGTGTATTGGGAGTAATTTGGTATCCACTGCCGGCAGTAATTCAGGGTGCCCAACAGAGACATTAGCTCCTTTTTAGTGTGTGGTGTAGGTAAATTTTGAATGGTTTGTATCCTATCTTTTTCCAGTTTCTTCCCATCAGCTGTGAGTGTGTGTCCAAGAAACTTAACGTTAGTTTTGCAGAATTGCAGTTTATTTCTGCTACATTTCAGACCATTTTGATACAAAAATTGCAACAGTGCAATGGTATCCTGTTTGCACTGATCCTCATTGGTAGATGCCACCAGGATATCATCCACATAAAGCAATATTTTAGAACCTGCAGGTGGATCAAATCTAGCCATTAAAGATGCCATTTCTTGAGAGAAAATAGTTGGACTTTCACAATAGCCTTGGGGCAATCGGGTGTAGGTGTATCTTTTGCCATCAAATGTGAATGCAAACCAAAACTGACTATCCTCGTGAATAGGGATAGTGAAATATGCATTACTGAGATCTATAACTGAAAAAACTGATGAATCATGTCCCACAGCATTCAACAATGTATGGGGGTCTGGGGCGGATGGAGGGCGGGGAACGATTGCAGCATTCACTGCTTTAAGGTCCTGCACTAGCCTCCAGCCGACGCTAGGTGGAGCCTTCTTAACAGGGAATAGTGGCGTGTTCACTGGTGAGCTCTGACATGGGATTATTACTCCACTCTGTAAGAGATCAGCAATGATAGGTTTGATGCCATCAAATGCCTCAGATTTTAGTGAGTATTGTTTTTTATATGGAAATCCTCTCCCATTAGATTTTACAATTACAGGAGTAGCATTTTTTAGGAAACCCACGTCCGCAGGGCTCTTAGCCCATAAACCTTCAGGTAAAACGGTTAGTTGTTCTCACATTGAGGCAGTATATGTTGATGCATATGTTGTTCCCACAGCATCAGGTGGACATTCAGTCCCACAGGCATAATGGATCTCAAAATGAAGAGTCATCATGACTCTGAGAGGAACTTTAAAAAGGCCTGTGGAAGGTGAACGCTGCACCCTTTGCTCTGTGGTGTTTTCCCAATCAGTAACACCGTTTGCTTTTAGAATCATTTTCCCACAATCAGCCCAAAAATAATTTTCTGGGCCCCACAGAGACATGTGAGGTGGTGTGGGCATGCAATGCAAAGAGAAAACCTCTGGGGGCAGTTTTAATGACACCGCTGCCACCCCTTGAGCATCAAAAATCAGGTTTTCAGTACTTACATTTATACCACAAAAATCTTGCAATTTATCAGCCAATGGTGAGTCAAAAGGCTCATTGCAGCGAATGTATTTCATGGTGACATGCAGTGGTTGTGGCCCCACCAAGTTCTGAAATACATCTTCTGGCAGCAGAGCAGACATAGTGGTCGTGCTCTCCGTACGGAGGGCAGTTACGGCTGTGCTGCTGTCAGGCAAATCAAGGCTAAATAGGGTACCACACCCTTGGTCATCCAATTCATCCTCATTTGTAAGAAATGCCTGAGCATTTCTCAAAACTGTGTAGTCATCCTTCTTTAAATCTGGACCCAATGTAATGTCAAGTCTGAACAGCACATCCCTTCCCAGCAGGTTCACTGGGCAGGAGGGGGCAACCACGACATCAGACACACAGGAGTTCCCTGTCGCTTTATCTATCAAAGTGACTGGGCCATACAGGCTTTCTGTGGTTGTGCTCCCTCCCGCATTTTGGACCTTTATTGTTCTTCCAGTGAACCTAGCACTGTTGGGGATTTTTCGAACAGTAGTGCGTGTGGCTCCTGTGTCACAAAGACATTCAACCTCCTTTCCATTCACCAATAACCATATTATGGAAGCAGACAACGCACTGCTGTACATAGTCAGGTCCAGGGTCTCATTAGGTTGAGTCAACACCTCAGATAGTCTTTTTTGCTGGTCAAGTACTGTTTGCTTGTCCTTGGGAGAGAGTCTGTCTATGTCGGTTAGTCATGCTCTCCCGTCTGCAGGTCTTTGACCCCCTGAGGGTCTTTGTCTTTGGTCATTCTCATAATCACCTTGATACTCCTCTCCTCTACATTGTTGAAAACCACCTCTCTGAGTGTTCTGAAACCTCCTCCTGCCTGTACCGCCCCGTCCTCTTCCTCTGAATCCACCCTTATTACAGCCACGGGCCCAGTGACCAAGCTGGCCACACCTGAAACAAACATTCTGATCATACACCCAGTCAGGTTCTGCATCCCATTGCCTTTGCCCCCTTGGGCGTGCTCCACCTCGGGGCAGTTCGGCCTCATACAAGCCATCACCACACTCCTCATTCACATAAATTTCCACTTTTTTCTTACTCTTGTCTCTCCGCTGTCTAGCCTCAGCCACATGGAACACATGCTGTTTAAACTCCTCCATACTACATGTTTTCAAAGTCACAGAGGACACCTTTATAGCCTCCCTGAGATCAGCAGGTAGGGTGTCTAAGAAGGTATGCTTAAACAGCAGGCATTCCTTTGCATCTGCATTCAAATTGATATAACCTCCAAAGACTATATCAAACACTTATTTAAAGCGCACCCAGTAATCAACAGTGTTTTCATCAGGCTTCATTCGCAGCATAGCCACATCAGTCATAGACTTAGGGAGCCCATAATGCTCTGTAGCATTTTTTTTTAGCACCTTTTTAGCCCTTTTTAGCACCTTCTCAACAGCCCTTTCCCAGCTCAGCTGGTGCTCATCTGGGTCATAGCTGTCTACCCATGCAGGCTCAATCAATTCATCAGTAAATAACGTCTCCTTTTTTCCAAACACTATCCTAAAGATCTTTAACATTTCTGCTGGGCTGGGATTATACAAATCCATAATGCTGTTCAATTCCTCCACACAACCATTTATGTCTACATCAGGTTTTGGAACAGCCTTGGCAATCCCATGCATTTCAACAAGAGTCCATGGTTTAAACATTCGGATAGTGGCTCCCTCTAATTCCTGGGGTGCCGCTTTTGATGTCCCCCTACTAGTTTGTGAGGCCCCTTCTTCCTCATCTTCCTCTTCTTCTTCTTCCTTTTTTATGGGTCTAAGGCAAGGCTTTTCAATAAATGGATAATTTGACTGAGGTTTTAGAAACTGTTTTTCCATCTGTCTTGCCTCTTTTAGCAGTTTGGAATATGGACCCTCCTTAGGATCTGTTACAGGGTAAGGGGGGGGGGGGCGCTCGGTTTTTTCCTGTCCAGCTGTGACAGAGAGTTTTCACTGTTTTGATTTTCACATGGTTTTTCCTGATCCACTCCTTTCTTACTATTTTTGCACCCTTGGCTGGCTTTTATTCGGGCATCTGCAGCTGCTGCCATCCAAAGATTTGCACATTGAAGTTCCGAATTCGGTTTTCTCTTATTTCCTTTGGTCACTAATTTTACCATCGACACTAAAAGGGTGCCGAACCGTACCGTACTGACCCTAGTGGAAAAGTGCCTAAAATGTCTACAGTGCTGTGAGTCTCCTAGAGTATCAGCACATCAAGCTTCTTTAAATTAAAAAGCTTGTATAAAGAGGCCCTTTTTACGTCATCCCTGGCCCCATTAATATTAAGAGTGCCAGTTCTAAAGTGAGGCATTAAAAAGGATAAAAATAAGGTAAAGTAAAAAAAAACCCACACACGTAGCAGAAAAGGGAAAAGACAAACTAAGAGTCAACATGACTGTTAATGATTTGTGATTTCAATTTAAGCACAAGTTTCTTTAAACGATATATTTGCTGAGCAGTGAAAGTCTCATTCCCACCATTTAGTTTCATAAACTTGCGAGCTGATGCCACAAATAATTACAGATCTGGAAAGTAATTTTCTACTTTCACAGCTCTGCTCCCCTTAGTCACTTAAAGAAACTTCCTGATTTTAGTAAAGGAGTAGGAGCTTTGCTCCTCCTGCGTCTGCATCAGCTCAGACTTAGTTTCACTGTCATCAGAAGACTCTCATCCAGCACTTCCAAACCCCCCACCCTACTAGATTTAACAGAACTCTGCAAGTTTTCAGCACTTTTTCTTTTTTGCGCAGCTTTAAAAGGATCCTCCTCAACAAAATTATATTCCTGCATTTCTTCATCAACTGCAGAGTTTGTCATGCAGTGTTTACTCGGTGTGTCCGTCACAGCCCCGGTCTGCTCCTCCTCCGCCTGCAAAATCTGTTCATTCATGTTTTTTTCTTTAACTATACTCTTTATGCCCTTCACCTTTTCACTCTGGCTCGTCACAATGATCAGAGCTGCCACCAGACAGAAAATACCCTCCATCACTGTTTGAAGGAGCAACCACAGTGCCTGCCTGCCGCGGCCTCCCCACCGCGGCCACTGCCGCTCCAGCAGAAGCAGACACCACGACATGTAACGCTACCCTCTGAACCACCAGAAACACCAGCATCCCCTTTCTTACTCCCAGTATTATTCGTGTTCACTTTTTCAGGACATGATCTGATAAGACGGCCCTCTGCACCACACGCAAAACACTTCATTGTTTCACATGTTGCAAAGACTAAATAGCTAAAGCCATCAATCTTGAAGTTAAAAGACATGTTCAGTTCTGCAGAGCTGTCTTTTAACACCATAAAGCACTGCCTCCTGTGACACACGACATGCTTTAGCAGGGGGGATTTACTACCCAGAGAGAACATTCTGATGGGGGAAACAACTTGGCCAAAACGGGACAACTCTCTGATCAGCTGATCATTTTTAATGAAAGGAAGAGCGTTAGAGATGGTGATCCTCCTAGAAGGCTTCACAGCGGTAAAACAGGAGTAAAAGTGTCATTTATGACAACTCCCTGTTCCACCACCTGATCAGCTTTTTCAGTTGAATCCAGAAAAATGACAATTGCGCTGTTCATCCTTGATGCTGACTTTACACAATCATGCCTAACCACCTGTCCCACTGCCAGGCCAGCCTCCACCGCAGAACAGGAAACTGTCGGGAGGATTCTCACACCATGCCTCTGGGTCAAGCGCTCGAACTCCACGCCACCATCAACTACCGGCATGATGCTGGCCGGGAAAAAACGTGCAGCAGAAGCTACCGTTCCCCGACATACTCACTCCAAAACTCACACCCAAGCACACACACACTCAAACCGCTATATAATATACACACACACCTCAACACACAAGATAGAGAAAAGTTAGAAAAACAAAGTTTAGAGTACTCACTCAATGCCACTCCACACGCCTGCTCCCACAAACGCTCACGCATGCGCACGAGAGAGAGAGAGCAAGATCCCCCATGGCCTGAAAATGACTCGATCGCGTGAAGCGGACACAATACTCGGGATCCATACACGGACGAGTGATGACGTTTGGGACGAAAAAAAAAAAAATCCCCAAGGCCTGAATAATGACTCGATCGTGCGAAGTGGGCGCGATACTCGGGACCCCACACAGGGGAAAAAAAGCTTGTGGCGCACTACAGACAATGACCCCATTCCCGCGGCCATCCTTCACGAAACCAGGCCGCAGTACCAGGGTCCAGTCGTGAACTTGCCCTTCGCCCGCTAGGACGAGCGAAAGGAAGTCGCGTTACTAAGGGTCCCTCGTGTCGGGTCCGTGACTGCCAATTCCCACAACAACAAAAAAAAACAACGACCTCACTCTCTTTTTTTTCCTCTTGCTCGCTCGCACCCTCCCATCTCTACGACATGTCATGCACACATCCGTGGACTGGGAGGAAAGAAGAAGTAGAAGAAGAAGAAGAATCCCCCTCGCCCGTTGTGTCTTCTTCGGTCCCGTACCGGCTCCTCAGTACGACGGGGGCGACAATTACGAGTCGGTATATGCGATGTGGCACCGCTCCATGGGACCCCGCGGTGATACTGGACCACGCGAGGGACCTTGAGCGACTCCCAGCGTCCCCGAGAGCCCGCTGAGACAAAGACTGTGGTAACGGCGAGGAAGGACAAAGGCAAGAAGAAGAAGAGGACGAAGGAGGAGGAGGAGGACCGGATTACTATGACTATCGCAACCCTCCAGTGGAATCGATGACCTCGAAATGCAGGAACATCACATGAAACTCGAAGCCTCGCCCACCGTCGCAGCATCAGCATCAGCTGCAGGGCCCCACGAGGACGGCGCGTGAGAATGGTGTGCGAGGCCGTCGCGGACGTGGCTTCGGCGTTCCTTGCTTACTTTCAGCCCAAACTGGAGGATGAGGTGATCGCCATGATCAACCTGGAAGGTGCCAGGGGGACATCGCGAGGGCTTGACAGGTGGAGGCCCATGGATCAGACCGACCTGTGCGCCTACGTGGGGCTGCTGATCCTCGCGGGTGTGTACAGGTCGCGAGGCGAGGCATGTGAGAGCCTCTGGGACGCTGAGAGCAGACGCTCCGTCTTCTGTTCCACCATGTCCCTCAAGACCTTCCGCTCGTACTCGAATGTCCTGCGTTTCGACGATCGCGACACCAGAGAGGCCAGACGCTATTCCTCCTCCTCCTCCTCCTCCTCTTCATCCTCAAGAGACAAGCAGGCACCCATCAGGGGCGTGTGGGACGTGTGGCAGAGGCGGCTATCACTCCTGTAGAAGCCCGGACCGGAGGTCACTGTGGGCTAACGACTGGTTCCCTTTAGGGGTAAGTAGCAGTGGTGGTGGTGTTGGTGGTGGTAAAAAAAAAAATCTAATTGCATTTTGTTCTCTCTTCCTCTTTGTCTCTCTTGACCAAACCAAAAAAACAAAATAATCCACCTTCTCTGTTTGTTTTGTTTTTTTCTTGTTTAACCAACCCCAGGTCGCTGTCCCTTCCGACAGTACATGCCCAACAAGCCAGCCAAGTACGGCATCAAGCTGTGGGTGGCGTGTGACTCCTGGTCCAGCTACGTATGGAAGATGAAGGTCTACACCGGCAAACTTGAAAAAGGAGGTCGCCCCAAAAAGAGCCTGGCCACCCGAATCGTCCTCGAGCTCACCGAGGGCCTGGGACGCGGGCGGAACGTCACCTAAGACAACTTCTTCACGTCCCATGAGCTCGCAGGGAGGCTTCTTCTCGAAAGGGGCCTGACCGTACTGGGGACCCTGCGCGCCAACAGACCCGTGATCCCGCACGAGCTGCTCGACGTCAAGGGCAGGGCGGTCGGCTCCTCGTCCTTTGCGTTTGCCTCCGGGGCTCCTGACGTCACCCCGGTGTCCTATCTCGCCAAGAGAAACAAGAACGTGCTGCTCCTCGTCACTACCGATAGGTACCTGCAAGACCCCCTGCTGAGCGACCACGCCAATCGCAAACCCCTCGCGGTGCTCTATTACAATCGCACCAGGGGAGGCGTCGACAACCTAGACAAGATCATGGCCACGTACAGCTGCAGGAGAAAAACCTCCCCCTGTCCCCTGATCCTGTTCCACAATATGGTGGACGTGTCAGTGTACAATGCCTTCATCAATCTCAATCCCGCGTGGATGCCTGGCAGATGCAACAGGCACAGGTTGTTCACGGAGCAGCTGGGCAAGGCGCTCGTGGCCCCGCTCGTGCACAGGAGGAGGAGGGAGAGGATCCCCGGCGGCGAGCCTGAGGCCGCCGCAAGGACCCGGGACCCTCATGCGGAAGGAAGACCCCCACGGTCTTTGGAAGAAAAGAGGAAGAGGTGCCGCGTGTGTCCCAGGAGCAAGGACACCAAGACCAAAACGGTGTGCCGTGGGTGCCGCTCGCACGTGTGTGCAAGATGCGTGCTCAGGTACTGCCTCGCCTGTGCTCCCACCAGTCGCAGTCCTCTTGCCGCCTCCGCCGAATAGCAAGTCCTCCACAATCCACCGGGTGGGGAGATCAACTATCCATTCTTGAGGGAGGACCCCTCCAAAACAAACTCCCCCCCCTCTCACCCACACTCCAAGGTGGGCTCTAGTCGACCTCCACACACCATCCTCCTTCCTGGACAAACCACAGGTTGGGGAGATCAACTATCTATTCCTTGAAAAAAAAAAAAAAAAGCCCCCCAAAAAACGATGGGGTCATATTGACCTCTCTCACCCACACCCCGGAGGGCAGGCCTAGTCGACCCCCACACCACCACCCCTCCTTCCTTGACAAACCACCGGGAGATCAACGATCTATTCCTTGGAAAAAAAAAACAAAAAAAACAGTGGGGTCGATATGACCCCCTCAAAAATTACCCAGGGGATCGATATGACCCCTCTCACCCAAAACCCCGAGGGGGGGTCTAGTTGACCCCCACACCACCCCCTCCTTCCTCGACAAACCACCGGGAGATCAACGATCTATTCTCAGGAAACCAAAAAAAAAAAAAAAAAAATACCCCAGCAACCCCTCTCACCCAAACCCCGAGGGGTCTTGTCAACCTCTGACCCCCCCCCCCCCCCCCACCGCCACCAAGTCCTTGACAAACCACTGGGAGATCAACTATCCATTCTGGGGGATCTCTTCCAAAAAAAAAAAAAACCCAGGGGGTCCATATGACCCCCTCTCACCCAAACCACGAGGATTCCCCTCATCCAAACCCCCAGGGGTCTAGTCTCCTCCCACCCATGCCCCCAACCTCCTCCCTCTCAAACCACTGGGAAACAAACTATCCATTCTGGGAAAACAAAACAAAACAAAACAAAACAAAAAACAGGGGTTGATATGACCCCCACCCCACCACCATCGTTGTGTCATGTGGAAACACAAGGGTTAAGTGTTTTGATGTTTGAGTGACATCCTTGCCAGATTTTAGGTCCATGGATGAAACGATTTTTTGTCTCAATGGATAATTGTCAAGTGCAGACCAAGAATAATTGTGTAAAAAAGTATCATATAATTTCTCACAAGTCTGGAAACTATGATCAAATTATTTTTAACTGTCTCTTGATATAAGTGAAAATTGTCCCTTTACAAAAACATAAATCTTTTGATGACTGTTGAGTATATTAGTCTGAATTATTAAAATAATCTCCGTGTGCTGTAAATCCACTCCTTCAGTCAAGAACATTTCCTACCTGTTGCAGAACTTTACCTTTTTCCTTGTCTGTAATATCTTCCACAGTGACACTGAAACTTGGATTCCCTACAATGTGGTTCACAAGGTCCTTTTTTTTTTTTTTTTTTTTTGTTACTTATTTGTACCCGTAGGTAGATTTGGTTTGCAGTCTGGTGACAAGCCACCGGCTGCTGATTGTTGCGTGCGTGAGCGCCCTAAACCTACATGTTTTTGGTATGCGGGAGGAAACCGGAGAAATCCCGGCGTAAACCCACGCAACACGGGGAGAACACGCAAACTCCACACAGCTCACTGTTGGTCGGGGGCTGGGATCGAACCCACGATCTCATGATCCCCGCAATCCCCCGGCCGAGGGTAAAACTGTGCTGCCACAGTGCTAAACCACTGCGCCACCGTGCAGCCCACGGTGACACTCCTTTGACAGGAGATGTGGCGCTGGTCCCCCATGTATGATAGACACAGCAATCATCCTTCCTGCTAAGAAATACTCATCTTCCCTGACAGCTGTTATGCAGAGTACAGCAAAATCACAATTAATCAACATCTTTTGACAGAGCTGTTTCTTGATATGTAGGTATTATGCAGATGCATTTCTTTCAAAGTACAGCATAGGCATCACGCTTCTTGTTGAATTTGCTTTTATTATTTGCAGATTAAAATACATAACTTTGTATAGTATTTTTGTATAAGTAATATGTAACATTTTGCTTTTATCTTAGGTTGTTGTTTGCACATTTATATACAGTATCTCACAAAAGTGAGTACAACCCTCACATTTTTGTAAATATTTTATTATAGCTTTTCATGAGACAACACTGAGGATATGACACTTTGATACAATGTAAAGTAGTCAGTGTACAGCTTGTATAACAGTGTAAATTTGCTGTCCCCTCAAAATAACTCAACACACAGCCATTAATGTCTAAACCACTGACAACAAAAGTGAGTACGTACACCCTTAAGTGAAAATCCTAAATTTCCCCTCTGGGGATCAATAAAGTACACACTAAAAAAAATGTCCAAATTGTGCCCAAAGTGTTAATATTTTGTGTGGCCACCATTATTTTCAAGCACTGCCTTAACTCTCTTGGGTATGGACTTCACTAGAGCTTCACAGGTTGCCACTGGAATCCTCTTCTACTTCTCCATGATGACATCATGGTGTTAAAGATCTTGCGCTCCTCTACCTTCCATTTGAGGACGCCCCACAGATGCTCAGTAGGGTTTCGGTCTAGAGGCATGCTTGACCAGTCCATCACCTTTACCCTCAGTTTCTTTATCAAGGCAGTGGTTGTCTTGGAGGTGTATTTGGGGTCGTTATCATGTTGGAATACTGCCTGCGGCCCAGTTTCTGATCATGCTCTGCTTCAATATGTCACAGTACATGCTGGCATTCATAGTTCCCTCAATGAACTGCAGCTTCCCAGTGCCGGCAGCACTCATGCAGCCCCAAACCATGACACTCCACCACCATGCTTGACTGGAGCCAAGACACACTTGTCTTTGTTCTCCTCATCTGGTTGCCGCCATACAGGCTTGACACCATCTGAACCAAATAAGTTTATCTTGGTCTCATCAGACCACAGGACATGGTTCCAGTAATCCATGTCCTTAGTCTGCTTGTCTTCAGTAAACTGTTTGCGGGCTTTCTTGTGCATCATCTTCAAAAGGGGCTTCCTTCTGGAACGACAGCCATGCAGACCAATTTGATACAGTGTGCGGCGCATGGTCTGAGCACTGACAGGATGCCCCCCCCCACACACACACACACCCTTTCAACCTCTGCAGCAATGATACGTCTATTTTCAAAAGACAACCTCTGGATATGACGCTGAGCACATGTACTCAACTTCTTTGGCTGACCATGGCGAGACCTATTCTGAGCGGAACCTGTCCTGTTAAACCACTGTATGGTCTTGGCCACCGTACTGCAGCTCAGTTTCAGGGTGTTGGCAATCTTCTTATAACCTGGGCCATCTTTATGTAGAGCAGCAATTCTTTTTTTAAGATCCTCAGAGAGTTCTTTCCCATGAGGTGCCATGTTGAACTTCCAGTAAACAGTATGAGAGAGTGTGAGAACAATAACACCAAATTTAACACACCTGCTCCTCATTCACACCTGAGACTGTATAACACTAACGAGTCACATGACACGGGGAAGGGAAAATGGCTAATTGGACACAATTTGGACATTTTTACTAGGGGTGTACTCACTTTTGTTGCCAGTGGTTTAGACATTAATGGCTGTGTGCTGAGTTATTTTGAGGGGACAGCAAATTTACATTATTATACAAGCTGTACACTGACTACTTTACATTGTATCAAAGTGTCATATCTTCAGTGTTGTCCCATGAAAAGATCTAATAAAATATTTACAAAAATGTGAGGGGTGTACTCACTTTTGTGAGATACTGTAGCTGCTGGTCAGATTTTTATTCTACGAAATGGTTTAATATTTTATATTCATCTGGAAATTAGCCCCGTTTATTTTTAATTGTAGGTGGAAGGGGGAAATTTTTTTAGAGGGAATGCTGTTTATCTGTTGGACTTATTACTGACATAACGTTCGGCTCAGGAGACGCACACACACAGGCTCAGAGTAGTTCAAACTGTTTATTAACAACAGGGATGTTTGGGTGCGTGTCTGCGGAATGTTAATGTGTTGGTGGAGCTCCTCTCCTGTGGAATCAGCTGCCAATCTGGATTCGGGAGTCAGACTCGATCTCTGTTTTTAAGAATAGGGCTAAAACCTACCTTTTTGATATAGCCTACAATTAGGGAGGGATCATGTGTTTCTGAACCCTCCCTTAGTTATGCTGCTAATAGGTTTAGTCAGCCGGGGGACCTCCAGTAATGCACTGGGCCTCACTCCTTTCCTCACTCTCTATGAAATATTTTTTTTTTTGCTGGTCATTAACATTTGTTTGTTCTCTCCCATAGATTGAGTCCCCATCGTGCTGTTTGCTCTCTACATGTCTGTTCTTTTCTTCTTCTCTGTCCCCTCACCCCCCAGCCAGTCGCAGCAGATGACTGCCCCTCCCTGAGCCTGGTTCTGCTGGAGGTTTCTTCCTGTTAAAAGGGAGTTTTTCCTCTCCACCGTCGCCAAGTGCTTGCTCACAGGGGATCGCCTGATTGCTGGGGTCTTTCTGTAACTGTGGGGGTCCTCCCTACAGTTGATAGTGCTATGAGATGACTGTTGTTGTGAAATGGCGCTATATAAATAAAGTTGAATTGAATTGAATTGAATTGGTGGTGGCGTCTGCTTCGGACCCAGAGGCAGGAGACCGTTCAGCCGGCAACCTTGTTGGGACAGATGACTGGCGCTTCAAGGATGGAAGCCCGGGAGACAGCCACCTGCAGGGCTCGGTGCAGTAGCGAGGAGAGACGAGGGACGGGATTGTCTGCCGCCGAGGAATCCACCTGTGCACAGGGGAGCAGACTGGAGAGATGAGGTAAGCAATTTTCTTACCGGTGACGAGGATGCTGAAGAGAATGTGGTAGAAGCCCATGAAAGGGGAATGAAGTCTACGGCTTCAGGCCGACGCTCAGGGCGAGGCGGCTTTTATCCTTCGCCGCTGACGAGTAGCAGGTGCGTGAGCAGGTGGCGCTGCTGATGAATGGCGCGGCGTGACAGTACTCCCCCCTCTAGCAGCGCCTCCTGGCGATGGCTTATCCGGGTGCGCTCGGTGGAAGTCCGCGATGAGCGATGGGTCCAACACAAACGACGGGGGCACCCACTGTCGATGCTCGGGCCCATAGCCCTCCCAGTCCACCAAGTATTGCAACCCACGACCCCGGCGCCGGGAGTCCAGGATGGAGGAGGCGGACCAGGCCGGATGGCCACCAATCATCCGGGGCGCGGGTTGCGCTGCAGGAGGAGGGCAAAGGGGGTCAGTAACTGCCAGTTTCACCTTCGACACGTGGAAAGTAGGATGAATGCGGAGGGAGGGGGGAATAGCCACGCGCACAGCCACCGGGTTGATGATCCGGGTGATGGGGTGGGGACCCATGAAGCGCTGTGCCAGCTTTCTCCTCTCGCCTTTTAGAGTGACGTCCTGGGTGGAAATGTAAACAAGCTGCCCAACTCTGTACGCCGGGGCAGGTCTTCTACGCCGGTCCGCCACAGTCCTGTTGCGCTCCGCTGTGCGTAATAGCGCATGGCGCGCGGCAGCCCAGGTGGAGCGGAACTGCCTGAGATGGGCCCTAACTGACGGGACAGTTACTTCACTCTCCTGCTCCGGAAACAGCAGGGGGTCGTAACCCAGGGACGCTTTGAAGGGGGACATCCCTGTAGCAGAAGAGCGAGCGGTGTTGTGGGCATATTCAACCCAGGCAAGATGGTTGCTCCAGGACGTGGGTTTGGATCTGGACACACAGCGGAGCGCAGCCTCCAGCTCCTGGTTGGTCCTCTCACACTGCCCGTTGGATTGGGGGTGATGGCCGGAGGAGAGGCTCACCTTGGCTCCGATGGCGTTGCAGAAAGACCTCCAAACCTCAGATGAAAACTGGGGGCCCCGGTCCGAGACCACGTCCACCGGAATCCCATGCAGCCTGACCACGTGTTGGACGAGGAGGTCCGCCGTCTCCAGGGCAGTAGGGAGGCCTCGCAGGGGGACGAAGTGCACGGCCTTGGAGAAGCGGTCCACGATGGTCAGGATGGTGTCATAGGAGTTGGAGACAGGGAGTCCGGTGACGAAATCCAGTGCGATGTGCGACCAGGGCCTGCCAGGGACGGGCAGGGGCTGGAGCAGACCCGCTGGAGGGGCATTTCCCGACTTGCAGGTGGCACAGATTGGGCAAGCCCGGGCGTAGCGGGCTGCATCCCTCCGCAGGCCTGGCCACCAAAAGGACCGTTGGAGGAGATCTATCATCTGGGAGGTGCCAGGGTGACAGGTGAGCTTGGAGGTGTGGAGCCAGTGGATGACCTCTCCTCGGACCGCGGATGGCACGAACAGCCTCCCCTCCGGTCCGCCGCCAGGGTCAGGTTCCACCTCCTGTGCCTTCCGGATCTTGTTCTCGATGTCCCACGAGATGGCTCCCACGACGCACGACCTGGGCAGGATGGAGTGGGGCGCCTCCTCCGACTCCACGGGGGCGAACTGCCTGGAGAGGGCGTCAGGCAGGACGTTCGTAGAGCCAGGCCTGAAGGTGATGGAAAATTGGAACCTGGCGAAGAACAGGGACCAGCGCGCCTGGCGGGCATTCAGGCGCTTGGCAGATCGTAAGTATTCCAAGTTCTTGTGGTCCGTGAGGACCACAAATGGCAGGTTCGCCCCCTCTAACCAGTGGCGCCACTCCTGCAGGGCGAGCTTGATGGCCAAGAGCTCTCTGTCCCCCACATTGTAGTTTCTCTCCGCCGGGGACAAGCGCCGGGAGAAGAAGGCGCACGGTCGCTTGGCGCCATCGTCCGGTGACCGCTGGGACAGCACTGCTCCCACTCCCGTGTCCGAAGCGTCTACCTCTACAATGCACTGCAGCGCGGGGTCGACCTGGCGAAGGACCCGGGAGGAGGAGAATTCCGCCTTCAGCGCCTCAAAGGCGGCAGCGACCTCTTCGGTCCACCGGAACGGGACCTTCAGGGACGTGAGGCGGGTCAGAGGTCCAACGATGGCACTGAAGTTGGGGACAAAGCGGCGGTAGAAATTGGCGAAGCCAACAAATTGCTGCACCTGTTTCCGGGATGCAGGTGTGGGCCATTCCACCACCGCCTTTACCTTCTCTGGGTCGGGGAGCACCTTATCGTGGGCGATGATGAACCCCAGGAAGGACGTACTCCTGGCGTAAAATTCACACTTTTCTGCCTTAACGTACAGACGATTCTCCAGCAGCCTTTGGAGGACCCGCCTCACGTGGACCTGGTGCTCATCCCTGGACTTGGAGAAGATGAGAATATCGTCCAGGTAGACGAACACGAAAAGGCCAATGAAGTCCCGGAGGACATCATTAATGAGGCGCTGGAAGACTGCAGGAGCGTTGGTCAACCCGAACGGCATCACCAGGTATTCAAAGTGGCCGTTCGGGGTACGGAAGGCCGTTTTCCACTCATCTCCCTCCCGGATCCGGACGAGGTGGTAAGCGCTGCGTAGGTCCAGCTTGGTGAACCAGGTCGCCCCCTGGAGGGAGTGGAAAGCAGTGTCCATGAGAGGCAGGGTGTAACGGTCCTTCTCCGTGATATTATTGAGGGCCCGGTAGTCGATACAAGGGCGGAGGGACCCATCCTTCTTTCCCACGAAGAAGAACCCTGCCCCACGGGTGACGATGATGGGCGGATAATCCCAGCACTTAATGACTCCTTCAGGTAGGCGTTCATCGTCTCCTTCTCTGGCGCAGACAGGCTGTAAAGGCGACCAGAAGGTAAGGGAGCCCCCTGGCGGAGGTTGATGGCGCAGTCATAGGGCCGATGAGGGGGGAGAGACATAGCTTTCGCTTTGCTGAACACCATACCCAGGTCGTGAAATTCTGGGGGCACCAGAGACAGGTCCGGGGGTGCAGCGTCCGTCGCAGGGGGAGGAGCGGACGGAGAGCAGGCAGCGGACTGAAGGCAGGTGCCCATACAGAACGTACTCCATGCCGATATCCCAGCTGATTTCCAATCCAGGACCGGATTGTGAAGGCGGAGCCAGGGATACCCCAGGATGACGGGCGACACAGAGTTGGGAAGGACGTAAAAGGTCATCTCCTCCCGGTGGTTTCCCGAGATGATGACCGGTAGGGGGACAGTTTGATGTGTCACTCTCCCGAGGGTGGCACGGGAGAGGTGGACTAGGGAGATGGGAGTGTTGAGTGCCTGGCAGCGGATGCCCAATCGGGTTGCCAGGCTTTGTGAAATGAAGCTGCCTTCTGCGCCCGAATCCACCAGTGCGTGGGTGAGGTGCCCAGTGGGGTTATGGCAGAAACGGATGGGCAGCTTCAATTGAGTGAGTGATCCTAACCGATTGACATCCGCGAGGCTTCCAACAGTGACTCGCGGACTCCACCGACTGGCTTTCCATGGACAACGCTCCACGGTGTGTTGGTCGCCTCCGCAATACATGCAGAGGCCCAACTCACGGCGGCGTTGTTTCTCCACAGGGGAAAGTTTAGTCCAGCCCGTCACCATCGGCTCCGACTCCTCGGGGCGCGATGCTGGCGGCGCCGCCAGGGGGCGAGCTTGGAACAGGTGCGGCGAGGCTCGACGAGGGCGAGAAGAAGAGGACCTCTGCCCCGAGGAGCGCTCGCGCAGCCTGTTATCCAAACTTATCGCTAAGGATGTCAGCTCCGCTAGCGTCCCAGAGATATCCCGACCAGCCAGTTCATCCCTCAGATCACTATTGAGGCTGCGGAGGAACAGGCCACAGAGGGAGCGTTCCTCCCAGCCCAATTCCTCCGCCGCTACCCGGAAGTCGACCGAGTGGTCCGCTGCCGACCGGCCTCCCTGCTGGAGAGCGAGAAGCCGATCGACCTGGACCGCTTCGGTTTGAGAATGGTCAAAGACCTCCAGAAAGCGCCTCACGAATTGGTCATAGGTGAGGGTGGCATAACTGGGCCTCGCCATTACGGCATAGGTCCAAGTTAACGCACGCCCCTCCAGAAGATTCCCTATGTAACCAATTCGGCTGTGATCCGAGGGAAAATCTCCGGGCACACGGTGGAACACGGACTCACACTGCATAATGAACCCCCGCGCTCCGCCGAGCTTACCGCTAAAGCGGGCGGGGGTCGGAATCGGCGTGAGCCGAACCGGTGCCACTGGAGCCGGCTGGACGGCCGCTGGAACAGCAGGAGCCGCGCCACCCTGGCGAGTCGGGAGGAACGGCTGTTGGGGGTCCAAGCGGTTCAATCGGTTAGTTAATTCTAATAATTGATTAAGAACCACCTGTTGCTGATAAACAATCTGATCCACCCGAGCCTCGAGGATGGTAAACCGGTGTGCGAGCCCGCCGTCTGCCGAGCCGCTCTGCTGAAGCCGTACTGACATAACGTTCGGCTCAGGAGACGCACACACACAGGCTCAGCGTAGTTCAAACTGTTTATTAACAACAGGGATGTTTGGGTGCGTGTCTGCGGAATGTTAATGTGTTGGTGGTGGCGTCTGCTTCGGACCCAGAGGCAGGAGACCGTTCAGCCGGCAACCTTGTTGGGACAGATGACTGGCGCTTCAAGGATGGAAGCCCGGGAGACAGCCACCTGCAGGGCTCGGTGCAGCAGCGAGGAGAGACGAGGGACGGGATTGTCCGCCGCCGAGGAATCCACCTGTGCACAGGGGAGCAGACTGGAGAGATGAGGTAAGCGATTTTCTTACCGGTGACGAGGATGCTGAAGAGAATGTGGTAGAAGCCCATGAAAGGGGAATGAAGTCTACGGCTTCAGGCCGACGCTCAGGGCGAGGCGGCTTTTATCCTTCGCCGCTGACGAGTAGCAGGTGCGTGAGCAGGTGGCGCCGCTGATGAATGGCGCGGCGTGACAATTACTAGTTTTAAAACATTTATTATAATTTTGTGTAGGTTTAAAATTCTTGGGTGAACCTGAGATTTTTAATTTGAATTTTAGATTTGCAAATCTAGCCTTTTTCCTTTCTTAAAGTGTAGAAGATTCATGTATTGCTATAAAACATCTTGAAGCACTTGAAATCCTCTCCATTACAAACAGGGATGTCTAACCACAACTTTGCATAGGGCTCCAAAAAGCTAGAAACGGTCCTGATGTTACATATTAAAATGCATCATATGATAAGAAAACCCACCTGTGGAATTGCACACAAGGTAACGGCTTTCTGGAGGTCCATCAAAGATTTGGCGACGCTTCAGATCATTCTTCAGAAGCGTAAGGAACTCCCGTCTGGGACCACCAGTGTCTAACCCTTCTTCAAATGAGCCAGCATCATCAGTAAACTTAACAAACGTATCGTTTTTCTCTGAATAAGAGCCACAGTGAAATCCTCTGATGGCTCCATCCCACACATTTGATCTTGACACACTGAACCTGCTGACAGTCTTGTGGTCAATGGCAAGTGCCAAATTTGCAACAATTTTAGGGGCTAGTACACTTGCATGCCTAGGGGGAAAGGAAAATTAAAAGTGTTAAAAGGATGCCAAGTATAATTCAGTAGCTACTTACTTGAACATATGCAGTAACAAGCATTATTTCTATTCAATGTTCACTACTTGCTTGGACCCCTAGCAACTGATTGTTGACTCCAAAAGACATACTCTGTAGGGAGTCACTAAAACACCAACATTTTAAAAACATTCCAAAGGGCTGTGTTATAAAAGACAGATCTCCACTGGGCCAAGTACAGATCGCTACCAGCACACTAGGTCAAATTTGTATTTTCTCCATTTTTTTAAATACTTTTATTTGTTTTCACTACTCGGTCTCTCTACAAGTAGCCAGGGTGCTGATTAATATTTTAATAATGTTTATACAATTCACTCAGGTTCTTCAGCAAATACACCACTTGTTTCTTTAGCAGCCTGATTATCTTCACCTTCATCGTAATCATCATCAGTGACAACAGGTGCATACAGGTCTGTGCAGTTTCTGGGTGGAAAATGCACACACAAACAGACAGGTGCAGTTCCAAAAATGTGAATATCGTCAAAATTTAAATTTGTTTTTCATGGCATAGTATTTGCAAAAGCAAATTTCCATTATGTTGCATTCCGTTAATTTTACATAACTTTAGTATACATTTATTTCCAGGACTAATAATTACATAAACAATAAGACAAGAACAATTAAAACCACACCTGTAACAAGTGCTCTTGCCTGGAAGACATTCTGAGGTGCTTGGACTAATATCTTCTGAATCTAAAGGTGTAACCTTAAAAATATAGCAGGAAAAAAATGATTCTTTAAAATGTCTCAGTCACTTCCCTAACAATTTAAAGATGACTAAAGTCAACACAGTGTGCTGCTCTCACAAAGACATTTTTTTTTTTTTTTTTTTACTGTATCGGTCAGTAATACAGTGGGGAAAATAAGTATTGAACACATCAACATTTTTCTCATTAAAAATATTTCAAACAGAGCTAATGGCATGAAATTTTCACCAGATATCAGTAAAAACCCAAGTAATCCATACATACAAAAAAATCAACAAGAAAGAAGAAGAAGCAAACTTTATTGTCATTCAGTCCATATAGCCAATCGTGTACAGTAGAACGAAATTAGGTTTCTCCTGTCTACAATGTTAATCATCTCTAGAATCAAAGGGGCCATTGCCATGCAAGGCACCGCCACAAACAACTTTTCTTTCCCCCATTCCACTATGCTGAGCACCAAGCTAGAAGGTGGTAAATATCATTTTTATATGGTCTCTGGTATGACCCAGCCGAAGCTTGAACCCACGACCTCCCGGCTGTGGGGCGGATGCTCTACTACTAGGCCACCACTCTTGTTGCCTAATCAAGACAATTGTGTTCACCAAACAAGTTATATTTAATAAAGTGGAATGACACAGGGACAAAGTATTGAACACATGAAGGAAAAGAGGTGCAAAAAGGCATAGAAAGCCAAGAAACCAGCTGAAATCCATCAGAATTTAGGAAGCCATTGAATCCTTCATCAGGGCAAGTTCACTGCAGCTTATTAAGTCCTGACTGATAGCCTTTAAAAAGGTCTGTGAATATCAGAGTGTCACACCAAAAAGAACTCATGATGGGTAGAATTAAAAAGCTCTCTCTAGACCTTTGCAACTTTATTATTGCAAAACATCATGATGGCATTGGCTACAGGTGCATTTCTACACTGCTGAACGTTCTAGTGAGCACTGTTGGAGCAATCATTCGGAAGTTGAAAGAAAATCATTTTACCATAAACCAGCCACAACCAGGAGCTCCTTGCAAGATTTAAGACAGAGGAGTCAAAAGAATTATCAGAAGAGTTATCCAAGAGCCAAAGACCACTCATTGAGAGCTCCAGAAGGACCTGGAGTTAGCAGGTACTGCTGTTTCAAATAACACAATAAGTAATGCGGTCAACCGACATGGGCTCTATGCCCACTCACCTCGCAAGACTCCAATGTAGAAGAAAAAGCATGTTGAAGCTCATTTAAAGTTTACTGCACAACATTTGGGCAAGCCAGTAAAATACTGGTAGAATATAGTCTGGACAGATGAGAACAAAATTAAACTTTTTGGATGGCAAAACACATAGCATGTTTGGAGGAAAAATAGCACTGCACATCAGCCCAATAACACCATATGAACATTGAAGTTTGGAGATGGGAGCATCATAGTGTGGTTCAGCATATGGTACAGCCAGACTTCATATCATTGAAAGAAAGATGAATGAACAAATTTAAAGAGACATCCTTGATAACCTGTTGCCATCTGCCAAGATGCTGAAGATGAAACAACGATGGACATTTCAGCAAGACAATGATCCCAAACACACAGCAAAGGAAACTCTCGATTGGATCAAGAGAAAGAAAATAAAGCTGCTGGAATGGCCCAGTCAGTCACCTGACCTGAATCCAACTGAAAATGTATGAAACGAACTGAAGATCACAGTTCATAGAAGACGCTCACAGATCCTTCAAGATTTGAAACAGTTTGTGTGGAAGAATGGGCTAAAAATCACTCCTGAGAAATGCCTGCACCTACTTTCTCCATACAGGAGACATCTGGAAGCTGTTATTACCAACAAAGGCTTTTCTACTAAATAGTAAATGTTACGTATGGCTCTCGCGAGCCATACAATGAGAGCCAAGGGCAGACCAGTGAGTTTGCGTTATTTATTGTGATAAGGGGAAAGGAACAAAGGAACAGGGCCTCGTGGGGCCAAAACACAAACGATGACAAGGGTAAACACTTACACACGATGCAGGATGACAGAAGGGTGGCTGGCGCCGGACGTAGGGGTTCCAGCCCTACCCATGCCAGAGAAGAGCGTGGATAATCGTGCGCGAGGTCACAGCCCCGAATGATCGGAGCTGCTCCCTTTTATAATGGTTGACAGCATCTCAGCTGATGAGGTAATTGGGCTCCAGCTGTCCCGTAGAGCTGGACAGCTGGGAGCCCGCTGAGACGCTGTCACAATAAGAGCTGGGCCGGTAAGAACGGCCAGTATGAACTTAGCCCCTGTCTTCCCCATCAGAGAATCATTGTCTGCTACCTCCAAAGTAAATAAAAATATAATATATAAGCATCCCAAAGTGATTAAGCAAAATATTGGTAAAACTCAAATTAAACATAAAGCCTCTAAATTGAATGATTTGGCCTCTGTTCCTCCTCATAATTTAAAAATTAAATGTGGTTTATTAAATATTAGGTCTCTAACTCCCAAGTCTCTGTTAGCCCATGATCTGTTAATTGATCATCAGATTGATTTAATTTCCCTTACAGAGACTTGGTTAGGGCAAGAGGATTATGTTGGTTTAAATGAATCAACTCCCTCTGGTTATTTAAACTGTCAAAATCCCAGAAGTTCTGGTTGTGGAGGAGGAGTAGCAACAATTTACAATTCCACATTACTAGATAATGTAAAGCAAAAAACATGTTATAATTCCTTTGAGGGCCTAGGCCTCAGTATTTGGCACTTAAGCAATTTTAGGTTAAATCCAATTTTATTTGCCATAGTTTATCGTCCCCCATCAACCTACTCAGAATTTTTATCCGAATTTGCTGATTTCTTAGCTGATTTAGTGCTGAAATTTGATGGAATAATTATAGTAGGGGACTTTAATATACATGTGGATGTAGATAGTGACTGCTTTAATGTGACATTTAATTCAATATTAGACTCAATTGGGTTTTCTCCGAAAGTAGGAAATTCTACTCATTACCTCCACCATACATTGGACCTTGTTCTGACATATGGCATAGAAATAGAAAATCTTGTAGTGTCTCCTCATAACCCTGTACTGTCAGACCATTGTCTGTTAACCTTTGATTTTACTATTTCTGACTATTTGGCTCCTAAAGAAAAATATTATTACAGTAGATGCCTCTCAGATGATGCTGTTAGCAAATTTATGCAGATTGTTTCCTCTATGCCATGTGTCAACACAACGAAAATAAGCTATAGACAGCTTGCTCCTTCTGTAATTGATAATATGGTGGATAGTGTTACAGCTTCTCTGCATCAGACTCTAGACTTGGTGGCCCCCTTAAAAAAGAAAAAGTCTAATCAGAGATTTCTAACTCCTTGGTTCAACACAGAAACTCGTAGCTTAAAACAGAAGACTTGTCAATTAGAAAGAAAATGGCGCTCCACTAATTTAGATGAAATCTATTTAGCTTGGAGAAATCATCTTTTAATTTATAAAAAATCTCTTAGAAAAGCTAGAACGAGTTATTATTCTGCATTAATAGAAGAGAACAAGAATAATCCCAGGTTTCTTTTCAGCACTGTAGCCAGGTTGACAAAGAGTCAGGACTCTGTCAATCCTAGCATTCCCTTAGAGCTTACTAGTCAGGACTTTATGAACTTTTTCAATAATAAAATTTCATCCATCAGAGATAAAATCAATCAGATTCTTCCCACAGTTAACTTAAATACTCTAACTACTACAACTCCTTCTATTGATGTCTGTCTTGATGAGTTTACTCCAATCGACCTTTGTGAGTTAGACAAAATAGTTTCCTCATCTAAACCTTCAACGTGTCTTTTAGACCCTATTCCTACCAGGTTATTTAAAGAAGACTTCCCACTTATTGGTAGCTTTATTCTTCATATAATCAATTCTTCATTAACTTTAGGCCATGTACCACAGGCTTTTAAAACGGCTGTAATTAAACCCTTACTCAAAAAGCCAACGCTAGATTCAGGAGCTTTAGCTAACTATAGACCAATCTCTAATCTCCCTTTCATTTCAAAAATCTTAGAAAGAGTTGTTGCTACACAATTATTTGACCACCTGCAGGGAAACGGTTTACTTGAAGAGTTTCAATCTGGGTTTAGAATCCATCATAGTACTGAAATAGCCTTAGCGAAGGTCACTAACGACCTCCTCATCGCATCTGATAATGGACTGGTTTCTGTACTTGTCCTTTTAGACCTTAGTTTAGTTGTAATATGCGAAGGGCAGATCCTACCACAAAGTGCTCTTGGGGCTGTTTGCTTTCGGCTTTAGGACTGTGACTAGGATTCTTCTTTGACTTGGCACAGAGGCGTCGTCTCTTCGAATTTAGTCTGCTGGTAGGATCATTAGCTTCCCCAGGCGAGCCCGGGTACTGGCGGAGGGCGCGACGAGAACGCTGATCCATTGCCCCCAATGGAGCTAAGCTACCGCCCAATCTCCCTACTCAGCGTTCCTTACAAAATCATGGAGCGCCTAATACTGCAACGCATTTCCCCAGAAATAGAGAATATTCTAAGTGTGGATCAAGCAGGTTTCCGCAAGGACCGCAGTACAGGAGAACAAGTACTGGCCCTAACCACCTTCATTGAAAATGGCTTCGAGAGCAGACTGAAGACAGGGGCTGTGTTTCTCGATCTTACAGCCACCTATGATACGGTCTGGCACAAAGGCCTCCTCCTGAAACTTATAAAGGCGATCCCTGCTTGGGCAACAGCAATTATAAAAACCCTGCTGACCAACCGAAGGTTCAGAGTCCACCTCAGTCAGAACACAAGTGCATGGAGAATGCAGAAAAACGGACTCCCACAAGGCTCAGTTCTAGCTCCAACTCTGTTCAACCTCTACATAAATGACCTGCCTACTACAAAATCCCGCAAATTCATCTATGCAGACGACATCTGTTTGGCATTCCAAGCACCAGACTTTGAACCACTGGAACGGGTGCTCACGGAAGATCTTGCTAAACTGGACCAGTTCTGCAAAATCTGCCGCCTAAAACCAAGCCCAGCAAAAACCGTCTCCAGTGTATTTCATCTCCACAATGCAAAAGCTGCCAGAGAACTAAACATCCACCTGAGCGGACTCAAGCTTAAGCATGCCCCAAATCCAACTTATCTTGGAGTGACCCTTGATAGGACCTTATCCTTCAAGGAACATCTAAAGGGGACGGCTGCTAAGGTGAAAGTACGAAACAACCTGCTCTGCAAGCTCGCTGGTGCAAAATGGGGGGCGGCAGTCTCCACCCTGCGCACCTCAGCACTGGCCCTTTCATACTCTGTAGCAGAATACTGTGCCCCTGTCTGGTCCAGGTCATCTTACACACACCATGTAGACACCCAGCTCAACTCAACCATGAGAACTATAACTGGAACAATCCGCTCAACACCACTCCCCTGGCTCTCTGTACTGTCAAACATAGCCCCTCCACACATCCGGCGAGCAGCATTAACTCAAAGGATGCTCCAAAAAGTTAAAGATTTTCCTCACTTACCAATCCATGCAGATATCTACACCCCACCCACTGCCCAACTTTCATCCAGACGGCCGATTTGGAAAAATCCTCCCCCAGCTGACTTTACCATCCAGACAGCTTGGCAAGAGGAATGGGAGACCAAGGAGGTCCCAAACAAACAGCTGGTGATAAACCCCAACCAACAGGTCCCGGGCACCAACCTCCCAAGGAGACAGTGGTCTACACTCAATCGCTTTAGGACTGGACATGGCCCCTGCTTTGCCAGCCTTCACAGATGGGGCAGTAGCCCTAGCCCACTGTGCGCATGTGGAGAGGAGCAAACTATGGAACACATCATAGAGGCTTGCCCGCTCCAAAGACTGGAAGGAGGATTACACACCCTCCATACAGCAAACCAGGAGGCAACTGCTTGGCTTAAGGACTTTGCATTCTCTAAATAAATAGACCTTAGTGCATCTTTTGATACTATCGATCATAATATTCTACTTGATAGATTAGAACACTATGTTGGACTTAATGGAACTTCGTTGCAGTGGTTTAGATCTTATTTATCTGATAGATTCCAGTTTGTTCATGTAAATAATGAGTTTTCTTTCAACTCAAAGCTTAGTCATGGAGTTCCACAGGGATCTGTGCTAGGCCCTACTCTTTTTAGTTTATATATGCTTCCATTAGGCAACATTATTAGAAAGCACTTTATACATTTTCATTGTTATGCAGATGACACACAATTATACCTGTCAATGAAGTCAGATGATAGTAATCAATTAGCCAAGTTAGAAGCCTGTCTTAAGGAAATCAAAGCTTGGATGACTTGTAATTTCCTGCTATTAAATTCAGATAAGACTGAAGTCATTTTTGTTGGTCAAAAAAACCTTAGAAATTCCTTTCCAAATCAAACTTTCAGTTTGGATGCGGTTACTCTCTCTTAATAGCTCTGTGAGGAACCTTGGAATTATTTTTGATCAAGATCTGTCCTTCAATTCACATATTAAATTTGTTTCTAAGACTGCCTTCTATCATTTGTGTAATATTGCCAAGATTAGGAGCATCTTGTCTCAGAGTGATGCTGAGAAACTGATCCACGCTTTTGTTAGCTCAAGATTAGATTATTGTAATTCTTTATTATCAGGCGGTCCTAAAACATCTTTAAAAAGTCTTCAGCTGATCCAAAATGCTGCAGCAAGAGTTTTAACAGGTACTAGAAAGAGAGATCATATCTCTCCGGTTCTGGCCTCCCTTCATTGGCTTCCCATAGAGTTTAGAATTAAGTTTAAAATCCTTCTTCTTACTTACAAAGCTCTAAACAATCAGGCTCCTTTTTATCTAAAAGATCTGATACTACCGTATTATCCTAACAGAGCACTACGCTCCCAAAATGCAGGATTACTTGTAATACCTAGAATCGCCAAAAGTACAATGGGAGGCAGAGCCTTCAGTTATCAAGCTCCTCTCCTGTGGAACCAGCTGCCAATCTGGATTCGGGAGTCAGACTCGATCTCTGTTTTTAAGAATAGGGCTAAAACCTACCTTTTTGATATAGCCTACAATTAGGGAGGGATCATGTGTTTCTGAACCCTCCCTTAGTTATGCTGCTAATAGGTTTAGTCAGCCGGGGGACCTCCAGTAATGCACTGGGCCTCACTCCTTTCCTCACTCTCAATGAAATATTTTTTTTGCTGGTCATTAACATTTGTTTGTTCTCTCCCACAGATTGAGTCCCCATCGTGCTGTTTGCTCTCTACCTGTCTGTTCTTTTCATCTTTTCTATCCCCTCACCCCACAGCCAGTCGCAGCAGATGACTGCCTCTCCCTGAGCCTGGTTCTGCTGGAGGTTTCTTCCTGTTAAAAGGGAGTTTTTCCTCTCCACCGTCGCCAAGTGCTTGCTCACAGGGGATCGCCTGATTGCTGGGGTCTTTCTGCAACTGTGGGGGTTCCCCTACAGTTGATAGTGCTATGAGATGACTGTTGTTGTGAAATGGCACTATATAAATAAAGTTGAATTGAATTGAATTGAACTTCTCACCTTGCCATCATAGTTTCTCTTATTCCTTTGTGCAGTTTTGGATGCATTCTGTCTTGCGATAGCATATAAGATAAGATAAGCCTTTATTAGTCCCACAACGGGGAAATTCCAGGATTGCAACAGCACAGGGATAGCAACACTCAGAGCAACAATCAGAAGGCAAGAAAAAAAAACAAGCAAGCAAGAGCAGCTAATAAACATATGTACGTATTACTATAAAATATATATATATACACACACACACAGACACACAGTGCAGAGCATTGTAGCTGGATGGAATAAATATATGAATATATGAACACACAGTGCAGAGCATTGTAGCTAGATGGAATAAATATGTAAATATATAAACACCCACAGTACGGAGCATTGCAGCTAGGTGGAATAAATATGCAAGTATATAAACACACACAGTGCGGAGCAATGTAGCTAGATGGAATAATATGTAGATATATAAATATATAAACACCCACAGTACGGAGCATTGTAGCTAGATGGAATAAATATGCAAATATATAAACACACACAGTGCAGAGCATTGTTGCTAGATGGAATGAAACAGCATAACCGTCTACTTAGTTATCCTACATGGTATGATTATGTGCCCATACATATTCTCACCCTCCATAGCGACCGGTATGTTCCTAGTTGTATGCCGGAGAGGACCATTGTGTAAGTCTATTGCATCTTTTGCATTCAAAAAACTATTAGTTTGTTACGTCTTTTTGCTATCTCTGCGAGCAGCCCTGCTTAGGTTGTACAGTCTGACAGCCGTTGGTAGGAAGGACCTACGAAACCTCTCGGTTGTGCACCTGGGATGATGTAGTCTGCTGCTAAATGAGCTCCTCAGTGCATTCAGTATGTCCTGCATAGGGTGGAACTCGGACTCCAGCAGAGATGACAGTTTAGCCACCGTCCTTCTCTCTCCTATCTCCTCCATCGGATCAAGGCGCTGCCCCAGGACAGAGCTAGCTTTCTTAATCAGTTTGTTCAGTCTCTTCCTATCGGCTGCAGTAATGCCACTGCCCCAGCAGACCACTCCAAAAGTGATGGCTGATGCCACCACCGTGTCATAGAATGACTTCAGCAGCGCCCCTTGTACACCAAAAGACCTGAGTCTCCTCAGCAGGAACAGCCTGCGCTGTCCCTTCTTGTAGAGTGCATCAGTATTGTGTGACCAGTCTAGTTTATTGTTCAGATGAATACCCAGGTACTTATAGGATGTCACCATCTCGATGTCTGTTCCCTGTATATTTACTGGTACTATGAGGGGCTGCCCATGCCTGCGGCAGTCCACCACCAGCTCCTTAGTTTTCCTCGCGTTGATCTGGAGGCAGTTCCGATGGCACCAGTCCACGAAGTCCTGGATAAGCCCTCTGTACTCAGCTTCATCTCCATTGGAGATGAGGCCAACGATCGCAGAGTCATCAGAGAACTTCTGTAGATGGCAGTGTGTTGTGTTGTGTGAGAAGTCCGCAGTATAAAGAGTGAACAGGAAGGGAGCCAGCACCGTTCCCTGGGGGGCCCCCGTGCTACTGATGATCGTGTCGGACACACAGTCCCGGGTTCTCACAAACTGAGGCCGGTTCGTGAGGTAGTCCAGGATCCATGATGACAGGTGCTGGTCCACCCCTGCGCGCAGCAGCTTGTCCTTCAGGATCATCGGTTGGATGGTGTTGAAAGCACTGGAGAAGTCAAAGAACATGATCCTCACCATATTCCCGGGCTTCTCCAGGTGGGACAGAGAACGGTGAAGGAGGAAGATCACCGCATCCTCCACCCCAATGCCATGCTGGTAGGCGAACTGGAGTGGATCCATCGCTGGTTCCACCAGGGGGCGGAGGTGAGCAAGGAGCAGTCTCTCCAGGGTCTTCATCAAGTGGGACGTCAAGGCCACCGGTCTGTAGCTGTTCAGGTCTTTGGGGTGGGAAGTTTTTGGTACAGGTACCACACAAGATGTTTTCCACAGCTGTGGTACCCTCCCCAGTTTCAGGCTCATGTTGAAGATATACGTCACAATCCCACACAGCTGGTCTGCACAGGACTTGAGGAGCTTTGCGCTGATGCCGTCCGGTCCCGGCGCCTTCCTCGCCTTGATCTTCCTCAGCTCCGTCCTCACCTGGGTCCTGGTCAGGGTCAGGATGGGGGGCTGTGTGTTGGGAGTGGGGGGGTGTTGGTAGAGTGGGGAGTGGGCAGCAGGACTTGATTTCTTTAGAGGCAGCAGTGGTTGTTGTGCAGTCAGGGGGGAGGGCGGTTGGTCAAATCTATTGAAAAACAGATTCAGGTTGTTCGCCCACTCCCTGCCCCCTGTGGCCTGGGGGGAGGTATTCTGGAGCCCCGAGATGGTTTTGAGGTTTCTCCAGACCCCGCTGATGTCGCTCTGTTGCAGCTTGTCCTCCATCTTCTTCCTGAAGCTGTCCTTGCCTTCTCTGATCTTTCTCCTCAGCTCCCTCTGTACGGACTTCAGCATCTCCCTGTTCCCCGACCTGAAGATCCTCTTCTTCTCTCTCAGAAGTGTTTTTATCTCAGGGTTGATCCAGGGTTTGTTGTTTGAGTGACGCCGTATGGTCTTGGTGGGAACGGATTTGTCCACACAGAAGCTGAGGTAGCCCGTGAAGGTGTGAATGAGGCCATCGATGTCCTCACCATGTGGATCGCAGAGCTGCTTCCAGGCGGTGGCTTCAAAACAGCCCTTTAGGGTGTCCATTGTCTCCTCAGACCATAACTCCACAGTGTGCATGGCCGGAGGTTGTCTGTGCACTAGGGGTTTGTACACCGGCCGGAGATGAACCAAGTTGTGATCCGATCTCCCGAGTGGGGGTAGTTGTGATGAGGTGTACGCCTCCTTAGTGTTTGCGTAGAATAAATCCAGTGTTTTATTGTCTCTAGTGTGGCATGTGACATACTGGGTGAACGTGGGTAGAATGGGAGACATGCCTCCTGTATTCCCTGCTTCCATTTTTCAACATAGTCGACGTGACTGCAGTTTTCTGTTTCAGTGGACAGGTTGAACAACATATGAACAGGCAGTCTTGAGGAGCGGCCATACAGTATATACTGTAGAATGGGGAGAAACCTGTTACCTCTGTACGTGTGCAGTTATAAGCAAATACAAGCTTATTTAGAGAATCCTTCCAGTTCAACTTATCTTTGTCAGTGAGTGTTTAAAGCATCTGCATCAGAGTACGATTAAAAAGTTCCACCTGGCCATTCCCCTGGGGATGGTAAGGAGTCATCCTGGAGCTGGTCACACAGCAGTACTTGCTTAGTTCAGAGAATAATTGATTTTCAAACTCACCTCCCTGATCGTGGTGAATGCATGTTGGGAATCCAAATTTCAGTGCATAGTCATTGAATATTCGATCTGCCACTGTTTTTCCTGACTTTGATGTTGTTGGGTAAACTTGCGCAAAGCGCATGAAATGGTCAACAATCACCAGTACATATTCATAGCCACCTTTGCACTTATCGAGGTGGAGGAAATCCACAGAAACCAGTTCAAATGGGTGAGTGGTGATTATGTTTGTGAGTGGCGCTCGAGTCTCACGACTGGGTTTCTTTTATTTCAGGCATGTGCAGCTCACAACATACTGTTCTATTTCCCGCTGCATATGTGGCCAGAAAAAAAAAAAGGTCTTTCACCAGAGATGCTGTTCTGTCAGCACCTTGATGGCCCATCTGATCATGCAGTTCCTGTAACACCATAACTCTGTGCTTGTTAGGCAATACTAGCTGTTTTCGGTGAGCTGTTTTTCTCCATAAGACTCCATTCTCCTCCATTTTCAATTTATCCCATTCTCTGAGGAGACAGCGGCTTTGCACACTAAACTTTTTCAGTTCCTGTTGTGAAGGCCTCATATCAGACAATTTACATTGGGCAACTGATCCAATATCTGGGTCATCTCTCTGATCCTGCAGAATTATTGTTGGCGTGAGAGGGACAACATTCTGAGCTGTTTTAATGCTTTCCACAGAGATGGCCATTGACCATGAGGCATTTAATTCTGGCTGCATCTCCACTGCTTGAACAGTTGCTCCAACTGCATCATAAGGCACTTCCTCTGTACACTCCTTCATCAGAGTCTCAACATCTAATGGCATTCTGGACAGAGTATCAGCATCAGTGTTGTCTTTACCAGGGCGGTATTTGATTGTGAAGTTGAAATCAGCTAATTCTGCGACCCATCTGCTCCCAGTGGCATTTAGTTTGGCAGTGAACACGTAAGTTAGGGGATTGTTATCACTGTAAACTGTGAAGAATGGGGCATAATAGAGATAGTCGTGAAATCATTCTGTGATTGCCCACTTTAGTGCAAGAGATTCCAATTTACCTGAATGAAGGTGATAGTTTTTTTCTGATGCTGATAGTGTTCGAGACCCATATGCGATGACTCATAATTTCCCATTCTGTTTCTGGTACAGGACAGCTCTGAGCCCTTTGTTGGAGGCATCTGTGTGAAGAACAAATGGCTGAGAAAAATCTGGGAATGCAAGTACAGGGGGTTGCACCAAACAGTCTATGAGCTATTCCAAGATTTGTTGGTGTGTGTCAGTCCATTCGATTGGTGTGTGTGATGACACCAGCTTTACATGTCTCTTACTGTGTGATCTCTTTCTAATGGGGTCTGGACTTTCCTCCTGGGCAGGACCTTTAGTCAGATCATAGAGGGGGGAAGCAAGGTAGGAGAAGTCTTTTATGTATTGGCGATAATAGCTCAGCAGTCCCATAATTCCCCTTAATTCTCCCACAGTGCTGTTTTTTTTGTCTTTTAAAGTTCTTACAGCAGCTGTGTCGGCAGGGTCCATTTTGTTTCCCTCTGCTGATACAATTCTGCCTAGATAGCGAATTTCAGTTTTGAATAATTCACACTTACTGGGTTTTAATTTGATTCCATGCTGCCTCAATCTTTGCATTACTATCCTCAAGTCATTAACATGGCTTTCAAAGGTTTTACTGAACACAAGAGTGTCATCTAGATATGGGACACATATTTTATCCCGTAGCCCCTCCAAACACTCCTCCATGCAGCGCTGGAATGCTGCAGGAGCGTTCATGAGGCCAAATGGGATCCTGGCCCACTCGTATAAACCCCATAGTGTCACAAAAGCGATCAGGTGCTTACTTTCTTTTGCCATGAATCCCTGGTGGTAAGCCTTGCCTTGGTCTAATAGGGAGAACATGGTGTTGCCACCCAGGCCATCCATGATATCCTGGACTCTAGGTATTGGCTGCCTATCAGGGTGAGTTTTGCGGTTTAGCTCTCTATAATCTATACACAGACATAAAGAGCCACATTTCTTTCTTACACAGACAACTGGTGAGGCGTACGAAGAGTGGGATTTCTCTATCCAGCCCTGTGTGATCAAGATCCATTAAATAGTCCTTCATTTCCTGATATAAAGGCTTGGGGACTGACATATAAGTTTTTGCTACAGGCTCAGGATCTTTCAATGAAATCTTTAACTGTAGCTGCTCAATGCATCCTATGTCACTATCAGATCAGGAGAAAGAACCTGACTCTTCTCTCAACATCTCATATACTACTCTTCTCTGAGACTCATCTAGGTGACTAAGATCAATGGGAGGGTCCCAAAGCTCTGCACCGGTTTCCTGGCTCTCAGTGTGTTGCGTAGGAATACTGTTCACATTAACAGGTGATTGTGCTTCTTCAGCTAGAGTGAGGGGATGTACAGCTGTGACTAACTGTGCAGTACCAATAACCACTCTCCCTGATAACATGATGTCATGGTCAGTCGGGTTTTGCACAATGAGCACAATATTTGGTTGTGTGCCTTTCCTCACCACGACCACAGTGTCACAAAATTCAAGTCCTACTGGCCACTTGGGATTTTCACTGGGGTCAAACACTAAAGTGGTGTCTTCTCTAAATGGTTTTGCACGTAGTTTATAGTTAACTTGGATAGCACTGTGCTTTGGCACACTAACCATTTGACATCCTGTTCTCACTAGGTACTCACCTGACCTCTCAACACTCACAGTTTCAATCAATGCCCTGACTGTTTTTTTTAAATTTAAGTTAGGGAAAGCCGTTTTGACTGAGTTGACCAATTTCTCTTCCTCAGTACTTTTGCACTGTCTACTCTGGCTGCCACCCACAACACGTTCAATCACATTGAAGCCTATGATAGGACAGGACTGCTTATTGCCTTTCATCACAAGCACAGGGACATAAAATTCTGTAGCACCAGCTGCCTGTCTGAAAGTTACTTCTACCCATCCCACATATGGCATCTCTGTCCCATTAGCTGCTTCGATCTGTATGGGGTCATTTGGGTCAATTATCTCTGCTATGTCTCTTAGTCTGGCCTCAGGTAAGTGCTCAGCTTTCCAGTCTTCATCAATCGCGGACACCTGTGAGCCAGTGTCCCAGAGTACTTGTATCTTTTTCCCTTGTAAGTAACAACTTATAAGGCATTTTTCCCCTATCAGTTCTGTTACTGTCAGTTCTCTTTGTTTCAGGATGTTTCTTTTCTTATTAATGATAGTCTTACATGAGGGTCTTTGATGACTTCCCAGCTCATTTTGTACTAGCCTGGCATTGCTTGGAACAGTACAAGGGTTTTTTTTTACACCCACAGCATTGTTTCAGGCCCTGACTTCCATCTCTTCTCCCACAGCTAGCACAACTTTGGGACTTCCTAACAAAGCTGGTCACTCCCTGTCCCTCGGGGGCAACCGCTCTCCGTTTAAAGAGCTCTCTCTTTCAGCATTATGCTCCCTATATGCTCTACAGCCTGCCTGAAAATGCTCACTACTCCCACACCTATAGCAATGTTGGCAGTATTCTCCACAACCTCTGCTGGCATGCAGACAGCCTCAGCCGCACATGTGGCATTGGATATCTCTGGGGTGCAAATCTCTGTTGAAACTGCGCTGTTCCTCTGTGGAACACTGGACCCCTGGGAAACCAAGATTCCTGAACTGGTCCACCTGAAAGTTGGGGAGGGGCACTTTGGTCATTCAGGAAGGGTACTGTGGCTGGACATATAGCGGAGGGTAAGTGACTCCATAGCTTGATTCTCTGGTTACGTCAGGATACATCTTTGGTATGTTTTCTGTCTTACTCATGGACTCTGTTATTTGTGACACCTGTGCTTAAAGGTCTTTTAACAGTGTCATGTCTGCTTTCATTTCTTTCAGGTCAGACAACACATTTGGGTGAAGTGTAGCTACACTTTGCTGGGCTACACACTTATCTTTGCTGTTATCACTAGACTGGATAGTGTGTACACTAGTTTGTCGCTGTGGCACGGACTGTCTCCTTTTATCCTGCCTCTCTTTTTCATGTGCACATGCTATGTTCAATCTTTCTAACAACAGTTCATCTGAGGTTGTTGTCTGCAAAAGGAAGGGCTGAAGGTCACTCCTGATACTATCATTTTTCAGCCCTGTTAATACTGTGTGCATGAACATGCTTTGCATGAGGGCTGGGTCATATTTGAGACCAGACTCGGCTTCCTGTGATGCAAACAATATTTTCTGCCTTAAATTCATTGTTCAAATTAAGAAGTTCTGTGGGGTGTCCCTATTGCCCTGGACCTCTGTAGTCAACTGCTTGTAAAGCTCTGTGGCGCTTCTCTCTTGGTAATGTGACCTAAGGATTCTCCTAAGGGTAGGGAGAGACAGGTCGCTTTTACCTTCGAGGTAACTCCTTAATTGTAAACCTGGCACAATGGCCCTGATGACAGCATCCACTATCTCTGACTCAGGATATCCTTTGCTGAGGCCGTTCTCAATTTGGCGAGCTAAACTGGATAAAGTGAGTCTGTCTTTCTGTCCAAGTTCACCAGTCTGACCAGAAATCTTATAGTCTTTACGTCAGGGTGGATTGGTTACAACAACAGGGGGTGTGTGGCGTGGGGCAGTCTCATTATTTGCTAAAACTTGCATTTCAGCTTCTTTTCGCTGCACTGTCAATTTCAGCTGCTCCAATTCTTTCATTACATTCTCCTTTGCATGCGTTGTTTGTGACACATCATTTATATTGCTCTGGTTCACACTTTTTATTGTATCTTGTATGCTCATCAGTTCTGACATACCTTCATCTTCCCATTGTTTTAATTCGTCACATTCGATGTGCTGACTGATATAAGACACCAAGGCACAGCAAGTTTTTCATGTTATTTTCTCTTGATTATCTCCTGAGATCTCAAGCAAATCATATATTTTCACAAGCTGATCCGTAGTAAGCTGGAACAGAGCTCCTTTCATTTCAAACAACAGATTTCTGATTTCCGACTCCATTTTGGCAAGTGAGTAACAGACAGTATCAACATGTGGTGCTGAAATCTGATGCTGAAAGCTTTGCAGTTCCCTGGCGGCTGTTCTACACCTCAGGATGTGTGTTGCTCCTTGCTGGCCTCGTAACTACCACTGGTCTGTTTTGCTGAAACACTCCCTGCCTGGGTTGTTTTTCGGGATGAAGAACGCAAGATGGCTCCTTTCGTGTTGAGGTGTGAGCCTCAAGTTTTTCATCCCAGTGGTGCCTCCAGATGTAAAGCCCTGAAAAAGGGAAAAAATGACAAGGGTGAACACAGTGTGTGCATCTCTTCACTCGCTTGTATTAAAAGTGAAACATTTTAACAATCACAACTTAAACAATTACCTTAAAAAGGAAAAAATGACAAGGGTGAACACAATGTGTGCGTCTCTTCACTCGCTTGTATTAAAAGTGAGGAAATTGAGCGCGCACTCCCCTTGCTGGAGCTCCAAGGCATAACTAATAGAGTGCCGATTTCATGATCGCAGTCTCTTTAAATCGAACACAGATAAGCATTGCTGAATAACCAATAATAACTCTCATTAAATCAAATACAAGAATAATCAAATAAACAGCTAAATCCATTACAAATAACAATATCTTAACCTTAGTAGTATCCATCCATCCATCCATCCATCTTCTACCGCTTTTCTGGAAGTCCGGGTCGCGGAGGCAGCAGTTCAAGCAGAGAAGCCCAGACTTCCCTCTCCCCAGCCACCTGCTCCAGCTCTTCAGAGGGGATACCAAGGCGTTCCCAGACCAGCTGGGAGACATAGTCTCTCCACCGAGTCCTGGGTCTTCCCCGGGGTCTCCTCCCAGTGGGACGTGCCTGAAACACCTCAAGTGGGAGGCGTCCAGGAGGCATCCTAATCAGATGCCCATACCACCTCAACTGACTCCTTTCAATGTGGAGGAGCAGCGGTTCTACTCTGAGCCTCTCCCGGATGACTGAGCTCCTCACCCTATCTCTGAGGGTGAGTCCAGCAATCCTACGGAGAAAGCTCATTTCAGCCGCTTGTATCCGCGATCTCGTTCTTTCGGTCATTACCCAAAGCTCGTGACCATAGGTGAGAGTAGGAACGTAGATTGACTGGTAAATCGACAGCTTTGCCTTAGAACTAAGCTCCCTCTTCACCACAACAGACTGGTACAACGTCCGCATCACTGCAGATGCTGCTCCGATCCGTCTGTCGATCTCTCGCTCCATTCTCCCCTCACTCGTGAACAAGACCCCAAGATATTTAAACTCCTCCACTTGGGGCAGGAGCCTGTCCCTAACCCGGAGAGGACAATCCACCTTTTTCCGGCTGAGAACCATGGACTCGGACTTGGAGGTGCTGATTCTCATCCCAGCCGCTTCACACTCAGCGGCAAACCGTCCCAGCAAGAGCTGTAGGTCATTGCTGGATGAAGCCAACAGGACAACATCATCTGCAAACAACAGAGATGAGATCCTGTGGTCACCAAGCATGACACCCTCCATTCCCTGGCTGCGCCTAGAAATCCTGTCCATAAAAATTATGAACAGGATCGGTGACAAAGGGCAGCCCTGGCGGAGTCCAACTCTCACTGGGAATGACTCCGACCGAGTGTTGGCAATACGAACTAAACTCTCACAACGGTCGTACAGAGACCGAATAGCAGGTAGCAACAAGCCCGATACCTCATACTCCCGAAGCACCCCCCACAAAAATCCACGAGGGACGTGGTCAAATGCCTTCTCCAAGTCCACAAAACACATGTAAACTGGTTGGGCAAACTCCCACGAACCCTCAAGAATTCTCGAGAGGGTAAAGAGCTGGTCCGATGTGCCACGGCCAGGACGAAAACCACATTGCTCCTCCTGAATCCGAGGTTCGACCAACGGCCGGACTGTCCTCTCCAGTACCTTGGCATAGACCTTCCCAGGGAGGCTGAGGAGTGTGATCCCTCTAAAGTTGGAGCACACCCTCCGGTCCCCTTTTTTGAAGAGAGGAACCACCACCCCGGTTAGCCATGCCAAAGGCACTGCCCCCGACCTCCACACAATGTTGCAGAGGCGTGTCAACCATGACAACCCAACAACATCCAGGGCCTTGAGGTACTCAGGGCGAATCTCGTCCACCCCCGGGGCCCGGCCACCAAGGAGATTTTTAACCACCTTGGCGACCTCAGCCCCTGTGATAGGCGAGTCATCCCCCTCGTCCCCAAACCCTGCTTCCTCTGTGGAAGGCGTATCAGTGGGATTGAGGAGATCCTCGAAGTATTCCTTCCACCGCCCGACGATATCCCCAGTCGAAGTCAACAGTGTCCCATCCGCACCATACACAGTGTGGAAGGGGAGCTGCTTTCCCCTCCTGAGCCGCCGAACAGTTTGCCAGAATCTCTTTGAAGCCGACCGAAAGTCTTGTTCCATGGCCTCACCGAACTCCTCCCATACCCGGGTTTTTGCTTCAGCAACCGCCTGAGCTGCACTCCGCTTGGCCTGCCGGTACACCTCAGCTGCTTCGGGAGTCCCACAAGCCAACTAAGCTTGATAGGACTCCTTCTTCAGCTTAATGGCCCCCCTCACCACTGGTGTCCACCACTTGGTTCGGGGGTTGCCACCACGAGATGCACCGACCACCTTGCGGCCGCAGCTCTGGGCCGCCGCTTCAACAACAGAGGTGGAGAACATGGCCCATTCAGACTCCATGTCTCCAGACTCCCTCGGAATGTGGTTGAAGTTCTTCCGGAGGTGGGAGTTGAAGACCTCCCGGACAGGGGCCTCAGCCAGACGCTCCCAGCACACCCTCACTATACGTTTGGGTCTACCAGGTCTGAATGGCTTCCTCCCCTGCCATCGGATCCAACTCACCACCAGGTGGTGATCAGTTGACAGCTCTGCACCTCTCTTTACTCGGGTGTCCAAGACATACGGTCGCAGGTCTGATGATACGATAACAAAATCGATCATCGACCTGCGACCTAGGGTGTCCTGGTGCCAGGTGCACATATGGACACCCTTATGCTTGAACATGGTGTTCGTTATGGACAGACTGTGGTTAGCACAGAAGTCCAATAACTGAACACCACTCGGGTTTAGATCGGGCAGGCCGTTCCTCCCAATCACCCCCCTCCAGGTTTCACTGTCGTTGCCCACGTGCGCATTGAAGTCCCCCAGTAGGACAATGGAGTCTCCAGGAGGAGCACCCTCCAGCACCCCAGTCACAGACTCCAAAAAGGGTGGGTACTCTGAAACATCATTTGGTGCATAGGCACAAATGATGGTCAGGACCCGTTTCCCAACCCGAAGGCACAGGGAAGCAACCCTTTCGTCCACCGGGGAAAACTCCAATATAGAGGCAGCAAGGTGGGGCGATACAAGAATACCCACCCCTGCTCGTCGCCTCTCGCCCGGGGCAACTCCAGAAAAGGCCAAGCTCCAGCCCCTCTCCAGGAGACTGGTTCCGGAACCGGAGCTGTGTGTTGAGGTGAGGCCGACTATATCTAGCCGGTATCTCTCAACCTCGTACACCAGCTCAGGCTCCTTCCCCACCAGAGAGGTGACATTCCACGTACCAAAAGCCAGTTTAGAAAGCTTGGGATCAGTCCGCCAAGGTCTCCGCCTTTGACTGCCACCTAATCCACATAGCACCGGACCCCCATGATCCCTCCTGCAGGTGGTGAACCTACTGGAGGGCGGACCCATGTAACTCCTTCGGGCTGAGCCCGGCCGGGTCCCATGGGTGGAAACCCGGCCACCAGACGCTAGCCTTCGAGCCCCTTCCCCAGGCCTGGCTCCAGGGTGGGGCCCCGGTAACCCCATACCGGGCGGGGTACACTGAATCCTTGATATACAATTTATCATGAGAGTCTGTTGGATCGTTCTTAGTCTGGCCCTTCACCCAGGACCAGTTTGTCTTGGGAGACCCTATCAGAGGCAAATTGCCCCGGACAACATAGCTCCTGGGATCACTGGGGCACGCAAATCCCCCCACCACGATAAGGTGACGATCCATGAGGGGGGATACTTAGTCGTATCTTGAATGCTTAAGTAACAAATACAAATACAGTAACAGTATCTTGAATGACAAATATCTTTCAATCTATCACACATAGAATTCATAAACTCTGTAATTACATTTTGTTTAAATGGATTTAGTAAATCAATATTGAAATCTCCACAAATTACAACCATTTTCTTACTAGTAATATTATTGTACAGCTCAACTAATTTATCTCTGAATGTCTCAATGCAAGTTCTCGACATTCTATATATACAACTTATAATTAGATTTTTTTGTTTTATCTTGGTCAATCTCAACAGTAACACATTCCAGAATCCCTGATAGTGCAAAGGACATTCCATTTATAGTTTACCATTTAATTGCACTTGACTTTTGAATTGCTTTTCAGTATAATATTCACAATGATTATGAATTATTATTGAAAAAGTGGTTATCAGGATCAATATCATTCTCCATCTCTTGTAGTTTATCTTCAGCATAATGGCATATTTTAAGAGTTTGAATTTCCTCACGCTGTGTCAAATGACTTCCTCCAACTGGAATAATTGATGTCTACTCAAGTCAGTCATAAGTTTTTTGTTTTGCTTAGTTTTTTTTTTTTTAAAGTACATTGACATGGTATGTCACAAAAGAACTATTCTTGCCGTGTGTGTGGATATGGATTATCATAGTCTCTTAATTTTCTTAATCAGTGTTCATCTATATTTATTTAAGTCACTGAGGTTTCTGATTATTATGGCCTTTGCTTCCTCAGGTGTTCCATTTAGTTTGATTCAAACTCTACAGTTTCTTGTCCATGTTGCCTGTATCTTATTTTGTCTTTTCAGCATCCGTGCTTGCTGTGCTATTTCAGCATTAGCCTTTGTTAAATGTTCATTTAGGTAAACTTCTGTTCCCTGTAGCTTTCTGGCCTGCCTCAGTATGTCATTATTTACCCTTCTATTCACAAAGCACATCATGATTGATTTCTTTGTTTTATTATCTTTTCTGGGTAAAGTATGACAGGCTGAAATTGCATTTACTTAACCTTTATATTTCTGCTTTCGAGGAACTGAAGCACTTGGTTTTCTAGGGAGACTGACTCACTTAAGGGAGCCTCCTCACCTCTCATTCCTGCTGTAACATTGGCATATGATTGATATTTAATGTCTAGTCCACTTATAATTAGATCATCCATACGAGAGTATTGTTCAAAGTCCTCGATGTGTCTCTCCAACTCTGCAGTTTTTTTGTCTTTTTCCTTATTTGTTAATGTCAATTCTCGGACTTCTTCCATTAGCCCTAATAGTTTAAGCTGTTGATTGAACACTTTGGCCGTTGGTCGAACCTCGGATTCAGGAGGAGCAATGTGGTTTTCGTCCTGGCCGTGGCACATCGGACCAGCTCTTTACCCTCTCGAGAATTCTTGAGGGTTCGTGGGAGTTTGCCCAACCAGTTTACATGTGTTTTGTGGACTTGGAAAAGGCATTTGACCGCGTCCCTCGTGGATTTTTGTGGGGGGTGCTTCGGGAGTATGGGGTATCGGGCTTGTTGCTACCTGCTATTCGGTCTCTGTACGACCGTTGTGAGAGTTTAGTTCGTATTGCCAACACTCAGTCGGAGTCATTCCCAGTGAGAGTTGGACTCCGCCAGGGCTGCCCTTTGTCACCGATCCTGTTCATAATTTTTATGGACAGGATTTCTAGGTGCAGCCAGGGAATGGAGGGTGTCATGCTTGGTGACCACAGGATCTCATCTCTGTTGTTTGCAGATGATGTTGTCCTGTTGGCTTCATCCAGCAATGACCTACAGCTCTTGCTGGGATGGTTTGCCGCTGAGTGTGAAGCGGCTGGGATGAGAATCAGCACCTCCAAGTCCGAGTCCATGGTCCTCAGCCGGAAATAGGTGGATTGCCCTCTCCGGGTTGGGGACAGGCTCCTGCCCCAAGTGGAGGAGTTTAAGTATCTTGGGGTCTTGTTCACGAGTGAGGGGAAAATGGAGCGAGAGATCGACAGACGGATTGAAGCAGCATCTGCAGTGATGCGGACGTTGTACCGGTCTGTTGTGGTGAAGAGGGAGCTTAATTCTAGGGCAAAGCTGTAGATTTACCAGTCAATCTACGTTCCTACTCTCACCTATGGTCACGAGCTTTGGGTAATGATCGAAAGAACGAGATCGCGGATACAAGCGGCTGAAATGAGCTTTCTCTGTAGGATTGCTGGACTCACCCTTAGAGATAGGGTGAGGAGCTCAGTCATCCGGGAGAGGCTCAGAGTAGAACCGCTGCTCCTCCACATTGAAAGGAGTCAGTTGAGGTCAGAATCAGAATCAGAATCAGAATCAGAATCAGATTTATTGCCATTGTTCATGTAGTACACAAACTAGGAATTTGTCTCGGTGCCATGCTGCAACATTAAAAACATGATGAGAAAAAGGGATAAACTAAAAAACTAAAGGACTAAAAACGTGCAATAAGTGTAGAAAAATAAGTAATAATAAGTAATAATAATAATAATAATAATAATAATAATAATAATAATAATACTAGTAATAATGAGTAGTACTAGTCAAGGCAGTTTTAAAAAATTAGCAAGTAGCAGATAATGTGAAGTACCACATAGTGCAGTCGATAATGCAACAGAAAAACAGTGATGAATGACGTGAGTCTGGTTGAGCTGCTGTACATAGTGCACGAGAGTCAAAAAGTCACTTAATGTTCAGCAGTCTGATGGCAGAGGGGAAAAAGCTGTTCATGTGCCGGGAGGTTTTAGTCCGAATGGACCGAAGTCTTCTACCTGAGGGGAGGGGGGCAAACAGTACGTGACCAGGATGTGAAGGATCGGCTATGATCCGGCCAGCACGCCTCCGGGTCCTGGAGATGTACAGGTCCTGGAGAGATGGGAGCTCGCAGCCTATCACCTTCTCAGCAGTGCGCACGACACGCTGCAGCCTTAGTCTGTCCCTGGCAGTGGCTCCTGCATACCACACAGTTATGGAGGAGGTGAGGATGGACTCGATGATGGCCGTGTAGAACTGCACTAACATCTTGGTGGGTAGCTTGAGCTTCCTCAGCTGCCGCAGAAAGAACATCCTCTGCTGGGCCTTTTTGATGAGGGAGCTGATGGTTGGCTCCCATTTGAGGTCTCGGGTGATGGTGGTGCCCAAGAAGCGGAAGGAATCTGCAATGGTGATGGGAGAGCCTGTGATGGTGAGGGGGGGCAGGGGGGTTGTGACTTTCCTGAAGTCCACAATCATCTCCACTGTCTTCAGAGCATTCAGCTGCAGGTTGTTGTGGCTGCACCAAGACACCAGCTGGGCCACCTCTTCCCTGTAGGCGGACTCGTCGCTGTTGGAGATGAGCCCAATGAGGGTGGTGTCGTCCGCAAACTTAATCAGCTTAACAGACTGGTGGGAGGAGGTGCAGGAGTTGGTATAAAGGGAGAAGAGTAGGGGGGAAAGTACACAGCCCTGGGGTGATCCAATGCTGATGCTAACAGAGTCTGAGACAGACTTCCCCAGCCGCACATGCTGTCTCCGGTCCGTCAGGAAGTCGGTGATCCACCTGCAGAGGGAGTCAGGCACGTTGAGCAGGGACAGCTTGTCCTGGAGCAGATCGGGGCGGATGGTGTTGAATGCGGAGCTGAAGTCCACAAACAGAATCCTGGCGTAGGTTCCCGGGGAGTCCAGGTGCTGCAGGATGGAGTGGAGGGCCAGGTTGACTGCGTCGTCCACAGACCTGTTAGCACGGTAGGCAAACTGCAGCGGGTCTAGGAGGGGTGTGGTGATGGACTTGAGGTGAGACAGGACCAGGCGCTCAAAGGACTTCATGACTACAGAGGTGAGCGCTACAGGTCTGTAGTCGTTAAGTCCAGTAATCCATGGCTTCTTGGGGACAGGGATGATGGTGGAGGATTTGAGGCAGGTCGGCACGTGACATTGCTTAAGGGAGGTGTTAAAAATGTCTGTGAAGACAGGAGCCAGCTCTTTCGCACAGTGTCTCAGGGTGGAGGGAGACACACCGTCCGGCCCGGGGGCCTTGCGCGGGTTCAGTCTGGAGAACTGTCTGTGCACGTCCTGCTCACTGATGACAAGGGGAGGGGGGGAGGAGGAGGAGGAGGAGGGGGGGGCCACTTTTGATGAATTAGGGGCTGAGGAGGCAGTGGAGCTGGGTGGAGTGGGTGAGTTGGACACAGCTGACGAGGTGTCAAAACGGGCGTAATGTTGGGACAGTTTTTGACAAAGGGCTTTGTCATCCTGACCTTTAGAAGCCTGAGGCCGATAGTTGGTGATTTGTCTCAGTCCTCTCCACACAGAAGCCGAGTCATTAGCAGTGAACTGCTGCTGGAGTTTCTCAGAATACACAGATTTAGCTCTCCTCAGCTCTCTGTTAAACCGAAATTTGACCTCTCTGTAGCAGTCCCTGTCTCCACTTTTCAACGCTGCTTCCTTCTGGTATGGGTGGTATGGGCATCTGATTAGGATGCCTCCTGGACGCCTCCCACTTGAGGTGTTTCAGGCACGTCCCACTGGGAGGAGACCCCGGGGCAGACCCAGGACTCGGTGGAGAGACTATGTCTCCCAGCTGGTCTGGGAACGCCTTGGTATCCCCTCTGAAGAGCTGGAGCAGGTGGCTGGGGAGAGGGAAGTCTGGGCTTCTCTGCTTGAACTGCTGCCTCCACGACCCGGACCTCCGGAAAAGTGGTAGAAGATGGATGGATGGATGGATTGAACACCTTGGTCAGTTCTTCTGACAAGAAGTTCAGAGATTTTTTGATCTCTTCCATTTCCTCCTTTGGTGGCATTTTTACTGACCTGTTGATAATAAAACAATCTCTGCTGGTGTCGCCGGTATCCGATCTGACTGACCTCGAATCCAGCTGGGGCCTCAGCTAGCCCCCTCCACTGCTAGTCCCGCTGCTTACGGCCGGTGCAATTGAGGTCCTGTCCAGCCAGGGTGCCAGTAACTCCTCCACCGAGCCCCGCTGTCCACCGCCGCTGTAGTTGAGCTCCAATCCTGTTCCTGTCCAGCTGGGGTCCCAGTAGTTCCTCCACTAAGCCCCGCCACCTACTGCCATCTTCCTCAGTAGTTTCTCCACTAAGCCCCACCGCTGTAACTGAGCTCCGATCCGGCTCTTATCCAGCTGAGGCCCTGGCTGCTCCTCCACTGGTCCCCGTCTCCTACCGCTGCTGTAGTTGAACTCCGATTCAGCTCCCATCCAACTGTTGCCTCGGTTAGTTCCTCCGGCGAGCCCCAATTACAAGATTCTAAGAATCTGCGTGGGAGGCTCAGCCGTTATCTACCGGGCCGATGCCGGGTGAGTGAGACGAACCAGGGACAGAGTCGCTCCTTTGTATCGGTGTTAGGTGCTATGACTAGCTATGGTGCTAGCTATAGCGATAACGTTAGCTTAGCACATTAGCTTAGCCTCATTCTACAACACACTCCACACCTCCTCTGGTGAAGTTATCACACCAACAGTAAAATATGGTGGTGGTAGTGTGATGGTCTGGGGCTGTTTTGCTGCTTGGGGACCTGGAAGACTCGCTGTGATAAATGGAACCATGAATTCTGCTGTCTATCAAAAAATCCTGAAGGAGAATGTCTGGCCATCTGTTTGTGACCTCAAGCTGAAGCACACTTGGGTTCTGCAGCAGGACAATGATCCAAAACACACCAGCAAGTCCACCTCTGAGTGGCTTAAGAAAAACAAAATGAAGACTTTGGAGTGGTCTCGTCAAAGTCCTGACGTGAATCTGATTGAGATGCTGTGGCATGACCTTGCAAAAAAGGCGGTTCATGCTCGAAAACCCTCCAGTGTGGCTGAATTAAAAGAATTCTGCAAAGATGAGCGGGCCAAAATTCCTCCACAGCACTGTAAAAGACTCACTGACAGTTATCGCAAAGGCTTGATGGCAGTTGTTGCTGCTAAGGGTGGCCCAACCAGTTATTAGGATTAGGGGGCATCACTTTTTCCACACAGGGCCATGTAGGTTTGGAATTTTTTCCCCTTAATAATAAAAACCTTAATTTAAAAACTGCATTTTGTGTTTACTTGTGTTGTCTTTTCAAATATTCAAAATCGTTTGATGATCTGAAACATTTAAGTGTGACAAACATACAAAAAAAAATGAGAAATCAGGAAGGGGGGGAAACACTTTTTCACACTACTGTATGTACCCCTAATGATTATTAAATAAACTCTTAAATGTTAAGTGTATTTTTATTGCCAACACCATATTTGCACCCGGTAATGTGGAAGCTTCCACAACACCAGGTGCTGCCACCGCCAGCACCGTGTGGGGCACTCTCTCTCCAGACGGACTCCAGCAGGCAGTTAGTAGCGGAAGTGTTTGGACTCCTTGCTAAATACAGCCGTGACAGTGAGCACTGAAAGGGTACAAAGCGTGTTATGTCCTTCAGAGCAGAATGTTTATGATCCCGACATTTGAGCTCAGTGAGTGAAACAACTTGTCATGAGGCAGAGTCTGGAGATCTCGCCAGACTCTGCCTCATGGCTTTTTCTTCTCATTTACTCATCTGTTGCATTTTATGCTTTTTGGGTTTATGTATTATTGTTGTACTTGCCAATTTTCTGTTTGTGTTTATGTTATAATTTTACTTTTTGTACTTATTTATAATTGTACTTTGACATGCTATTTTTATTATTTATATCCCAGCATAATCCTTAATGTTGACAGCTGTCAGGGGCATGAAGCTTTGTATGGGCATGTCCTGTCAGCAATCAGTGTGGGTTTGCCTCCGTTTCACTGCCTCAGCTGATCCCAATCATTTATCATCACTTTCTCCTGCCCGTTCAGATACCCACACCTGCTATTAGTTATGTTAATGCTTCTGATCACTGTTTAAGGGGCTGTGCATTTTTGTGCAGCGCGGCACTGTACTACAAACTACTACATCTAATTATCAACTACCAACTTTCTGCTCACAATCTGCACATAAGTCATTTGTTTTTGTGCTACACGGTTTAATATTTGTTACCAGGTTCAGCCGGCGACGTCCTAGCCTTGGCTATTTTACTTCCCTGTGGCTCTGTTTAGTCTCCAGGTTAGCCAGTGATGCACGCGCCTTAGCCTTAGCTATTCTTGCTGACCTGTGTTTTCTTCTCTCCACAAGTTTTTTGTTATTCAGTTTTGTTTTCCCCCAATAAATCTGCAAACTCACAGCCGGCGTTCAGTGCGTTTTTTTCCCTGCCTTGAAAGGCGATTATGACACAACTACTGCATTGCGTGTTTGAACGTGATTTTTCGGACAGCGGCAAAAATCCAAACATCACAGAGACAAGAGCCACGCAGGGTTCTGTACGGAGGTTGTCCTGTTTAAATAACCTGAATGTCACTGCAGTCTCCAACCAGTCCACACACCCTGTAGTTGAAACACTGGAGTTGTGGCCACTGGTTTATGAAAATGATCTTTTTTTGTTTGACAAAATCAGCAGTTAACGCCTAGAAAGACCGCGCTCTGCACAATTATCACACATGCACAGAAAGTTGAGAGCGGAGCTGCAGCAAGTTTCTCACAGCTTCCATCGTTTGCAACATAACTTATGAACCCTGTTTAAATTACGAGACCACAGGGTCCTAAAAACATTTGCATTTGCAATAATACTGCATATTGTGGTGTTGAGCGATCCACCATCACTACAGGGGAAATTCCTCCACCGTGACAGCCCTAGTGTCAGACTAATGATTCGGGCAGGCATCTGGCAGACAATGCACATTCCCATTTTAATACATTTTTCTGTGTTCAGGGGAATAACAAATTTTCTCTTAAATGTTAATGATATCAAACCAGGATATACAGTGCATCAGGAAAGTATTCACAGAGCTTAACCTTTTCCACATTCTGTTATGTTACAGCCTTATTCCAAAAGATATAAAATTTATTTTTATCCTCCAAATTCTACGCACAATACCCCATAATGACAACATGAAAAAAAGGTTTTTTTAAAATGTTTACAAATGTATCAAAAATAAAAGACTAAGTGTCATGCAGTGATCCTCGCGGATCACCATAAGACGCCAAGAGTCCACCAATGAGTCTTGCAATGATGGTGATTTATTAACAATACACAAGACGTAACACAAGACTATGAGAGACTGTGGTGAAGATACACTAAACATAGAGCATGGGACCGTAAGGCTAACCCCAGCCACTTACGATCTAAAACATGACATGACATGAGCAAGCATAAGCACGAGAATATACACACGAACCTGACATGACGAGGATGATGAATGTCTGACAAGATTTAGACGATGTCTGACGATACTCCTGCAATCTAACTGCCGTCAGTGCCCGCCTAATAAGGGCGAGCCCTAACGAGCAGTAATGACAGCCAGCTGGCCGACCTTGACAGCCGGGAGCCTCACCAAGCGCCTTCACAATAAGAGCCCGGTGCAGCCAGAATATAACCCGCAGCTGTCAAAGCCGGCAGCGAGCTATGCGTAGCCCGAGTGCGGACAAGACCGGCGCTCGGGTCATAACAGTACCCTCCCTCTGAGGGCAGGCTTCCAGAACGCCCATAGACCACCCTGCCCCCCCCCCCCCTCCAGGGTGGGCGACTGGGGGCAGGTCCGGAGGGAGAGAGAGACCAAACCCAGAATCAGTACGAAAAAACACAATCAAGACCAGGCAAGGGAAACAAAACTAACACAGCACAATGACAAAAAAAAAATATATACCAAACACTCAGATCAGATTAAATGCCCAAATAACAATTACAGCAAACAGCACAGGACAGCAAGAAAAAAAAAATAAATCTTTGCCCACATGTTTCACAAGAAAATGGCTTCTCACCTGTGTGAATGCTCGAGTGAATTTTCAAATAACCAAACACAGAAAAACAGAACAATTACTGGGTCAAACTTGACTGCACATAAAGCAAAATAAGGCAACTGCAGGGCAACCACAAATACCCACAGATACCCAAATAACCATTATAAAGACACATAGGGTAACAAGAAAAAAACAAAAAAAACCCAGAACAATTACTGGATCAACCCCACCAAAAAGTGACCTCTACCACTCCCCCCCCAACAGTTCATGCCGAACGGTGGAGACCCAGCGCCTCAGGAACAGTTCGGGCGGTCTCCCCGCGTCCAACAGCCGACAGGTGGTCATGGGGGGCGGGACATGACCGGGCGGCTCACCACAGTCCAAAGCCCAGCATGTCCGCTCCTCTGGTGGCCAAAACAGGTCGCCCAGCAACACACATAACACGTCGGGTGGCCGACCCGAAGCGCTGAACCGGTGAAGCAGTTCCCTGGCGGCCGACCCGCGTCCCTCAGCCACCAGTACCAGGGGAAAACAGCCCGCGGTGGCCTCCCTGGTGGAGACAAAACTTGGGAGAGCCGGGACGAGCAAAAAGGGACCCCCACGTCACCTGGCGATGATACACAGGGGCAATGACTCAGTAGAGGGACTAGAAGGCAAAGATGAGCCCGTACTCCGTCCGACGGCGAAGGGTCTGCAGCTCCTCCACTGTCCGCGGACCACACCGGCACTGCACCTCCGCTGGACCACGATTGAGTCCCGGCTGCACCCACGTCGGACCCCGATTGGGCCAGAACAGCGCCTGCGGTGGACCCCAATTGGGCCTCTGGCGCACCCACGTCGGACCCCGATTGGGCCAAAGCCGCTCCTGCGATGGACCCCGATTGGGTCTCAGGCGCCCCCCCGTCAGACCCCGATTGGGCCACCGTAGCCTCCACAACGGACCCCGACTGGATCGGTGCAGCTCCGCTGACGATCTCCACCCCCGACACTGGAACCTCCAAATCAGTGACCCCGACTGGCTCTATGCCGGCGACACTGCAATGAAGCTCACACACAACAAGAAAACCGGGATCAGTATCACCGGTAGCAACAGAACCCAGCGAGATGAGCTCGGGCGCAGCAGGCGGCTGCTCCTCACTCGCCTCCCCGAGAGGCAGGCACAAATGCTCCGAAACAGAGGACAGAGACACAAGAGGGAGCACTTGCCTGCACTCGGGTTCTGTTGCCACCCAGGACTCTGTCGATCCAGGTTCAGGGCGGCGACTCTCGTCCGCAGGCTTCAACTCAGCTGAGTTGGGCTCCGCAGCTGGCAAATAACGTCTGCAGCCTGAGGTTCCTCCCGCGCTGAAGTCCACGCCGATGACCCGTATGGCATGGAGGCAGGGGACACTTGACCCACTGACTCAGACCGGTCCGGCGAGGAAACCCGGGACACTTCTCTGTCGGCACAGGTTCAGGGCCGCAGTCTGCTCTCCTCCCTGTCCATGACATAGCTGCTGGGCTGGATCCAGGCTTTCCAGCCGTGCAGGCCCCCTCCTCCTCCCGCCATGTAGGCCTGGCGTCGCGGACCACTCGGCAGGGGAAGGCACAGAGGCAGCAGGTTTAGGAATAACAGTTACAGCAGGTGGCAGAAGCTCAGGGGGCTGCGAACCCTGAACTCCAGCCCCAGGAGTCAGACAAGGCAGATCATAATAATGGTGGGAAGAAATAACTTGCACTTGCCTGTCTCCTGGAGAGAAGATGGTACCTGCTGCAGTGGGTGGAGTTCCCTTTTATCCCTCCGGGAGAAAACGGCAGGCTCCTCGGGGCCACGAGGAGGAGCCGCTGAGGATGGATTGCTGACAGGCCTTGCCGAAGCACAACTCACAGTACTCCCAGCTGCAGGGGGTGACTTCAAAGAGGAGGACATGGCAGTTGGGGCGACACGGGCACGGGGAGCTGACAGCGCAGCTGGAACAGATGACCCATGGGCGGCGACTGCGGGGATTCCCCTCTGTCGTGACGTGAATGATGCGGCCAACAGGGAGGCTGGGTCCCTCCGATGACCCGGAGCTGGTTCCAAACGGGATTCTCATTGGGGCTTGGTAGGAGCATGGATATGGGGCCTACTGGCCAATGGAGTGGCGAAGGGCCCAGGAACACATGACGCTGGGACTGGGCGGGCGACAGGTACTGGATTTCGATCCACAGGTCCCCTGCCGGGCTTTCCCTCCAGCCAATGGATCTCCACTCTCGCCAGGGACGCTGTCCTCGCGGGAGGTGGAGGGGTTTCCTGGAGCGCCTCCTCCCTCAATGTGCGCTGTGCAAAAATCCATGATAACCTCTTTTTCCCTTCCGGAATATAGGTAAGATGGTAACGGTGCACAGCCCGCTGGGCGAGGTCTAAGTGATAACCCGCCGCTTCAGTGGGCATGAGACGGGCGGCTTCCGCCAGATAGCCGTCAATCTCCTCCAGCCACTCCGGGCAATAATCACACTTGCTGGCGGGCATCTCCCTACCAAGTCCAACTACAGGAGAAAAAAGTCCACACAATAGCAAAACTCACGGAAGGAAGGCGTCTCGGTGTGGCGTCTCCGTTTAGACGTCCGTGGCAGGAGTATACTGTCACGCGGTGATCCTCGCGGATCACCATAAGACGCCAAGAGTCCACCGATGAGTTTTGCAATGATGGTGATTTATTAACAAGACACAAGATGTAACACAAGACTATGAGAGACTGTGGCGAAGATACACTAAACAGAGTATGGGACTGTAAGGCTAACCACAGCCACTTATGATCTAAAACATGACATGACATGAGCAAGCATAAGCACGAGAATATACACACGAACCTGACATGACGAGGACGATGAATGTCTGACTAGGTTTAGACGATGTCTGACGATACTCCTGCAATCTAACTGCTGTCAGTGCCCGCCTAATAAGGGCGAGTCCTAACGAGCAGTAATGACTGCCAGCTGGCCAACCTTGACAGCCGGGAGCCCCACCGAGTGCCTTCACAATAAGAGCCCGGTGCAGCCAGAATATAACCCACAGCTGTCAAAGCCGGCAGCGAGCTATGCGTAGCCCGAGCGTGGACAAGACCGGCGCTCGGGTCATGACACTAAGAAATCACATGTACATAAGTATTCACAGCCTTTGCTCAATACTTTGTTGATGCACATTTGACAGCAATTACAGCCTCAATTCTTTTTTAAATATGATGCCACAAGCTTGGCACACCTATATTTGGACAGTTTCTGTCATGAACGCCCTTCCAGGGCAAAAACAAACAGGCGCTTGACTGCAGTGAGGACAATTATTAACAGAAAACACATAACTGTTCCAAAAATAACTGTGTAGACATACCGAAAACACAACAAGAAACTTACAAAGAGAAGAGTCTCCAGAGTTACAAACAACACTGGAGAAGAGGAGGGGGACACTGTCCAAAGGGAAAAAGTCCAGTCCAAACACAATTGTGGCAGATGCACTGAAGGAGAGCGCAACAGTCTAATAAATAGTGGGGGAACTAACGAGCAGCAGGTGTAAGTGTCAGGCGACCAAATTAGAATCAGAATCAGAATCAGAATCAGAATCAGCTTTATTGCCAAGTATATTTACAAGTAAACACACAAGGAATTTGACTTGACATTGGGCGCGCACGTTAGGCGCATCCAATGACACGGCAGCCATAAAGGCGCCTGTCTGCAGTGGGGGTAAAGGGGGGAAGGGGGGGGGAAACACAATAGGCAGAGAGAAAAAACATAGTTATCTGAATCACGCTCGTATAAGCTCATATAAGCTCATGAGCCAAATTTTGATTAACAGAAAAAAACCCTCTATGCACATTAGCAGACAATAGATACAATCACACAGCAGAGGGAGGGAGAGCAGTGTGTGTATATTTGCATGTCATTGTGTAGTGTGAGTGTAACAGTTGTTAGTGAGCAGCAGAGGGCGCCTCCTGGCAGTGGATAGATGTTATAAACATGTGACTTATAAACAAGTCCAGAGATCAGAGTCTATCTCTCTTTTCCTCTTCCTTGCAGAAGGCACATGGGCATTGTCCTTGAGAGACCAATCCGCTGACGACAACAACTGATTGTTGATGTATGGGTAGACATAAGCCACTTCTCCGGCGTTATCTTCATCGAGGAGGAATGTAAACAAGGGCACCAAAACACAAGGTCAAATCTGCACAGTGCACTCAGAGAATAAAAAAACATTTCTCTCTCTTCGATTCTGTGCTTCAATTTCATACAGGCTTGAATCATACTTTAGATCATTCTCTGGAGAGCACTCAGCGATCCACAGATGTTATCCACCTACCGAAACATAGGTAAAACATGTCCAGAGAGTTCGTTCTCTCTTCAATGCATGCCAGATAGTAAATTCCATGTTAATCCTGCCGCTGACAGTCAGTGCTCCCCCCAGCTGGAAAATTGTTGAATTTGTTAAGGGAGCTACGCCGACACATGAATTCCAATGCCATGAGTCTCCCTTGGGTTCCCCCTGACCCGATCTTTTAAAGTGGTGACAATCGCATATAAGCCGCTTTCCAGATCCATAATTTCCATTTGGATTAAGATTCAGCCAGGAGAAGAGTGACATTGCAAGCTGGGATCAGAAGGGAGAGGATTAGGAGGGAGAGGGAAGAAAAAGCGTCTGCTCTCTCTCAGAAGCGGAAGTGAAAATTACCAACTGATTGCTGCTGAGAGGACCTGCCATGAGACAGAAAAGTAAACCAATGACCATGAACAGAAAATAACCAAAACCAGACTTACAGATAAATAATACTGAAAAGAAAGTGAAGATCTGAGCTCAGAGAAAACTTGAGTTTACAAACATGACAGTTTCACCCATTCCTCATTGTAGCACCTCTCAGGCTACGTCAAGTTGGATGGGAGGCGTCACTGCACAGCCATTTTCAGATCTCTCCAGAGATGTTCATTTGGATTCAATTCTGGGCTCTGGACAATGTCAAGGACATTCACAGAGTTGTCCTGAAGCCATTCCTTTGAAATCTTGGCTGTGTGCTTAGGGTTGTTGTCCAGCTGAAAGATGAACCATTGCCCCAGTCTGAGGTCAAGAGCGCTCTGGAGCAGGTTTTCATCCAGGATGTCTCTGTACATTGCTGCATTCATCTTTCCCTTTATTCTGACTAGTCTCTCTCAGTTCCTGTGGCTGAAAAACATCCCCACAGCATGATGCTGCTACCAACACTGGCATGGTTATGAGCGGTGCCTGGTTTCCTCCAAACATGACGCCTGGCATTCAAGCCAGAGTTCAAACTTTGGCTCATCAGACCAGAGAATTTTGTTTCTCATGGTCTGAGAGACTTCAGGTGCCTTGTGGCAAACTCCAGGTGGACTGCCATGTACCTTTGACTAAGGAGTGGCTTCCATCTGGCCACCATCATACAGGCCTGATTGGTGGATTGCTGCAAAGATGGTTGTCCTTCTGGAAGGTTCTCGTCTCTTCACAGAGGAACCCTGGAGGTCTGACAGTGACCATTGGGTTCTTGGTCACCTCCCTGACTAAGGCCGTTCTAAGCTGATGGCTGAGTTTAGATGGCCAGCCAGCTCTAGGAAGAGTCCTAGTGGTTCTGAACGTCTTCCATTTACGGATGATGGAGACCAATATGTTCACTGGGATCTTCAAAGCAGCAGAAATTTTTCTGTACCCATCCCCAAATTTGTGCCCTGAAACAATCCTGTCTCGGAGATCTACAGACAATTCCTTTGACTTCATGCTTGGTTTGTGCTCTGACATGCACTGTCAACTGTTGGACCTTATATAGACAGGTGTGTGCCTTTCCAAATCATGTCCAGTCAACGGAATTCACAACAGATGGACTCCAATTAAGCTGTAGAAACATCTCAAGGATGATCAGTGGGAACAGGATGCACCTGAGCTCAATTTTGAGCTTTATGGAAAAGGCCGTGAATACTTATGTACATGTGATTTCTTAGATTTTTATTTTTAATAAATTAGCAAAAATCTCAAAAAAACTTTTTTCACATTGTCATTATGGGTTTGTTGTGTGTAGAATTTTGAGGAAAATAAAATGAATTTAATCCCTTTTGGAATAAAGTTGCAACATTACAAAATGTGGAAAAAATGAAGAGCTGTGAATATTTTCCAGATGCACTGTACAGCCAAAATTGTTTATTCACATTTCACTCCTTCTCAGAAGTAGAAACTACAATCTCCTGATAAATGTTGTTGAGTGCACTAAAATATTTTTCAGTCACAACTGTTTGATAATCTGTGGACATGTATTTAGTTGATGCACTGACACATCAAGCAAATGTGTTATAAATTGCAATTACCAGTGTGTCAGCTAGATCAAAGTCTGTGGGTCTTCTAACAATAATCTCACTGTCGGAGTCAGAAATGTCTGACACTTGTCCAACTGCAAGACACAAAAAAAATTCAAGCTTAAACAATAAACAACATTAAGGCTGCGTGTCCACCAAATGCGCTTTTTGTCGCCCAGCGTTTGTGCGCTGCTCTCTGGAAAAAAAAAAAAAAAAGTCTGTGCCTTGTATCCCAGCAACAGCTTGTCACTCACAGCTCAGCACTTCCGCTTTTCATATGGTCAGACGTTATACTTATTTTATAATAGCAGTCTCTAAATAACAATGGACAGGAAACGTATTCTAGCATTGGTAACAGCTCTGGATGCAAAGTATGATGACAAGGAAAACAGAAGTCTGAGTACAGACTATACTGGCGTCCTATGTCCCGTCCTTCCTTATTCTGATTGGCTGCTTAGAAAGGTCTGACATTGACGAGCTCAGCTGCAGTCTGAAAAGTTGAAATCTTTTCAACTTTGAGCGCCGTGACAAAAAGCAGCCACCACTGACAGCATTTCAGCACCGAGGACGCTCAGCACTGCAAATGCTGGACTACATAGGGAATGAATAGAAAATAGTCACCCACAGCTGAAAAAATATGTTTGGTGGACACACAGCCTAAAGATTTGTAAAAATATGCTAATTTCAGTAGTGAAAGGAAAGCCATTTTGACATACTGTGGCAGAAGTAGACAATTTTAGGCTCAAGGTCCGACTTTACAGTAAAAATATCTACTAAAAAGTACTTGGAAAAATACTATCCACCACCACTCCAAAACTTCTCATACCGAGTTTGAAAATGAATCTATACTTGAGCATCACCAACATCTACCTCCACAGCTAGTAAAAATTACTTTACACTCAATAGTTTCTTGGACACTTTTTTACTTGGAGTAGCAATGCTTTCAAGAGGGGCAAGACAACTAGGAACAGGACTTGGTGCCTATGGCAAAACATGACAACTTACCTTCTTCAACGTCCTTCTTTGAGCAGATGAATACAGTGATTCACCGATATGGTTTACCTATCTCTGTCTTGTATACTGCTAGAATTAAAGGTCTGGATGTTCCAGGGATATTGACGACCTCAGATCCATCCGGATACAAAAGGATGAAGGGTCCTTCATCCAAGTCTTTGTTGAAATCTCTCATTTTTTTCACACCCTGATTGAATCTCTCATTTTTTTCACACCTAGATGTCACAGCTGTTGAGCAGTGACATCTGGGTCTGTTGTCAAGGAAATAGTTTTCCCACACAGTGGCTTTAAACCACCCTTCTGAGCCGCCATCAAGCCAAATTTATCTGCAAGAGACAGCACAGGGAACTGAAGGGAGTCTCTCCATCTGGTTTAAAGAGCAAATTTTTATTTCAAGCAAATTTAAAGTGATAGATTTTCCACTTTATGGTTTGCAAGCATTACACTTAGACGAAAACTTAATCTTTATTCACCTAAAATGTTACTCAGAGCAGAGTGACGTCAATATTTACTTCAAATCCTCATAAACAGCTTCTTTGGGAGGCAAAAAAAAGTTTGTTCTTAATTTTATTCAAATAGCTGGTGAAGGCAAAAATTCAGGGCCCAATCACACTATAAAGTTTGACCTGAGCATAAGCCAAAGTTTGTTTGTTTTTTTGTTGTTTTTTTTAATTAAAAATAGTGTTACTGCTCTGTGCCACAGCCCTCAGCTTTGGCCACCTAAAGCTGTGCTTCAGTTCTGGCTCAGTTTCTCAAGCAAAAGCACACACACTCATGAATGAATGAATGAATTTATTTCGGATAGTACAGTACAGGTTAAAAGAAACTGTATAATACAGTATAACAACAAGGTCAAATTAGACAAAGACTCCTTCTTCTATACAATTCCACGTGAGTTATCCGAAATGGGTGATGGCTAAAGCCGCAGCTTATATTGCCCACCCATATTCCATCCAAGAATTCAAAAGAGAAAAAAGAGAAAACAAGACAAGAGCGATTACAATTTAAAACAAAGCTAAGACAAAATGTCACAGAGAAAAAAAGAAAAAAAAAAACAAAAAACTAAGCTACAACACAATACAGGCTGGATATGTCAATCCTTATGTGAGTTTACATGTCGTCTTAAAAAAGAAAACTAAGCTAAGTTAAGCGGTTACTATTCAAAACAAATCTAAGACAAAATGTCACAGAGAAAAAAAGAAAAAAAAAACAAAAAACTAAGCTACAACACAATACAGGCTGGATATGTCAATCCTTATGTGAGTTTACATGTCGTCTTGTAAATATGTTTGGAGTATTTCTTCCTTTAGTTTTTGTTTAAATTGTCCAAGCGTTGTACATGATTTTAATTCAGGTCCAAAATCGTTCCATAATCTGACTCCTTGCACTGAAAGGAGTAAGCTCCTTTCATAAGGTCCATATCTGCAAGACATCGTGGTTCTTAAGCAAAGGTGTACTGAAAACAATGCGAGTGCAGGAAGGCCAAGGAAAAGGGTGGACGGAGAACTATGGCAAGTTGAAGATCAACTGGCCTCAGTGAGAGGTTGCCCTTACGTTCATTTGCACATCACACCACACTAAATATTCCTGAACACAATTAGCCACAAACTAGAAAAATGTAAGTAACAATGAAAAATAGGAAATTTGATGTTTCCTGAGTGAACTGACTACATTATTTCAAGCATTTATACATTTCATGTCCAGAATTAGTTGATACCGAAAACATATATCAGTTGCAATCAAATTCCTCTGCGGCTTAGATTAAGAGGGTTGAGTTAAGGGCAGTGCTGTGCTGCACAGTGGCAGCACAGCAAGAAGGTCATGGGATCGATTCCACCCTTGACCATCGTGGGTTCGATCCCACCCCCAGACCATCGGTGACCCTTCTGTGTGGAGTTTGCATGTTCTCCCCGTGTCTGCGTGGGTTTGCTCCAGGCACTCCGGTTTCCTCCCACATGCCAAAAACATGCAAGTTAGGTTAATTGGCATCAAAAACTGGGGATTCTGAATTGTCCTTAGGTATGGATGTGAGAGTGAATGGTTGTCTGTCTCTCTGTGTTGGCCCTGAGATGGACTGGCGATCTGTCCAGGGTGTACCCTGCCTCTCGCCCAAAGATGCTGGGATAGGCTCCAGCACCCCCCGCGACCCGAAAGGATTAAGCGATAGAAGATGGATGGATGGATGGATGGAGTTAAGGGGAAAAATGCTCACTAACTGTAAGCCTGTTTTGCTTACCTGGACCTTCTTTTTCTGCTTTTTCTTTGTCCCCAATTTTCCACAGGAAAACTTCTGTCTTTCCTCTGCTTTCTCCTTTCGGTATTCAAGAAAGGTGGCTAATGTTGGGATTGTCCGGATGGAGGAGTCTGTGATTCTACAGGGATACAAACAAAGAATATTTTTTTTTTTTAATAAAAGAAACCCAGCATGTGCCACAGGTGTATAAATACAACACCTAGTGCTGTAAATGAAATGGATTGCTAGACTACAGAGTTTTTCTCTCAATTTTTGAAATCCCAATGAGTGACAGGAACACCAACATTAATTGACATGACATGAAATATTGCAACAACTTTTGGCACATTTGCATGTCTGTGTATACAGTATTGGTTTACTGTTCACTGCTTCAAATTAAATGAATACAAGTCTTTTACATGCAGCTATGCTATACAAGTGCAGCTTTGATATGAAAAAGACAAAATGACAGAACATGAAACATTTCTTCTACTCAGCTGTCTATGCCTTTTCCATTTTTTTCCTTCATTATTCTCCAATGACTTCTTCTCCTCTAGTTTATCCTTGTCTTCCCTATATTTTTTTCTTCTGTTTATCTCCTCCCTATAGTTATAATTATTCTATTTCTTATCGTAAGTTAATAATTCAATGTGTTTAGTTTACCTTTGTAAACAGTAAAAAATACATCCAGGTATCACATACATTATTTTAATAATTCAGCCAGAGATGTGATTAGTAGTGAAACAGCTTTACATAAACAAGATACTGTTATGCCAGCATATTTAAGGTTTTACCCATTCTACCTGACACACACATTATTTCAAGGCAGAAAGTAAAATAAGATAAGATAAGATAAGATAAGATAAGATAAGATAAGATAAGCCTTTATTAGTCCCACAATGGGGAAATTCCAGGATTGCAACAGCACAGGGATAGCAACACTCAGAGCAATAATTAAGAAGATACGAAAAATAAAAATAAGAGCAGTGAATATACATACGTACACACAAATACATAAATATATATACAAAGTGCAAAGCATTGTAGCAAGATGGATTAAACAGCATAAACGTCTACTTAGTTATCCTACATAGTATGAATATGTACCCATACATTTTGTCACCCTCCATAGCGACTGATATTGTCCTAGTTGTATACTGGAGGGGACCATTTGTGTAAGTCTGTTGCGTCCTTTGCATTCAATACTATTAGGTCGTCACGTTTTTTGCTATCGCTGCGAGCAGCCCTGCTTAGGTTATACAGTCTGACAGCCGTAGGTAGGAAGGACCTGCGAATCCTCTCGGTTGTGCACTTAGGATGATGTAGTCTACTGCTAAATGAGCTCTTCAGTGCGTTCAGTATGTCCTGCATAGGGTGGGACTCGGACTCCAGCAGAGATGACAGTTTAGCCACCATCCTTCTCTCACCCATCTACTCCACTGGGTCAAGGCGTTGCCCCAGGACAGATCTAGTTTTCTTGATCAGTTCATTCAGTCTCTTCCTATCGGCTGCTGTAATGCCGTTGCCCCAGCAGACCACTCCAAAAGTGATGGCTGATGCCACCACTGTGTCATAGAATGTCTTCAGCAGCGCCCCTTGTACACCAAAAGACCTGAGCCTCCTCAGTAGGAACAGCCTGCGCTGTCTCTTCTTGTAGAGTGCGTCGGTATTGTGTGACCATCCATCCATCAATCCATCCATCTTCTACCGCTTAATCCTTTCGGGTCACGGGGGGGCTGGACCCTATCCCAGCATCTTTGGGCGAGAGGCAGGGTACACCCTGGACAGATCGCCAGTCCATCGCAGGGCCAACACAGAGAGACAGACAACCATTCACTCTCACATCCATACCTAAGGACAATTTAGAATCCCCCAGTTTTGATGCCAATTAACCTAACTTGCATGTTTTTGACATGTGGGAGGAAACCGGAGTGCCCGGAGTAAACCCACGCAGACACGGGGAGAACATGCAAACTCCACACAGAAGGGTCACCGATGGTCTGGGGGTGGGATCGAACCCACCATGGTCAAGGGTGGAATCGATCCCATGACCTTCTTGCTGTGCTGCCACTGTGCTAACCACTGCGCCACCGTGCTGCTGTTTTTTATTGTGTGACCAGTCTAGTTTATTGTTCAGATGAACACCCAGGTAGTTGTAGAATGTCACCATTTCAATGTCCATTCCCTATATGTTTACTGGTGCTGTGAGGGGTTGTCCTTGCCTGCGGCAGTCCACCACCAGCTCCTTAGTTTTCCTCGCGTTGATCTGGAGACAGTTCCGATGGCACCAGTCCATGAAGTCCTGGATAAGTCCTCTGTACTCAGCTTCATCTCCGTTGGAGATGAGGCCGACGATCGCAGAGTCGTCAGAGAACTTCTGTAGATGGCAGTGTGTTGTGTTGTGTGAGAAGTCCGCAGTATAAAGGGTGAACAGGAAGGGAGCCAAAACCGTTCCCTGGGGGGCCCCCATGCTACCGATGATCGTGTCGGACACACAATCTCGGGTTCTCACAAACTGTGGCTGGTTAGTGAGATAGTCCAGGATCCATGATGACAGGTGCTGGTCCACCCCTGCGCACAGCAGCTTGTCCTTCAGGATCATCGGTTGGATGGTATTGAAAGCACTGGAGAAGTCAAAGAACATGATCCTCACCGCATTCCCGGGCTTCTCCAGGTGGGACAGAGAACAGTGAAGGAGGAAGATCACTGCATCCTCTACCCCAATGCCATGCTGGTAAGCGAACTGGAGTGGATCCATCGCTGGTCCCACCAGGGGGCGGAGGTAAGCAAGGAGCAGTCTCTCCAGGGTCCTCATCATGTGAGACGTCAGGGCCACTGGTCTGTAGCTGTTCAGATCTTTGGGGTGGAAAGTGTCATAGCCCTCATTTATATGACAGACCAACTAATAGCTACAGTAGCTACAATAAGTTTGTGACAAATCAAAAGTTAATTTCTATTCCAAGCACGTTTGTAATCCTTGTCTGTCCTTGAAGACAAATAACAGGAAAGGTAAATATCTCTTTAAGGTTATTAAACTTATGATTTAAAGATGCCTTGGTTCCACAGGAGATCGCTGATAATCCGAAATCCTTTACAGTAGTATTAATATGCAAGATAGTGAGCTACTGTAACTTTTACATAATGAAGTTTGCATGTGAGCTAGACTACTAGATGCCACATTACTGTTGCAGATACATTATCTCACCCATTCACCAGTGTTGTGCTGAGAAAAGCATGTCTGCGTGGAAAAAGCATCCGTCCCCCTGTAGCAGCATGAAATAATAAGCAGCGAACTGAGAGTTTTTAAGGGAGTTTATTAATCATACCGCCATCACAGAACTCACTCCAGCGCCGTGCAGGCGCGCCGGAGCAAGCTCTCAGGCTCTCGTCAGGAGACACGGAATGCATGTGTCAGAAGTGGTGGTCAGAGAGAGAGAGAACATGTGAATTTCAGTCAGCTTATATACCCAGTTACAGACAATACATGAAAGGCACATTTGCATCACAGAACAGAGCAGGAAGTCACGAACACCTGCATTTGAGTCACACATATCAAAAGCAGATTACTAGCAGGAAGGAGCTAGACAAAGAGAGGCTGCCTATTGATATCAGTCATTGTTCTGCTAATTGCTCCAGCTGTGCGCTCTGCTTGTCTGTAGGCTGTGGAGGTGACCCACACACTCCCCCCCCAGAGGGCTCAGCAGGAAGCTGAGGCCTCGATAGTCCGGCTTTGGTAGCGAGCAGGGAAAGCTCTGTGCAGGCAGAGGTGGAGGGAGGGGGGGTGGGGGTAGCAAGTGCCGGCCCGGGACGGCGAATTTGTCTGGGCCCCGCAAAAATTGCCTGTGGATCCGCGATGTTGAGGGGCTGTCCCGTTGAACGTGCGGAGGTCCACAGCAGCTGTAAGAAGAAAAATTAGTCTCTGACTCCTCTCGCGGCCATGAAGAAAAAAAAAGGAGCTGCAGCAGTGAGGGACTTGGCGTGTTGACTTTAGGTGCGCGCGCAGTCCTAAAGTCCTCGGGGACAGCTGACGGCTGAATTCCCTTGTGCGCCGTGGCTGAGACCATTACAAAATCCTGTGAGCGAGCTGCGTGTGTGCTTCAGGTATGTGAGCAGCCCTGAAGGTTTTGTGTGCAGCGGCGAAGGACGCTGGCGGTCTGTGGAGCTGGTATTGTCCCGTGCGTGGTGCGCAGTCCTCATAACCCCCCGGTGTGCGTGCGGGGTTCGGTGCATGGCAGGTCCGCTGTAGAGGCGAGTCAGGGTCAGGGAGCTTGCTGGAGATCAGCGTCATTGGCGCCGATGGTCCTCCCTGTTGAAGCTGTTACGTCGTTCGCTGTGTCAGGTCATGGTGCGTTGGAGCAGTGAGAGGAAGTAGACAATCTCTGTCCCTCGGGCTCGTGCAGATGCATTGGAGCGGTGAGAGGGAGTAGACGATCTCTGTCCCTCGAGCTCGTGTAGATACGTAGGAGCGGTGAGAGGGAGTAGACGATCTTTGTCCCTCGAGCTCGTGTCGATGCGGAGGAGCGGTGAGAGGGAGTAGACGTTCTGTGTCCCTTGGCCGGTTCAGCGTGGATGTCCTGATCTCAGGCGAGGGTCGCACCATGAAGCTTTCTGCGGCTTTCCCGGTCGTGGGTGATCTCCGGAGAGTTCGCCTGGTGTTGGTTCTGCATCGAGGTCTCCCTGTAGCCGAAGGGGGGGCAGTCCATTTGCGTCAGGCTGCTGCGTTCGCTTGTCGTCGGAGAGTCACCGCCGGGGGCTGCCAGCGTGTTCTTTTCTTGGGGTCACCAGTGTGGCTGTCCAGACCAGAAGGTTGCATTGCACAAAGCGTGTGCTTTCTCAGGGTCACCAATGTGGCGGCATGAAATAATAAGCAGCGAACTGAGAGTTTTTAAGGGAGTTTATTAATCATACCACCATCACAGAACTCACTCCAGCGCCGTGCAGGCGCGCCGGAGCAAGCTCTCAGGCTCTCATCAGGAGACACGGAATGCGTGTGTCAGAAGCGGTGGTCAGAGAGAGAGAACATGTGAATTTCAGTCAGCTTATATACCCAGTTACAGACAATACATGAAAGGCACATTTGCATCACAGAACAGAGCAGGAAGTCACGAACCCCTGCATTTGAGTCACACATATCAAAAGCAGATTACTAGCAGGAAGGAGCTAGACAAAGAGAGGCTGCCTATTGATATCAGTCATTGTTCTGCTAATTGCTCCAGCTATGCGCTCTGCTTGTCCGTAGGCTGTGGGGGTGACCCATACCCCTTTATTTACTTCTAAAACCATATAAAGGATTACAACACTGGCAGTGTTATTTTTCTTGTTTGTGGTTTTGCAGCATCGTTCCTCAGATGTGCTCTTGGGCGAAGGGGGATGCTTTCCACAGCAGACCTGCTTTTCTCTGCACAACACCGACTCTTTGCTACCACTGCAACCCCCAGCCCACTTTTTCTATAAGTCTAACTTCAGTCAAACACAAAGCAATGTTGTCTAATGTCCTACTAATCTCTTTACACTCTAGAACATTCTATAGGCAACTTTCTGCTGTAAACTAGGACTATATAATTTTCAACATTACTTGAGCACTGGAAACACACTGCCACACACACTAACTAGCTCAGGTAAAGTACGAGCCTCCATTAGCAACATAATTACTGGATCCTTTGTCTTCCACTGAGCCAAATGAAAGCACATGGCGCATTTACTTCCTGTTTAAAAGATGGACAGGTTGTCCATTCAGTCAGCAATGAGCTTTGTCAACATCAGGTATCCGCCTGGTTGAGTTAATGTAATTGTGATTTCTCTTTGGTTGTGGCGTTTTAGTCATTTGTTGTCGTGATTAGTAATTTATTGTGATTTTTGTTTTGTTGTTGTGATTTGCACTTCAGGGCCGCTGTAATACGTGCTTGTCAGCTCGACTCTCGCACCCACTGTTCATTATAGTTTATGTATTTAAACTCTGCCTCTCCTCTCTGTCCTTGTAGGACTCTCAATTGTGTTCAGACTGAACTACATTTTCTCGGTCAGTCTCCCCCTCCTTTCTCTCCAGGGCGCTCTCTGCTCTGAAGCCAAATCTTTGTAAGTACTCTTGTTGCATTGTGTTGTGCATGGTTATTTTTGGACTGTTTACGTTGTTTTGTCTGTTATTAAACGTCTCCCTGCAGTCAAGCTTTTGGGTTTGTTTTTGCCACGGAGGGGCATTCTTGACAGTAGAGTGCCACCAGAGTTAAGAACGCAGCTTCTGCAGTGGGGCATTGTTTTTCATCTTGTGTATTTTTGACTCACCTGTTCGTTGGAGCCCACGATGCCCCAGGCTCGCCGACCTCACCGTTGCAAAGAAGGAGCAGCGGTGGGGGCTCCCAGCGTGGAGAAGAAATGGGCGGCGGTGTTCATCCAGGACTTTGTGGCTGAGTCACTGGAGGCTCAGGGACCCAAGAGCACTTGGGAGTGTCTGGATGGAGCAGTAGGGATCCTGGAAGTGCATCCTGGCTTGTAGAGTTACCCTCAGTACACAGAGTTACTTTCTGCGGTCGGTGCGCTCCAGCGATCTTTCCCAGGCCTGTCGAGGGGGGCGTTCCTAGTGGGGCCAAAGCAAGGCTGCTTTCCACAGCAGAAGACTATCTCCTCTCACAGTTCACTGGCTCCATCTCCAACCCCAGCGTGTGAGTCGACAACACCACCGTCCCTTGGGTGCCTCTTCCTGCTGCCAAGAGGTGCTCCATTCTTCCACCGGCGACGCCCGTTTCAGTGTCTACAAGGCGGCTCCTCGACTATCCATAGAGGGGCTCGGGATCACTATAGCTATGCAGAGGGGTGACACATCACCAGCTGCAGCAGGCAACATCATTTGCCAGGAGAACAGGCAAGTTTCCTTTAATTCTATTTCAAATTTTGATGATTTGCCTTGCCTGATCCCTGGTTGAGAGACTCTGGGAATGCAGCCCCCTGAGCTCTCTCCAACTGCTGCAGCCATCTTCCCACTTATTGGTAGCTTTATTCTTCATATAATCAATTCTTCATTAACTTTAGGCCATGTACCGCAGGCTTTTAAAACGGCTGTAATTAAACCCTTACTCAAAAAGCCAACGCTAGATCCAGGAGCTTTAGCTAACTATAGACCAATCTCTAATCTCCCTTTCATTTCAAAAATCTTAGAAAGAGTTGTTGCTACGCAATTATTTGACCACCTGCAGGGAAATGGTTTATTTGAGGAGTTTCAATCTGGGTTTAGAATCCATCATAGCACTGAAACAGCCTTAGCGAAGGTCACTAACGACCTCCTCATTGCATCTGATAATGGACTAGTTTCTGTACTTGTCCTTTTAGATCTTAGTGCATCTTTTGATACTATTGATCATAATATTCTACTTGATAGATTAGAACACTATGTTGGACTTAATGGAACTTCGTTGCAGTGGTTTAGATCTTATTTATCTGATAGGTTCCAGTTTGTTCATGTAAATGATGAGTTTTCTCTCAGCTCAAAGCTTAGTCATGGAGTTCCACAGGGATCTGTGCTTGGCCCTACTCTTTTTAGTTTATATATGCTTCCGTTAGGCAACATTATTAGAAAGCACTGTATACATTTTCACTGTTATGCAGATGACACACAATTATACCTGTCAATGAAGCCAGATGATACTAATCAATTAGCCAAGTTAGAAGCCTGTCTTAAGGAAATCAAAGTTTGGATGACTTGTAATTTCCTGCTATTAAATTCAGATAAGACTGAAGTCATTCTTGTTGGTCCAAAAAACCTTAGAAATTCCTTTCCAAATCAAACTTTCAGTTTGGATGCAGTTACTCTTTCTCTTAATAGCTCTGTGAGGAACCTTGGAGTTATTTTTGATCAGGATTTGTCCTTCAATTCACATATTAAATTTGTTTCTAAGACTGCCTTCTATCATTTGCGTAATATTGCCAAGATTAGGAGCATCTTGTCTCAGAGTGATGCTGAGAAGCTGATCCACGCTTTTGTTAGCTCGAGATTAGATTATTGTAATTCTTTATTATCAGGCTGTCCTAAAACATCTTTAAAAAGTCTTCAGCTGATCCAAAATGCTGCAGCAAGAGTTTTAACAGGTACTAGAAAGAGAGATCATATCTCTCCGGTTCTGGCCTCCCTTCATTGGCTTCCCATAGAGTTTAGAATTAAGTTTAAAATCCTTCTTCTTACTTACAAAGCTCTAAACAATCAGGCTCCTTTTTATTTAAAAGATCTGATACTACCGTATCATCCTAACAGAGCACTACGCTCCCAAAATGCAGGTTTACTTGTAATACCTAGAATCTCCAAAAGTACAATGGGAGGCAGAGCCTTCAGTTATCAAGCTCCTCTCCTGTGGAATCAGCTGCCAATCTGGATTCGGGAGTCAGACTCGATCTCTGTTTTTAAGAATAGGGCTAAAACCTACCTTTTTGATATAGCCTACAATTAGGGAGGGATCATGTGTTTTCTGAACCCTCCCTTAGTTATGCTGCTAATAGGTTTAGTCAGCCGGGGGACCTCCAGTAATGCACTGGGCCTCACTCCTTTCCTCACTCTCTATGAAATATTTTTTTTTTGCTGGTCATTAACATTTGTTTGTTCTCTCCCATAGATTGAGTCCCCATCATGCTGTTTGCTCTCTACATGTCTGTTCTTTTCTTCTTCTCTATCCCCTCACCCCCCAGCCAGTCGCAGCAGATGACTGCCCCTCCCTGAGCCTGGTTCTGCTGGAGGTTTCTTCCTGTTAAAAGGGAGTTTTTCCTCTCCACCGTCGCCAAGTGCTTGCTCACAGGGGATCGCCTGATTGCTGGGGTCTTTCTGCAACTGTGGGGGTCCTCCCTACAGTTGATAGTGCTATGAGATGACTGTTGTTGTGAAATGGCGCTATATAAATAAAGTTGAATTGAATTGAATTGAATTGAATCTTTAACTCATCAGTACTCTCCGTGCCTCCTCCTTTTCCCTCTGAGTGTCCACTGGCTTCAGAACAAGACCGCCGGACAATGGAGGAGGCCGTGGCCCTGGAAGTTCCTATTCCAGAGCCAGCATGGAGCCAACCCCCAGCCGACAAGCCATCTGCGTGGTCCCCTTTGGAGTTTGAAGACTACAATCACCATCATGCCTGCTGAGGAGGCCACCGCAGCAGAATGGGGCCTCCAAGATGGCCTCCATCTTGGACCTCCGAGAGGCCTGGCCCGAGACATTACCATCATCTGGATCGACGGAGTCCTGGACAGTGGTGGAGCTTGAGCTCAGGCAAGTGCTCTCTTTTTTCTTCCTTCTCTCTGTTCTAGAGCAATCTTGCCTGGCTCTTGGTGATGAGAGCCAGGTACAGCTGCCCGTTGCATCTGAGCTCACCTCACCGGACTCCGCCGCTGCCGGCGACCCTAACCATGTTCCTCTATTTGTTGTTTCTGAGTCTTCTCCCAGGGTCGCTGGGGAAGATCCGCTCCAGGCTGATGCCTTCGTGGATCCAGGTTCACCACCAGAGGACGTTGTGGGTCTGGCTTTGATTGTTGAGGTCGCCGCAGGTGTTCCAACCCAGGTTGGGTCCTCCGTGGGTGCAGCTCCACCTCTGCCCGATGCAGTTGTCTTGTTTTCTCCTCGGCCTGAGTCTCCATGGGTGCTGCATCCTGGCTAGGGACCCTTGTGGGTGCTGCACTCCAATTTGAGTCCGCCATGGGTGCTATGCCCTAGCCCGGGGCCCACCGAGCGTGCAGCGTTGGCCCCATCTGGGCCCACCGAGGGTGCAGCATTGGCCCCATCCTGGCCCACTGAGGGTGCAACGTTGGCCCAGCCCGGAGTCACTGACGGTGCTGCAGTGCTGCAGCCCGGAGCCACCGAGGGTGCTTTAGTGCTCCAACCCGGAGCCACTGCGGGTGCAGCTGTGCTCCAGCTCAGAGCCACCGCAGGTGCAGCTGTGCTCCAGCCTGGCGCCACTGCTGGTGCAGCTATGCTCCATCCCGGAGCCATCGCGGGTGCAACCAGGTCCCAAGCTAGGATCATCGAGGGTGCTGACGGCCAGCCTGAGGACACTGAGGCCTTTTTCCCTCTGCCAGACACCATCAGGGTTCCTCTTCCTCCTCTGCTGGACACCGTCGTGGTCCCCCTCCTCTGGTCTGGCTTCCTGCCGTTGAGCCTCCCGGCGGGAGAGCCACCTCCTGGTTCACCCCTCCGATCCTGGTGGCACAACAATGCTGGTCGGCCGCCCAAAAGAATGAGTGTCTGGGTGGGGTGGCCCATTTTCTCCGGCAGGCCACCTGACTCTTTTCATCGGGCCATCTGCTTTGCCTGGGACTTCGGCCAGTTACCCAAAGTTTGGAGCTCTGGGACAGTGGGGGCTCGGGGGTCTGCCGGGGTGCAGATGTCAGTTTTTGAGCTGGTTTGTTTTTTCCCTCCTAGCCGTTTTTCCCCCACCTCCCTCCTGGGCTGTTTTTTTTTTTTTTTTTTTTTTTTTTTTTGCTGTACTCCTTTTTTTTTTTTTTTTGGTGTGTGTGGCGGGGGGGGGGGGGTGGTCTTTTTTGGCGTTACCTTGGGGTGTCTGGATTCCACCCCTTGGGAGGGGGGCTCTGTCATATGTCTGAGCATCTGTCCTCAGCACTAAGACTTCCTTTGTAGTTTTGAGTGTTTTTCTGTTCATTATTATTATTATTTTCCTGTTAGTTCTGTTAACTTGTTTGGGTGTTATGAGCCCCTTTCCTCTATCCCAGCCACAGCACTCGCAGTCTGTTCTAGTCCATCAGCCGCGAATTGATTATGGGTTTTTTTTAACTCCTGCTATTTTTCCCCTCTAACTGCTCTCAGTCTACTCACCCACCAGCTGAGAGCAGTTAGGTATTAGTGCTTGCCAGCTCGACTCTCGCACCCACTGTTGATTACATTTTATGTATTTAAACTCTGCCTCTCCTCTCTGTCCTTGGTGCTCTCTCAGTTGTGTTCAGACTAAACTACATTTTCTCGGTCAGTCTCACCATCCCTTCTCTCCAGGGCGCTCTCTGCTCTGAAGCCAAATCTTTGTCAGTACTTTTGTTGCATTGTGTTGTGCAAGGCTATTTTTGGACTGTTTACATTCTTTTTTTCTGTTATTAAATGTCTCACTGCTGTCAAGCCCTTGGGTTTGTTTTTGCCCCGGGGGGAGGGGGTTCTTGACATGGTTCTACTCTGAGCCTCTCCCAGATGACCGAGCTCCTCACCCTATCTCTAAGGGTGAGTTCAGCAGTCCTACAAAGAAAGCTCATTTCAGACGCTTGTATCTGCTTTGGTCACTACCCAAAGCTCATGACCATAATGGGTGAGGTTTGGAACGTAGATTGACCGGGAAATCGACAACTTTGCCTTAGAGCTTACCTCCATCTTCACCACAAGAGACCGGTACAATGGCCACATCACTGCAGATACTGCTCCAATCCGTCTGTCAATCTCTTGCTCTATTCTCCCATCACTCGTGAACAAGACCCCAAGACACTTAAACTCCTACACTTGGAATAGGAGCTTGTCCCCAACCCAGAGAGGACAATCCACCTTTTTCCAGCTGAGGACCATGGACTCGGACTTGGAGGTGCTGATTCCCATCCCAGCCGCTTCACACTCAGCGGCAAACCGTCCCAGTAAGACCTGTAGGTCATTGCTGGATGAAGCCAACAGGACATCATCTGCAAACAACAGAGATGAGATCCTGTGGTCACCAAGCATGGCATCCTCTGTACCCTGGCTGCACCTAGAAAAAAAAGGGAAAAAATAGGAATCCTGTCCATAAAAATTATGAACACGATCAGTGACAAAGGGCAGCCCTGGCGGAGCACAACTCCCACTGGGAATGAGTCCGACTGAGTGGTGGCAATGTTGTGTATTATTATCTTATGTTATCTTATCATATGCATAATGTTTAAACATTCCACCTATGCTGGAGTAGAACTTGAAACAGGTACAGTTAGTTTAAATTAAAATTAATTTCTTGTTATTCATAGCTAAGGTTGGCATGCTATGGTTTCTTGTGACTTTTTTTGGTATTCCCCCATTGCGATGGAACTACGGATGGCGTTTATGCATTGTCATTATTTTATGTTACTTTAAATACTGTACATAGGGCTGTTATGTGTTAATGTCAGTACATTTAAAAAAAAAAAACAAAGGGAGTGAAAACACAAAAACAATTGCTGCATGAGAAGATCGCAGCACGAGCCTGATAGCTGCACCTGAAAGAGAACAGAGAACTCTGTGTGTGTGTGCGTGAGTGTGTGTGTGTGCGTGAGTGTGTGTGTGTGTGTGTGTGTGTGTGTGCACGCGCGCGTATGTGCGTGCATGTGTGTGTGGTTTGCCAGGAACCATACAAGGGTGGATCGACAGGTGGATTTAAACGCTTGTGTACGTGTGATTCCTGGAACATATTACCAATGTGATGGAAAGTGTTTCTCCAAACCTTTGAGATGATCAGCTGTACAGTATTCCAACAGTGAATGCTTTGCACATAAATCTGCTGAAATTTATTTTTTTTAAGAAGAAGAAGCCATATACCACTCCCCTCCTGGACCCGCTGCAGTTTGCCTACCATGCCAACAGGTCTGTGGACGACGCAGTCAACCTGGCCCTCCACTCCATCCTGCAGCACCTGGACTCCCCGGGAACCTACGCCAGGATCCTGTTTGTGGACTTCAGCTCTGCATTCAACACCATCCGCCCCACTCTGCTCCAGGACAAGCTGTCCCTGCTCGGCGTGCCTGACTCCCTCTGCAGGTGGATCACCGACTTCCTGACGGACCAGAGGCAGCATGTGCGGCTGGGGAAGTCTGTCTCGGACTCTGTTACCATCAGCATCGGATCACCCCAGGGCTGTGTACTTTCCCCCCTACTCTTCTCCCTTTATACCAACTCCTGCACCTCCTCCCACCAGTCTGTTAAGCTGATCAAGTTTGCGGACGACATCACCCTCATCGGGCTCATCTCCAATGGCGACGAGTCCGTCTACAGGAAAGAGGTGGCCCAGCTGGTGTCCTGGTGCAGCCACAACAACCTGCAGCTGAACGCTCTGAAGACAGCGGAGATGATTGTGGACTTCAGGAAAGTCACAACCCCCCTGCCCCCCCTCACCATCACAGGCTCTCCCATCACCATTGCAGATTCCTTCCGCTTCTTGGGCACCACCATCACCCGGGACCTCAAATGGGAGCCAACCATCAGCTCCCTCATCAAAAAGGCCCAGCAGAGGATGTTCTTTCTGCGGCAGCTGAGGAAGCTCAAGCTACCCACCAAGATGTTAGTGCAGTTCTACACGGCCATCATCGAGTCCATCCTCACCTCCTCCATAACCGTGTGGTACACAGGAGCCACTGCCAGGGACAGACTAACTAACTAACTAACTAACTAACCTGCACTTATATAGCGCTTTTCTAGTCACAAAGACCACTCAAAGCGCTTTCATTAATACTAACCCTCTATTCTAAGGGCCTATAGGAAACAAATATCTAGGGACAATTTAGAACAGCCAATTAACCTAACATGCATGTTTTTGGCATGTGGGAGGAAACCGGAGAAATCCCGGAGTAAACCCATGCAACACGGGGAGAACATGCAAACTCCACACAGATCACTGTTGGTCGGGGGCTGGGATCGAACCCACGATCCCACGATCCCCACAATCCCCCGGCCAAGGGTAAACTGTGCTGCCGCAGTGCTAACCACTGCGCCACCGTGCAGCCCAGACTAAGGCTGCAGTGCGTCGTGTGCGCTGCTGAGAAGGTGATCGGCTGCAAGCTCCCATCTCTCCAGGACCTGTACATCTCCAGGACCCGGAGGCGTGCAGGCCGGATCATAGCCGATCCTTCACACCCTGGTCACGTACTGTTTGCCCCCCTCCCCTCAGGTAGAAGACTTCGGTCCATTCAGACTAAAACCTTGCGGCACATGAACAGCTTTTTTCCCTCTGCCATCAGACTGCTGAACATTAAGTGACTTATTGACTCTTGTGGACTATATACAGCAGCTCATGTCATTCATCACTGTTTTTCTGTTGCATTATCGACTGCACTGTGGTACCCCATATTATCTGCTAGTTGCTAATTTATTTAAATCTGCCTTGACTAGTATTACTCATTATTATTATTATTATTATTACTTATTATTCTACACTTATTGCATGTTTTTAGTCTTTTAGTTTTTTAGTTTATCTCTTTATCTCATCATGTTTTTAATGTTGCAGCATGGCACCGAGACAAATTCCTAGTTTGTGTACTACATGAACAATGGCAATAAATCTGATTCTGATTCTGATTCTGATTGCATCCGCTGTCATCATCATTTAATAATAATGGATTGCATGTATATAGCACATTTCAAGATACGCAAAGGGCTTTACAATGAGTCCATCATTCACTCCACAGACAGACAATGTTTGTGGTAAGCTACTGCTGTAGCCACAGCTGCCCTGGGGCAGACTGGTGGAAATGTGGCTGCCAATCTGCGCCAACAGCCTCTCCGACCACTACTAAACATTTATACACATTCATACCCAGTGTCATGGACACTTGAGGCAAGGTGGGTGAAGTGTCTTGCCCAGGAACACAACGGCAGGATGGCAGGGGAGTGTGGGATTCAAATCGCCAACCCTCCACTTATTGGATTACCCACTCTACGTCCTGAGTCATTGCCACCCACATTTACTGCATTTGGCTTGTTTACTGCACAGTCGCCATAAAAGACGTTACTTGTAGATAATTAATGGTAACTTTAGGGGGCAGAGATAAAAATGTGAAAAATTCAAGTCAGATTTAACAAAACACGAGTAACATTCCAACAACGGGTGCTAAAGTCATGACTGCATCATACAGAGGAAAAATTGCAGATTGGCAGATTTGCCTGCTAAAGTCAGCTGATTTCTGATCGACTTTGATGTCAGTTGGGACAGAGAAAGGAGTCTGCTAGCCAAGCTAGCATCTAGTTTCTGTCTATTTTCTATATATTCTATCCATTCCAACTAGACACCGACTTAGTGGGTGGATCATCTACCAATTCTTGGCACTATATTTATGCCTCGGTGCAACAGATCCATACAGTAATTACTCAGTGTGTGGTTGTGTGTGTCTGTCTGTCTGTTACCAGCTTTTCAGCTCACCTGGTCAGAATCAAGTGGAACTAAAGGGTTGTGTCATTACGAGGGGGAAGGGGGTGCTTAAAAGTTCATAGGCTGACCATGATGCAGTGGTCAAATTTGACCAAATGTAGTTTATTTTTCAACATTTCAACATCTGTGTTGCAGCACTTGGATCCCTGTAGTATGAAGCTCCCATCTTCATCCTTAAAGACATAACTCCTTCTTAGTCAGGATATGAACTTTTCAGTCTCCCTTCATATATCGCCATATTTTCTCGACTTTTAATTTGCCAGAATTTCGAGATAATCCTTTGTTATCAAAATAAACACAAATTTAACTCACCATTATACCCTCAATGGAGCCGCAAAAAAATGTATTGTAATAACTAGGCCGAGCCAGTAGAGGTCGCACCGAGGAAGCTGCACCATGGTGCTTTCATTTATTCACAGAGATTGTTTATTTGTTATACTCTGGACCACACACCTCCAGTTAGCTATAATTACCAGAGGTTGTTTCTTTATTCATATACTTTCAAACACTCACACTCCACACCCACGTCTCTGACAATCTATAGTTGGGCTTTTAAATTCTAACATTTAGCCAGAATTTGTTAGTAGGTTACTTAATCAGACAACCAGAGCTAAAAGCTAATGTTAGCCTCAAACATGGCATCACTATCAAAAAGAAGAGTTCAGAGAAATGACAAAAGCAGGAGGGTGTCACGCCGCGCCGCTCATCAACGGCGCCACCTGCTCACACACCTGTCAGTCATCAGCGGCGAGGGATATAAGCCGCCTCGCCCTGAGCTTCGGTCTGAAGCCGTAGACTTCATTTCCCTTCCATGGGCTTCTACCCCATTCTCTTCAGCATCCTCGTCACCGGTAAGAAAATCACTTACCTCATCTCTCCAGTCTGCTCCCCTGTGCACAGGTGGATTCCTCGGCGGCGGACAATCCCGTCCCTCGTCTCTCCTCGCTGCTGCACCGAGCCCTGCAGGTGGCTGTCTCCCAGGCTTCCATCCTTGAAGCGCCAGTCATCTGTCCTAACAAGTAAGCTTCTCTCCCTCGCCTATTCTCCTCCTGTGTTGGTGTGTGCTCATCACCCTGTATCTGATTTCTCCCATAGGGTTGCCGGCTGAACGGTCTCCTGCCTCTGGGTCCGAAGCAGACGCCACCACCAACACATTAACATTCCGCAGACACGCACCCAAACATCCCTGTTGTTAATAAACAGTTTGAACTACTCTGAGCCTGTGTGTGTGCGTCTCCTGAGCCGAACGTTATGTCAGAGGGTGGGCAGAACTGGAGTTCATCATGGCATTTAAAATAAAATGGCATAAAACAGACTGTTTTCAAGAGAGCTCCTTCCCTGTATGTAACTGCTGTAATTAAATCCTGAGGTGTTCTGACCAAAGCATGTCACAGACCTTACCACCTCTGGTAGAAAAGGGCATAAAAGGGGCTCTTTAATATCTAACTTTAAACTGCACATTAGTTCCTGTAGCAGTTAGATTACTTGTTCAAACAACATTTTACCAAAGGCAGAGGTCACATTAGCAACAAGGACAGAAAGTAATTTAAAAAAATATACTTCCTGGTACCAGGTCATGTGTCAGCCTGCATATTTCTAAGATGATCCCTTCTTGATGAAAACAATAATGCTGCATTCACTTCCTCTGCAGAGCTTATTTTTTTCCCCATGTACGATGCTTTAACAGCAGCTGAGTGGATACTCATGAAACTGAGACAGATATTAGGAAAATTAAAAAAAAAAAAATCCCTTGTCCTGTCAAGCAGCGAGGTGAGCAGAACAGAGATCTGCTTTCCTTATTGTGCCAAACAGATTTACTTTTCCAAAAGGAGCTTTATACGGCACATATTTATGAACTGTATATTATTTATAGACTCCTCTTGTAATAATTTTCAATATTTTATTTAAATTGTTTTACCCATGATAGAACTGACAAGGGGGGGGGGGGGGGGGGATAGGGAGGGATGGTGAGGGGGAAGGAAAAAACAGGAACAAACAGAAAAAAAAAAAACAAAACTGACACAACTGAAACAAACAGAAGACAAACTGTTTCTTCTTCTGAAAAGGTTTCATCACGAGTCTGGTATTTGCACCTGCAAAAGAACTTATTGTCACAATTCTCCCCATGTGCTTTTACGCAGCGCACAGAGGAGTAGAAGGAAGACGAATTTAAGTGCAGGGTTACACCACAACACATTTATTAAAAAGCTTTGCATACATGTTGCACTGTCGTGTTATACGTTATAATTGTGTGTACTTTCTTTCTAGATTCTGCTTCGACATTGACGGAGCCCCCCTCCCTCGGCACGAGCACCCCGGGCTCTCCTGCTCGTGACGTTGAGTATCCGGCACCAGAAATAAGTCCAGCTCCGTCACTGTGTAGCACAAATCCGTCAACACGTTCACGCACAGGTAAAGCCCAATAGTCAAAATACATACACACAGTTTAGTTTATTGATTCATGTCAAGCGGAGCCAAAATCTCCAGCTATACAAGTGCATTTTTAAAAAACTGTGACGTACAAAGTGAATATCCAGGCCTCATGATAGACCCACATACCTGTGAAATGTATTTTTCCACTGCAGTGTTGCTGTACTGTATATTTTACACTATGAATCACATGCTTGGAAAAGGAACATGTGCAGGGCTGTTGTAGCACTAAACTCAGTTTTTGAAAGTCAACATGCTTCATTGTCATGATTCAAGTGAGCCCACTGTATGAATGCATTCACATTTCTGGGGCCACCATAAAAAGCAAGGCATCTGAAACATAAACCGGGCATTTGCTAAATCTGCTGTACCGATGCGCAGTTGTGATACACAACAACAAAGGAATTTTGTCAAACCCAACCACTTGCCTTTCACCAGTATGTCTCCCGTGTACAGTTACATCTCTAATTGCAATGTCATGGCAAACTCAGATTTTTTGTGACTCATTTCAAAAAGTGAAACTCTTATACTGTAGATGGTATCTCTCATCTTCTTGACAATCCATATGGGGTTTATGTCAGGAGAGTTTCCTGGCCAAATCAAACCCAGTGACGCCATGGCCATTACACCAGGTTTTGATAGTTTTGGCACTGTGGGGGGGATGCTAACTCCTGCTGGAAAATGAAAATGAAATCAGTTTCTCCATAAATCTACATACTTGTGAGAACACTTCTTTTTTTTAGTATTTTTACGTGACAATCTATTTTTCAAGAAAAGTAATTTGAGATTTTCAGGCGCTGTAAGCCAGTAAATAAATAAATAAACTCTAAAAATATTTCACTGTCTGTGTAATGATTCTGTATAATATATGGGTCTCACTTTCTGAAATGAGTGTCCAAAAATATTGAACTTTTACATTATGTTTGAATTTTTGGAGATGTACCGCTACGTGTTTTGCTCTTGCTTTTACTGACCAGCACCGATTTCTGTCTTTGGTGTAGGCAAGAGGAAGCGGAGCAGCCCCACACGAGAACTTGCCACTGTGTTTGCCGCGATGCAAGATGCTGAACGGGAAGAGCACCGTGAGCGGATACAGCTACAGCAGGAAGGGATGGCGCTACAGCGGGAACAGCTTGCACAGCATTCCCAGCAAATGCAGACTATAAACTGGCTTGTGGATGAGGCCCGTCATGCCAGGGAGGCCGAAGTCGCCTTATGAAGGGAGGAGATGGCTCAAAATGCTGCCTTCCATAACGCTCTCCTGGCGGTCCTTGGAAACCTTGGACGGCGTGTGTGACCCAGTCCCCCCACAGTGTCCTGTAGCATGTACACAAGATAAGCAATGACTAGTGTTGATGAAAATGTTGAATAAACCAGTGACTGTTGACACCATGTACGTATTGTCTGTTACTACTAATTTTTTCACGGTCTTAACACCGTTAAAACAGTTGGGAAAAATATGCCATTGCAGTATGTTATGGAGTCCAATAACTGCTTACACATACATTAAAAGCCAACAGCTAAAGTCCAAGCTTTACATCCATGTGCAGTAACTGGGACACATAATATTGTCAGTTCTGTATTTAGAAATGTTCATATGGCTCACCCTGGTAATGGTTTTATGTGCACAAAATATTCACCTTAGCCATTGTAAGGGCGGGTGAATGTGGGGTGAAAAAAGGGCTTTGGGGCGCTCCTCCAAATTTTGTACTCAACATTAACAAGTACACTTTACAGAAAATGAGGACAGTTGTAATTTTGTAAGCCATTTGTATTACATGGCTGTCCTAGTACTTTTAACAGTGATATTAAATATCCACATGTCCAAATTAAATGTCCAAATTAATCAAAATTGCCTGTGATGCTACTGGGTAAGAAAAGGCCATTATAATGGCACAAGGTTACATGAGATGAGCAATGCATAACAGTACACAGCAGCATCACACCAAAAGTGATATTTAATAGCTGTTGGACTACTCACTGCTTTGATTTACATTTTGCTGAAAATTTGGAAAAAAACTTTAACATATAATTTAGATGCATTAAGTGAATATCACAGTATTTGTAACAGTGATATTACATATGAAATAGACAAATGTCTGAATTCCTCACAAAAATACACAGAGGCTATTACAGTGTGTCCTACAGTTTTCACGTGGCTTTACGCTGTGTGAGCAGTTGTGGTCTAAAAGAAACCCCGTCAGGAAGTGCATCCTCACAGTGTGTTAACAAAATACTTTTACTACTTGGAATTCAGGCAGTGCAGTGTTTTCATGTCATCTGTATGGTGTGGTGAATACTGAAGGTTCTTTCTTGGCCAAAGTCACTTCTTCCACACTGGAAAATTGCCTGAGATGCTACGGGGTAAGAAAAGGCCGTTATAATGGCATATTAAATACCCACATGTCCAAATTCCTCACACAAAACACCATGCTATCAGCATGTGCCCGGACACTTGTGTATGATATGACACTTGCAGCAGAACAAAAGTGCTAAATGTCACTGATTGCAGACTCGTGGACAGCTTCACGTATGTTAGGGTGTAGTCATTCATAGCTTCATAATTAACCCAATGTAAACAATAGAGAAGGTGTAGTTGAAAGGGGTACAAAATTTTATTTACAAAATACAAACTTTTGACATGTGTATGAACATGAATACTAAGGCAATGACATTTCTAGTTTCTATTCCTACACAAATACTGCATCACAGCATCTCTGACATCTCTGCCCTGCTCCTGTGCACCCTGCTCCGCTGCCTCCACTGGCTGATGTGCTGCAGCTGTTGGATCATCCAACATGGGGTCAAAAGTCTCTCCCTGACTTTCACAAAGATTACGGAGAGCACAACAAGTCAATACCATTGATTTCACCAGTTGGATGTTGCAGTCATTCCTTTTCAGAAGGCAACGCCACCTTCCCTTCAGCCGGCCAAAAGCGTTCTCCACAGTGACCCGTACTCTAGTCATGTTTATGTTGAACATGTGCTGTTCTTCTGTAAGTCCACCAGTGTCCTGGAATGGTTTTAAGAGCCAGTTTTGCAGGGGATAAACAGAGTCACCCAGGATGTAGTAGCCCACACTTACCTCACCAATGTTCTTGACGTGAGGTGGGAAGAGGTTTCCCCGGCTGGCTAACTCCCACAGTGTGGACAGTCTAAGAACCCTAGCATCATGCATGCTCCCTGGAAGACCTGCAAACACATTCCAGAACAACCCCTTTCCATCAACAACACCCTGAAGGATTATGGACTGCCACCCTTTTTGGTTGAAGTAGTTTGTGTGATACTGTTGTGGTGCTATGATGGGGATGTGGGAGCCATCAATAGCACCAACACAGTGTGGTAGCCCCCACCTGTTCTCGATGTAGGCCGAAATTTCTCTCAACCTCTCTTCGTCAGGATAACAGAGTTGTTCTGGGACCAGGAATGACTGCTGCAGCACAAAAGTCCTGCACACACCTGCACACAGTTGTGATAGTGACACCAAATAGATGGGCAATTGTGTGGTACTCTGAGTCGGTTGCAAGCTTCCATAGGGGCAATAGCCACTCACTTATTTACAGGCACAAATTGGCAGAATGTTGTATCTCAACGTTCCATGGCTGCATGCACCTTGGTGCAGAGGAAGGTGAAAGTGTCCTCCGACATTCTGAAGTTCTCCAGCCAGAAGGTGTTTGTGAAGCCAGGAACAATGTCCTCCCACCACCGCGAGGCACGGACCGATGTCCAGGCCGACGGTCTGCAGCGATTATTTGCCAACGTAGCAGCCATCTGGAACACACAGACAGCATATGCTTTTTAATGCATTAATAGCTATAAGCTCTTGCCACTGCAACATACTACGCTGTGATTACAATGACTGTAGCCAGCATTAGCAATCGTTAGATTACCCTCATCCTACTCCTCGTCCTCGTCCATATGACACCGGTTTCAAATCTTGGAGACTCCCCTGCAGACGCTGGTGCATATGCTGGTGCGTATTGCAATTCCGCAACAGCACGCCAAAGTCTCCTGTACTTCTCCTCCGTGTTTTGTCTCACAGCACGCAGCCTTCACTGGCTCTCCTGTTTGGCCTTAACAAAAAGCCACAGGGCGAGCATCACAACCATCCTCTCACGATCGTCCATCTTGCTATTGTGTTGTACTGTGACGACGGAGTGTCACCACTGTTATGGTTCACTGTATATGTGATTATATTGTTTGGGTAATATTTGTAAATGTTAATAATTTGTGGTTAAGTCTGCACATATTATTTAGGATCTGTTTCTGAGTATGTGGAATGACTTTTTGGTGAGATAATTGTTATGTTTAATTATTTGGGTAAAACAAGTGGTGATCATTAACCCACATACCTTTGCCAGCATGCTCCCTGATGGTGTCGGGGCAAAAGACTCTTTAAGGGTTGAATGCTTTTTAAAGGATACCAGCAGGAAGGGGGCATGTGATGGTAAGTTGAGGGGTGATTTAGATTTTGTAAATAGGGGTTAAATCCATCCATCCATCCATCCATCCATCTTCTACCGCTTTTCCGGAGGTCCGGGTCGCGGAGGCAGCAGTTCAAGCAGAGAAGCCCAGACTTCCCTCTCCCCAGCCATCTGCTCCAGCTCTTTAGAGGGGATACCAAGGCGTTCCCAGACCAGCTGGGAGACATAGTCTCTCCACCGAGTCCTGGGTCTGCCCCGGGGTCTCCTCCCAGTGGGACGTGCCTGAAACACCTCAAGTGGGAGGCGTCCAGGAGGCATCCTAATCAGATGCCCATACCACCTCAACTGACTCCTTTCAATGTGCAGGAGCAGCAATTCTACTCTGAGCCTCTCCCGGATAACTGAGCTCCTCACCCTATCTCTGAGGGTGAGTCCAGCAATCCTACGGAGAAAGCTCATTTCAGCCGCTTGTATCCGCGATCTCGTTCTTTCGGTCATTACCCAAAGCTCGTGACCATAGGTGAGAGTAGGAACATAGATTGACTGGTAAATCGACAGCTTTGCCTTAGAACTAAGCTCCCTCTTCACCACAACAGACTGGTACAACGTCCGCATCACTGCAGATGCTGCTCCAATCCGTCTGTCGATCTCTCGCTCCATTTTCCCCTCACTCGTGAACAAGACCCCAAGATACTTAAACTCCTCCACTTGGGGCAGTAGCCTGTCCCCAACCCGGAGAGGACAATCCACCTTTTTCCGGCTGAGGACCATGGACTCGGACTTGGAGGTGCTGATTCTCATTCCAGCCGCTTCACACTCAGCGGCAAACCGTCCCAGCAAGAGCTGTAGGTCATTGCTGGATGAAGCCAACAGGACAACATCATCTGCAAACAACACAGATGAGATCCTGTGGTCACCAAGCATGACACCCTCCATTCCCTGGCTGCGCCTAGAAATCCTGTCCATAAAAATTATGAACAGGATCGGTGACAAAGGGCAGCCCTGGCGAAGTCCAACTCTCACTGGGAATGACTCCGACCGAGAGTTGGCAATACGAACCAAACTCTCACAACGGTCGTACAGAGACCGAACAGCTCGTAACAACAAGCCCGATACCCCATACTCCCGAAGCACCCCCCACAAAAATCCACGAGGGACGCGGTCAAACTCCTTCTCCAAGTCCACAAAACACATGTAAACTGGTTGGGCAAACTCCCACGAACCCTCAAGAATTCTCGAGAGGGTAAAGAGCTGGTCCGATGTGCCACGGCCAGGACGAAAACCACATTGCTCCTCCTGAATCCGAGGTTCGACCAACGGCCGGACTCTCCTCTCCAGTACCTTGGCATAGACCTTCCCAGGGAGGCTGAGGAGTGTGATCCCTCTAAAGTTGGAGCACACCCTCCGGTCCCCTTTTTTGAAGAGAGGAACCACCACCCCAGTTTGCCATGCCAAAGGCACTGCCCCCAACCTCCACGCAATGTTGCAGAGGCGTGTCAACCATGACAACCCAACAACATCCAGGGCCTTGAGGTACTCAGGGCGAATCTCGTCCACCCCCGGGGCCCGGCCACCAAGGAGATTTTTAACCACCTTGGCGACCTCAGCCCCTGTGATAGGCGAGTCATCCCCCTCGTCCCCAAACCCTGCTTCCTCTGTGGAAGGCGTATCAGTGGGATTGAGGAGATCCTCGAAGTATTCCTTCCACCGCCCAACGATATCCCCAGTTGAAGTCATATCCCCGTATGTCTTGGACACCCAAGTAAAGAGAGGTGCAGAGCTGTCAACTGATCACCACCTGGTGGTGAGTTGGATCCGATGGCAGGGGAGGAAGCCATTCAGACCTGGTAGACCCAAACGTATAGTGAGGATGTGCTGGGAGCGTCTGGCTGAGGCCCCTGTCCGGGAGGTCTTCAACTCCCACCTCCGGAAGAACTTCAACCACATTCCGAGGGAGTCTGGAGACATGGAGTCTGAATGGGCCATGTTCTCCACCTCTGTTGTTGAAGCGGCGGCCCAGAGCTGCGGCCGCAAGGTGGTCGGTGCATCTCGTGGTGGCAACCCCCGAACCAAGTGGTGGACACCAGTGGTGAGGGGGGCCATTAAGCTGAAGAAGGAGTCCTATCAAGCTTGGTTGGCTTGTGGGACTCCCGAAGCAGCTGAGGTGTACCGGCAGGCCAAGCGGAGTGCAGCTCGGGTGGTTGCTGAAGCAAAAACCCGGGTATGGGAGGAGTTTGGTGAGGCCATGGAACAAGACTTTCGGTCGGCTTCAGAGAGATTCTGGCAAACTGTTCGGCGGCTCAGGAGGGGAAAGCAGCTCCCCGTCCACACTGTGTAAATAGGGGTTAAATTATTTATTGAATTATTTATGGTGTCTTATTTATTCCGTGTTATTTATATGTATTTTGTAAATAGGTGGGAAGTTGTTATGGACTTTTAGATGCTAATCCTGGAATTTCCCCATTGTGGGACTAATAAAGGCTTATCTTATCTTATCTTATGTTATTGGGTATGTGTGAAAAATGGAAAATGTTTTATTGTTTTACCTTGGGTTATGGTAGGGGCTAATTACCCCTAATTGTCTCACATAATATAACAGGTGTTTGTTATTGGGAAGAGTGTCGTGTCGGTGTGAAGAATTGGTATGTACGTTGAAGCTGTTATCTGTGAAGATTTTTGAAAATAAATTTTTAAAATTGATGATTTCCAGTCAGCCTGCGTCTTTGTTACACCCATCCATGTTACATTTGGTGGCAGTGGTGCTCCGTTCCCAGGACGAGACGTGACATTTGGTGGCAGACGAGGTAACATTTGGTGGAAGTGGTTGACGACAAAGGACGAAACGATGTCCAGAAAGAAAATAATGAGGCAAGAGGAGCAGTTCAACTCTGACGCAGCTATGGCAACTGAGGAGCCGGGAGCCAGCGGACTGGGCGAGCTCGAAGAACTAACGTGCTTGGTAAAGTCCTTGGTTCGTTCGCTGACTGTCAGAGACCGTCAGAGGGAAAAGAAGCCGCTCTTCAAGATCAAATGTGGCAGACCGTGGATAACCAAATTCATCGGGTGCAGACGCAGGTTGCGGAGTTGAGAGAGGAGTATGGGAGCCGGACTGAACGCAGTGGTGATGACGACGCTTCGGGGGAAGACCCCAGGGTGACAGCCAGTCGGGTTGGCCCGCAGGAGGATAATTTACCGCTGCAGGTGCAGCCGAGGATGACGCGAACGCACCATGAGCCCAGGCTGAATCCGCTCTCTCCCGAGGATGATATCGAGCACTATCTGGCGACATTTGAGAGGATTGCTACAGTCTGCCGCTGGCGCGAAGAAGAGTGGGCTATCCAGTTGGCTACTTTACTCACAGGTAAAGCACAAAGTGCGTATGTACTGATGGACATTGCTGACATGGATAATTATAAAAAAGTGAAGGAAGCAATTTTAAATAAGTACGAGATAACACCCGACACCTATAGGAGAAGGTTTCGTGCTTTGGACATTTTTCAGGACGAAACCCCCCGTGAACTGTATGTTCGTTTAAAAGACCTGTGTATTAAATGGATTAAACCAGAGACCTCAACGGTGAAAGATATCGTGGAGTTGTTGATTTTGGAGCAGTTTCTGCAGATGGTGAACCCGGAACTGGGGATCTGGATACAAGAGCGGGACCCGAAGACTGCAGAGGGCGCTGCTCGTCTAGCGGAGGTTTTTCTGTCAACTAGGTCTGGGAGCAGGAGACCTACTCTCGGCCGTGACAGCTCTTTCACCATACGGAGTAAGTCTAATGAGGGTGAAAGGGGTGGTCCAGCTCAAAATAGACTGTATTCCAGTTCCAGTCAGATCACAAATGGCAGATATAATAGTAGCAAAAAATCACGTGTTGTTTCAAATAAAGATATATGCTGTTATCAGTGTAATAAAATCGGTCACACTCAGTATTCATGTCCTGCCATATGGAATGAGAAACCTTCATTATTATGCTCAGTTCCAAGACCTACTCTGTCAGCACCAATTTATGGTGAAATATATAAAACTAACGTTTTGCTTAATGGTCAGTGTGAAGAGGCTTTGTTAGACTCCGGTTGTTTCCAGACTGTTGTTTTACCCAGCTTAGTCCCTAGAGATTCATGGAGTGAGTCTACAGTGAATATTAGTTGTGTTCATGGGGATAAGAAGTTGTACCTGACCGCAGTGGTCTATTTAACAGTGGGGGGTCAAACTTATCTCCTTCCTGTAGCTCTTGTGCCTGGTTTGCCTTATCCAGTTATTCTTGGCAATGATGTTCCAACTTTGTTGGACATTATACAACAGGTTAGAGACGAACAAACTGAGGGACAGGCAGGTGGTGCTATTGAACAGAGGCTTGATGCACCTGTTGGAAAAATTTGTAATATGGTGACAATCAGGGCGCAGAGGGCTGCCAATGTTCTTCAGGAGTTGCCGTTCTATGATTCTGAGATAGAGGCAGGCCCTATTAAACAGTCTAAATCCAAGGCTCAGAGGAGAAGAGATAAGGTGTTAGCTTCAGTAAAGAACTTGGGTGAAGAAACACCACAGCTAAGTCAGTCAGTAGAGTTTGACATCCCTCCTGACATAGCTGCATTGCAAAAAGCTCACCCAGCACTTGGACCATGGTTTGATAAAGTCTCGGAGATTGAGGGTGTGAAACAGGGTAGAATGGATTGTTTGGCTGAGGCCATGTATGTCATTAAAAAGGGCATTTTGTACCAGCAACAAGGTGAAGTTATGGCCATAGCTTTGCCACGGGACCTCACACCACAGATTATGGAACTGGGACATGTTATCCCTTGGGCAGATCATCTAGCTTTTCAGAAAACTTTGCAGAGAATTGCTAGAAGGTTTGTGTGGACGGGAATGTATACCCAGATAAAGGAGTTTTGCACATCGTGTCCAACATGTCAGATTACATCACCTAGGGGAATAGCCCGTGCCCAACTGCACCCATTACCAATTATTGGAACACCATTTGACAGAATAGGGATGGATGTAGTTGCCCCCCTAGAGAGAAGCTCCTCTGGTAATAAATACATTCTGGTGATTTGTGACTATGCTACTAGGTACCCAGAAGCCTTCCCCCTGAAATCTATCAAGGCTAGGCAGGTTGCCATCTGCCTTATCCAGTTATTTTCAAGGGTAGGCATACCCAGAGAGATTCTAACAGACTGTAGAACAAATTTCTTGTCAAAACTGTTGCAGCAGGTATATAAGCTGTTGAGTATTAAGGGCATTAAGACCACCCCATATCACCCTCAGACTGATGGACTAGTGGAGCGATTTAATCAGGCTCTGAAAAACATGCTGCGGAAATTTGTTTCTGAAACGGGATCGGATTGGGACCAATGGGTACCATATTTATTATTTGCTTATCGGGAGGTGCCCCAGGCTTCAACAGGGTTCTCACCTTTTGAACTACTGTATGGTCGTCAGGTGAGGGGCCCACTGGACTTATTAAAGGAGCACTGGGAGAGTCCACCGAGTGATCAGGACAATGTGGTCTCATATGTCATTAAGAAGAGAGAGAAACTGGATCGAATGACTGCTTTGGCTCAGGAGCACATGAGGACGGCGCAGGCCAAACAAAAAACTTGGTATGACAAGAAGGCCAGAAAAAGGGTTTTTCACCCAGGTCAGCAGGTTTTGTTATTGCTGCCCTCGTGTGACAGTAAGCTGTTGGCTCAATGGCAGGGGCTGTATGAAATCTCTAAAAAACTAAGTTCAGTGACATATGAACTATATATGCCTGACAGGAAGGTAAAACATCAGACCTTCCATATTAACTTGTTGAAAGAGTTTCAGCAGCCTGGTCATCAGCAGCAGCAGCCTGTTCTTCAGGAGACACATCATCAGCTCTTCATTTGTGCGACAGAAATGGATGAGGAGAGAGAACAGTCTTTTCCCACAAATGTGTCAGAGCCGTCTTCATTTCAAGTGTCTCATTTGCAGGTTGGTCAGTAGAGAGAGTTAGAGGCACTGTTAGATCCAGAATTGTTTCAGGAGAGACCTGGTTTCACCACATTGGTGTATCATAAAGTCTATTTGAAAGAAGAAGTTGTTCCACGTAGGAAATCTTATAGGATCCCGGAGCGATTGGTTCCAAAGATGAAGCAGGAGATTGATTTGATGTTGCAGCTGGGAGTGATTGAGGAGTCAGTCAGTGAGTGGTGTAACCCGATTGTGCTGGTACCCAAAAAGGATGGCTCTTTGAGATTCTGTACTGACTTCAGATATCTCATTTCAGTGTCTAAGTTTGAGTCATACCCCATGCCCCGGATTGATGAACTGTTAGAGAAAGTGGGCAGGGCTAGGTTTATTTCTACACTGGACCTATGCAAGGGGTATTGGCAGGTGGCATTGGCACCGGAAACAAAAGAAATTACAGCCTTTAAAACACCTTATGGCAGTTTTCAATTCAAGGTTATGCCATTTGGCCTTCAGGGGGCACCTGCAACTTTTTTTTTCTCTCTCGGCGCCACACCAGTCGGCTGCCTTTTGCAACAGCGGCTCGATTCCGAGTTTTTTTTTTTTTTCCCTTCCTCTCTCTTTTGATCACTTTTTTTTCTTTTTTTTTTTTTTTTTTTCACCCCACTTATATCACGGACACACAGATCGTCCCAAATGTCTCCTGAGCCGGTGGACGGAGCCACTGTTTATAGCAGGATTCGATACAACAGGGAAGAGCTGCTAGCATTTAACCGTCACCCGGTCCCACTGGAAAAACTCGACATACCGAGAGAACTGAGGCAAAAACGCTGCGGCTGCCGGGCTGGAGTAAGGCGGAGGACAAAAAATATATAAGGTACAGACCCTCCCTTCCATCTGTTGTCATGGAAATGTACGGTCGATACTGGGAAAGTTAGATGAGCTAGCGGCTATCTCCCGTTATGATAGCACTTACCGGGAGTGCTCTCTCCTTTTGTTTACTGAGACGTGGCTAACTGAACTAGCAGCAGATGCTAACATTGAGCTGGAGGGTTTTCACATGATACGAGCTGACGTACACCAGAGAGTGGCAAAACTAGGGGCGGTGGAGTGATAATGTATGTTAACAACAACTGGTGCAGACCGGGACATATCACTGTTAAACAACGACACTGCAGCAAAGACATTGAGTTGCTAGCTGTTAGCATGAGGCCTACATATCTCCCGAGAGAACACTCACACGTGATCTGCATTGTTGTTTATGCAAATCCCGACGGCGAACGCTGGGACAGCACGTGACGTCATCCATTCAGTAACCAGCAGGCTGCAGACAGAACACCCAGATGCTCTTCTCCTCATCTCAGGCGATTTCAACCACGTTTCACTGTCTCCCATTCTGCCCACTTTCACCCAGTATGTCACATGCCACACTAGAGACAATAAAACACTGGATTTGTTCTACGCAAACACTAAGGAGGCGTACACCTCATCACAACTCCCCCACTTGGGAGATCGGATCACAACTTGGTTCATCTCCGACCGGTGTACAAACCCCTAGTGCACAGACAACCTCCGGCCATGCACACTGTGGAGTTATGGTCTGAGGAGACAATGGACACTCTAAAGGACTGTTTTGAAGCCACTGCCTGGAAGCAGCTCTGCGATCCACATGGTGAGGACATCGATGGCCTCATTCACACCTTCACGGGCTACCTCAGCTTCTGTGTGGACAAATCCGTTCCCACCAAGACCATACGGCGTCACTCAAACAACAAACCCTGGATCAACCCTGAGATAAAAACACTTCTGAGAGAGAAGAAGAGGATCTTCAGGTCGGGGAACAGGGAGATGCTGAAGTCCGTACAGAGGGAGCTGAGGAGAAAGATCAGAGAAGGCAAGGACAGCTTCAGGAAGAAGATGGAGGACAAGCTGCAACAGAGCGACATCAGCGGGGTCTGGAGAAACCTCAAAACCATCTCGGGCTCCAGAATACCTCCCCCCAGGCCACGGGGGGCAGGGAGTGGGCGAACAACCTGAATCTGTTTTTCAATAGATTTGACCAACCGCCCTCCCCCCTGTCTGCACAACAACCACTGCTGCCACTAAGAAATCAAGTCCTGCTACCCACTCCCCACTCCACCGACACCCCCCCCCCACTCCCAACACACAGCCCCCCATCCTGACCCTGACCAAGACCCAGGTGAGGACGGAGCTGAGGAAGATCAAGGCGAGGAAGGCGTCGGGACCGGACGGCATCAGCGCAAAGCTCCTCAAGTCCTGTGCAGACCAGCTGTGTGGGATTGTGACATATATCTTCAACATGAGCCTGAAACTGGGGAGGATACCACAGCTGTGGAAAACATCTTGTGTGGTACCTGTACCAAAAACTTCCCACCCCAAAGACCTGAACAGCTTCAGACCGGTGGCCTTGATGTCCCACTTGATGAAGACCCTGGAGAGACTGCTCCTTGCTCATCTCCGCCCCCTGGTGGAACCAGCGATGGATCCACTCCAGTTCGCCTACCAGCATGGCATTGGGGTGGAGGATGCGGTGATCTTCCTCCTTCACCGTTCTCTGTCCCACCTGGAGAAGCCCGGGAATATGGTGAGGATCATGTTCTTTGACTTCTCAGTGCTTTCAACACCATCCAACCGATGATCCTGAAGGACAAGCTGCTGCGCGCAGGGGTGGACCAGCACCTGTCATCATGGATCCTGGACTACCTCACGAACCGGCCTCAGTTTGTGAGAACCCGGGGACTGTGTTTCCGACACGATCATCAGTAGCACGGGGGCCCCCCAGGGAACGGTTTTGGCTCCCTTCCTGTTCACTCTTTATACTGCGGACTTCTCACACAACACAACACATTGCCATCTACAGAAGTTCTCTGATGACTCTGCGATCGTTGGTCTCATCTCCAGCGGAGATGAAGCTGAGTACAGAGGGCTTATCCAGGACTTTGTGGACTGGTGCCATCGGAACTGCCTCCAGATCAACGCGAGGAAAACTAAGGAGCTGGTGGTGGACTGCCGCAGGCATGGGCAGCCCCTCACAGCACCAGTAAATATACAGGGAACAGACATCGAGATGGTGACATCCTACAGTACCTGGGTATTCATCTGAACAATAAACTAGACTGGTCACACAATACTGACGCACTCTACAAGAAGGGACAGCGCAGGCTGTTCCTGCTGAGGAGACTCAGGTCTTTTGGTGTACAAGGGGCGCTGCTGAAGTCATTCTATGACACGGTGGTGGCATCAGCCATCACTTTTGGAGTGGTCTGCTGGGGCAGTGGCATTACTGCAGCCGATAGGAAGAGGCTGAACAAACTGATTAAGAAAGCTAGCTCTGTCCTGGGGCAACGCCTTGATCCGATGGAGGAGATAGGAGAGAGAAGGACGGTGGCTAAACTGTCATCTCTGCTGGAGTCCGAGTTCCACCCTATGCAGGACATACTGGATGCACTGAGGAGCTCATTTAGCAGCAGACTACATCATCCCAGGTGCACACCGAGAGGTTTCGTAGGTCCTTCCTACCAACGGCTGTCAGACTGTACAACCTAAGCAGGGCTGCTCGCAGAGATAGCAAAAAGACGTAACAAACTAATAGTTTTTTGAATGCAAAAGATGCAATAGACTTACACAATGGTCCTCTCCGGCATACAACTAGGAACATACCGGTCGCTATGGAGGGTGAGAATATGTATGGGCACATAATCATACCATGTAGGATAACTAAATAGACGGTTATGCTGTTTCATCCCACCTAGCAACAATGCTCTGCACTGTGTGTGTTTATATATTTACATATTTATTCCATCTAGCTACAATGCTCTGCACTGGGTGTGTTTATATTTATATATCTATATATTTATTCCATCTAGCTACAATGCTCCGCACTGGGTGTGTTTATATTTATATATCTATATATTTATTCCATCTAGCTACAATGCTCAGCACTGGGTGTGTTTATATTTATATTTATATATCTATATATTTATTCCATCTAGCTACAATGCTCCGCACTGTGTTTTTATATATCTACATATTATTCCATCTAGCTACATTGCTCCGCACTGTGTGTGTTTATATACTTGCATATTTATTCCACCTAGCTGCAATGCTCCGTACTGTGGGGTGTTTATATATTTACGATATTTATTCCATCTAGCTACAATGCTCTGCACTGTGTGTTCATATATTCATATATTTATTCCATCCAGCTACAATGCTCTGCACTGTGTGTCTGTGTGTGTGTGTGTGTATATATATATTTTATAGTAATATGTACATATGTATATTAGCTGCTCTTGCTTGCTTGTTTTTTTTCTTGCCTTCTGATTGTTGCTCTGAGTGTTGCTATCCCTGTGCTGTTGCAATCCTGGAATTTCCCCATTGTGGGACTAATAAAGGCTTATCTTATCTTAACTTTTCAGCGGCTCATGGACCAGGTATTTAGAAGGGTATCAAATTTTGCAGCTGCCTATTTGGATGATGTAGTCATCTATAGTCAGACTTGGGAAGAGCATTTGGTACACTTTGGGCAGGTCCTTCAGTTGATTAAGAGGGCAGGACTGACGATTAATCCACGGAAATGTGCATTTGGACAGCAGCAGGTGGAGTACCTGGGACATGTGGTTGGTCAGGGGGTCATTAGACCATGAGTAGGTAAAGTGGATGCCATCCGGACCTGTCCTGTGCCCACTACTAAGAAGAAGGTACGATCATTCATGGGAATGGTAGGATGGTACAGTAAGTTTATTCCCCACTTTGCTGAAAGAGCAGCAGTTTTGACTGACCTCACTAAGGCTTCAGCACCTAATAGGGTAAAATGGACAGAGGAGTGTGACAGAGCTTTTGAGGATCTGAAGAGTGCTATTTCTGGTGAGAAGGTTCTCTACAGTCCAGACTTTGCTCGCCCGTTCATTTTACAGACAGATGCTTCAGAGGTTGGCATTGGAGCAGTATTTCTCCAGGAGGAGAGGGGAGAGAGACACCCAGTACTGTTCTTGAGCCGTAAGTTGTTGGACCGGGAGACGAGATACTCTACGGTAGAGAAGGAATGTCTTGCCATGAAATGGGCAATAGGGTCTTTGAAGTATTATTTACTGGGGCGTCATTTTATGTTGGTAGCAGATCATCGGGCCCTACAGTGGTTGAACAGGATGAAGGACACGAACAGTCGTCTCACAGGGTGGTATGTGTCCCTTCAACCATATAACTTTACTGTTCGGTATGTGGCAGGGAAAATTAACCTTGTGGCAGATAGTCTCTCCAGAGTACATGACTCTTAGAGTACTGTACTCTTGGGAAAAGGGGGGAGGAAATGTGACGACGGAGTGTCACCACTGTTATGGTTCACTGTATATGTGATTATATTGTTTGGGTAATATTTGTAAATGTTAATAATTTGTGGTTAAGTCTGCACATCTTATTTAGGATCTGTTTCTGACTATGTGGAATGACTTTTTGGTGAGATAATTGTTATGTTTAATTATTTGGGTAAAACAAGCGGTGATCATTAATCCACATACCTTTGCCAGCATGCTCCCTGATGGTGTCCGGGCAAAAGACTCTTTAAGGGTTGAATGCTTTTTAAAGGATACCAGCAGGAAGGGAGCATGTGATGGTAAGTTGAGGGGTGATTTAGATTTTGTAAATAGGGGTTAAATTATTTATTGAATTATTTATGGTGTCTTATTTATTCCGTGTTATTTATATGTATTTTGTAAATAGGTGGGAAGTTGTTATGGACTTTTAGATGCTATTGGGTATGTGTGAAAAATGGAAAATCTTTTATTGTTTTACCTGGAGTTATGGTAGGGGCTAATTAGCCCTAATTGTCTCACATAATATAACAGGTGTTTGTTACTGGGAAGAGTGTCGTGTCAGTGTGAAGAATTGGTATGTACGTTGAAGTTGTTATCTGTGAAGTTTTTGGAATAAAGTGAAAAATTGCTGATTGCCAGTTGCCTCAAAGCCTCCTTTTATGAGAGACTGTCTTCTACGTTACATGTAAGTATGGTCTCGGGAAGGTGGTGCTGCCTCACTGGGCGCATAGCCCCTTTTACACTAGCCCGGCTTAGCACGTCATGGTACAGCTCAGCATGCTTGGTAAGTCTTTGCACTAGCCTCAACACGGTTTAACAGCAGCGAATCTCAGCCCCGCTCAAGGGCAGGGTCCCTCCGTGCTGAGCTGTACCGTGTTTTGACGTCAAAAACTTTGGTCGCCGCTGATTGGTCAGGTCTTAACGTCACCAAAGCGCCTTCGTTGAAATCTGTACGACCGCCATTTGCAATCACGGACTAACTCGGTCATGGAGTAAATACGATATTCATACAAACAGCATTGTAGGTTTTGCGGAACTCTACACCGTGGTCCAACGAAGAGGTGCGGAGTTTTCTCTGCTTGGTGGCAGTATTACACAGTGATGAGTGACCCGATGGCTGGCCAGCATACAACCGGACTATAGGCGCGGTCGGGGCTACGTCACTTCTGGTTAGTAACACATCGCCGCCATCTTAACTCAGTGAAAACAAACCTGTTACCAAGCCTTGTCTAGTGCAGTGTTTTGACTTTTTGTCATGGCCTGTGACTACATAGAAAAGCTTGATGAGTCAGCCAGGCTACATTATCAGGAGAAACTGACAGCAAGTGGACTGACAGATTGCCCATACAAGCTACCAGCCGGAAAATGGGTTAATGACCCGACCAGGTGGCCAGATGTGCAGTGGCCGGACGTGTACAGCTACTTGATCGACACCCCTGGTAAGCATATTTGCTTCGACCCATATTAACATGATTAACCCTCTTACATGTTTTGAATGTTTTTAAGGAAAGGCCCCTATGGGTAACATGACCAATCCATTAATATCAGGGCAGCACAGGAGTAATTCTTAAAAGAAATAATTAAATGATCCAGAGATCTTGAAAATCATGAAAATATGGTATATTCTCAAGACCCTGAGTTTCAAGTATTCAACTATTGTTGTCAAATGCAAAGTTGGCCCAACAGGGCTTGTTAAGTAATTGAACAATTAAGGCCACGTGGTTGCCTTTGTCACCTCTTTCATTAATGGCCAGCCCCTTTGTTGCACTATTTACTACAGTCTACAGTTAAATTAGTCAGGCTGACTGCACATAGAGAGGTCTGTATTGTTGGATGAAAACGGAATCAGTCATGCATTTCCACAGACGAAATGTCCGTCTCTGTTTACAATACGATACGGTCGAGTGCAAGCATGATGTTTGTGTCTGTGAACATTCCGTCTTTTGGCGAACTGATATGTAAGAATGTTTACAGTTTTATGAGAAGGTTGCTGGCATGTAACAATCATCTTATATCAGCAATTGTCAACTCGTCACTCACACTTCACTCCAGCATTTGGAAGTGGTGGCGCTCCATATTATACTGAGCCCATTACTGTATGTTATTGTTGTTACAAGATCGCCGAGTGTCTGCTGATATGTATATGTTGCTCCCCTGGGTAGCGGCCCAGGAGGAGGAAACGTGCATGTGGAAGTTAACTCTCCAACCTGTGATAGAGAATCAGCAAAACACGTTCGTTATTTCACACAAGGAGTTTTATTCTTCGTTCAAGTCATTCACATGACCAACATCAACTGACTAGTATTTACAATCAAAGTCCATTTATCACAATTTCCGATTTGACATTAACTGTATACTTAACATTCTTAACAAATTACTCTAACATGAAATGAATTATTGGTTTTATCTCCTTCCCATGTATATAGCTTTTAACTTGTTCAAATATTTATATTTTAACAATCACCCATGGACTTACATTTACGTTAATCATTTTAAGCACTGTCATAAATGTACAGCATGTGGTGTTATTCTTAACAATTCACTGACCTGGCCACTGTGTACCTAACACACTTACAATAGTATTCCTGGTATTCGGTAATACACCTGAAATATGCACATTTGGTGACAAATCAAACCAGTAAATGTCGTACTGTATGAAAACCGTTTCATAACTGTCTTTAAATAAAGTAAGCAAATGGTTCTTAACGTGGGCGGATTTCACTGTTGTGATTTCACACTCGATCATTAACATTAGCAGGTTAGCTTATACAACAACACATCAACTTTAACAGAAATACCCTTACAACCCCGCTTTTCGCCTCACACGTATCACAATATAATCTCGGACATCCTAGGACTCTTACAGTTTATATTGCACTCTTGAATTATTAGTATTTACCAACCTGTGATAGAGAATCGGCAAAACACGTTCGTTATTTCACACAAGGAGTTTTATTCTTCGTCCTCCAGTGCGTGAGTCTACTCTCTATCACTGTGCGACATGCGCCATCTATTGGTCGGCGTATGGAACTGCACTCAACTCACATGAGTTATAATGGAACCACGTGGATTACAATGCATTGTAGAAAAATAAACAATTAAGGAATAACATAAAATTGTAGGGGTGCCTGTTTTTCTTAAATTTTCTTATCCAAATGTCTTTTTCACCTCTTACATAACTATTAACTATTTCCAACCCTCTACACTCTCCCCCACTTCAAATAAATGTCTCCCGACATTTCATGTTCTAGGGTGACTTAATGCATGAGAGTGTACCAATTATAACCATGGGACTGAGGTTGGATGAGGTAGTGGAATGGCATATAGTTTTGAGTTAGCGGCACAGGGGTAGGGAGTAGGACAGGTCTTACGTCTGCAGTCCAAAGCTGGTACGATGGCTGTCCCAGGACGTCGTAGGTCAGTCTCTCTACTGGCCTTGCTCTCCGCTGTGACCTGCTCAGTTCCTCCTGTTCTCTATCCATCGCCTCCACTTGTCCTTGACGTTCTTCCTGCAGCAAAGCTGGTCCATCCATTTGCTCCTCAGCATCCCGCTGAACGGGGACCGGTTCCTGCCTTACTGGTGGGCAGAACTCTCTAGCTGTCGCTCGAAGCCTTTGCTGATTTTGAGGATTTTGCTCTGGCATGACAGGTACTGGTTGCTGAGTGTTTTGGTCTGGGAGATTTGAGGCATTTTGCTGACGATTTACGGGTCTGTAACATGGGATTTGGCTACGGAGGTTGTAGCGGTAAGTATTTTCCTCTTCTTCCTCCGAGCTGTCATTGTCTGTGTTGTCACTGTTAGGATTTGGTCTCTGTCCTCTTCTTCCGTTTCTGTTTTGTCTTTTCTTTTGTAGGCAGTTCTTCTTCTAAAGGCAAGTCATTTACAGGCAACAGCAGGTTTCTGTGTAACACTCGCATCACTGGCTGCCTCTCTCTGCTTGTACTTTATAGACTGGTCCATCTCCCACCTCTCTCACTACGCGATGTACTGCTGACTCCCAGTAAGCGCGCAGTTTCCCTGGGCCTCCTCTTTCAGAGAGGTTTTCTGACCAACACCCTGTCCGCCTGGTTGGAGTGTGGCACCTTTTAAGCGTTTGTCGTACTGCTTTTTGCCTTTATCTGAAGACTTTTGACTGTTTTCTGCAGCGATTTGTATGCAACACGCATCCTATCAGCCCATTTTTTTAGCGTAGGTTTGATGGCTGTGTGTGTCAGTGTCTTTTGTCTGGTTCAATAGTAGATCTACAGGCAACCTTGGGACTCTGCCATATAAGAGGAAAAATGGAGAATAGCCTGTTGACTCGTGTCTTGTACAGTTGTAAGCATGTACAATTTGGGGTAGGTGATCCTTCCATTCACTTTTTTTCTCCTCCTGTAGGGTACGAAGCATTTGGAGTAGTGTACGATTCAGGCGCTCCACGGGGTTGCCCTGCGGATGGTATGGAGTGGTTCGTGAGTGAGAAATTCCAGACAGTTGTTGTAATCTGTGGAAGAGACTGTTTTCAAACTCACGTCCCTGATCGTGATGGCAACTTCTCAGGGTACCCGAAACGAGGAATAAAATCCTGAAATATCTTTTCTGCAGCTGTTTTGCCTGATTTATTCCTTGTAGGGTATGCCTGTGCGAAACGAGTGAAATGGTCCACTAGTACGAGGATGTACTCATACCCTCCTTTACTTGGCTCAAGGTGTAAGTAGTCGATGGAGATTAACTCAAAGGGAGCACTGGTTGTGATAGAGCCCATTGGAGCTCTCTGGGGAACATTTGGGCGTTTTTGTTTGATGCACGGACATTTTTTTGTTACATAATCTTCAACATCTTGTTGCATACATGGCCAATAGAAACGCTCACGGGCCAGATGTATCACCTTATCACACCCTATATGACCCATGTCATTGTGTAAACTCTTTAACACCATCGGCTTTAGCTGTTCAGGTAGGACAAGTTGTTTGCTGTGCTCTGTCTTTCTGTACAATAATCCATTGTCAACTTCCAACTTCTTCCACTCATACAGTAGTCTCCGTGTCCGTTTACTCATTGTCCATCTATCTTTATCGTTTGGTGTCCATCCTTTGAGTTTGAGTGAGATTACTTCTCTAATTGACTCATCGTCTTGTTGAGCAGCATTGATGTCTTTAGGCGTCATGCTCAAAACACTGTCAGTTGGCACATTGTTGTCATTAGAACTCAGTTGTAATGCAGCTATCCATGGCACATCACTGTTTTGTGCTGCCTTGCTCCCTTGCCACACTGCGGACACTACTTCCGGTAAAACTGTCTCTGTGAACTCATTCATTTGCTCTTGCAGATCTAATGGGTGCCTGGATAACATATCTGCATCTGCATTCCTTTTCCCTGGCCTATACTTGATATCAAAATGGAAGTCAGCCAACTCCCCGACCCACCTATGACCCACTGCATTCAACCTGGCTGAACTGAGGACATAGGTTAAAGGATTGTTATCTGTATAGACAGTAAAAGTCGGTGCATAATACAGATAGTCACGGAATTTGTCGCAGATGGCCCACTTGAGAGCTAGAAACTCTAGTTTACCGGAATGTAAGTGATAATTCTTCTCGGCCGGTGTGAGAGTTCTGGATCCATAGCCAATCACCTTAAGTTTGTTTTCTTGTTTTTGATACAAGACGGCTCCCAGGCCTTTGTTTGACGCATCTGTATGCAATACAAATGGAAGGTCCAAATTGGGATAGGCTAGAATGGGAGGATTGGTCAGAATGTCCACAAATCTTGACACAACTTCCTGATGTTCACTGGTCCATATTATTGGTGTGCGAGAAGGAAGCTGGTTTCTGTCCCCTTTCTTTGTTGTCCTTTACTCCTTTTTGGTGCTGGTTTATTGTCATTGCTTGTTTCATTAGTGCTCTGGAGGAGTTCGAACAAGGGTCTCGCCAGACGTGAAAAATCTTGAATAAATGATCGGTAATAACTGAGAAAACCCAGTAACGTTCTGAGTTCTCCGACTGTGCGAGGGTTCTTGTCTTTCAGAGCGAACACAGCATCCAAGTCTTTTGGGTCAATCTGGACTCCTTCTCCCGACACTAGCCTACCCAGGTAGCGTACTTGGTTTTTGAACAGTTCACATTTGGCTGGCCGAAGTTTTATGCCGTGTTGTCGCATTTTGCACAAAACCTGTTTAAGGTGTTCTACGTGCTCATCAAAGGTTTTGGAGTAACACAGTACATCGTCCAAGTAAGGCACGCAACACTCGTCTCTGATCCCTTCTAACACCCCCTCCATACACCTTTGGAATGCGGCCGGAGCGTTTGACAACCCGAATGGAACCCGCACCACTCGTATAGTCCCCAGGGTGTGCTAAAGCAGGTTAAATGCCTTGACCTCCTCACTTACAAAACCCTGATGGTAGGCACTTCCCTGATCCAATATGGAAAACCAGGAATTACCCCAAGACTGTCCAGTAGATCTTGTATCCGTGGTAACGGATGCCTGTCAGGTATGGTTTTTCGGTTCAGCTCACGAAAATCAACACACAAGCGCAAAGTATTGTCCTTTTTACGCACACACACTGCTGGCGACGAGTTGTTTGACACTGATTTCCTGATCCAGCCCCTGCTTAAAAGGTTTTGAACATACTCCTTCACCTCTTTATACAGTGGTCTTGGAATGGAGTTGTAACTTTTCTGCACGGGTGTGTTGTCAGTGGTGTTGATTTTTAGCTGTAGTCCAGGAATACATCCAATGTCTCCTTCATCATGAGCAAACACATCAGACTGTTCATAGAGCATCTGCCGAACCACCTCCCGATCACCCTCTGAGATATGGTCTAAATTGACATTAGGGTGCCATCTCAGGTGTGAGGGGGCAGTGCTTAATGTTTCTTCACCCTCACCTTGACTGTCACATGTCACTTGAGCAGAGTGACAAAATGGCTTGTCTGTAGTTTTGGCTGCATTTTCAGCACTGGAACAAACATTTACAGGTTTGTATTCAGTGATCTCTGAAATAAGTCCTAAAACAGTCTTTGGATTTAGAAAAATGTTGTGCTTTGTTGAGTTTTGGATTGGGATTTTGACAGTTTTTGAAGCACCACTGGGTACAACAATAAGAGCTGGGAATAACTCCAACCCATCAGGTAAGTTACATTTCACAGCTGGCTCGAACAACATTCCTCCTCCTCCGGGAAATGCTCTGATGTGACATTTTACCATACAGATTTGGCTACTGTGAACAGTGAGTCCTTTTTTCCAACTCTCACACTGACTTTCTGGTTCATTTTCTGTTGACTTGGTGTGGACAACGGAGATGAGTGACTCAACATTACCTTTCTGGACCTTTAAAGTCTCCGACAGTAAGCCCACTAAGCTAATATCGTCACTTTGTTCACTGTTTGCCATTATTATCTCTTGGATCACGTTAAAGCCCAGCAGCGGAGTGCTTAAATGCTGCTGACTGACCAGCATTGGAACATACAAGGATACAGAACCATACTGTGAACTTGTGATCTCGAGCAGGACATCTATCCACCCCTCGAACGGAACATCCGTCCCATTGGCTGCGGTGATTTCGAGTGGATGGCCTGGGAGTAGGCTCTCGAGTGGCTGTATTTTCACATTTGGTAAGGCTGCTTGTACCCATGACTTTTCAACAATGCTTACTTGTGCCCCACTGTCCAATAACATCTGTAGGTTTACTCCATTTAACTGGCAACTGATCATACACCTACCGCCAATGAGCTGTGCCACACGCTTTGTGTTGGGTGACTTTTGGGACTTGGCAGTAGTCTGTTCGGAGTTCAGTCTTTTAGTGTTGTGGGACTCTGCCGGTGGTTCAGTCACTGGTGGTCCCTCCCCAGCGACCTCCTCCAGTTTCCCGACACATTGCTTTTCCTGCAGGCACCCTATAGCTCTGTGCCCCTCCTCTCCACATCGAAAACAGTGTGTGCAGCGCTCAGTGTCTTGGGCGATACACTTTTGGCATTTTCCTTTCACTGCGGGTTTTAGTGCTGGCTGTTTAGGGACAGGTGCTGTGGGACTGGTGTTTACTGTATTTACCATTGGGGTTAGGGCCTTTTCTAAACTCTTGGTTAGGGAGGAGACCTGTGCCGTCAGCTCCTGGATAGCTACACGATTAGCTTGGACTTCAGTGTGCATTTTAATCGAGCTCTGATCTGTCTCTACCTGTGCTGCATTAACACTGGTGACTTTGTGTTTGTGGCTTTGTCCCAACCTACTCAATCTCTCTGTCTCTTCACTAACAAAATTTGCTATGAGCTCCAGGATGGAGTCATCTGTGACACTGGTGTTGGAGATGTGAGGTTTAAGGTCTCTCCTAACATAAGAGTATTTTTCATTCAAACCCTGATACAGTGAATGGATAAACACACCTTGTACCAACTTGTCGTCATAATGAAACCCACTACTGTTTTTAGATGCAACCAACACACGCTGTTTTAGCCCCATTAGTCTATACATAAACTGTTGTGGTGTTTCTTTATCATTTTGCTTAGCATTACTCAGCTCCTGAAATAATTCAGTGCTGCTTTTCTCGCGTAGATGTGTCCTTAAGAGACGTTTTAACTCAGCTACAGTAAGGCTATCCTTGGTTACAAGCATATCTTTAAAGGTACCAGGCTTAATTATCTTAAACACCGTTCTGATAATCTCAGCCTCTGTGAACCCTTCATTTAGCCCTTCATCAAGCTGTTTGCACAAGTTATTGTAACTCAAATCAGAATCAAAATCAGAGATTTGACCACCATAAATCTTGTACTCTCTACGTGGCAACAGTGACGTAAGTTCAGTCAGTCTGACTAACCCTGGGTCAGGAACTACAGATGGTGATGTTGGATGGTTCTTCCCTGATGGTGCTGCAGCTCCAGTGGTCACAGGAACCACTATGACCGGATCATCGTCGGGTGACACCTCTGCATCCACTTCTCCAGCTGTTGTGGGCCGTTGTAGTTCAATGATGAGGTCACGGAAAGCAAGCAGGCGAGACATCCCCTGGTCCTCAAGGCTCTTCAGTTGTGGACTTCTCAGCGAGTCAACAATGAAGTCGAAGAGTTCCACTTCGGTCGATTCTGCGCCTGGCAAATCTTCTCCCACCTCATCCTTGAACGACTCAGCCAGCTTGTAAAGGACGTTTCTGCAGCGGGCAATGGTCAGCTGGCGAAGCTCTTGCTGGATTTCCCATCTCAGGTCATGTAGAGCAGACATGGCTGTGGTCTCCTGTAGTCAGTCGCTTAGGTCAATGGCTCAGGAACAGGTGGTCAGCATCCCTTGGTTCTTCAATGATTAGTGCCAGACCAGTAGGTGGCACTAATCCCGGACGAGCCCCCAAAATTGTTGCTCCCCTGGGTAGCGGCCCAGGAGGAGGAAACGTGCATGTGGAAGTTAACTCTCCAACCTGTGATAGAGAATCAGCAAAACACGTTCGTTATTTCACACAAGGAGTTTTATTCTTCATTCAAGTCATTCACATGACCAACATCAACTGACTAGTATTTACTATCAAAGTCCATTTATCACAATTTCCGATTTGACATTAACTGTATACTTAACATTCTTAACAAATTACTCTAACATGAAATGAATTATTGGTTTTATCTCCTTCCCATGTATATAGCTTTTAACTTGTTCAAATATTTATATTTTAACAATCACCCATGGACTTACATTTACGTTAATCATTTTAAGCACTGTCATAAATGTACAGCATGTGGTGTTATTCTTAACAATTCACTGACCTGGCCACTGTGTACCTAACACACTTACAATAGTATTCCTGGTATTCGGTAATACACCCGAAATATGCACATTTGGTGACAAATCAAACCAGTAAATGTCGTACTGTATGAAAACCGTTTCATAACTGTCTTTAAATAAAGTAAGCAAATGGTTCTTAACGTGGGCGGATTTCACTGTTGTGATTTCACACTCGATCATTAACATTAGCAGGTTAGCTTATACAACAACACATCAACTTTAACAGAAATACCCTTACAACCCCGCTTTTCGCCTCACACGTATCACAATATAATCTCGGACATCCTAGGACTCTTACAGTTTATATTGCACTCTTGAATTATTAGTATTTACCAACCTGTGATAGAGAATCGGCAAAACACGTTCGTTATTTCACACAAGGAGTTTTATTCTTCGTCCTCCAGTGCGTGAGTCTACTCTCTATCACTGTGCGACATGCGCCATCTATTGGTCGGCGTATGGAACTGCACCCAACTCACATGAGTTATAATGGAACCACGTGGATTACAAATGCATTGTAGAAAAATAAACAATTAAGGAATAACATAAAATTGTAGGGGTGCCTGTTTTTCTTAAATTTTCTTATCCAAATGTCTTTTTCACCTCTTACATAACTATTAACTATTTCCAACCCTCTACATATATACTTTTATTTTATCTGTTTATCTTTTTTCTACTTGTTTTGGTTTTGCTCTTGCTATGAACACTGAGTTTGAAATAAACGTTTGAATTTTGAATTTGAATTTACAATACAGAGAGGCTTGTGTCGGCGGCTAGCATTTTCAAATCGTGACCCATCAAGTGGCAACTAATTAAACTAACACAATATCACTCAATTACCTGATATAGGACGTGATGAGCTGAATATAATGCACTACGACGGGCTGGACAAGCTTGACTGGGTCACGGCAGCTGCCTGGGACTAGGTCGCCACTGAATTGTTTTCACCGAGTACGGCGTTGCCATGTGGGTTGCTAACCGGAAGTAGGCCAAATGCCCGGATGCCCGACTGCGCCCATAGACAAGCTGAAGACGATCGTGAGAGAACCAACGATGGTGAGTGATTTGTAATAATGTGCATCTGTTTGCTTATTTATCCTGTTGGTGGTAAGCTCACTTTTTTTGAGCCGTTATACAGCGCTGTTCTGTGCTGGATAACGTTTTTTTGCTAGTAGCTAGTGTTAACGCTAACGCTAGTAACAACTGCTGAATCGCGCTTGTTTTCTCCTAAATATGCGCTTGTGAGAGCAAAACGATGAAATATGTTAATCCTGGTTAAAGTCCTGGTTTGTGTTTTGTATTGCACTTTGGTCCTGGGCATTTAATTGTGTGCAATTTAATGCTAGAATGTGTTTCCACATGCCAGGGTTAGCCTCCCTGTATACTGGTGAAATGGACCACAGGAGCGAAATCTCGTCATATTAAAATTGCTTTTTCAAACCAGTGATTTATAAAGTCATTCATATAATTTTCTAAAGTGTCAGAATAGACCCACACATCTATTCTGTGGATCCTGCGGTGCTTTTCACTCATGTCAGAAAGAGAAATCCGTATATTGTATAGCTTCATTATATAGATAGTGATATATTTATTTATTTTAATTTTGCTGATTACGGCTTACTGCCCCTGAAAACCCCAAATTCTATTTTGCAAAAAATTGGAATATTACATAAAATTAACTTTAAAAAAATAGTTTTTAAATATAAATGTTGGCCGTTGAGGTGTTGGTTAAAGTCCTCGGATGGTGACATTTTTTTATTGAACCAATAAACTGATTGTATGAAAATATTCCATTCTGGCCATTCCCGTGATTTAATATGTGTCACCAGCCTCCATAAATGACTTTATTTTGTAATAGCCCATCTTTCACTTAGTGATGCTGCAGTACCGCCATCTGTCGATAGGGGCAGGCAGCAGTGACGTCAGCTCAGGAAGAAGTGAGGGTGATATTGCCTGCCTGTGCTGTAAGCCTCATCAGAGAAACATTCCCATCGGATCACTACAAGGGATTTTGCCTACCAAGATTCAATTTGTGAAAAATGATATTTAAATAAAGTTTTGTAAAATCATATATTGAGTTTATTAATGTTCATGTCAATTTTATAATTCTAATATTTCAGCATTCATCAAAGTCGCATGTCATATACATTTGAATAATTTTTCTACCATTTTATGGTATAAAATTCGGGTTCAATTCGGCACTCAATGTGGTGGGAACTCTGGCTTGTACATAGTGCCACTGCTCCCGTAAGTGGGTTGGATCAACCAAGGTTTTGTTGAACAGAGTATTCATCAGATCATCCACATATTCTGAAAAAAAATATATTCAATAAAAATTAGACATCCATTTGACTACAGTATGAAATACAAATTTGACCCAAATTAACATAATTTGATAAAAGCTATGAAATGTGAAAGTTGAATGAAGACCAACCCTCCACCCACTGTAAATATCATATACAAGCCTAGAAAATGATACTAATATTTCTTATACTCACGGAAAGTTGGATTAACTTTCTTTGCTTGCAGTTTATATCCGCCTTTTTTGAATCTTGGGTACCTGATGATGAAGACCGGCTCACCATCACGATTCTGTGCCTGCTTGCGGCCTGCATTTTCATTAAAGTGCATTGCAGCTAAACAAAGTCTGTAATTAGAATATTATCACAATGATTTATTTTTGGACATATAAGTGATCTATCAGCAGAAACTCTATGTAATTGGCACTGTTATTGTCATGACGGCCGCTGGGCCGTCATCCCGCTCATCAGCTCCAGCTGCGCACAGACCAACAGGTGTTAATCAGCGGCTCTTAAAAGCCAGCGTCATGGACAGCCCGGCACGGAATCGTCTGTCTTCCTCGACAGAGTATGAGCCAGAGCTTCGTTTCACAGCCAAGTCAAGAACGCCACGACAAGACCTACCACGTAAGAAGACTATTTGCTTTTCCACGCCTAATCTTTACCCCTGTGCACAGGTGGACCTCCCAGGCGGCGGACCGGTATCTCCAACGGACGGAGAATTACCCTCTCCCTTCCGGAGCTCCTCCTGGCCTTCGCTAATTCAGGAATTCTCTCCACTGCAGCTGCAGGTACTGTCACTCCCTCTGTCACAGGAGTCATTGTCACCACGGTTACGGACATTATCACTTTCACGGCTACGGGAACAACGTCACAGCTGTCAGTGCAGTCATTGCTCTCGCCATGAACTCCACCACGGTTACTGGAGTTATCACCGTCACAGCTTCAAGCACCAGAACCACCACAGCTCACGGACATCGGGGAACAGCCAGATACAGTCAGACACAACCTCACGTAAGCTGCACACCTGCACTTGTCCTTTTGTGCTGAACAGCCTTAACGGTTTCTGCTTGTGTGTTCTAGGGTTGCCAGGTCGTCTTCTGTATCGCTCAGCTCCGGTGACCAGGCTGCTATATCTGCACTCACACTTGCACTACACTCTCACATTTGACAATAAAGAATAACTATTTTGTATGTGTCTGTGTCTGTCTCTTGGGTCCTGAAACATGTCAGTTATTATAATTGCATTTCATATTTTTGGTCACATATTGCATCTCCTCACCTTGTCAACATTCCAAGGAATGAGAAGTGTACACTCTTTGGTGCAAAATGAATAATCAGACTGTGGAAAACCTCCACATTTGAAGTTTGCTGCCCTGGACTCAGCTTTTGCACATCCCTGAGGACCTGTGTTTTGTTGATCATAACTTATTCACAGCCCTTTGTGCCTGAAATAAATTGTAGGTGTGAGATATGTCACCAAAAATGATGAAAATCAATGGGATAATTTTTATATATATATAATACATGCACTGTTTCATTGTGTGAAACTGTTTTTTGTGTTAGGTTGCAGTCTCTCAGGAGCTGGGGGATCGTACGTAGTGCTCGCATCTTTGTACTGGTTGATGCGCAGGCAGCAGAGCAGCGCGCCGTTCAGCCGGAAAAAAGCAGAGGACAAGGGTAACGGGCACCACACCGAGACAGGGATAATCGGTGATAATGTTGCTTACTTGCAGGGGCAGGTGGCTGGCGTCGGCAGCTGACGAGGCGCAGGTGTGCGCGCAGCTGGAGCCGCGAGTCGTGACACAAATTGCATCTTATTCTCGAAATCGCTGTCAAAGAAATGTCTACTGCACATGTTGAGTGATTTACCGACATCATTCCAATTTTTTCGCGTTTTCTGAACGAATTTCACCCATGCCGTTCTGATTTTCCCAGGGACGGGAAATTCATAAACACTCACCGCATGCTCCTAACTAACCTAACTAACTAACCTGCACTTATATAGCGCTTTTCTAGTCACAAAGACCACTCAAAGCGCTTTCACCAGTACTAACCCTCTATTCTAAGGGCCTATAGGAAACAGATATCTAGGGACAATTTAGAACAGCCAACCTAACATGCATGTCTTTGGATTGTGGGAGGAAACCGGAGCCCCCGGAGTAAACCCACGCAGCACAGGGAGAACATGCAAACTCCACACAGAAAGGTTCCAACCCCTGCCAACCTGGGGATTCGAACCAGGAACCTTCTAGCTGTAAGGCAACAGTGCTAACCACTGCACCACCGTGCTGCCTCCTCTGATATACCGTCGCACCCGTAGACAACACAACGCCAAACCATAATTAATTCGATTACTGAAATCCTAATCTTAATAATCTGTTTGTAATCCACAAGTACTCCGAGAAATATCCGTAATCGCCGATTTTAAAACGTAAACAAGCAATGTCCGCCGAGCGTGTGCTTGTCTCTCCCTGAAATTACGTCACACAGTCAGTGGCCATCTTAGCCGCTGATCGCTTGGCTGAGTCAGACAGCTCTCAAGGACAGCATACTTCAAGAGCGCATTGTCACCTTATGCGACATTTGTTGACACCAAAACATGTGCGGTTCAAATTAGCTCGTCTCACACAAAAATTTAAGATATGATTTAGCGATATTGAATTTTCGTCCGGCCGACGCCTTTAATATGGGCTGTAGCCATAATCATCAATATTAAAATAAACACTTTCAATATATCACTGTTCCTGTAATGAATCTATATATGGCTTTCACTTTCTGAAATGAGTGACAAAAATATTGAATTTTTTCATGGTATTTTAATTTTTGAGATGTGCCTGTATATGTGTTGAACTTGATTGAAACTAACCAACATCCATTTCTGTCGTTTGTCTAGGCAAGACGAAATCAGCTGCCCCACAACCTACCTCGCCACTGTGGAACGTACTGAAATCCTTTGCTTTTATAGGTAAGTGTCAGAACCAAAGTAGCACAATTACCACTTAATATAAAAGGGACTGAACTGCGATTTATTTGATTGTGTGAATATGGCGCATCAACTGTAAAATAAACCACTTGCTAATGTATTTATTTTTTTGCCAGATCAGTTTTGTGATCCTTTGTGAGTTATGTTCATAACTGTATGTTTTGGCAAATGAGAGATGTTCAGTTATCATATAACTGAACATCTCTCATTTGGTGAGACCAATTTGGTGAGACCAATTGTAGTGCTTCCTTTTATATTTTAGCAATGCTAGTACAAAACACTGCCCACACATGAAGCCAGGGCAACAAGAGACACTTTTACAGACAATGTGGTGTAATTGAGTTATTTAGAAAGAACTACAAAGTCGCGCAGGGATGATGTCACAGGAGGCGACTGGCGGGAGAGTGACAGACTAGCAGCGAGGTTGACATTTGGTGCAATAAAAGTGACGTTAAAAACTACAGTTGGACTCAAGCAGTGTTTTAATAACATGACATGGTGTCAGAAGTCCTGTAGTTAACGTAGAGAGGTAAGCCCGGAAAGAAAAGGATCGTTTGTACACCGCGGAGGAAGAGAGGGGAGTTTGCGGACACGATGAGTGGAGACGAAGATGCAAATGGAGGGTTAGCAACCGCTCCAGTTGCCGCTGTGGCAGCGGGTCCATGTGCTACGTTCAACATCCAGCCGCCGGAACCCTTCGACTTTTCTAAGCCGCAGGAGTGGGCCAAATGGATCCGGAGATTCGACAGATTTCGCCTGGCAAGTAACCTGAATGCAAGCTCTGAAGAGAATCAGGTTAATACTCTGATATATTGCATGGGAGACGAGGCGGATGATGTTTTACGTGGGCTGGCTCTGACTGATGCTGAACGCAGCTCGTATGAAGCGGTGCGTGACGACTTTCAAAGCTTCTTTGTGGTTAAAAAGAATGTAATTTATGAACGTGCCAAATTCAACCTGCGAAAACAGAGAGAAAGTGAGACAGTAGATTCTTTTGTCACTGCACTATATGCGCTGGCTGAACACTGCAATTATGGTGTGCTGCATGATGAGCTACTTCGGGACAGACTCGTTGTCGGTCTGTTAGACAAGAGGCTGTCTGAACGCATGCAGCTAGATGCAGAACTGACTTTGGAGAAAGCAATCAGGATGGCACGGCAGAGTGAGGAGGTGAAAAAGCAGCAAGCTTCTCTGAGGGGAGACACCAGAACTCAGGCAAGTGAGGCAATGTCTGTTGATGGAGTGTTCAAGGGAAGTAGGAAGCCTGCTAAAAACAAACCTCAGCGTGCTCACAAACCGCACAGCACTCAGAACAGCAAGGAAAAGGGGACACAGTTAAAATGTCATAAATGTGGCAGCTCTCCATCACATTCAAAACGGGAGTGCCCTGCAAATGAAGTGAACTGTCATGCTTGTGGGAGAAAGGGTCACTATAAACGTGTGTGCAAGACCATAAAATCTGTACTTGAGGTGGAAGAGGATGAGGATGCCATCTTCCTCGGCAGTGTTACAACAGACGGTGATCCTTGGATGGTCAACATTGACATTCATGACAGCAGCGTGACATTCAAAATTGACACGGGTGCTGATGTCACAGTTTTGCCACATGCTGTGTTCCAGAAAATATTCAGAGAAAACCCACCTGCGCTCCACAAAGCACCTAAGCCGCTCCTGGGACCGGGGAGGAGGCCACTTGGTGTTGTGGGCGTTGCCAAGCTGTTGTTGAGAATTGGTGAGAAAGAGGAGATGGAGGAAGTGTATGTTGTCCGTTATGTGCACACTGCCCTGCTAGGGAGGTCTGTGAGCTGCAGACTAGGGCTTGTTGCACGCCTTGACAGTGTCATTATAGAGACATTAAAGGAGAAATATCCAAAACTATTCAGCGGACTAGGTGAGGTGCGCCAGGCATATGCCATCAAGCTCAAACCAGGTGCCAAACCATTTTCACTCAAGACACCAAGGAGGATCCCATTGCCACTAATGGACAAAGTCAAGCAAGAGCTGTCCTGCATGGAAAGCCTCGGGGTGATATGCAGAATTGAGGAGCCTACAGACTGGTGTGCTGGCATCGTGGTAGTGCCCAGAAAGAACAAGATGGATCCTGTGCGAATATGTGTCGACCTCACTAACCTCAATGAGTCCGTGTGTAGAGAAAAGTTCATTCTACCATCAGTAGAGGAAACACTTGGGAGTCTGGCTGGAGCCAAAATATTTAGTAAGCTGGATGCAAATATGGGGTTTTGGCAAATCCCACTGACAGAAGATTCAGCGAAACTGACCACGTTCATCACGCCCTTTGGACGCTATTATTTCAAATGGCTACCTTTTGGCATTGCGTCCGCCCCTGAACACTTTCAGAACAGAATGGTGACGGAGATCACGGAAGGGCTCGAAGGCGTGGTTTGTCACATCGACGACGTGCTGGTGTGGGGTCGTACGCAAGAGGACCATGATGCTCGCCTGCATACCGTGCTAAGAAAGATTCAGAAGGCAGGTATCACACTTAACATTGGCAAGTGTGATCTGTCAAAGTCTGAGGTGACTTTCCTAGGCCACGTGATCTCCGCCAGCGGCATCAGTCCAGACCCGAGCAAGATGGAGGCTGTGAGGGAAATGCCTGAGCCAAAAACAGTGAGTGAACTAAGATCTTTCCTTGGAATGGTAAACCAGCTAGGCAAGTTTATCCCGCAGCTAGCTGAGAGGGATAAAGCCCTCAGAGATCTCCTTTCAAAGAAGAACTGCTGGGTGTGGGGGGCTGACCAGGCTAAATCCTTCCAGGACTTAAAGGATGCCCTGACGTCGCCACCGGTGCTAGCCGTATATGATCCTAACAGAGAATGCAAAGTTACAGCAGACGCATCGTCTTACGGACTTGGAGGAGTCCTGCTACAAAACTGGGGTGAGGAGTGGAGACCAGTAGCCTTCATGTCGCGGTCTCTCACACCCACCGAGCAGAGATATGCACAAGTGGAAAAGGAGGCTTTGAGCCTGACCTGGGCTTGCGAGAGGCTCAGCAACTTCCTCATTGGAAAACACTTCCAGTTGGAGACAGATCACAAGCCTCTCCTGAGTCTCCTGGGGTCTCAAGCACTGGACGCTCTACCCCCTCGGATACAGCGCTTTCGAATGCGTCTTATGCGCTATTCCTACTCCATATCTCATGTGCCAGGGAAGTGCCTGTGGACAGCTGATAAATTGTCGCGAGCGCCTGTCACAAGAAAAGGGACACCAGCTGACAAAGAGCTGTTCGAGGACACAGATATCTACGTGGATATGGTGATGGAGAACCTACCCGCAAGCACTGCCTATCTGGAGGAGCTGAGAGAGCAGCTGCAGAGGGACAGTGTGTGTGCTCGAGTGATGCAGCTGTGTGCAGAAGGCTGGCCAGCTCATGGCATAAATGAACCTGCACTCAAGCTATACTGGACTGACAGAGCATTCCTTACTGTCCAGGATGGTCTACTGCTAAAGGGAGATAGGCTCATCATACCCTCAACCATGAGAAATGATGTTCTCGCTAAGCTGCACGAAGGACACCAGGGTGTGGTTAAGTGTAGAGAACGGGCACGACAGTCAGTATGGTGGCCGGGGTTGAGTCAGCAGCTGAATGAGTTGGTTCTCAACTGCAGAGCATGCTGTCAGGAGAGACAAAACCACAGGGAGCCACTGATGCTGACACCATACCCAGACAGACCATGGCAGAAGTTGGGAGCAGACTTGTTCATGTTAGGGAGCAAGACCTACTTGCTAGTAGTGGACTACATGTCAAGATATGTGGAGATTGCTCTGCTAACTCCCACAAGATCTAATGATGTGATCCACCACCTTAAGTCAATCTTTGCACGTCATGGAATCTGTGAAACCCTGGTGACAGACAGCGGGCCACAATTCTCTGGAGCAGCTTTTGCAGCATTTGCAAAGTTGTACGGGTTCCAGCATGTAACCAGCAGCCCAAAATATCCCCAGGGCAATGCTGAAGCGGAACATGCAGTGCAGACAGTGAAGGGGCTTTTGAAGAAGTCAGATGACCCCTATCTTGCTTTACTGGCCTACAGGGCTACCCCTCTCCAAAATGGGTATAGCCCAGCTCAACTGCTCATGGGAAGGCGGCTTCGTACAACTGTGCCTATTCTTCCTGCGTTGTTAAGTCCTGCTCTTCCGGATAGAAATGCTGTTATGCTGAACGAAGGGAAGAGGAAAACAAAGGATGCGCAACGCTACAACCTGAGACACCGTGCAAAGCATCTCAACAGACTCACTCCAGGACAGGACGTGTGGGTGACCGGTCAAGGAGCAGCAGGTGCTGTCATCGGAAATCACACCACATCGCGCTCTTTTCTGGTGGAGGGACCCCATGGGACCATCAGGCGAAACCGTCGTCATCTCATCCCCTGGAACTCCTCATCGGAGCAGAGCAACAGTGCTGCAGCTGAGCAGTTCCCGGAAGGTGTTCCAGAACAACCTTCAGCAGAACAACCTGCAGCAACATCATCACAGCAGAACGTTCCTGAACCACCATCTACTCCTACTCCTAGAACCAGGTCTGGGAGAGCGGTTGTAAAACCAACCCGGTTGGACTTATAAACAATTATGAAGATTGAACTTTTGAAAATAATAGTGAAAAAAAAGGCTGCAAATGTATTGCACTATTTTTCTGATTTTGCACTCTTTTCAATGTAAATGTTCAACTTCAGGGTTTAGAGTGAGGACAGAACAGTATAGGGTTTAGGATGGAAGTATTGTACTTGATTTCGCAGGTCCTTCCTACCAACGGCTGTCAGACTGTACAACCTAAGCAGGGCTGCTCACAGAGATAGCAAAAAGACGTAACAAACTAATAGTTTTTTGAATGCAAAAGATGCAATAGACTTACACAATGGTCCCCCTCCGGCATACAACTAGGAAAATACCGGTCGCTATGGAGAGTGAGAATATGTATGGGCACATAATCAGACCATGTAGGATAACTAAGTAGACAGTTTGTGCTGTTTCATCCCATCTAGCACAATGCTCCGCACTGTGTGTGGTTTATATATTTACATATTTATTCCATCTAGCAACAATGCTCCGCACTGTGTGTGTTTATATATTTACATATTATATCCATCTAGCTACAATGCTTCGCACTGGGTGTGTTTATGTTTATATATCTATATATTAATTCCATCTAGCTACAATGCTCCGCACTGAGTGTTTATATATCTACATATTATTCCATCTAGCTACATTGCTCCGCACTGTGTGTTTACATATTCATATATTTATTCCATCCAGCTACAATGCTCTGCACTGTGTGTCTGTGTGTGTGTATATACTGTATATATATATATTATAGTAATATGTACATATGTATATTAGCTGCTCTTGCTTGCTTGTTTTTTTTTTTTTTTTTCTTGCCTTCTGATTGTTGCTCTGAGTGTTGCTATCTCTGTGCTGTTGCAATCCTGGAATTTCCCCGGTGTGGAACTAATAAAGGCTTATCTTATCTTATCTTATCTTATTTTGCACATATTGTTCAGTGCTAAGGGTAAACTGCAGTGTGTCTGTTGTGTGTGTGAATGGTATTAGGTAGGACCAGATCTTCCAGCCACAGAGGCAGAATAATCCTCTAGGTCTGTGGAATCAATGGCAGTCTACCCATTGATACTAGAAAGGGGAGATGTGGTGTAATTGAGTTATTTAGAAAGAACTACAAAGTCGCGCTGGGATGGACGTCACAGGAGGCGACTGCGGGAGAGTGACAGACGAGCAGCGAGGTTGACATTTGGTGCAATAAAAGTGACGTTAAAAACTACAGTTGGACTCACGCAGTGTTTTAATAACACGACAGACAAGACAAACTTTTATTTGATTAAAAACTTCATATTTTGACTGACCGACTCCATACTCGGTGATGCACAACTTCAGTTAAAGTACTAGATTCCATTCAAGTGAATGTATTAATTCATTCTGATTGCTGAGGCCACAGTAAAAAGATGATTTTAAATGTAACTCAGCCCTTGTAAAATCTACTGAAGTGCAGCGACATGAAAATTGTGGTTAGAGGAGTTATTGTTAATCTGACCTTGTAAGATTTTTTCCCCTTTGGTATATTATTCTATTTTCTTTTAATCTTTACTTTTAATCAATCCCGAAATAAAGATTCATTCATTAATTCACATTCCACCGCTGGCTTTTAGCAAACAAGTGTATTTCCAAAATAAGTTTTAAAGTTGCTTTAATTAACCACCACCCATTTGTCTGTTGTCTAGGCAAGAGGGAAACTGTCACCCCAACTGACCTTGCCTGCTATTTACAGAGATGCAGGCTGTAGATCTGTCGAACCAGGACCAGTACGATGGGCCGATCCAGTTGCTTCTCAGTGAGGCAGTGTGTGACCATTCCAGGTTTTTTTTTTACAGTTTGAATTTTGCACATTCTGAATAATCTGGAATTTGCTGCTGATTGTAATAAACAATGTAGTGACTTATGTGTTTGCATCATGATTTTCTAACTTTATTTTCTATTTTGTCTGTTAAGACACCGGTGGGAAAAGAGTCAACTGTACAAAGGATTAATCGGTGACCTTCAAAATAATGGCTCATTTTTAAGAAAAAGTAACCAAAAAAATTATTATATTAACTGAAGACTATATTGTTAGAAGACTGTACAGAAAGACCCTGCATACTTAGTGACAGTACCAGTATATGGAGGAATTCTGGGTCATATTAGCATCTGTTCTTCATCATCATGGGTTTGGGCGGGGGTGTCTAATCATGTGCCATGGAGGGCCAAGACCCTGCAGGCTTTACCTCCAACCAGTGTCTTCAACAGCCGATTCCACTGAACTTCTTCCACTGACTGATCAGTGAGATCACCTGCTGAAGAGACTGGGTAGAAGAGAGAACCTGCAGGGTCTTGGCCCCCCATGACACATGATTGGAGCCCCCGGATTAGGTTTAATGGGATTTAACATTTTATACACAACTGCTTATGGTTCATAATTCTGTTGACAGACTTACACCAAACCAAAAGTGATTTCTCAAACTGCTGGATTATTCTTAGCTTTTTCAATCTTTCAGTATTTAATTTATGCCACATGGTGGTAACCTTCACATATAAAAAAAGAGACATCTGCAAAAACTTCAGAGGTTTATTGTCAGTGAAATTCCCAGTGCAATACGACATGAATGCATGTCTAGTACATTGTTGATGTAGAGAATATATATTTCTACAGTACATGTATCTAGTAAGTATTTTCCATGTAACCTTGTGACTGCATTATTTTAATTCCTTTTAATCCTAGATCAAGTTTGTTTTGGCATAAAATGCATGATAACTGTCAAATATACCTAACTCAGTAAAGTTTACTTTTTGAATATATATTTTGTGGCTAATATAGTTATTAACATGGCGATCAAGTTGTGTCAGCTGATCATTTTTTTCTATGACACCACCTCACTCAATGCTGCAGAAGCAGGTACGTGCATGATGTGTCAAACTGTCAACAGTCTCCATGATTTTCAAGCAGATCAGAGCAATTTGTTGCAAATTTGTTGCACAGGAAATAAACGTTTCTACAGACATTCTTAAGCTCTCTAACCACTGATCGTTTGTGAAGTGACAGGCTGATGACATCTGTGACAGGTCAGGTTCGCCCAGAGCGAATGAAGCAGTAATTTCCCCACAATAGAGCCATCTGAAACACACACAGCGTACATATTTTAGTACCTAACAGCGATAAATTGCAGACATTACAGTGTAGTACGACGTACTTATAGCAAACTAGCATTAGCAAAATTAGCTTACCGTCATATATGACCTAGTTTGTATCCTCACGCTTTTGGCTCTCCCAGAAGCTGCAGAACTATTTCCAGAGTGTTTCATCTCGCTGTCTGTACCCTTGTCTAGCGGTCCTTTTTGGCGTTTATGGTGAAAAAAGCCACAGACCGAAGAGTCGCCTTGTACAGCTGTATGTGTTTATGTTTTGGTTGGGTCGCGTTTTCTACGTCACGGGAGTGTGGCGCCGCCTGCTGTTATAGAAATCCCACCCACCCGAGCTCAACACGGTTGTAATGCGGTTGTAGTGCGGACAAAAGCATACCGAACCATGTTGAAGTAAATCATGCTGTACCGAAGTATGCTGGGCTAGTGCAAAAGTGGCTATAGCGCCGCCTCCAACTCCCTCCCTCTCCCACCCACACAAGTGGGACCTAGTGCAGTGGAAAAGGAACCGTCCCGTCCAGTACCAAACCGTACCGTACGGTACGGTTCGCTACGGGACGGGACGGTACAGTTCGGCCCGCTTTCCTTTTCCACTGCACTAGGTCCCACTTGTGTGGGTGGGAGAGGGAGGGAGTTGGAGGCGGCGCTATGCACCCAGTGAGGCAGCACCACCTTCCCGGGACCACATGTACAACACAATAGCAAGATGGACGATCGTGAGAGGATGGTTGTGATGCTCGCCCTGTGGCTTTTTGTTAAGGCCAAACAGGAGAGCCAGCGAAGGCTGCGTGCTGTGAGACAAAACACGTAGGAGAAGTACAGGAGACTTTGGCATGCTGTTGCGGAATTGCAATACGCACCAGCGTCTGCAGGGGAGTCTCCAAGATTTGAAACCGGTGTCATACGGACGAGGACGAGGAGCAGGATGAGGGTAAGCTAACGATTGCTAATGCTGGCTACAGTCATTGTAATCACAGCATAGTACGTTGTAGTGGCAAGAGCTTATAGCTAATAATACATTAAAAAGCATATGCTGTCTGTGTGTTCCAGATGGCTGCTACGTTGGCAAATAATCACTGCAGACCGTCGGCCTGGACATCGGTCCGTGCCTCGCGGTGGTGGGAGGACATTGTTCCTGGCTTCACAAACACCTTCTGGCTGGAGAACTTCAGAATGTCGGAGGACACTTTCACCTACCTCTGCAACAAGGTGCGTGCAGCCATGGAACGTTGAGATACAACATTCCGCCAATGTGTGCCTGTAAATAAGCAAGTGGCTATTGCCCCTATGGAAGCTTGCAACCGGCTCAGAGTACCACACAATTACCCATCTGTTTGGTGTCAGCATCACAACTGTGTGCAGGTGTGTGCAGGACTTTTGTGCTGCAGCAGAGTCATTCCTGATACCAGAACAACTCTGTTTTCCTAACGAAGAGAGGTTGAGAGAAATGTCGGCCTACATCGAGAACAGGTGGGGGCTACCACACTGTGTTGGTGCTATCGATGGCTCCCACATCCCCATCATAGGACCACAACAGTATCACACAGACTACTTCAACCAAAAAGGGTGGCACTCCATAATCCTTCAGGGTGTTGTTGATGGAAAGGGGTTGTTCTGGAATGTGTTTGCAGGTCTTCCAGGGAGCATGCATGATGCTAGGGTTCTTAGACTGTCCACACTGTGGGAGTTAGCCAGCCGGGGAAACCTCTTCCCACCTCACGTCAAGAACATTGGTGAGGTAAGTGTGGGCTACTACATCCTGGGTGACTCTGTTTATCCCCTGCAAAACTGGCTCTTAAAACCATTCCAGGACACTGGTGGACTTACAGAAGAACAGCACATGTTCAACATAAACATGACTAGAGTACGGGTCACTGTGGAGAACGCTTTTGGCCGGCTGAAGGGAAGGTGGCGTTGCCTTCTGAAAAGGAATGACCGCGACATCCAACTGGTGAAATCTATGGTATTGACTTGTTGTGCTCTCCGTAATCTTTGTGAAAGTCAGGGAGAGACTTTTGACCCCATGTTGGATGATCCAACAGCTGCAGCACATCAGCCAGTGGAGGCAGCGGAGCAGGGTGCACAGGAGCAGGGCAGAGATGTCAGAGATGCTGTGATGCAGTATTTGTGTAGGAATAGAAACTAGAAATGTCATCGCCTTAGTATTCATGTTCATACACATGTCAAAAGTTTGTATTCTGTAAATAAAATTTTGTCCCCCTTTCAACTACGCCTTCTCTATTATTTTTATATTGGGTTAATTATGAAGCTATGAATGACTACACCCGAAAATACGTGAAGCTGTCCACGAGTCTGCAATCGGTGCCATTTAGCACTTTTGTTCTGCTGCAAGTGTCATATCATACACAAGTGTCCGGGCACATGCTGATAGCATGGTGTTTTGTGTGAGGAATTTGGACATGTGGGTATTTAATATGCCATTATAACGGCCTTTTCTTACCCCGTAGCATCTCAGGCAATTTTCCAGTGTGGAAGAAGTGACTTTGGCTAAGAAAGAACCTTCAGTATTCACCATACCATATAGATGACATGAAAACACTGCACTGCCTGAATTCCAAGTAGTAAAAGTATTTTGTTAACACACTGTGAGGATGCACTTTCTGACGGGGTTTCTTTTAGACCACAACTGCTCACACAGCGTAAAGCCATGTGAAAACTGTAGGACACACTGTAATAGCCTCTGCGTATTTTTGTGAGGGATTCAGACATTTGTCTATTTCATATGTAATATCACTGTTACAAATACTGTGATATTCACTTAATGCATCTAAATTATATGTTAAAGTTTTTTCAAAATTTTCAGCAAAATGTAAATCAAAGCAGTGAGTAGTCCAACAGCTATTAAATATCACTTTTGGTGTGATGCTGCTGTGTACTGTTATGCATTGCTCATCTCATGTAACCTTGTGCCATTATAATGGCCTTTTCTTACCCAGTAGCATCACAGGCAATTTTGATTAATTTGGACATGTGGATATTTAATATCACTGTTAAAAGTGCTAGTGTGGAAGATGTGTTCAATGACGAGACTTGAGTGTATTTCTCAAGTTCAGCTTTATTGCAGAACACAATCATCCAACATTCTCAAAAGCAAGAAGAGGCAGAATAGTGTTACAGCTCACTCTTATACCTCTGGGGGATTAAGAACTCAAGTCACATGGTGCTTCTGCAAACATTCAATCACAATGCAAGTCTCTGAAGATTCACCATTGTCTCTTATTCTCTGGTGTTCTGGGAAACCCCCCAGGTCCTCTTCTCCGAGACGAGGGCCCGACTTCACACCTCCTCGCCATCTCCTGTCGGCCCAGGTCGATCCAGACTCTTGTTCCTCCAGACGTGAAGCCCCAATCCACATAAGCCATACAATCCACATAAGCCATACATTTGTGGGAGATATGAACCAGACATATGTGCCACACTCTTGTGGGAAATATGAACCAAACATATGTGCCACACATGACCCCTCCCCCCAAACGTCTGCATGGGACAAACATACTCATAAATGCATACATAAAAGACATTACCACATAACAAACAATCAATCCCCCAATCTCTTAGGTCTTAGCTTCCTGCCGAATCTGCTGTAGGCCGGCTTCGCTGCGTCTGCAGCGTCTCCTCGCACCTGGGGATTAGATTTGTTAGCACATCTCTGTGGGAGCTCTGGAGCATGCCTTCTCGGTGGCCTGCCCCGGCGGGGGGCTTTCACCAACTGCACTCGTTCATCAGCCAGGACAAAAGCAGGCTTGAGTCTGTTTATGCAAATTAGCTCCCTTCTGCCCCCCAAATCTAGCAAAAAATGTTTCTCATTTTTTTCCAGCACCCTGAACGGTCCATCATAAGGCGGTCTCAGCCCTGGGCGTTGTGCATCATGTCTAACAAAAACAAACTCTGCGTTTTTTAAAGCCTCTGGCACAAAAACGCGTGGAAAACTGTGATGCACTGGGCCAGGCAGAGTGTTTGATCCTGTGCCGCTCTGCAACAGCTGAGCGGGGGGGCAATTGGGCGCAGGATTTTCCGGGAGAAATTCCCCGGGCAAACGGAGAGGTTGTGCGAACACTAACTCCGCTGGGGAGGCTTGTAAATCCTCCTTAGGTGCAGAACGCAACCCCAATAAAACCCATGGCAGTTTGTCCACCCAATTTGTATCCGTGAGCGACGCCCTGAGGGCTGCTTTCAATGACCTATGAAAGCGTTCACATAAACCGTTGGCCTACGGGTTACACGCGGTAGTGCGGTGTACCTTCACCCCTAAGCTGCGGGCCATAGACGAACAGAGTTCGGAAACAAATTGAGGGCCTCTGTCTGACGTTATATCCGACGGAACTCCAAAACGCGCGACCCAAGCTGTTAAAAACGCGCGTGCAACCTCTTCCGCTGTTGTTGACGCCAGAGGTATTGCTTCTGGCCAACGCGTGGTGCGGTCCACCATCATCAAAAGGTGTGTGTGCCCTTGAGACGAGGGAAGTGGGCCCACCAGATCAACATGCACATGATCAAACCGCTTAGCCGGGATGTGAAAAGGCTCCAAAGGGGCCCTCGTGTGCTTGTGTATCTTAGCCCTCTGGCACGCTACACAAGCCGCTGCCCATTCCTTGACCTGTTTGCGCAACCCCGGCCAGACAAATTTCTCCCCATCATCTTGACCGATGCGTGCACCCCCGGGTGCGCCAGCGAATGGACCGAGTCAAAAACGTGGCGGCGCCACGCGGCTGGAACCACTGGACGAGGCCGACCCGTGGAGACATTGCATATTAAGGGGGGCATACCTATTTGCTGCACCCTGTGCTCCAGCCTTAACCCTGTTGGTCCAGACTGGAGTGCGCGCACATCTGCGTCACCAACCTGCTCCGCAGCCATGTCTGCATAATCCAAACCTACGTGGACTGGGGCTGCGCGCGCTCCCGTGTCACTGCCCTGGCCCACAGCCACCGAGTCTGCTCCCACGTGGCCTGGCATTGCCACAGCACGTGAGAGACAGTCCGCCACTACATTGTGCTTGCCTGCGACATGCTGGATATCGGTGGTGAACTCCGATATTGCGGCTAGCTGTCTTTGTTGTCGGCCTGACCAAGGTTCTGAGATTTTGGCCATCGCAAAAGTTAACGGTTTGTGGTCCACGAAAGCGGTGAAACGACGCCCTTCCAGCCAGAACTGGAAATGGCGGATGGCCAAGTGTAGGGCTAAAAGCTCCCTGTCAAACGAGCTGTATTTACGCTCGTTATCGCGCAAAGATTTGCTAAAGAACGCGAGAGGCTGCCAGGTCCCTGCCACACACTGTTCAATGACTGCCCCCACCGCTAGGTCCGAAACGTCGGTGGTGAGCGCCAAACGGGCTGTTGGAACCGGGTGTGCTAACAAAACGGCGCTTGCAAGGGCTGATTTAACCTGGGAGAAAGCGTGCTCCCACTCCGGAGACCATTCAACCTTATTCGTGGGTTTTTGTTTTTTTAGTGCCGCGTACAGTGGCTGCATAAGCCGCGCTGCGCTCGGAAGAAACCGGTTGTAAAAATTAACCATCCCTAGAAACTCCTGCAGCGCTTTTATCGTTTGAGGTCGGGGGAAATCTATTATTGCGCGCACTTTCTCCGGAAGAGGAACCGCACCTTCAGGCGAAACACGGTGCCCCAAAAAATCGATTTGTGCCACCCCGAACTGGCACTTCGCTGGGTTAATTATCAACCCGTGCTCTGCCAGTCTCCGAAAAACCGCTGTGAGGTGGGTTTCGTGTTCGTCCTCGGACGTGCTGGCTACCAAAATGTCGTCTAAATAGACGAACACGAAAGGCAGGTCGCGTAAAACAGCATCCATCATGCATTGGAAAGTTTGCGCGGCGCCCTTTAACCCAAACGGCATGTGCAGAAACTCGAAAAGCCCAAACGGAGTTATTACCGCGGTTTTGGGAATATCCTGCGCGCGCACGGGGACTTGATGGTAGCCGCGCACCAAGTCTATTTTAGAAAAAATGCGCGCCCCCGCCAAATGAACTGAGAAATCCTGGATGTGTGGAATCGGGTAGCGGTCGTGTGCTGAGACGTTGTTCAACCTGCGGAAATCGCCACAAGGTCGTCACGAGCCATCAGCCTTTGGGACCATGTGTAACGGGGAAGCCCAGGGGCTGTTCGAGCGTCTAATTATGCCCAGTTTCTCCAGGTTGGCAAATTCCTCGCGCGCTATGGCCAGTTTAGCTGAATCCAAGCGCCGGGCTTTTGCAAAAACGGGGGACCCAGTGGTGGTGATAAAATGCTCCACCCTGTGTTTGGCCACTGTCGCCGAAAACTTTGGAACTGTGAGTGCTGGAAAGTGAGTGAGCAAAGCATGAAACTTACCACCTGCAGCTGTGACGTTGGCGTGTGCAGTCGGCGGAGCCACCCGAGCTGTGCAGGGGATAGAATGAAATGAAAGTGCATTAACCAGACGTCTATTAGCAAGATCAACCAATAAACCATGTGAGCACAAAAAATCAGCCCCTAACATGTTAATACTGACTGCTGCTACAATAAAGGTCCACTCGAATGAACGGCCCTGTAAGGACAGACGCATGGTCCTCTCACCGAAGGTCTTAATCGCTGAGCCATTCGCTGCTGATACTGACACCCAGGGAGCTATAGACGGCATCAGCTGTTCCGCGTAGGTAGGCGTGACGAAACTCAGCTGGGAGCCCGTGTCCACGAGGAATTGTTTCCCCGAGTGTGCATCTGTCAGGTAAAGCAGCTTATTTTCTTCTCCGAGGGACGCAGCTGCTACCGACCCCCGGTCTTGGCGTTTCCCTGATGCTTGAAGCGGCACAGTGGGAGACATCTGTGTGCCCTCTCCGCAAAACGGCGGTGGTAGAAACAGGCCGTCTTCAGCTCCACGTCGCCTGACGCCTGTCGCCGCCGCCGTGGGGTCGTCTGGCGCCGCCACCACTGGCTCCAAACCATCTCCAGGCACCGTCTTCTGCTCAGCTGCCGCGGCCGAAACCACGCTCTGCTTGTGGACGTCGACGAGTTGCTGCGCCTCCTTGCCGAGCCCATGGTAGTCCCGCTTGGCCAATCGGGGTGAGTCTGCCAGGGTCACTCTCACTGCTGGCGGCAGAGTCCGGAGGAAAAGGTGGGCGAAAATAAATTCGCCATCCTCGGAGTCTTTCAGTCTCAGCATCTTCACCATCAGGTCTGCCGGTCTGTCGTTCTCTGACTCCATCAACTCTAGGAGCCCCTCTGCTCACTGTTGCACCGAGGGGGTAAAATGGCTGATCAGTGCCTCCTTCAATGCGCTGTACTTGTCGGTGTCCGGTGGGTGGTTAACCAGGTCTTCCACCCTCTGGACCGTGTGGCTGTCCAGCTTCGCCACCACATGGTAGAACCTCGTTTCATCCTTTGAGATTCTCCGGAGGTTGAACTGCACCTCGACCGCGCTAAACCAGGAGCGCGGGCTGTGCTGCCAGAAATCGGGCAGCCGGAGCGTGGAGGCAGCCATCAGGCTGGCCTCTGATGAGCTCTGCTCGGGAGAATTCTCTCCGGCCATTCTTGGTCGTGGGTCACCAGTGTGGAAGATGTGTTCAATGACGAGACTTGAGTGTATTTCTCAAGTTCAGCTTTATTGCAGAACACAATCATCCAACATTCTCAAAAAGCAAGAAGAGGCAGAATAGTGTTACAGCTCACTCTTATACCTCTGGGGGATTAAGAACTCAAGTCACATGGTGCTTCTGCAAACATTCAATCACAATGCAAGTCTCTGAAGATTCACCATTGTCTCTTATTCTCTGGTGTTCTGGGAAACCCCCCAGGTCCTCTTCTCCGAGACGAGGGCCCGACTTCACACCTCCTCGCCATCTCCTGTTGGCCCCGGTCGATCCAGACTCTTGTTCCTCCAGACGTGAAGCCCCAATCCACATAAGCCATACATTTGTGGGAGATATGAACCAGACATATGTGCCACACTAGGACAGCCATGTAATACAAATGGCTTACAAAATTACAACTGTCCTCATTTTCTGTAAAGTGTACTTGTTAATGTTGAGTACAAAATTTGGAGGAGCGCCCCAAAGCCCTTTTTTCACCCCACATTCATCCGCCCTTACAATGGCTAAGGTGAATATTTTGTGCACATCAAACCATTACCAGGGTTATCCATATGAACATTTCTAAATACAGAACTGGCAATATTATGTGTCCCAGTTACTGCACATGGATGTAAAGCTTGGACTTTAGCTGTTGGCTTTTAATGTATGTGTAAGCAGTTATTGGACTCCATAACATACTGCAATGGCATATTTTTCCCCACTGTTTTAACGGTGTTAAGACCGTGAAAAAATTAGTAACAGACAACACATGATGTCAACAGTCACTGGTTTATTCAACATTTTCATCAACACTAGTCATTGCTTATCTTGTGTACATGCTACAGGACACTGTGGGGGGACTGGGTCACACACGCCGTCCGAGGTTTCCAAGGACCGCCAGGAGAGCATTATGGAAGGCAGCATTTTGAGCCATCTCCTCCCTTCATAAGGCGACTTCGGCCTCCCTGGCATGACGGGACTCATCCACAAGCCAGTTTATAGTCTGCATTTGCTGGGAATGCTGTGCAAGCTGTTCCCGCTGTAGCGCCATCCCTTCCCGCTGTAGCTGTATCCGCTCACGGTGCTCTTCCCGTTCAGCATCTTGCATCGCGGCAAACACAGTGGCAAGTTCTCGTGTGGGGCTGCTCCGCTTCCTCTTGCCTACACCAAAGACAGAAATCGGTGCTGGTCAGTAAAAGCAAGAGCAAAACACGTAGCGGTACATCTCCAAAAATTCAAACATAATGCAAAAGTTCAATATTTTTGGACACTCATTTCAGAAAGTGAGACCCATATATTATACAGAATCATTACACAGACAGTGAAATATTTTTAGAGTTTATTTATTTATTTATTGGCTTACAGCGCCTGAAAATCCCAAATTACTTTTCTTGAAAAATAGATTGTTACGTAAAAATGCTAAAAAAAAGAAGTGTTCTCAAAAGTATGTAGATTTATGGAGAAACTGATTTCATTTTCATTTTCCAGCAGGAGTTAGCATCCCCCCCACAGTGCCAAAACTATCAAAACCTGGTGTAATGGCCATGGCGTCACTGGGTTTGATTTGGCCAGGAAACTCTCCTGACATAAACCCCATATGGATTGTCAAGAAGATGAGAGATACCATCTACAGTATAAGAGTTTCACTTTTTGAAACGAGTCACAAAAAATCTGAGTTTGCCATGACATTGCAATTAGAGATGTAACTGTACACGGGAGACATACTGGTGAAAGGCAAGTGGTTGGGTTTGACAAAATTCCTTTGTTGTTGTGTATCACAACTGCGCATCGGTACAGCAGACTTAGCAAATGTCCGGTTTATGTTTCAAATGCCTTGCTTTTTATGGTGGCCTCAGAAATGTGAATGCATTCATACAGTGGGCTCACTTGAATCATGACAATGAAGCATGTTGTCTTTCAAAAACTGAGTTTAGTGCTGTGTGTGTGTATATATATCTATCTTATAGTAATATGTACATATGTATATTAGCTGCTCTTGCTTGCTTGTTTTTTTTTCTTGCCTTCTGATTGTTGCTCTGAGTGTTGCTATCCCTGTGCTGTTGCAATCCTGGAATTTCCCCGTTGTGGGACTAATAAAGGCTTATCTTATCTTATCTTATCTTATCTTATCTTATCTTATCTTACAACAGCTCTGCATGTGTACCTTTTCCAAGCAATGTGATTCATAGTGTAAAATAAACAGTACAACAACACTGCAGTGGAAAAATACATTTCACAGGTATGTGGGTCTATCATGAGGCTTGGATATTCACTTTGTACGTCACAGTTTTTTAAAAATGCACTTGTATAGCTGGAGATTTGGGCTCCGCTTGACATGAATCAATAAACTAAACTGTGTGTATGTATTTTGACTATTGGGCTTTACCTGTGCGTGAACGTGTTGACGGATTTGTGCTACACAGTGACGGAGCTGGACTTATTTCTGGTGCCGGATACTCAACGTCACGAGCAGGAGAGCCCGGGGTGCTCGTGCCGAGGGAGGGGGGCTCCGTCAGTGTCGAAGCAGAATCTAGAAAGAAAGTACACACAATTGTAACATATAACACGACAGTGCAACATGTATGCAAAGTTTTTAATAAATATGTTGTGGTGTAACCCTGCACTTAAATTTGTCTTCCTTCTCCTCCTCTGTGCACTGTGTAAAAGCACATGGGGAGAATTGTGACAATAAGTTCTTTTGCCGGTGCAGATACCAGACTCGTGATGAAACCTTTTCAGAAGAAGAAACAGTTTGTCTTCTGTTTGTTTCAGTTGTGTCAGTTTTTTTTTTTTTTTTCTGTTTGTTCCTCTTTTTTCCTTCCCCCTCACCATCCCTCCCTACCCCCCCCCCCCCTTGTCAGTTCTATCATGGGTAAAACAATTTAAATAAAATATTGAAAATTATTACAAGAGGAGTCTATAAATAATATACAGTTCATAGATATGTACCGTATAAAGCTCCTTTTGGAAAAGTAAATCTGTTTGGCACAATAAGGAAAGCAGATCTCTGTTCTGCTCACCTCGCTGCTTGACAGGACAAGGGAATTTTTTTTGTTTTTTTAATTTTTCTAATATCTGTCTCAGTTTCATGAGTATCCACTCAGCTGCTGTTAAAGCATCGTACATGGGGAAAAAAATAAGCTCTGCAGAGGAAGTGAATGCAGCATTATTGTTTTCATCAAGAAGGGATCATCTTAGAAATATGCAGGCTGACACATGACCTGGTACCAGGAAGTATATTTTTTAAATTACTTTCTTTCCTTGTTGCTAATGTGACCTCTGCCTTTGGTAAAATGTTGTCTGAACAAGTAATCTAACTGCTACAGGAACTAATGTGCAGTTTAAAGTTAGATATTAAAGAGCCCCTTTTATGCCCTTTTCTACCAGAGGTGGTAAGGTCTGTGACATGCTTTGGTCAGAACACCTCAGGATTTAATTACAGCAGTTACATACAGGGAAGGAGCTCTCTTGAAAACAGTCTGTTTTATGCCATTTTATTTTAAATGCCATGATGAACTCCAGTTCTGCCCACCCTCCTGCTTTTGTCATTTCTCTGAACTCTTCTTTTTGATAGTGATGCCATGTTTGAGGCTAACATTAGCTTTTAGCTCTGGTTGTCTGATTAAGTAACCTACTAACAAATTCTGGCTGAATGTTAGAGTTTAAAAGCCCAACTAAAGATTGTCAGAGACGTGGGTGTGGAGTGTGAGTGTTTGAAAGTATATGAATAAAGAAACAACCTCTGGTAATTATAGCTAACTGTTTCCAGTGGAGGAGGTGTCTGGTCCAGAGTATAACAAATAAACAATCTCTGTGAATAAATGAAAGCACCATGGTGCAGCTTCCTCGGTGCGACCTCTACTGGCCCGGCCTAGTTATTACAATACATTTTTTGCGGCTCCATTGTGGGTATAATGGTGAGTTAAATTTGTGTTTATTTTGAAAACAAAGGATTATCTCGAAATTCTGGCAAATTAAAAGTTGAGAAAATATGGCGATATATGAAGGGAGACTGAAAAGTTCATATCCTGACTAAGAAGGAGTTATGTCTTTAAGGATGAAGATGGGAGCTTCTATACTACAGGGATCCAAGTGCTGCAACACAGATGTTGAAATGTTGAAAAATAAACTACATTTGGTCAAATTTGACCACTGCATCATGGTCAGCCTATGAACTTTTCAGCACCCCCTTCCCCCTCGTAATGACACAACCCTTTAGTTCCACTTGATTCTGACCAGGTGAGCTGAAAAGCTGGTAACAGACAGACAGACACACACAACCACACACTGAGTAATTACTGTATGGCTCTATTGCACCGAGGCATAAATATAGTGCCAAGAATTGGTAGATGATCCACCCACTAAGTCGGTGTCTAGTTGGAATGGATAGAATATATAGAAAATAGACAGAAACTAGCCGCTAGCTTGGCTAGCAGACTCCTTTCTCTGTCCCAACTGACATCAAAGTCAATCAGAAATCAACTGACTTTAGCAGGCAAATCTGCCAATCTGCAAGTTTTCCTCTGTATGATGCAGTCATGACTTTAGCACCCATTGTTGGAATGTTACTCGTGTTTTGTTAAATCTGACTTGGATTTTTCACATTTTTATCTCTGCCCCCTAAAGTTACCTTTAATTATCTACAAGTAACGTCTTTTATGGCGACTGTACAGTAAACAAGCCAAATGCAGTAAATGTGGGTGGCAATGACTCAGGACGTAGAGTGGGTAATCCAATAAGTGGAGGGTTGGCGATTCAAATCCCACACTCCCCTGCCATCCTGCCGTTGTGTTCCTGGGCAAGACACTTCACCCACCTTGCCTCAGGTGTCCATGACACTGGGTATGAATGTGTATAAATGTTTGGTAGTGGTCGGAGAGGCTGTTGGCGTAGATTGGCAGCCACATTTCCACCAGTCTGCCCCAGGGCAGCTGTGGCTACAGCAGTAGCTTACCACAAACATTGTCTGTCTGTGGAGTGAATGATGGACTCATTGTAAAGCCCTTTGCGTATCTTGAAATGTGCTATATACATGCAATCCATTGTTATTAAATGATGATGACAGCGGATGCAATATGGCTTCTTCTTCTTAAAAAAAAATTAATTTCAGCAGATTTATGTGCAAAGCATTCACTGTTGGTATACTGTACAGCTGATCATCTCAAAGGTTTGGAGAAACACTTTCCATCACATTGGTAATATGTTCCAGGAATCACATGTCCACAAGCGTTTAAATCCACCTGTCGATCCACCCTTGTATGTTTCCTGGCAAACCACACACACACATGCGCACACACACACAAACACAAACACACACACACACACACACACACACACACACACACACACACACACACACACACAGTTCTCTGTTCTCTTTCAGGTGCAGCTATCAGGCTCATGCTGTGATCTTCTCATGCAGCAATTGTTTTTGTGTTTTCACTCCCTTTGTTTTTTTTTTTTTTTTTTTAAATGTACTGACATTAACACAAAACAGCCCCACGTACAGTATTTACAGTAACATAAAATATTGACAATGCATAAACGCCATCCATAGTTCCATCGCAATGGGGGAATACCAAAAAAAGTCACAAGAAACCATAGCCTGTCAACCTTAGCTATGAATAACAAGAAATTAATTTTATTTTAAACTAACTGTACCTGTTTCAAGTTCTACACCAGCATAGGTTGAATGTTTAAACATTATGCATATGATAAGATAACATAAGATAATAATACACAACATTGCCACCACTCAGTCGGACTCATTCCCAGTGGGAGTTGTGCTCCGCCAGGGCTGCCCTTTGTCACTGATCGTGTTCATAATTTTTATGGACAGGATTTCTATTTTTTTCCCTTTTTTTTCTAGGCGCAGCCAGGGTACAGAGGATGCCATGCTTGGTGACCACATGATCTCATCTCTGTTGTTTGCAGATGATGTCGTGTTGGCTTCATCCAGCAATGACCTACAGGGCTTACTGGGACAGTTTGCCGCTGAGTGTGAAGCGGCTAGGATCGGAATCAGCACCTCCAAGTCCGAGTCCATGGTCCTCAGCTGGAAAAAGGTGGATTGTCCTCTCTGGGTTGGGGACAAGCTCCTGCCCCAAGTGTAGGAGTTTAAGTGTCTTGGGGTCTTGTTCACGAGTGATGGGAGAATGGAGCAAGAGATTGACAGACGGATTGGAGCAGTATCTACAGTGATGTGGACATTGTACCGGTCTATTGTGGTGAAGAGGGAGGTAAGCTCTAAGGCAAAGTTGTCGATTTCCCGGTCAATCTACGTTCCAAACCTCACCTGTGGTTACGAGCTTTGGGTAATGACCAAAGCAGATACAAGGGTCTGAAATGAGCTTTCTTTGTAGGACTGCTGAACTCACCCTTAGAGATAGGGTTGAGGAGCTCGGTCATCTGGGAGAGGCTCAGAGTAGAACCGTGTCAAGAATGCCCCTCCGGGGCAAAAACAAACCCAAGGGCTTGACAGCAGTGAGACATTTAATAGCAGAAAAAAGAATGTAAACAGTCCAAAAATAGCCGTGCACAACACAATGCAACAAAAGCACTTACTAACTAACTAACTAACTAACTAACCTGCACTTATATAGCGCTTTTCTAGTCACAAAGACCACTCAAAGCGCTTTCATTAATACTAACCCTCTATTCTAAGGGCCTATAGGAAACAGATATCTAGGGACAATTTAGAACAGCCAATTAACCTAACATGCATGTTTTTGGCATGTGGGAGGAAACCGGAGAAATCCCGGAGTAAACCCACGCAACACGGGGAGAACATGCAAACTCCACACAGATCACTGTTGGTCGGGGGCTGGGATCGAACCCACGATCCCACGATCCCCACAATCCCCCGGCCAAGGGTAAACTGTGCTGCCGCAGTGCTAACCACTGTGCCACCGTGCAGCCCAAAGATTTGGCTTCAGAGCAGAGAGCGCCCTGGAGAGAAAGGATGGGGAGACTGACCGAGAAAATATAGTTTAGTCTGAACACAACTGAGAGAGCACCAAGGACAGAAAGGAGAGGCATAGTTTAAATACATAAAAGGGCCTTTTCCACTAGCCTCGCTTAGCCCTACACCGCACCACTCAGCCCGCGTTTGAGCATTTTCCATTAGCCCCAGCACCGGTTAGCAGGCGCTATTTTCGTAACTGATCTAGGGCAGGGTCCATTGGAGCCGAGTTGGGCCGTGATGTGACGTCAACAGACTGGTCGCCGCTGATTGGTCAGGTCGTAACGTCACGAAAGCGACCGTCTTCGCCGTCTTCTGATGACCGCCATTTGCAATATTGTCATGGACTAACTCGGTCAATATGATATTAATACAGACAGCGTTGTAGGTTTTGCGGAACTCTACACCGTGGTCCAACGAGAGGTGCGGAGTTTTCTCTGCTTTGTGGCAGATCCACAGTGAGGAGTGACCCAGACCTATATGGCTGCACAGCATAGAAACCGGACCATGGACAAGCTGAAGACGAACGTGAGAGAACCATCGATGGTGAGGGATTTGTAATAATGTGCATCTGTTTGCTTATTTATCCTGTTGGTGGTAAGCTCACTTTTTTTGAGCCATTACAGTGCTGTTCTGTGCTGGCTAACGTTTTTAAGCTAACGTTTTTTGTAGCTAACTAGTACCAACTGCTGAATCGCGCTTGTTTTCTCCTAAATATTCGCTTGTGAGAGCAAAACGATGAAATATGTTAATCCTGGTTAAAGTCCTGGTTTGTGTTTTGTATTGCACTTTGGTCCTGCACATTAAATTGTGTGCAATTTAATGCTAGAATGTGTTTCCACATGCCAGGGGTTATAGCCTCTCTGCCTCCCTGTTTATATTGTGATACTGGTGAAATGGACCACAGGAGCCGAAATCTCGTCATATTTAAATTGCTTTTTCAAACCAGTGATTTATAAAGTCATTCATATAATTTTCTAAAGCGTCAGAATAGACCCACACACCTATTCTGTGGATCCTGCAGTGCTTGTCAGGGGAATGAAGCATTTTTGTCACATCCCACCAATGACTCATTTCAGAAAGAGAAATCCGTATATTATATAGATTCATTACACAGACAGTGATATATTTGAAGCTGTGGGGCACATATATGCACATATGTATATGACTGCATGATTCATACGTATACCACCTTAGGCTTCACATCTGAGACGGAACAAAGGACTGAGCCGCTCTGGAGATAACACGAGGGTGTGAAGTTTAGTCTTTGGCATGCAAAGAGATAGCCTTGGGGGATTTCGCCCAGCGGCAAGAGACTGAGAGGTGGAGTGTGTTAAGATCAGAGGGAAGTTACATTGTGACTGGGATTAAGTACCATGTGACTGTATGTTTGATGTCCTGGGTATAAAAGGGACAGATGTTGGAAGATTCATTCTCTTTTCTCTTTCTGTGTTTGGATAATGTTGGAGAATGTGAATAAATCTGACTTGAGAAATAAACTCAGCCTCATCTTTCCCATTCTCCACAAAGCGTTTATTTATTTTAATTTTGCTGATTACGGATTACAGCCCCTGAAAACCCCAAATTCTATTTTGCAAAAAATTGGAATATTACATAAAATTAACTTTAAAAAATAGTTTTTAAATATAAATGTTGGCCGTTGAGGTGTTGGTTAATATGGGCTGTAGCCGTAATCATCAATATTAAAATAAACACTTTCAATATATCACTGTTCCTGTAATGAATCTATATATGGGTTTCACTTTCTGAAATGAGTGACAAAAATATTGAATTTTTTCATGGTATTCTAATTTTTGAGATGTGCCTGTATATGTATTGAAGTTGCTTGAAACTAATCAACATCCATTTCTGTCGTTTGTCTAGGCAAGACGAAATCAGCCGCCCCACAACCTACCTCGCCACTGTGGAAAGTACTGAAATCCTTTGCTTTTATAGGTAAAGTGTCAAAAGCACAATTTCCACTTAATATAAAAGGGACTGAACTGAGATTTATTTGATTGTGCAAATATGGCACATCAACTGTAAAATAAACCACTTGTTAATGTATTTATTTTTTTGTCAGATCACTTGTGTGATCCTTTGTGAGTTATGTTCATAACTGTATGTTTTGGTGAATGTGAGATGTTCAGTCGTCAATATAATTTACTTTATATGTGAAGTTTATAGTCTATCATCAATAAACTCATGCAGTAACAGGACACATTACAAATATTTGAGACCCATTGTAGTGCTTCCTTTTATATTTTAGCAATGCTAGTACAAAACACCGCCCACACATGAAGCCAGGGCAAGAAAAGACACTTTTACAGACCAGACAAACTTTTATTGATAAAAACTTCATATTTTGACTGAGTGACTCCATACTCGGTGATTCACAGCATCAGTTAAAGTATTAGATTCCATTCAAGTGAATGTATTAATTCATTCTGATTGCTGAAGCCACAGTAAAAGCAGATGATTTTAAATGTAACCCAGCCCTTGTAAAATCTAGTGAAGCGCAGCTACATGAAAATTGTGGTTAAATACAACAACGAAGTATTTTATTGTCACGTTCAAATTGTAATCCCTCCTGTTTTGTTTTTCTTTTGAATTCTTGGATGGAATATGGTGGGCAATATAAGCTGCAGCTTCAGCCATCACCCATTTCAGATAACTTATGTTGAACTGTATAATCAGAGGAGTTATTGTTTAATTTGACCTTGTTAGATTTTTTCCCCCTTTGTTATATTATTCTATTTTCTTTTAATCTTTACCTTTAATCAATCCAAAATAAAGATTCATTCATTAATTCACATTCCACCACTGGCTTTTAGCAACAAGTGTATTTCCCAAATATGTTTTACACTTGCTTTAACTAACCACTACCCATTTGTCTTTTGTCTATGCAAGAGGGAAAATGTCCACCCCAACTGGACCTTGCCTCAATATTTACAGAGATGCAGGCTGAAGATCTGCTGGACCAGGACCGGTACCAGGGGCCAATCCAGTTGCTTCTCAGTGAGGGAGCGTGGCAGCCGTGTGTGACCCATTCCAGTTTTATTCTTTTTTACAGTTTGAATTTTGCACATTCTGAATAATCTGGAATTTGCTGCTGATTGTAATAAACAATTTAGTGACTTAAGTGTTTGCATCATGATTTTCCATTTTGTCTGTTAAGACACCGGTGGGAAAAGAGTCAACTGTACAAAGGATTTATCGGTGACCTTGAAAATAATGGCTCATTTTTAAGAAAAAAGTAACCAAGACAATTATTTTATTAACTGAAGACTGTATTGTTGGATGTATATGGAGGAATTCTGGGTCATATTAGCATCTGCTCTTCATCATAATGGGTTTGGGCAGGGGTGTCCAATCATGGTCCATGGAGGGCCAATACCCTGCAGGCTTTACCTCCAACCAGTGTCTTCAACAGCCGATTCCACTGAACTTCTTCCACTGACTGCAGATCAGTGACAACACCTGCTGAAGAGACTGGGTAGAAGAGAGAACCTGCAGGGTCTTGCCCCCCCCCCCCCCCCCCCATGACACCTGATTGGAAGCCCCCGGATTAGGTTTAATGGGACTTAACATTTTAACACAAACTGCTTTATGGTTCATAATTTTGTTGACAGACTTACACCAAACCAAAAGTGATTTCTCAAACTGCTGGATTGTTCTTAGACAGCATTTCCAATCTTTCAGTATTTAATTTGTGCCACATGGTGGTAACCTTCACATATATAAAAAAGAGACATCTGCAAAAACTTCACAGGTTTATTGTCAGTGCAATTCCCAGTGCAATACTACATGAATGCATGTATAGTACGTTATTGATGCAGAGAATATATATTTCTACAGTACATGTATCTAGTAAATCAATTATTTTCCATGTAGCCTTGTGACTGCATTATTTTAATTGCCTTTAATCCTAGATCAAGTTTGTTTTGGCCTAAAATACATCACAACTATCAAATATATCTTATTATACGTAACTCAGTACTGTTTACTTTTTGAATACATATTTTGTGGCTAATATAGTTATTAAACTGGCGATCAAGTTGTGTTAGCTGATCATTTTTTTCTATGACACCACCTCAGACTGCTGCAGAAGCAGGTACATCCCATGATGTCTGAACGGTCTCTCCATGATTTTCACGCAGAGCAGAGCAATTTGTTGTACAGGAAATAAACATTTCTACAGACATTCTTAAGCTCTATAACCACTGATTCTTGGTGAAGCTGTGCTGACATCAGTGACAGGCTGATGACATCCGTGACAGGCTATTGACATCAGTGAGAGGTTGTGCCCGTTTGAAGAGGGAATTTCCCAACAACAGAGCCATCTGAAACACACACACACAGCATAGATATTTTAGTACCTAACTTGCAGACATTGCAGTGTAGCACGACGTACTTACAGCAAACTAGCATTAGCAACCATTAGCTTACCGTCATATATGACTTAGTTTGTATCCTCATGTCTTCGGCTCTTCCAGAAGCTGCAGAACTATTCCGTCTTGCTGCCTGTACCCTTATCTGGTGGTCCTTTTTGGTATTTACGGCGAAAAAGGCCACAGACCGAGGAGTCACCTTGTAGAGCAGCCATGTTATGTTTGCTTGGGTCGCGCACTTCACGTCACGAGAGTGTGGCGCCGCCTTGCTGTTCAAGAAATCCCACCCACCACAGGCGTGTCAGCAGTAATGTCGAAATGCAATCGAGGGTGAATCGAGTTGTTGTGAAACGAGTCGTGTTCTCAAATCGAGGCTAAGCGGGGCTAATGGAAAAGAGCCTAAAATGTAATGAACAGCAGGTGCGAGAGTTGAGCTGGCAAGCACTAATACCTAACTGCTCTCAGCTGGTGGGTGAGTAGACTGAGAGCAGTGAGAGGGGAAAAATAGCAGGAGTTAAAAAAAAAACATAATCAATTCGCAGCTGATGGACTAGAACAGACTGCGAGTGCTGTGGCTAGAATAGAGGAGAGGGGCTCATAACACCCAAACAAGTTAACAGAACTAACAGGAAAATAATAATAATGAACAGAAAAACACTCAAAACTACAAAGGAAGTCTTAGTGCTGAGGACAGATGCTCAGACATATGACAGAGCACCCCCCCCCCCTCCCAAGGGGTAGAATCCAGACACCCCATGGTAACACCAAAAAAGACCCCCCTCCCACCAAAAAAAAAAAAAAAAAATGGAGTACAGAAAAAAAAATAAATAAACACCCTGGGAGGGAGGTGGGGGAAAAACGGCTAGGAGGGAAAAAACAAAACAGCTCAAAAACTGACACCTGTGCCCCGGCAGACCCCCAAGCCCCCACTGTCCCAGAGCTCCAAAGTTCGGGTAACCAGCCGAAGCCCCAGGCAAAGCAGATGGCCCGATGAAAAGAGTCAGGTGGCCTGCCAGAGAAAATGGGCCACCCCACCCAGAGACTCAGTCTTTCAGGTGGCCGACCAGCATTGTTGCGCCACCAGGATTGGAGGGGTGAACCAGGAGGTGGCTCTCCCACCGGGAGGCTCAACGGCAGGAAGCCAGACCAGAGGAGGGGGACCCCAATGGCGTCTGGTGGCAGAGGTAGGGGGACCACGACAGTGTCCAGCAGAGGAGGAAGAGGAACCCTGATGGTGTCTGGCAGAGGGAAAAAGGCCTCAGTGTCCTCAGGCTGGCCGTCAGCACCCTCGATGATCCTAGCTTGGGACATGGTTGCACTCGCGATGGCTCCGGGATGCAGCATAGCTGCACCGGCAGTGGCACCGGGCTGGAGCACAGCTGCACCTGCGGTGGCTCTGGGTTGGAGCACTAAAGCACCCTCGGTGGCTCCGGGCTGAAGCACTGTAGCACCGTCAGTGACTCCGGGCTGGGCCAACGTTGCACCCTCAGTGGGCCCGGATGGGACCAATGCTGCACCCTCGGTGGGCCCAGATGGGGCCAACGCTGCATGCTCAGTGGGCCCCGGGCTGGGGCATAGCACCCATGGCGGACTCAAATTGGAGTGCAGCACCCACAAGGGTCCCTGGCCGGGATGCAGCACCCATGGAGACTCAGGCTGAGGAGAAAACAAGACAACTGCATCGGGCAGAGGTGGAGCTGCACCCACGGAGGACCCAGCCTGGGTTGGAACACCTGCGGCGACCTCAACAATCAAAGCCAGACCCACAACGTCCTCTGGTGGTGAACCTGGATCCACGGAGGCATCAGGCTGGAGCGGATCTTCCCCAGCGACCCTGAGAGAAGACTCAGAAACAACAAATAGAGGAACATGGTTAAGGTCGCCAGCAGCGGCGGAGTCCGGTGAGGTGAGCTCAGATGCAACGGGCAGCTGTACCTGGCTCTCATCACCAAGAGCCAGGCAAGATTGCTCTAGAACAGAGAGAAGGAAGAAAAAAGAGAGCACTTGCCTGAGCTCAAGCTCCACCACTGTCCAGGACTCCGTCGATCCAGATGATGGTAATGTCTCGGGCCAGGCCTCTCGGAGGTCCAAGATGGAGGCCATCTTGGAGGTCCCATTCTGCTGCGGTGGCCTCCGCAGCAGGCATGATGGTGATTGTAGTCTTCAAACTCCAAAGGGGACCACGCAGATGGCTTGTCGGCTGGGGGTTGGCTCCATGCTGGCTCTGGAATAGGAATTTCCAGGGCCACGGCCTCCTCCATTGTCCGGCGGTCTTGTTCTGAAGCCAGTGGACACTCAGAGGGAAAAGGAGGAGGCACGGAGAGTACTGATGAGTTAAAGATGACTGCAGCAGGTGGAGAGAGCTCAGGGGGCTGCATTCCCAGAGTCTCTCAACCAGGGATCAGGCAAGGCAAATCATCAAAATTTGAAATAGAATTAAAGGAAACTTGCCTGTTCTCCTGGCAAATGATGTTGCCTGCTGCAGCTGGTGATGTATCACCCCTCTGCATGGCTATAGTGATCCCGAGCCCCTCTATGGATAGTCGAGGAGCCGCCTTGTAGACACTGAAACGGGCGTCGCCGGTGGAAGAATGGAGCACCTCTTGGCAGCAGGGAGAGGCACCCAAGGGACGGGCTTCTCAGCAGTTATGGAGGACAATTGGTCTGATGAAACAGCCAAAGAAGGTGAAGAGAAAAGACAAGAGTCTGCTGCAGGGAATGTCGGGCTCAGTGTACGGGGAGAAGCTGTCAACAGGGCGAGATTTTTATTTGCCATAGTTTATCGTCCCCCATCAACCTATTCAGAATTTTTATCCGAATTTCCTGATTTCTTAGCTGATTTAGTGCTGAAATCTGATAGAATAATTATAGTAGGGGACTTTAATATACATGTGGATGTAGATAGTGACTGCCTTAATATGGCTTTTAATTCAATATTAGACTCGATTGGGTTTTCTCAGAAAGTAGGAAATTCTACTCATTACCTCCACCATACATTGGACCTTTTTTTTTTTTTTTTTTTTTTTTTTTTTCAGAATCAGAATCAGGTTTATTGCCATTGTTCATGTAGTACACAAACTAGGAATTTGTCTTGGTACAATGCTGCAACATTAAACCAAGGTTGGACAAGGTTGGACCTTGTTCTGACATATGGCATAGAAATAGAAAATCTTGTAGTGTCTCCTCATAACCCTGTACTGTCAGACCATTGTCTGTTAACCTTTGATTTTACTATTTCTGACTATTTGGCTCCTAAAGAAAAATATTATCACAGTAGATGCCTCTCAGATGATGCTGTTTCCAAATTTATGCAGATTGTTTCCTCTATGCCATGTGTCAACACAACGGAAATAAGCTATAGACAGCTTGCTCCTTCTGTAATTGATAACATGGTGGATAGTGTTTCAGCTTCTCTGCATCAGGCTCTAGACTGGTGGCCCCCTTAAAAAAAGAAAAAGTCTAATCAGAGATTTTTAACTCCTTGGTTCAACACAGAAACTCGTAGCTTAAAACAGAAGACTCGTCAATTAGAAAGAAAATGGCGCTCTACTAATTTAGATGAAGTCTATTTAGCTTGGAGAAATCATCTTTTTAATTTATAAAAAATCTCTTAGAAAAAGCTAGAACGAGTTATTACTCTGCATTAATAGAAGAGAACAAGAATAATCCCAGTTTCTTTTCAGTACTGTAGCCAGGTTGACAAAGAGTCAGGACTCTGTCAATCCTAGCATCCCCTTAGAGCTTACTAGTCAGGACTTTATGAACTTTTTCAATAATAAAATTTCATCCATCAGAGATAAAATCAATCAGATTCTTCCACAGTTAACTTAAATACTGTAACTACTACAACTCCTTCTATTGATGTCTGTCTTGATGAGTTTACTCCAATCGACCTTTGTGAGTTAGACAAAATAGTTTCCTCATCCAAACCTTCAACTTGTCTTTTAGACCCTATTCCTACCAGGTTATTTAAAGAAGTCTTCCACTTATTGGTAGCTTTATTCTTCATATAATCAATTCTTCATTAACCTTAGGCCATGTACCGCAGGCTTTTTAAAACGGCTGTAATTAAACCCTTACTCAAAAAGCCAACGCTAGATCCAGGAGCTTTAGCTAACTATAGACCAATCTCTAATCTCCCTTTCATTTCAAAATCTTAGAAAGAGTTGTTGCTACGCAATTATTTGACCACCTGCAGGGAAATGGTTTATTTGAGGAGTTTCAATCTGGGTTTAGAATCCATCATAGCACTGAAACAGCCTTAGCGAAGGTCACTAACGACCTCCTCATTGCATCTGATAATGGACTAGTTTCTGTACTTGTCCTTTTAGATCTTAGTGCAGCTTTTGATACTATTGATCATAATATTCTACTTGATAGATTAGAACACTATGTTGGACTTAATGGAACTTTGTTGCAGTGGTTTAGATCTTATTTATCTGATAGGTTCCAGTTTGTTCATGTAAATGATGAGTTTTCTCTCAGCTCAAAGCTTAGTCATGGAGTTCCACAGGGATCTGTGCTTGGCCCTACTCTTTTTAGTTTATATATGCTTCCGTTAGGCAACATTATTAGAAAGCACTGTATACATTTTCACTGTTATGCAGATGACACACAATTATACCTGTCAATGAAGCCAGATGATACTAATCAATTAGCCAAGTTAGAAGCCTGTCTTAAGGAAATCAAAGTTTGGATGACTTGTAATTTCCTGCTATTAAATTCAGATAAGACTGAAGTCATTCTTGTTGGTCCAAAAAACCTTAGAAATTCCTTTCCAAATCAAACTTTCAGTTTGGATGCAGTTACTCTTTCTCTTAATAGCTCTGTGAGGAACCTTGGAGTTATTTTTTGATCAGGATTTGTCCTTCAATTCACATATTTAAATTTGTTTCTAAGACTGCCTTCTATCATTTGCGTAATATTGCCAAGATTAGGAGCATCTTGTCTCAGAGTGATGCTGAGAAGCTGATCCACACTTTTGTTAGCTCGAGATTAGATTATTGTAATTCTTTATTATCAGGCTGTCCTAAAACATCTTTAAAAAGTCTTCAGCTGATCCAAAATGCTGCAGCAAGAGTTTTAACAGGTACTAGAAAGAGAGATCATATTTCTCCGGTTCTGGCCTCCCTTCATTGGCTTCCATAGAGTTTAGAATTAAGTTTAAAATCCTTCTTCTTACTTACAAAGCTCTAAACAATCAGGCTCCTTTTTATTAAAAGATCTGATACTACCGTATCATCCTAACAGAGCACTACGCTCCCAAAATGCAGGTTTACTTGTAATACCTAGAATCTCCAAAAGTACAATGGGAGGCAGAGCCTTCAGTTATCAAGCTCCTCTCCTGTGGAATCAGCTGCCAATCTGGATTCGGGAGTCAGACTCGATCTCTGTTTTTAAGAACAGGGCTAAAACCTACCTTTTTGATATAGCCTACAATTAGGGAGGGATCATGTGTTTCTGAACCCTCCCTTAGTTATGCTGCTAATAGGTTTAGTCAGCCGGGGGACCTCCAGTAATGCACTGGGCCTCACTCCTTTCCTCACTCTCTATGAAATATTTTTTTTTTTTTTTTGCTGGTCATTAACATTTGTTTGTTCTCTCCCATAGATTGAGTCCCCATCGTGCTGTTTGCTCTCTACATGTCTGTTCTTTTCTTCTTCTCTGTCCCCTCACCCCCCAACCAGTCGCAGCAGATGACTGCCCCTCCCTGAGCCTGGTTCTGCTGGAGGTTTCTTCCTGTTAAAAGGGAGTTTTTCCTCTCCACCGTCGCCAAGTGCTTGCTCACAGGGGATCGCCTGATTGCTGGGGTCTTTCTGCAACTGTGGGGGTCCTCCCTACAGTTGATAGTGCTATGAGATGACTGTTGTTGTGAAATGGCGCTATATAAATAATGTTGAATTGAATTGAATTGAATTGATTATTCCTCTGGCGTCCAGCGGTCTTGTTCTGAAGCCGGTGGACACTCAAAGGGAAAAGGAGGAGGCATGGTGAGTGCGGATGAGATTAAGATGGCTGCAGCAGGTGGATAGACCTCAGGGGACTGCATTCCCAGGGTCTCTCTACCAGGGATCAGGCAAAGCAAATCATCAAAATTTGAAATGAAAATAATGGAAATTTGCCTGTTCTCCTGGCAAATGATGTTGCCTGCTGCAGCTGGCAATGTGTCACCCTTCTGCATGGCTACGGTGATCCTGAGCCCCTCTATGGATAATCGAGGAACCGCCCCTGTAGACACTGAAACAGGCATCGCCGGTAGAAGAATGGAGCAGCGGGGAGAGGCACCCAGGGGACGGGCTCCTCCCTGCGGAGGAGAATTGGTCTGACGAAACAGCCAAAGAAGATAAAGAGGAAAGACGAGAGTCTGCTGCGGGGAATGTCAGGCTCGGTGTACGGGGTGAAGCTGCCAACAGGGCAAAATTATTCCTCCGGCGGCCGAAGGCAGGGTGACACTGGCGCCGCGGCATTGCCGACTCACACGCTGGGGTTGGAGATGGAGCCAGTGAACCGTGAGAGGAGATAGTCTTCTGCTGTGGAAAGCGGCCTTGCTTTGGCCCCACTAGGAACGCCCCCCTCGACAGGCCTGGGAAAGATCGCTGGAGCGCACCGACCGCAGAAAGTAACTCTGTGTACTGAGGGTAACTCTACAAGCCAGGATGCACTTCCAGGATCCCTACTGCTCCATCCAGACACTCCCAAGTGCTCTTGGGTCCCCAAGCCTCCAGTGCCTCAGCCACAAAGTCCTGGATGAACACCGCCGCCCATTTCTTCTACATGCTGGGAGCCCCCACCGCCACTACTTCTTTGCAACGGTGAGGTCGGCGAGCCTGGGGCATCGTGGGCTCCAACGAACAGGTGAGTCAAAACTACACGAGATGAAAAACAATGCCCCACTGCAGAAGCTGCGTTCTTAATTCTGGTGGCACTCTACTGTCAAGAATGCCCCTCTGGGGCAAAAACAAACCCAAAAGCTTGACTGCAGTGAGATGTTTAATAACAGACAAAACAATGTACCGGTAAACAGTCCAAAAATAACCATGCACAACACAATGCAACAAGAGTACTTACAAAGATCAGGGTGCCCTCTTCAGAGCAGAGGGCACCCTGGAGAGAAAGGAGGGGGAGACTGACTGAGAAAATGTAGTCCAGTCTGAACACAATTGAGAGTCCTACAAGGACAGAGAGGAGAGGCAGAGTTTAAATACATAAACTATCATGAACAGTAGGTGTGAGAGTCGAGCTGACAAGCACGTATTACAGCGGCCCTGAAGTGCAAATCAGAACAACAAAACAAAAATCACAATAAATTACTAATCACGACAACAAATGACTAAAACGCCACAACCAAAGAGAAATCACAATTACATTAACTCAACCAGGCGGATACCTGATGTTGACAAAGCTCATTGCTGATTGAATGGACAACCTGTCCATCTTTTAAACAGGAAGTAAATGCGCCATGTGCTTTCATTTGGCCCTGTGGAAGACAAAGGATCCAGTAATTATGTATTGCCCTTATTGTGGCAAAAATATTGCTGAACAGTTGCGTCCAAACTTTTGCAGTTTTTGTGGTAAGGGACTGAACGAGGTTCTTGACAATGAGCCCACCGCTGGACCACCACCTTCAGGTATTTTAAATTACTTTACATTATTGTTGCTAATGGAGGCTCGTACTTTACCTGAGCTAGTTAGTGTGTGTGGCAGTGTGTTTCCAGTGCTCAAGTAATGTTGAAAATTATATAGTCCTAGTTTACAGCAGAAAGTTGCCTATAGAATGTTCTAGAGTGTAAAGAGATTAGTAGGACCCAAGAGCACATCTGAGGAACGATGCTGCAAAACCACAAACAAGAAAAATAACACTGCCAGTGTTGTAATCCTTTATATGGTTTTAGAAGTAAATAAAGGGGGACGGATGCTTTTTCCACGCAGACATGCTTTTCTCAGCACAACACTGGTGAATGGGTGAGATAATGTATCTGCAACAGTAACGTGGCATCTAGTAGTCTAGCTCACATGCAAACTTCATTATGTAAAAGTTACAGTAGCTCACTATCTTGCATATTAATACTACTGTGGCACAGAGCAGTAACACTATTTTTACTTAAAAAAAAAAAAACTGGCTTATGCTCAGGTCAAACTTTATAGTGTGATTGGGCCCTGAATTTTTGCCTTCACCAGCTATTGTCACGCCGCGCCGCTCATCAACGGCGCCACCTGCTCACACACCTGTCAGTCATCAGCGGCGAGGGATATAAGCCGCCTCGCCCTGAGCTTCGGTCTGAAGCCGTAGACTTCATTTCCCTTCCATGGGCTTCTACCACATTCTCTTCAGCATCCTCGTCACCGGTAAGAAAATCACTTACCTCACTCTCCAGTCTGCTCCCCTGTGCACAGGTGGATTCCTCGGGCGGCGACAATCCCGTTCCTCGTCTCTCCTCACTGCTGCACCGAGCCCTGCAGGTGGCTGTCTCCCGGGCTTCCATCCTTGAAGCACCAGTCATCTGTCCTAACAAGTAAGCTTCTCTCCCTCGCCTATTCTCCTCCTGTGTTGGTGTGTGCTCATCACCCTGTGTCTGATTTCTCCCATAGGGTTGCCGGCTGAACGGTCTCCTGCCTCTGGGTCCGAAGCAGACGCCACCACCAACACATTAACATTCCGCAGACACGCACCCAAACATCCCTGTTGTTAATAAACAGTTTGAACTACTCTGAGCCTGTGTGTGTGCGTCTCCTGAGCCGAACGTTATGTCAGCTATTTGAATAAAATTAAGAACAAACTTTTTTTTGCCTCCCAAAGAAGCTGTTTATGAGGATTTGAAGTAAATATTGACGTCACTCTGCTCTGAGTAACATTTTATGTGAATAAAGATTAAGTTTTATTCTAAGTGTAATGCTTGCAAACCATAAAGTGGAAAATCTATCACTTTAAATTTGCTTGAAATAAAAAATTGCTCTTTAAACCAGTCGGAGAGACTCCCTTCAGTTCCCTGTGCTGTCTCTTGCAGATAAATCTTGGCTTGATGGCGGCTCAGAAGGGTGGTTTAAAGCCACTGCGTGGGAAAACTATTTCCTTGACAACAGACCCAGATGTCACTGCTCAACAGCTTCTTAATCAGGGTGTGAAAGAAATGAGAGATTTCAACAAAGACTTGGATGAAGGACCCTTCATCCTTCTGAATCCGGATGGATCTGAGGTCGTCAATATCCCTGGAACATCCAGACCTTTAATTCTAGCAGTATACAAGACAGAGATAGGTAAACCATATCAGTGAATCACTGTATTCATCTGCTCAAAGAAGGACGTTGAAGAAGGTAAGTTGTCATGTTTTGCCATAGGCACCAAGTCCTGTTCCTAGTTGTCTTGCCCCTCTTGAAAGCATTGCTACTCCAAGTAAAAAAGTGTCAAAGAAAATATTGCGTGTAAAGTTATTTTTACTAGCTGTGGAGGTAGATGTTGATGATGCTCAAGTATAGATTCATTTTCAAACTCGGTATGAGAAGTTTTGGAGTGGTGGTGGATATTATTTTTCCAAGTACTTTTTAGTAGATATTTTTACTGTAAAGTCGGAACTTGAGCCTAAAATTGTCTACTTCTGCCACAGCATGTCAAAATGGCTTTCCTTTCACTACTGAAATTAGCATATTTTTACAAATCTTTAGGCTGTGTGTCCACCAAACATATTTTTTCAGCTGTGAGTGACTATTTTCTATTCATTCCCTATGTAGTCCAGCATTTGCAGTGCTGAGCGTCCTCGGTGCTGAAATGCTGTCAGTGGTGGCTGCTTTTTGTCACGGCGCTCAAAGTTGAAAAAATTTCAACTTTTCAGACTGCAGCTGACCTCGTCAATGTCAGACCTTTCTAAGCAGCCAATCAGAATAAGGAAGGACGGGACATAGGACGCCAGTATAGTCTGTACTCAGACTTCTGTTTTCCTTGTCATCATATTTTGCATCCAGAGCTGTTACCAATGCTAGAATACGTTTCCTGTCCATTGATACTTAGAGACTGCTATTATAAAATAAGTATAAAGTCTGACCATATGAAAAGCGGAAGTGCTGAGCTGTGAGTGACAAGCTGTTGCTGGGATACAAGGCACAGACTTTTTTTTTTTTTTTTTTCCAGAGCGCTGAAACGCTGAAAGAACACTGAAAACGCTGAAAAAAAGACATTCATGGCGGTCGGGCGACAAAAAGCGCATTTGGTGGACACGCAGCCTTAATGTTGTTTATTGTTTAAGCTTGAATTTTTTTTGTGTCTTGCAGTTGGACAAGTGTCAGACATTTCTGACTCCGACAGTGAGATTGTTGTAAGAAGACCCACAGACTTTGATCTAGCTGACACACTGGTAATTGCAATTTATAACACATTTGCTTGATGTGTCAGTGCATCAACTAAATACTTGTCCACAGATTATCAAACAGTTGTGACTGAAAAATATTTTAGTGCACTCAACAACATTTATCAGGAGATTGCAGTTTCTACTTCTGAGAAGGAATGAAATGTGAATAAACAATTTTGGCTGTACAGTTCATCTGGAAAATATTCACAGCTCTTCACTTTTTCCACATTTTGTAATGTTGCAACTTCATTCCAAAAGGGATTAAATTCATTTTATTTTCCTCAAAATTCTACACACAATAAACCCATAATGACAATGTAAAAAAAGTTTTTTTTTGAGATTTTTGCTAATTTATTAAAAATAAAAATCTAAGAAATCACATGTACATAAGTATTCACAGCCTTTTCCATAAAGCTCAAAATTGAGCTCAGGTGCATCCTGTTCCCACTGATCATCCTTGAGATGTTTCTACAGCTTAATTGGAGTCCATCTGTTGTGAATTCCGTGGATTGGACATGATTTGGAAAGGCACACACCTGTCTATATAAGGTCCAACAGTTGACAGTGCATGTCAGAGCACAAACCAAGCATGAAGTCAAAGGAATTGTCTGTAGATCTCCGAGACAGGATTGTTTCAGGGCACAAATTTGGGGATGGGTACAGAAAAATTTCTGCTGCTTTGAAGATCCCAGTGAACATACTGGTCTCTATCATCCATAAATGCAAGACATTCAGAACCAGTAGGACTCTTCCTAGAGCTGGCTGGCCGTCTAAACTGAGCCATCAGCGGAGAACGGCCTTAGTCAGGGAGGTGACCAAGAACCCAGTGGTCACTGTCAGACCTCCAGGGTTCCTCTGTGAAGAGACGAGAACCTTCCAGAAGGACAACCATCTTTGCAGCAATCCACCAATCAGGCCTGTATGATGGTGGCCAGATGGAAGCCACTCCTTAGTCAAAGGTACATGGCAGTCCACCTGGAGTTTGCCACAAGGCACCTGAAGTCTCTCAGACCATGAGAAACAAAATTCTCTGGTCTGATGAGCCAAAGATTGAACTCTGGCTTGAATGCCAGGCGTCATGTTTGGAGGAAACCAGGCACCACTCATAACCATGCCAATGTTGGCAGCAGCATCATGCTGTGGGGATGTTTTTCAGCCACAGGAACTGAGAGACTAGTCAGGATAGAGGGAAAGATGAATGCAGCAATGTACAGAGACATCCTGGATGAAAACCTGCTCCAGAGCGCTCTTGACCTCAGACTGGGGCAATTGTTCATCTTTCAGCTTGACAACAACCCTAAGCACACAGCCAAGATTTCAAAGGAATGGCTTCAGGACAACTCTGCGAATGTCCTTGACATTGTCCAGAGCCCAGAATTGAATCCAAATGAACATCTCTGGAGAGATCTGAAAATGGCTGTGCAGTGACGCCTCCCATCCAACTTGATGTAGCCTGAGAGGTGCTACAATGAGGAATGGGTGAAACTGTCATATTTGTAAACTCAGGTTTTCTCTGAGCTCAGATCTTCACTTTATTTTCAGTATTATTTATCTGTAAGTCTGGTTTTGGTTATTTTCTGTTCATGGTCATTGGTTTACTTTTCTGTCTCATGGCAGGTCCTCTCAGCAGCAATCAGTTGGTAATTTGGTCACCTGACACTTACACCTGCTGCTCATTAGTTCCCCCACTATTTATTAGACTGTTGCGCTCTCCTTCAGTACGTCAGCCACAATTGTGTTTGGACTGGACTTTTTCCCTTTGGACAGTGTCCCCCTCCTCTTCTCCAGTGTTGTTTGTAACTCTGGAGACTCATCTCTTTGTAAGTTTCTTGTTGTCTTTTCGGTATGTCTACACAGTTATTTTTGGAACAGTTACGTGTTTTCTGTTAATAATTGTCCTCACTGCAGTCAAGCGCCTGTTTGTTTTTGCCCTGGAGGGGCATTCATGACAGAAACTGTCCAAATATAGGTGTGCCAAGCTTGTGGAATCATATTTAAAAAAGAATTGAGGCTGTAATTGCTGTCAAATGTGCATCAACAAAGTATTGAGCAAAGGCTGTGAATACTTATGTACATGTGATTTCTTAGTGTTATTGACCCGAGCACCGGTCCTTGTCCGTGCTCGGGCTACGCATAGCTCGCTGCCGGCTTTGACAGCTGTGGGTTATATTCTGGCTGCACCGGGCTCTTATTGTGAAGGCACTCGGTGGGGCTCCCGGCTGGTCAAGGTCGGCCAGCTGGCTGTCATTACTGCTCGTTAGGGCTCGCCCTTATTAGGCGGGCACTGACGGCAGTTAGATTGCAGGAGTATCGTCAGACATTGTCTAAACCTCATCAGACATTCATCGTCCTCGTCATGTCAGGTTCGTGTGTATATTCTTGTGCTTATGCTTGCTCATGTCATGTCATGTTTTAGACCGTAAGTGGCTGGGTTAGCCTTACGGTCCATGCTCTAGTTTAGTTGTATCTTCACCAAGTCTCTCATAGTCTTGTGTTACATCTTGTGTCCTTGTAAATAAATCACCATCATTGCAAAACTCATCGGTGGACTCTTGGCGTCTATGGTGATCCGCGAGGATCACATAAGACGCCAAGAGACGCCAGACGCCAGATACGTCTAAACCGAGAACGCCACACCAAGACGCCTTTCTTTCCGTGAGATTTGCTATTGTGTGGAGTTTTTTCTCCTGTAGTTGGACTTGGTAGGGAGATGCCGCCAGCGAGTGTGATTATTGCCCGGAGTGGCTGGAGAGATTGATGGCTATCTGGCGGAAGCCGCCCATCTCAATGCCCACTGAAGCTGCTGCTTATCACTTAGACCTCGCCCAGCGGGCTGTGCACCGTTACCATCTTACCTATATTCCGGAAGGGAAAAAGAGGTTCTCATGGATTTTGCACAGTGCACATTGAGGGAGAAGGCGCTCAGGAAACCCCTCCACCTCCCGTGAGAACAGCGTCCCTGGTGAGGTGGAGATCCATCGGCTGGAGGGAAAGCCCGGCAGGGGACCTGTGGATCGGAATCCAGTACCTGTCGCCCGCCCAGTCCCAGCGTCATGTGTTCCTGGGCTCTTCGCCACTCCATCGGCCAGTAGGCACCATAGCCATGCTCCTACCAAGCCCCAATGAGAATCCTGTCCGGATCCAGCTCCGGGTCATCGGAGGGACCCAGCCTCCCTGTTGTCTGCATCATTCACGTCACGACAGAGGGGAATCCCCGCAGTCGCCACCCACGGGTCATCTGTTCCAGCTGCGCTGTCAGCTCCTCGTGCCCGTGTTGCCCCGACTGCCATGTCCTCCTCTTGACGTCACCCTCTGTGGCTGGGAGTACTGTGAGTCATGCTTCGGCAAGGCCTGTCAGCAATCCATCCCGAGCGGCTTCTCCTCGTGGCCCCAAGGAGCCTGCCGTTTTCTCCCAGAGGGATAAAAGGAGAACTCCACCCGCTGCAGCAGGCACCACCTTCTCTCCAGGAGACAGGCAAGTGCGAGTTATTTCTTCCCACCATTATTATGATCTGCCTAGTCTGACTCCTGGGGACGGAGTTCGGGTTCGCAGCCCCTACAAGCTTCCGCCACCTGCTGTAAATTGTTATTCCTAAAAACCTTGCTGCTCTGTGTCTTCCCTGCCATATGGTCCGTGACGCCAGGCAGTACATCGCGGGAGTAGGGAGGGGGGCTGTTGCGGCTGGAAAGCCTGGATCCAGCCCAGTCAGCCACGTGTGGACAGAGGAGGAGAACAGACTGCGGCCACGGAACCTGTGCCGATGGAGAAGCGTCCCCTGGTTTCCTCGCCAGAACGGTCTGAGTCAGCGGGTCGAATGTCCCTGCCTCCACGCCGATATGGGTCATCGGCGTGGACATCAGCGCGGAGGAACTCAGGCGCAGACATAATCATTGCCAGCTGCGGAGGGCCCGACGCAGCTGAGTTTGGAGCTGCGGACGAGAGTCGCCGCCCATGAACCTGGATCACAGAGTCCTGGGTGGCAACAGAACCCGAGTGCAGGCAAGTGCTCCCTCTTGTGTCTCTGTCCTCTGTTTCGGAGCATTTGTGCCTGCCTCTCGGGGAGGCGAGTGAGGAGCAGCCGCCTGCTGCGCCCGAGCTCGTCTCGCTGGGTTCTGTTGCTACCGGTGATACTGATCCCGGTTTTCTTGTTGTGTGTGAGCTTCATTGCAGTGTCGCCAGCATGGAGCGAGTCGGGGTCACTGATTTGGAGGTTCCAGGTTCGGGGGTGGAGATCGTCAGGGAAGCTGCATTGACCCAGTCGGGGTCCATTGTGGAGGCTGCCGTGGCCCAATCGGGGTCCGACAGGGGGGCACCCGAGACCCAATTGGGGTCCATCGCGGGAGTGGCTTTGGCCCAATCGGGGTCCGACGTGGGTGCGCCAGAGGCCCAATCGGGGTCCACCGCAGGCGCGGTTCTGGCCCAATCGGGGTCCGACGTGGGTGCAGCCGGGACTCAATCGGGGTCCAGTGGAGGTGCAGCGCCGGTGTGGTCCGCGGACAGTGGAGGAGCTGCAGACCCTTCGCCGTCGGACAGAGTACGGGCTCATCTTTGTCTTCTAGTCCCTCTACTGAGTCATCGCCCCTGCGTATCATCGCCAGGGGCCGTGGGGGTCCTTTTTCACTTGCCCCGGCTCTCCCGAGTTTTGTCTCCGCCAGGGAGGCCGCCGTGGGCTGTTTTCCCCCGATACTGGTGGCTGAGGGACGCGGGTCGGCCGCCTGAGGAACTGCTTCGCCGGTTCGGCGCTTCGGGTCAGCCACCCGACGTGTTATGTGTGTTGCTGGGCGACCTGGTTCGGCCACCAGAGGAGCGGACGTGCTGGGCTTTGGACTGTGGTGAGCCGCCCAGCCATGTCCCGCCCCCCCATGGCCACCCGTCGGCTGTTGGACGCGGGGAGACCGCCCGAACTGTTCCTGGGGCACTGGGTCTCCGCCGTTCGGCATGATCTGTTGGGGGGGGGGTAGAGGTCACTTTTTGGTGGGGGTTGATCCAGTAATTGTTCTGTTTTTTGTTTTTTTTCTTGTTACCCTGTGTGTCTTTGTAATGGTTATTTGGGTATCTGTGGGTATTTGTGGTTGCCCTGCAGTTGCCTTATTTTGTTTTATGTGCAGGTAGGTTTGACCCAGTAATTGTTCTGTTTTTCTGTATTTGGTTATTTGAATATTCACTCGAGCATTCACACAGCTGGTGGCCTTTTCCCTCAGGCTAGCCAGCGTGTCCCCCGGGTCACAGATGGGGGCACCCCCTCACTATGCGTAATCATGGCGAGGGTAGCTTTGAATAACCAATAAGAAGCCGTGGACGATGAGGAACCCAATATGAAAAATGAATATAACAGGAAAAAGATGCTGGAAAGATACTGACCAGGATAAAACGGTCCCCTCAGCTCATTTCTGCACTAGGCGGGCTGTTAAGAGTGATTGTGCAGCTTCGTCTTCGAGTGTCACAAACACTCAACCGGGATCCCCATCAGACCAGCACAGATCTGGTCCTGGGCCCCAACAAGATCAAAAAAGGACTAAACGGTATACAAGAAAAGAAGAAACTGTAAAATGGTTCCTTGAGGAGAAGAAAATTATTCTGTCCTGCTATGCCTATTCAAGGTATGAGAAGTGGGGCAGAAGGAAAAAGCACATATTTGAGGAGAAGATCAGAGAATCCGAGCTACCACCAGAAAAGAAAGCACCTCCAAATTAACATCTATAGTCTCTCAGGTCTCAAAATACCTAGGACAAGAAGAAATAGAAAAGATCATATATGAAGCTCAAACCCAAGCAATAAAAGACTATCAAGATGCCAACCTATTTAAACAACAAGAATACAAACAAAGTCAGTGGAGCATGGAGGAAAGATGGGTTTTAATATGGGCAACCGAGTACGCCAAGATGAAATACAGCAACCAGCTGGAACGATGCAATGAGTGGCAGCGAATCTTTTTCCATCACTGCCCGGATAAAACTGGCATGCCCCGAGCCAAACTCACAACCCAGAGACACAACTTCCTCACCCAAAGGTACTTCACAAAGCAACAATTGGAGTACATGCATACCAAAATAGAAAAAATGGCACAGAATAACATCTGCCCAGTTGAGTGTCCAGTACCACTACCACTAATTGAAAAACCTCTGGAACAACCTTGTCAAACACACTCTACAGAGGTGCCACCAGGCCACCCAGGTGAATCCCCTGCAACTTCTGGCTCAGAATCAAAACATCCTGATGAAGCAACAAGGGGGAGTGTAGACCAGGATCCAATAGGGAAGCAGATCAACCCCCAAATAGAAATGAGCCAAGATCAACTAGAAATGGAAGAGGAACTTGCCAACAAAATAGAAGAAGCAAAAAAAAAAAATGACAGTGAAAGAACGTCCTAAATTAATTAAGCTTAAAGAGAATAAAGAATTCAAATTACTACTGCAAAAGGTCAACAGAGGCCTATGTGAACTTGTACCTCAGGGGGTCAGTCTGACAGAGCTTAACTGCGTAAACTTTGGTGCAGCGTGGTATGTGCAGAGTAAGCTAGCTCCACAGCATAAAGAAAAAAATGAATGTCGAACCAAAACAAAAATCTCCACACCCATTTGGAAAAACAAACTTCAAGGAAAAATTAATTGATTTAGGGCAGAAATTTCTCAAATGACTTATTACATACAGAACCAAAACTGCACTACTAAATTACTGAGAGTAATCAACAGAATCCAAGAAAAATATAACATTAGGAAAGAGCAAATAATAGGAAAAATAGCAGAGCAACAGGCGCAAGTAAAGGCCCTAGCAGCCCAAATCAGAAACAGGCAACGGAGAGAGAACTCAAAACTGATCAATAAATTATTTGCAGAGAACCCAAAACAAGTCTACAGGAGGTTTATAGATGATGCCATTGAAGTAGAGGCACCTCCTGAAAAAACCCAACTGGAAACGTTCTGGAGAAATCTGTTTGAGGGCCCAGTGCAACATAAAAATAATAATTGGATTCAAACCATTGCTGAGAAAAATAAAGGAAAACAACAGATGCCCTCATCAAAAATCACAGAAGAAACAGCTCAAGAAAAAATCAGGAAATACCTTAACTTCAAATCCCCTGGAATAGATAAAATACCGAACTTCTGGCTCAAAAAGATAACAGCACTGCACAAACACTACACAGAGGCATTTAACCGACTTGTTAGAGGAGAGGAAGAAGCACCAGAGTGGTTCACATATGGAAACACCATACTCCTGCCCAAGAGTCTTGAAACCCAACAAGTCAATAAATACAGACCCATCTGCTGCCTCCCGACCACATACAAATGGCTGACAGGACTCATTACTGAGGCCATTTATGAACATTTGGATGCAGAAAACTACTTGCAACCACAGCAAAAAGGCTGTATAAGAAATAAGCTGGGAGCCAAAGAACAACTGCTCTTTAATAAAGATAAGATAAGATAAGCCTTTATTAGTCCCACAACGGGGAAATTCCAGGATTGCAACAGCACAGGGATAGCAACACTCAGAGCAACAATCAGAAGGCAAGAAAAAAAACAAGCAAGCAAGAGCAGCTAATATACAGTACATATGTACATATTACTATAAAATATATATACACACACACACACACAGACACACAGTGCAGAGCATTGTAGCTGGATGGAATAAATATATGAATATATGAACACACAGTGCAGAGCATTGTAGCTAGATGGAATAAATATGTAAATATATAAACACCCACAGTACGGAGCATTGCAGCTAGGTGGAATAAATATGCAAGTATATAAACACACACAGTGCGGAGCAATGTAGCTAGATGGAATAATATGTAGATATATAAAAACACAGTGCGGAGCATTGTAGCTAGATGGAATAAATATATAGATATATAAATATATAAACACCCAGTGCTGAGCATTGTAGCTAGATGGAATAAATATGTAAATATATAAACACACACAGTGCAGAGCATTGTTGCTAGGTGGGATGAAACAGCATAACCGTCTATTTAGTTATCCTACATGGTATGATTATGTGCCCATACATATTCTCACCCTCCATAGCGACCGGTATGTTCCTAGTTGTATGCCGGAGAGGACCATTGTGTAAGTCTATTGCATCTTTTGCATTCAAAAAAACTATTAGTTTGTTACGTCTTTTTGCTATCTCTGCGAGCAGCCCTGCTTAGGTTGTACAGTCTGACAGCCGTTGGTAGGAAGGACCTACGAAACCTCTCGGTTGTGCACCTGGGATGATGTAGTCTGCTGCTAAATGAGCTCCTCAGTGCATCCAGTATGTCCTGCATAGGGTGGAACTCGGACTCCAGCAGAGATGACAGTTTAGCCACCGTCCTTCTCTCTCCTATCTCCTCCATCGGATCAAGGCGCTGCCCCAGGACAGAGCTAGCTTTCTTAATCGGTTTGTTCAGTCTCTTCCTATCGGCTGCAGTAATGCCACTGCCCCAGCAGACCACTCCAAAAGTGATGGCTGATGCCACCACCGTGTCATAGAATGACTTCAGCAGCGCCCCTTGTACACCAAAAGACCTGAGTCTCCTCAGCAGGAACAGCCTGCGCTGTCCCTTCTTGTAGAGTGCGTCAGTATTGTGTGACCAGTCTAGTTTATTGTTCAGATGAATACCCAGGTACTTATAGGATGTCACCATCTCGATGTCTGTTCCCTGTATATTTACTGGTGCTGTGAGGGGCTGCCCATGCCTGCGGCAGTCCACCACCAGCTCCTTAGTTTTCCTCGCGTTGATCTGGAGGCAGTTCCGATGGCACCAGTCCACAAAGTCCTGGATAAGCCCTCTGTACTCAGCTTCATCTCCGTTGGAGATGAGACCAACGATCGCAGAGTCATCAGAGAACTTCTGTAGATGGCAATGTGTTGTGTTGTGTGAGAAGTCCGCAGTATAAAGAGTGAACAGGAAGGGAGCCAGCACCGTTCCCTGGGGGGCCCCCGTGCTACTGATGATCGTGTCGGAAACACAGTCCCGGGTTCTCACAAACTGAGGCCGGTTCGTGAGGTAGTCCAGGATCCATGATGACAGGTGCTGGTCCACCCCTGCGCGCAGCAGCTTGTCCTTCAGGATCATCGGTTGGATGGTGTTGTAAGCACTGGAGAAGTCAAAGAACATGATCCTCACCATATTCCCGGGCTTCTCCAGGTGGGACAGAGAACGGTGAAGGAGGAAGATCACCGCATCCTCCACCCCAATGCCATGCTGGTAGGCGAACTGGAGTGGATCCATCGCTGGTTCCACCAGGGGGCGGAGATGAGCAAGGAGCAGTCTCTCCAGGGTCTTCATCAAGTGGGACGTCAAGGCCACCGGTCTGTAGCTGTTCAGGTCTTTGGGGTGGGAAGTTTTTGGTACAGGTACCACACAAGATGTTTTCCACAGCTGTGGTACCCTCCCCAGTTTCAGGCTCATGTTGAAGATATATGTCACAATCCCACACAGCTGGTCTGCACAGGACTTGAGGAGCTTTGCGCTGATGCCGTCCGGTCCCGACGCCTTCCTCGCCTTGATCTTCCTCAGCTCCGTCCTCACCTGGGTCTTGGTCAGGGTCAGGATGGGGGGCTGTGTGTTGGGAGTGGGGGGGTGTCGGTGGAGTGGGGAGTGGGCAGCAGGACTTGATTTCTTAGAGGCAGCAGTGGTTGTTGTGCAGACAGGGGGGAGGGCGGTTGGTCAAATCTATTGAAAAACAGATCCTGGAAGACTGCAAGAGGCGTGAGAGAAATTTAAGCATGGCGTGGCTCGACTACAAAAAGGCATTCGACAGCGTCCCCCACTCCTGGATAATACACTGTCTGGAGCTGTATAACATCAGCCCAGAGATTAAAACTTTTCTGGAGGTCCAGATGGCTAAGTGGAAAACCACAATTACGCTTAACCACAAAGAAGGTCAAATAACAATCCCAGACATCAGGATCCAGCGAGGAATATTCCAGGGGGACAGCTTTTCGCCACTGCTTTTCTGTCTATGTATTGACCCCTTAAGTAAAATCTTATCAGACCTTGACATCGGGTATGATTTAAGCAAAGGCAGAACAAGAAAAGGGAGCAAGAGAGTGAATCATCTGCTCTACATGGACGACCTCAAGCTCTACGCAGAATCTGAACAGAAGCTAAATCAACTTGTCAGTACCGTTCACATGTTTTCAAAAGACATCTGCATGGAATTTGGACTTGACAAGTGTGCAAAATGTACAATAAAAAAAGGAAAGAAAACAGCATCAGAGAACATCCAAATAGAAGACAATAAGCACATCAAAGACCTGGCAGAGGAATCAGCGTATAAATATCTGGGCATAGAAGAAAACACAACTATTGAACACAAAAAAATGAGGGAAATGGTCAAAAAAGAATACCAACATCGCCTAAAGAAAATCTGTAAATCAAATTTAACACCGAAAAATAAAATCACTGCAATAAACCAGTTGGCAGTACCAGTTGCCACATATGGATTTGGGGTGATAGACTGGCCACAGGGGGAACTGGACAAATTGGATGTTGGAAGACCCTAACCAGAAGACCCTAGGAAGACCCTAACCCTTCATAAGGTAACATACAGAAACCAATGCCTAGATAGGATATATATGCCACGTAAAGAGGGAGGGCTGGGCCTAATTGAAATAAACCAGGCCTACAGGGCAACAATAATAAGCATTGGTCAATATCTAAAAAGCGCCAAAAGGCGGGGGAAAAGGTCACCCAACATCATGAAACCCTCAGTCATAACACATCCATAACTAAACAAGCCGAGACCTTTGCAGGAGATTTATTAGATAACATGAAAGCCAGTCAACAAAGCCCAGCAACAAAAATAAATGCGCACGCAGCGACCGGCAGCTGGTGAAATAGTGTGTGTGCGTGTGTGTGTTTTTATGTACTTTTATATGTTTTTATAAAATCCTCTGTGTCGTTTCTGCCCTGGAGTGTTTGTGGAATATATGGCGAAGAGCTCCCTGGTATCTACAACATGGATTTCCTCCTTTTTCTCGCACTGCTGCTATCTGTCCGCTGGCTTTTTGTCTGTGAAGTAAACGTGTTCGGCTCCATGGCGGGCAGAATACATTATTCCAGGGACATGTTGCTGCATTTAAACACGGCTGATGCAGCGGCTGTGATTGAGCCTAAGCCGCAACTGCCAGACTTTAATTTGAGAGACGGACACAGCGGTGAAAAGAGAGACGGGAGAGGCGGCAGAAGGAAGCGCGGAAGGCATGGAGGTGTGAAATTGCGCCTTAGGAGACGGCAGTTTGGTAACATTCCTCTTCCTTCAATAATTTTTGGGAACGTACAGTCTGTGAGAAACAAGGTGGATAAAATTCAAGGGAATGTATGCTACCAGAAGGACTTTAAGAACTGCTGCGTCATGGCCTTCACCAAATCTTGGCTTACTGCGCATGATCAAGATGCAGACCTGTGGATTGACGGCTTTGGAGCCCCGCTGCGCTCGGATCGGCAGGAAGAGGTAACGGGGAAACGTCAGGGGGGCGGCATATGTTTATACATTAATAAGCAGTACTGCATGACATAACGTTCGGCTCAGGAGACGCACACACACAGGCTCAGAGTAGTTCAAATCGTTTATTAACAACAGGGGTGTATGGGTGTGTGTCTGCGGAATGTTAATGTGTTGGTGGCGGCGTCTGCTTCAGGCACAGAGGCAGGAGACCGTGCAGCCGGCAACCCTATGGGAGAGAACACAAAGACACAGGGTGATGGGCACACACCAACACAGGAGGAGAATAGGCGAGGGAGAAGCTTACTTGCTAGGGACAGATGACTGGCACAACAAGGACGGAACCCGGGAGACAGCCACCTGCAGGGTTCGGTGCAGCAGCGAGGAAGGACGAGGGACGGAGTTGTCCGCCGCCGAGGAATCCACCTGTGCACAGGGGAGCAGACTGGAGCAGATGAGGTAAATGTTTCTTACCACACAGCGTCGTGCTGAAGAATAAGTTGTGTCACGTTGACGGGGAATGAAGTCTGACGGCTTCAGGCCGAAGCTCAGGGCGAGGCGGCTTATATCCCTCGCCACTGACGATGAACAGGTGTGCGAGCAGGTGGCGCCGCTGATGAGCGGCACAGCGTGACACTGCACATCTGTCACGGTCAGAGAGCGCATCTGTACACCCGATGTGGAGCTGCTGTCTGTGTCACTACACCCCTTTTATTTGCCTCGTGAGTTCCCCCAACTTTTCATCACAATTGTGTACATTCATCCGAGGGGCAGACGCTGACCCGCCTCCAGAACCATCTTTGATGTGGGCCAGCGGCTGCAATCAATTCTCCAGAGGCGCCAACTTCATTCTTGGGGATTTTAACCATGTTTTCTTTAAGAGAAGACACTTAAAAACTTTTATCAGTATGTCCTCCTGCCCAACCAGGCGAAAAAAGACATTGGACCTGTTGCTAGTGGATCCATTGATGAGGGCCTATAATCACTCCCCCCTTCCTCCTTTAGGATCCTCAGATCACAACTGTGTACATTTTGCTGCCCACATATAAAACTGCTCTCAGAAGATGGCAAGGTGGAGACGAGAGACATTGATGTGTGGGACAGAAGATTCAGAGCACAGCCTCCAGGAATGCTTTAACTGTACAGGACTGGGAGATGTTCAAACTGGCTTGCGGGGATGGATTTGGGGACTCTCTGGTTAACGTCACATGCTCATACTGTCTTTCTGTAAAAATTAAGGGATCGGTTCCACGTAAAGACGTGTCAAAATATATTCCAACAACAAACCATGGGGTTACTAAATCAGTTAAATCCCTGCTTAACAGAGGAATGCACTTGCCTTTAAACAGGAGTCTGTGTCTGACTACAGGGTTGCCACAAAGGAGCTGAAGGCGGCCGAAATTTTAAGAGCAAAACAGAATTATAAATCAGAGGGTTGGAAAGCAAGATTGCAACTAAGAAACTTGGTTCAGCCTGGGCCAGTATGAAAACTATTGCAGGCCTTCAGAGCACAGAGCACAGTAATCTGTAGTTTTTAGATGGTTTAATTCAGACACAGAGCTGCTAATGCTCTTAATTGTTTTTTTATGGTTTGGTTTTGACTCCTTTGATTTCAGCACAGATATCCAAGATTTGAAACAGAAACTCAAAGACAATCAGCACTTTAATATTGAGGTGCAGGATTGTTAAAAAGGGAGTTCTGCGCTGTAAAAGTGAACAAAAGTCAGGGCCCTGGATAATATATGTGGGCGCTTGGTAAGGTCCTGTGCACATGAACTGAGTCCTATATTTCTTTACATTTTCAATAAGTCCTTACAGGACACAACATGTGCCTAAGATCTGAAAGAAGCCGTGGTTGTTCCCGTTCCAAAATCCAGCTGTCCTAAAACGGTAAATGACTTTAGACTAGTTGCTTAGACTTCAATTTTAAGGAAAATTTTTGAAAAACTGGTCAGATGTGAGGGTCCTAAAGCAGACTGAAACATGCATTGGATCCTCTGGCAGTTTGCCTATAGGCCTCACAGAGGAGTGGAGGATGCCACTGTCACTCTGTTTAACATGCTTTTTAAACATCTGGATTTTAATGGGACACATGCCAGGCTTTTATTTGTGGATTTTTCTTCCACCTTTAATACAATCCAACCTCATATCTTAGTTGAAAGGCTCCTGCAACAATTGAATTGGTGAATTCAAAAAGGGCCCAAGTCCACACTTTTTCAATGGGGACTTGGGCCCTTTTTGAATTCACCGATTCAATTTGACTTGAGCAATAATCTGGTGGGTTGGATTCTGGATTTCTTAACCAACAGGACGCAGAGAGTAAGGGTCAATGGTACATTGTCTGACCTAAAGTGCTCTTCTACTGGCTCTCCTCAGGGGTGTGTGTTGTCACCACTACTCTTCATCCTGTACACAAACATGTGTCGGAGCAGACATGACAACAGACACATTATAAAGTATGCTGATGACTCAGTTATTGTCAGTCTCCTCCAGGATGGTGAGAGTGGCCACGGCCCAGTAGTTGATGATTTTGTTCACTGGTGTGAGGATTCCTACCTGCAGCTGAATACAACAAAAACTAAAGATATGATTTATTGACTTTAGGAGGAAAAAGCCCAGGCACAAAGTCACCGTACTAAAAGGCCAGACCACCGAATGTGTACAATCGTACAAATATCTTGGAGACGATTATTGATAGTAATTTAAAAACTTTGAAGTGAACTGTGAAAGGGTGTGCAAAAAGGGTCAGCAACATTTGCATTGCTTGAGAAAACTTGCACGCTTCCAAGTTGACCGAACCATAATGACAATGTTTTATCGGGGCTTTTATTGAATCTGTTTTATCCTTTTCTTTAGTGTCATGGTTTAGTCAGATTAAAACTGAAACAGAGGAAATCCTTGGATCAGGTAGTTAGATGGTCCAGTCGTTTGCTTGGTGGAGTCACAGCTGAGCCTGACATCCCTGTACACCAGACAAGTACAGAGGATGGCTACCTCCATTTTAAATGATGACTCCACCCTTTGCACTGCAACTTTCAGCTTCTTCCCTCAAGATGGAGGTTTTGCTGTCCCAAAAAGTAGAACCCAGCGCTACAAAAACAGCTTTGTCCCTGCTGCTGTCAAAGAGTTGAACAAGCTGTAAAATATATTGTACATTATTTAGGTACCTATTTATTAACTTCATTTTATATTTACTTATTTTTGTAGGATGTCACTTGGGTTCTAAATACTTTATTGGGTTTTAGACCTTTGAGTTTTTAACCTCTTTGACTAGTTTTTAACTTTTAATATGACCCTTCTCTCTTACCTCTGGTTTCTCCCTCATCTCTTTGTCTTTTTATACCCTGATTGATGGAGCCTTGAGTATTTTTATCATGTTTATAGTCAGCTTCATGTGTGCCTGTGTTTGTGTCTATGTTGAAATGTAATTAGTGGCTTGTAAATATGGATGTCACCAGACTGCAAAACAAATCTACCTACGGGTACAAATAAAGTAACCTGAACCTGAACCTGAACCTGAAAATAGCTAGAAAGACAAGGGAAAAATACAGCAAAAGGACACAGGAGGAAAGAAAAGAAAGATGGAAACAACATAAGCGAGCAGGACATTTCCAGGAGGAACTCAATAGGGAGTACATCGATAGGGAAGAGACATTGCGCTGGATCAGGAATGGAGATCTGGGGTACGACGAGGAGAGACTAGTGGTTGGAGCACAAGACCAGGAACTTCTAACCAATGGCTTTAAAAAAATGGCAGGATTGTCACAGAGTGACAAATATAGATTCTGTCATGTTGCGGTGGAGAGTGCAAGCCACCTACTCTCCGGTTGCCAGTCCTCATGCCTACTGAACACTACACTGCTCGCCACAACAAGATTTGCCATTACATACACTGGAAAATATGCAAAGAGTTCAAAATAGAAGTAAAAGGACCAGTATGGGAACACAAACCAGAGCCAGTCAGCACCAAGCGGAGATACTACCATCTATTATGACAAGGACAATCCCACTGGAAGACACATTGAAGGGAGGAGCAATAAAACCGGACATAGTTATCTTGAACAAAAAGGACACAACTGCCAAAATAATAGATGTAACCATACCAAACGACTAATGGCCTCAACAGAGCAGAAAGAGAATAAAATAACAAAATATCAAGACCTCAAAAATGACCTAAGGAGCAATTGGAAATCTGCAGGAAGCAGACATAATATCTGTGGTGGTGGGAGCAACTGGGATGGTGAAGAAAAACCTAAAAAAATATCTACAGGCGATACCCCGGTTGCCCTAGCATCTGTGAAATACAGATCTCAGCATTAAAGAGGAACAGTCTCTATCTTGAAGAGAGCCCTCGGATATAAAGCTTTTTGATTTAAAGTGTAACCATAGACCCCTGGTTGAGGCCCAATGCACTTGTAATGAAGTGAGATATAAATAAATAAAACAGTGAGAAGCCATTTTCTTGTGAAACATGTGGGCAAAGATTTAATTTTTTTCTTGCTGCCCTGTGCTGTTTGCTGTAATTGCTATTTGGGCATTTAATCTGATCTGAGTGTTTGGTATATTTTTTTTTGTCATTGTGCTGTGTTAGTTTTGTTTCCCTTGCCTGGTCTTGATTGTGTTTTTTCGTACTGATTCTGGGTTTGGTCTCTCTCTCCTTCTGGACCTGCCCCCAGCCGCCCACCCTGGAGGGTAGGGGGGGCAGGGTGGTCTATGGTCGTTCTGGAAGCCCGCCCTCGGAGGGAGGGTACTGTTATGACCCGATCACCGGTCTTGTCCGCGCTCGGGCTACGCATAGCTCGCTGCCGGCTTTGACAGCTGTGGGTTATATTCTGGCTGCATCAGGCTCTTATTGTGAAGGCGCTCGGTAGGGCTTCCGGCTGTCAAGGTCGGCCAGATGGCTGTCATTACTGCTCGTTAGGGCTCGCCCTTATTAGGCGGGCACTGACGGCAGTTAGATTGCAGGAGTATCATCAGACATCGTCTAAACCTCGTCAGACATTCATCGTCCTCATCATGTCAGGTTCGTGTGTATATTCTCGTGCTTAAGCTTGCTCATGTCATGTCATGTTTTAGATCGTAAGTGCTGGGGTTAGCCTAGGGGTCCCATGCTCTATGTTTAGTGTATCTTCGCCACAGTCTCTCATAGTCTTGTGTTACGTCTTGTGTCTTGTTAATAAATCACTATCATTGCAAAACTCATAGGTGGACTCTTGGCGTCTTATGGTGATCCGCGAGGATCACCGCATGACACTTAGTCTTTTATTTTTAATACATTTGTAAACATTTAAAAAAAAAAACTTTTTTCATGTTGTCATTATTGGGGTATTGTGTGTAGAGTTGGAAGGATAAAGAATAGAATTGTTAATATCTTTGGAATAAGGCTGTAACATAACAAGGAATGTGAAAAAGGTTAAGCTCTGTGAATACTTCCTTGATGGCACTGTATATCCTGGTTTGATATTAATAACATTTAAGAGAAAATTTGTTATTCTCCCTGAACAGCAGAAAAATGGATTAAATGGGAATGTGCATTGTCTGCCGAATGCCTGCCCGAATCATTAGTCTGACACTAGGGCTGTCACGGTGGAGGAATTTCCCCTGTAGTGATGGTGGATCGCTCAACACCACGATATGTGGTATTATTGCAAATGCAAATGTTTTTAGGACCCTGTGGTCTCGTAATTTAAACAGGGTTCATAAGTTATGTTGCAAACAATGGGAGCTGTGAGAAACTTGCTGCAGCTCCACTCTCAACATTCTGTGCATGTGTGATAATTGTGCAGAGTGCAGTCTTTCTAGGCGTTAACTGCTGATTTTGTCAAACAAAAAAAGATCATTTTCATAAAGCAGTGGCCACAACTCCAGTGTTTCAACTACAGGGTGTGTGGACTGGTTGGAGACTGCAGTGACATTCAGGTTATTTAAACAGGACAACCTCCGTACAGAATCCTGCGTGGCTCTTGTCTCTGTGATGTTTGGATTTTTGCCGCTGTCCGAAAAATCATGTTCAAACACACAATACAGTCGTCGTCATCGTCGGCCTCCGTCGGTCTATGATGACCATGGAAGAGAATCCTAAACATCTACTCTGCTGGAACAGCACTGCCTGTGGCTGAACAGGCCGATGCGCACCGGTGTTCTACCTTCCAGCGTTGGGCGTTGGTAGGATTCAAGCCTGGGCAGGAAGATATGGAGGACAAGATGTTACCCATGCAGCATGTCCCCCCTCTCCACGTCACTGATGAATCCAAAGGAACAGCAGAGCTGCTATAGTTTGGCACCAGCGCCGTCGCAGGAGCTGCCAGAACGATGTTGAGCACAACAGAGAACTGCCTTAGGGGCTCCGACTCTGGAGTTTTCCTCGGGGTTGACTCCCGAAGCCTTTCCCGTGACCAGGTGTGCCGCAAGGCAGCGGAGGTTTGAAATCAGGATTTACCTTCCCCTAGGATGGGCTACCTTTCCAGGTTGACGAGCCACTCATCTACCCGAATCATCGGTTTTAAGGCGCCAGAGATCCGCCCTCGCCCCTTCTCCTATTAGTAAAAGCAGTTCTGCCGGGCTTAGAGACTAAACCACACGGGCAGGCTACTGTATTACTACGCAATACAGTAGTTGTGTCATAATTGCCTTTCAAGGCAGGGAAAAAAGGCACTGAACACCGGCTGTGAATTTGCAGATTTACTGGGGGAAAACAAAACTGAATAACAATAAACTTGTGGAGAGAAAACAAACACGGGTCAGCAAGGATAGCTAAGGCTAAGGCGAGGGCATCACTGGCTAACCTGGAGACTAAACAGAGCCACAGGAAAGTAAAATAGCCAAGCTCACTTCCGGTTATGGCAGCCACGTAGGAAGACGTGTTTCACACTGCTCTGCTCATAAAACTAAAATTTTACTAAAACTCTCTTAATTGGAACAAAAACCCATCCCAGCGTCTTGGCGTGAATATGGTAAAGACCAAGGTTGGAAAATTAGGTGGAGGAAAAGGCAACTCACAAAACAACCCAAGCTAACGGACTTCCACGCTCGAGGCGAGGCAGGAAAAACTCCAGAGAAAATGGGCGAGGATGGAGCCAGCGGCGGAGCGGGAACTGCTGGGGAGGGACAAGCGTAGTGCTCGCTGCCATCAACTCCATGAGAACAGAGTTTTCCTCTAACTTAGATGGGATTATAGCAGCGATAGAAGGTATGAGAAAAAAAATAAATGGAGAACGAAAAGAACGAGATCGCAGATACAAGCAGCTGAAATGAGCGTTCTCCGTAGGATTGCTGGACTCACCCTCAGAGATTGGGTGAGTAGCTCAGTCACCCAGGAGAGGCTCAGAGTAGAACCCCTGCCCCTCCACATTGAAAGGAGTCAGTTGAGATGGTATGGGCATCTGATTAGGATGTCTCCTGGACGCCTCCCACTTGAGGTGTTTTGGGCACGATCCCACTGGGAGGAGACCCCGGGGAAGACCCAGGACTCGGTGGAGAGACTATGTCTCCCAGCGGGTCTGGGAACGCCTTGGTATCCTCTCTGAAGAGCTGGAGCAGGTGGCTGGGGAGAGGGAAGTCTGGGCTTCTCTTCTTGAACTGCTGCCTCCGCGACCCGGACCTCCGGAAAAGCGGTAGAAGATGGATGGATAGATGCTAACATAATCTCACATTCCTTCATTCATCCACACACATCCATTCAACACTCAGGACTCTGGGACATAAGATTACAGATGGCTCATACAATGCACCAGAAAATACAAATATCCATCCATCCAGCCATCTTCTACCGCTTTTCCGGAGGTCTGGGTCGCGGAAGCAGCAATTCAAGCAGAGAAGCCCAGACTTCCCTCTCCCCCGCCACCTGTTCCAGCTCTCCAGAGAGGACACCAAGGTGTTTCCAGACCAGCTGGAAGACATAGCGTCTCCACCGAGTCCTGGGTCTGCCCTGGGGTCTCCTCCCAGTGGGACGTGCCTGAAACACCTCAAGTGGGAGGTGTCCAGGAGGCATCCTAATCAGATGCCCATACCACCTCAACTGACTCCTTTCAATGTGGAGGAGCAGCGGTTCTAGTCTGAGCCTCTCCCGGATGACTGAGCTCCTCACCCTATCTCTGAGCGTGAGTCCAGCAATCGTACGGAGAAAGCTCATTTCAGCCGCTTGTATCCGCGATCTCGTTCTTTCGGTCATTACCCAAAGCTCGTGACCATAGGTGAGAGTAGGAACGTAGTAAATCGACAACTTTGCCTTAGAACTAAGCTCCCTCTTCACCACAACAGACCGGTACAACGTCCGCATCACTGCAGATGCTGCTCCAATCTGTCTGTCGATCTCTCGCTCCATTTTCCCCTCACTCGTGAACAAGACCCCAAGATACTTAAAGTCCTCCACTTGGGGCAGGAGCCTGTCCCCAACCCAGAGAGGACAATTCACCTTTTTCAGGCTGAGGACCATGGACTCGGACTTGGAGGTGCTGACTCTCATCCCAGCCGCTTCACACTCAGCGGCAAACCGTCCCAGCCAGAACTGTGGGTCATTGCTGGATGAAGCCAACAGGACAACATCATGTGCAAACAACAGAGATGAGATCCTGTGGTCACCAAGCATGACACCCTCCATTCCCTGGCTGTGCCTAGAAATCCTGTCCATAAAAATTATGAACAGGATCGGTAACAAAGAGTAGCCCTGGCGAAGTCCAACTCTCACTGGGAATGACTCCGACCGAGTGTTGGCAATACGAACCAAACTCTCACAACGGTCATACAGAGACCGAATAGCTCGTAACAACAAGCCCGATACCCCATACTCCCGAAGCACCCCCCACAAAAATCCACGAGGGATGCGGTCAAATGCCTTCTCCAAGTCCACAAAACACATGTAAACTGGTTGGACAAACTCCCACGAACCCTCAAGGATTCTCAAGAGGGTAAAGAGCTGGTCCAATGTACCATGGCCAGGATGGAAACCACATTGCTCCCCCTCATGGATCGTCACCTTATCGTGGTGGGGGGGGTTTGCATGCCCCAGTGATCCCAGGAGCTATGCTATCCGGGACAATTTGCCTCTGATAGGGTCACCCAAGACAAACTGGTCCTGGGTGAAGGGCCAGACTAAGAACGATCCAACAGACTCTCATGATAAATTGTATATCAAGGATTCAGTGTACACCGCCCGGTATGGGGTTACCGGGGCCCCACCATGGAGCCAGGCCTGGAAAAGGGGCTCGAAGGCTAGTATCTGGTGGCCGGGTTTCCACCCATGGGACCCGACCGGGCTCAGTCCGAAGGAGTTACATGGGTCCGCCCTCCAGTGGGCTCACCACCTGCAGGAGGGATCATGGGGGTCCAGTGCTATGTGGATTAGGTGGGGGCCAAAGACGGAGACCTTGGTGGACTGATCCCAAGCTTTCTAAATACAAATATATAAAAGAATAATACAGAGATGAAATAATATAGAATAATATAGAATTAACCTTTCAGAAATCCATGCAGGTCTTTGTACATAAGGACCCAGGTGACTTACATTGCCCAGATGATAGAGGATGGTTTCCAGGACAAACAGCAAACACTGACTGTATGGATAGACATCGAAAAGGCATACGACAAAGTATGGAAGGATGGCCTCCAGAGGAAGCTCCAGGGAAGAGTGGCATGACTGGCTGCATGTACCAGACGATCTCACAGTATCTGAATAATAGGACGGCCCGAGTTCATGTCAACGGAGTACACAGCCGGAAGAAAACACTGAGAGAAGGGGTCCCTCAAGGAGGCGTACTCAGCCCTACCCTATTCCTCGTCTTCATTAACGACATTGTCAGAGACCTGCCATATAAGGTCCAGGGAGCCATATATGCAGACAATCTTGTCCCCGGGTGCTCTGAAGAATATCTCACCACCACTAACTACAGGCTGCAGCAGGCACTCAGTGTACTTGAACATTGGACACAACAGTGGTTAGTAACTATCAACACCAAGAAGACCACATACACTGTCTTTAGCCTCTCACCAAAGATGCAGAAGGCTAATCTATACATCAGTGGGCAAACTCTGCTGGCAGAGGACAATCGCACATATCTTGGAGTCATATCTGACAAACGCCTGACATGGAAGAAGCAAACACAGGAAGCAGAAACAAGAGCCAAGGTCCGACTTTCTTTCATGAAAAAGCTGGCGGGAACAACCTAGGGCACCAATACCATGACCCTCAAGAAGCTGCACACTGGCAGAGTCAGGCCGGTGCTTGAGCGTAGCATGACAGCATGGGGAACCACGGCCAAGTCCAACTTTGATCGGGTTAGCAAGATTCAGAACCAGGCTGCCCACATCATCACAGGGGCCATGAAGCCAACGCCAATACATGAGCTTGAAACCATCACAGGGCTCCAACCTCTTGAGGACCATAGAAATGCTAAACTCCTTAGCCAGGCTGCCAAGTTCAGGAGAATGCAAAGTCACCCATGAAAGACAGACTGTCCCAGCCAACAAATGGGAGACTGAAGAGAGGGAATTTCTTGCACCAGAGCAGAATACTTGAGTGACAGAAAAACAATCTCCTTGATCATGATCCCAAGGAGATATCCCATTGTCTGGCGGTCCCTTCCTGGAGTGAGGGAACTGTCCCCCTCATCCAATGCAGCATTCCCAGAGTTGACCCCAAATACTTCCAAAGTGACCCTGTAAGAAAGTCCCTCACTCTTGAATACCTACACAAATACTATGTCAAAGATTCTTGGATTCATGTATATACAGACAGCTCTGCAGAGGATGCATTTCAGAATGGAGGGGCAGGAGTCTACATACATTATCCGGGAGGCAGCGAAGATAGAATCTGCCTTGCTACCGGCCTGTACTCCACCAACTACAAAGCCAAAGCAGAAGCCCTGAAAATAGCCACAAATTACATCAAAGTCAGCCTCCATGCCAATCAGAATGTCATCTCCCTGACTGATGCCCTGTCTGTCCTACAGTCCTCCTCTCTTGTCTCTCTCTGTGTGAGTCACACAGTCGCCTTGTAGTAGATTCCTTTCCATTGCTGTGTGTTTGGTAATGAGACCGCTGACTCCCTAGCAAAAGAGGGATCAACACGGGAACAGGTGGACAGGTCTACTAGTTACACAGAAGTTAAAAGTATCATCAGGGCCAAGCAGCAGGCTAAGTGGAGGCAGCAGCATCCAAGCCATAACAGAGCAGATCCATACTTCTTGTTGACCCGGCATGAGCAAGTAGCCTTTGTCAGGCTTAGGACAGGCCACAACCATTTGAACTATCATCTATACACAGAATTCCATATCAGTAACACAGAGCAGTCTTCCTGTAGGCCAGGCAGTCAGATGGCAGAACATTTGCTACAGTCCTGCCCACTGCACAAAGCGCTCAGAGAGAGGACCTGGCCCACCCCAATCCCAGTGGCCCAGAAGCTCTATGGCAAGTTGGAGGACCTGCAGCATACTGTTGCCTTCATTGAAGAGGCAGGAGTGTCCATCTGATAAATGGTAAATGGTAAATGGCACTCACTTATATAGCGCCTTTATTCTCATCTCTTGATGACCAAAGTGCTTTACAGATCCTGCTATCCACCCATTCACACACACACATTCACACACTGATGATAGTTGAGAAAAGAAGACTGGTACCTCTAAATCTGTCTGGCTGAAATTAATCTTGCTTTTATTATGGAGTTAAGCTGTTGGTATTCAAGAAATTTTTTAGCACTGATGTCATACTGTGACAGCAGTTCCTGGAATTGGATAGCATCCACCTCGAATAAGATGTTCTAAGTTTTTTATTCCTTTCTCACACCATAGTGGAAAGTTTAACATCCTCTTTTGTTGCAGGATATCATGATTATTCCAAATGGGCACGAGTTTACAAAGGACAAGTGAAGACTCGTTATTTTTAAAAATTTCCACCAGGCTGTCAGAGGAGCTAATGTTAATGCTTTTAAAACAGTCATGACACTTGATACAGAGGATCATAAAGGTTAAGTCAGAGATATTTAGCGACCCACAGAGAGCTTGTTCAGCATCTAACCATGGTTTTCCTAGCGGCGTGATTTTCTCCAGTTAAAAACAAACTGCAGGCTATTGTCTTAGAAGTAATTCAAAAAAAAATTGGTAAGTCTAAACCTCCATACTCTTTTACTTTCTGAAGAGTTTTTAAACTGATCTGTGATGGTTTATCCTTTTATTAAATTGTACTTATGTTTGAGTCTAAAGTCTTAAACCAGGCCATAGATGGTTGGGTAGGAATCATTGAAAATAGATAACTGATTTTAAGAAAGAACAACATTTTAATGGTTGTGACTCTTCCCATGAGTGAAATAGGTAATGTCCTTCAATGCGCAAGGTTGTCTTGTATTGTTTTTAGAAGGGGAATGTAATTTAGTCACAGTAACTCTGAAAGCCTGGGGGAGAAACTTATTTCTAAATATTTGAAGGAAACCTGTACTGGTCATTATAACAACATTAATCCTGCTTTAGGTATTACTTATAAAGCAAAAATGTTGGGTTTTTTTTCTCTCTCGGCGCCACACGAGTAGGCTGCCTTTTGAAACAGCGGCTCGATTCCGAGTCTTTTTCCCTTCCTCTCTCTTTTGATCCGTCTTTTTTTTTCACCCCACTTATATCACGGACACACAGATCGTCCTAAATGTCTCCTGAGCCGGTGGACGGAGCCACTGTTTATAGCAGGATACGATACAGCAGAGACGAGCTGCTAGCATTCAACCGCCACCCGGTCCCATTGGAAAAACTCGACATACCGAGAGAACTGAGGCGAAAACGCCGCGGCTGCCGGGCTGGAGTAAGGCGGAGGACAAAAAATATAAGGTACAGACCCTCCCTTCCATCTGTTGTCATGGGAAATGTACGGTCGATACTGGGAAAGTTAGATGAGCTAGCGGCTATCTCCCGTTATGATAGCACATACCGGGAGTGCTCTCTCCTTTTGTTTACTGAGACGTGGCTAACTGAACTAGCAGCAGATGCTAACATTGAGCTGGAGGGTTTTCACATGATACGAGCTGACCGAACACCGAGAGTGGCAAAACTAGGGGCGGTGGAGTGATAATGTATGTTAACAACAACTGGTGCAGACCGGGACGTATCACTGTTAAACAACGACACTGCAGCAAAGACATTGAGTTGCTAGCTGTTAGCATGAGGCCTACATATCTCCCGAGAGAACACTCACACGTGATTTGCATTGTTGTTTATGCAAATCCGACGGCGAACGCTGGGACAGCGCGTGACGTCATCCATTCAGTAACCAGCAGGCTGCAGACAGAACACCCAGATGCTCTTCTCCTCATCTCAGGCGATTTCAACCATGTTTCACTATCTCCCATTCATCCCACGTTCACCCAGTATGTCACATGCCACACTAGAGACAATAAAACACTGGACTTATTCTACGCAAACACTAAGGAGGCGTACACCTCATCACAACTCCCCCCACTCGGGAGATCGGATCACAACTTGGTTCATCTCCGGCCGGTGTACAAACCCCTAGTGCACAGACAACCTCCGGCCATGCACACTGTGGAGTTATGGTCTGAGGAGACAATGACACTCTAAAGGGCTGTTTTGAAGCCACCGCCTGGAAGCAGCTCTGCGATCCACATGGTGAGGACATCGATGGCCTCATTCACACCTTCACGGGCTACCTCAGCTTCTGTGTGGACAAATCCGTTCCCACCAAGACCATACGGCGTCACTCAAACAACAAACCCTGGATCAACCCTGAGATAAAAACACTTCTGAGAGAGAAGAAGAGGATCTTCTAGGTCGGGGAACAGGAGATGCTGAAGTCCGTACAGAGGGAGCTGAGGAATAGATCAGAGAAGGCAAGGACAGCTTCAGGAAGAAGATGGAGGACAAGCTGCAACAGAGCGACATCAGCGGGGTCTGGAGAAACCTCAAAACCATCTCGGGCTCCAGAATACCTCCCCCCAGCCACAGGGGGCAGGGAGTGGGCGAACAACCTGAATCTGTTTTTTCAATAGATTTGACCAACCGCCCTCCCCCCTCACTGCATCAACAACCCACTGCTGCCTCTAAAGAAATCAAGTCCTGCTGCCCACTCCCCACGCCACCAACACCCCCCCACTCCCAACACACAGCCCCCCATCCTGACCCTGACCAGGACCCAGGTGAGGACGGAGCTGAGGAAGATCAAGGCGAGGAAGGCGCCGGGACCGGACGGCATCAGCGCAAAGCTCCTCAAGTCCTGTGCAGACCAGCTGTGTGGGATTGTGACGTATATCTTCAACATGAGCCTGAAACTGGGGAGGGTACCACAGCTGTGGAAAACATCTTGTGTGGTACCTGTACCAAAAACTTCCCACCCCAAAGACCTGAACAGCTACAGACCGGTGGCCTTGACGTCCCACTTGATGAAGACCCTGGAGAGACTGCTCCTTGCTCACCTCCGCCCCCTGGTGGAACCAGCGATGGATCCACTCCAGTTCGCCTACCAGCATGGCATTGGGGTAGTAGTAGTAGTAGATTAGTTTATTGGAGGATGCGGTGATCTTCCTCCTTCACCGTTCTCTGTCCCACCTGGAGAAGCCCGGGAATATGGTGAGGATCATGTTCTTTGACTTCTCCAGTGCTTTCAACACCATCCAACCGATGATCCTGATGACATGCTGCTGCGCGCAGGGTGGACCACACCTGTCATCATGGATCCTGACTACCTCACGAACCGGCCTTCAGTTTTGTGAGAACCCGGGACTGTGTGTCCGACACGATCATCATAGCACGGGGGGCCCCCCAGGGAACGTGCTGGCTCCCTTCCTGTTCACTCTTTATACTGCGGACTTTCTCACACAACACACACACTGCCATCTACAGAAGTTCTCTGATGACTCTGCGATCGTTGGCCTCATCTCCAATGGAGATGAAGCTGAGTACAGAGGCTTTCCAGGACTTCGTGGACTGGTGCCATCGGAACTGCCTCCAGATCAACGCAGGAAAACTAAGGTGCTGTGGTGGACTGCCGCAGGCATGGCAGCCCCTCACAGTACCAGTAAATATACAGGGGACAGACATCGAGATGGTGACAGCCTATAAGTACCTGGGTGTTCATCTGAACAATAAACTAGACTGGTCACACAATACTGATGCACTCTACAAGAAGGGACAGCGCAGCTGTTCCTGCTGAGGGACTCAGGTCTTTTGGTGTACAAGGGGCGCTGCTGAAGTAATTCTATGACACGGTGGTGGCATCAGCCATCACTTTTGGAGTGGTCTGCTGGGGCAGTGGCATTACTGCAGCCGATAGAAGAGACTGAACAAACTGATTAAGAAAGCTAGCTCTGTCCTGGGGCAGCGCCTTGATCCGATGGAGAGTGAGGAGAGAGAAGGACGGTGGCTAAACTGTCATCTCTGCTGGAGTCCGAGTTCCACCCTATGCAGGACATACTGGATGCACTGAGGAGCTCATTTAGCAGCAGACTACATCATCCCAGGTGCACAACCGAGAGGTTTCGTAGGTCCTTCCTACCAACGGCTGCAGTAATGTACAACCTAAGCAGGCTGCTCGCAGAGATAGCAAAAAGACGTAACAAACTAATAGTTTTTTGAATGCAAAAGATGCAATAGACTTACACAATGGTCCCCTCCGGCATACAACTAGGAACATACCGGTCGCTATGGAGGGTGAGAATATGTATGGGCACATAATCATACCATGTAGGATAACTAAGTAGACGGTTATGCTGTTTCATTCCATCTAGCAACAATGCTCTGCACTGTGTGTGTTTATATATTTACATATTTATTCCATCTAGCTACAATGCTCAGCACTGGGTGTGTTTATATATTTATATATCTACATATTATTCCATCTAGCTACATTGCTCCGCACTGTGTGTGTTTATATACTTGCATATTTATTCCACCTAGCTGCAATGCTCCGTACTGTGGGTGTTTATATATTTACATATTTATTCCATCTAGCTACAATGCTCTGTACTGTGTGTTCATATATTCATATATTTATTCCATCCAGCTACAATGCTCTGCACTGTGTGTCTGTGTGTATATATATATATATATTATAGTAATATGTACATATGTACAGTATATTAGCTGCTCTTGCTTGCTTGTTTTTTTCTTGCCTTCTGATTGTTGCTCTGAGTGTTGCTATCCCTGTGCTGTTGCAATCCTGGAATTTCCCCGTTGTGGGACTAATAAAGGCTTATCTTATCTTATTCAGTAAAAATAGCTCCCTAGAGCAGGGGTCACCAACTAAAAGTGGAAAAGGTCCAATAAGTCAGTCCACCTCCCAAACTGAGGTCCGAATTAGGCCTGGGGATCTTTAGGCACCTCATGATACAGTTATGATTCAGGGTCTCTGATTTGATTTTGAAATGATTCTCAATGCATTTTTTTTTCAGGATTTTATTCCTCTTACTGTGTGACAGCTTGATACTTTTAAAGCCAAGTGTTTGCAAGACCCATGAATTGACTTCAAACATCTTTTGATAAAAGAAATGGAAGAGAAATGTGACAAGCCATATGGACAAATTTATCTGAAAATGTGCTTTTAAGAACTGCCATCTTTTCATGGACATTCTTTAAGAAGACCACAGCTTTCTCCAGCAGGCCAGTATCATTTGCTTTTACATATTATTTTATTAAGCAGATATAGACATAGCTGCTTCTATTTCTGTATTTTTTAAACAACAAAAAAAATCAAATTCCTTGCTCAGTTTCAAATAAAACATAATAATTCAATCATGATACAGGGGAACACTAAATGTGGTTTTGACTTCAAATAAATAGCTCTAAAATTCTAAATTCTATAACTTAAATCCTAAAAAATGGAAAGTTTTACAGAACACAAACTAAATTAACTACATTTAAAGAGATTATCTAAAAAAACAAAATCTCACAAAAGTCCACTTCTATATTTTCAGTATTTAAAAAAAATGTTTCAAACTGTAAGACTAAAAAAGAGGCAGAAAATATAAATAAATCCACACTACTAAACTGATAAATGAAAACACCTGCTGAAGAGACTGGGTAGATGAGAAAACTTGCAGGTCTTGGCCCTTCATGGCACATAATTGGACACCCCTGACCTAGGCCTTCTTGAAAGATATTTTTGTACTTTATCCATGTCTGTGCTATCCACTGGAGTGCAGCTGCAACCAACATCAGATAATTCGTTTTAGATAGCTTTATGGTACAGTCTGGAGCGCTGGGGTCATTTCATTTTCATGATTATTTTTTTTTACTTATTTATGCTGTTATTCCACAAGTTTACCTCATATCTTATTTAAATTCAATTCTTTCAATGTTGTTTTAAGTAAATAATAGGTTCTTTGTTTTTTCCAAGCAACAACTTCCTGCTTGCTTTTGTTCTCTACCTTCCACCATTTCCTATCGGCTGCCCTGCAAGAAAGTAAAAGTTCATTCGAGTAGCTGCATTTACATTTCAATGTTTCCATACACTGGCTAATTTTTGATAAGATTTTGGGTTTTAAATGACTTGGCTAATGACATAGAATCACCACAGAGACAAAACACGTTTCAAGGGGTTTTATTGTGCAAGTAATGCGTATTGAAGTGTCTGCCCTGGCAATCCTATGGAGAGAGGATAATGAACAACAGCTCTTAGTAATGATTGAGATATTTGAATGCAATTTAATTTGGCGTTCTTACTCAGGCTGTTGTGCTGATTGATTGATTTAGATAGTTACAGTTGACTTGGTGGCCCCTGTAAAAAAGAAAAAAAGTCCAATCAGAGATTTCTAACCCTTTAATTTAACACAGAGAACTTGTAGCTTATAACAGAAGACTCGTCAGTTAGAAAGAAAATGGCGTTCCACTAATTTAGATGAGAAACTATTCAGCTTGGAGAAATCATCTTTTAATTTATTAAGAAAAATCTCTTAGAAAAGCTAGAACAAGTTTTTACTCTGCATTAATAGTCGAGTACAAGAATAATCCCAGGTTTCTTTTCTGCACTGTAGCCAGCTGACAAAGAGTCAGGACTCTGTCAATCCTTGTATTCCCTTAGAGCTTACTAGTCAGGACTTTATGAACTTTTTTCATCATAAAATTTCATCTATTAGTGATAAAGTCAGTCAGATTCTTCCAACCATTAACTTAAATACAGTAACTACTACAACTCCATCCATCCATCCATCCATCTTCTACCGCTTTTCTGGAGGTCCGGGTCGCGGAGGAAGCAGTTCAAGCAGAAAAGTCCAGACTTCGTTCTCCCCAGCCACCTGCTCCAGCTCTTCAGAGAGGATACCAAGGCGTTCCCAGACCCGCTGGGAGACATAGTCTCTCCACCGAGTCCTGGGTCTGTCCCGGGGTCTCCTCCCAGTGGGACTTGCCCGAAACACCTCAAGTGGGAGGCGTACAGGAGGCATCCTAATCAGATGCCCATACCACCTCAACTGACTCTTTTCAATGTGGGAGGGAGCAGTGTTCTAACTCTGAGCCTCTCCGGTTGACTGAGCTCGCTCTCACGCCTTCTCTGAGGGTGAGACCAGCAATCCTACGGAGAAAGCTCATTTCAGCCGCTTGTATCCACGATCTCGTTCTTTCGGTCATTAACCAAAGCTCGTGACCATAGATGAGAGTAGAAACGTAGATTGACTGGTAAATCGATCAGCTTTTGCCTTAGAACAAAGCTCCCTCTTCACCACAACAGACCGGTACAACATCCACATCACTGCAGATGCTGCTCCAATCCGTCTGTCTCTATTTTTCCCTCACTCGTGAATAAGACCCCAAGATACTTAAACTCCTCCACTTGGGGCAGGAGCCTGTCCCCAACCCAGAGAGGACAATCCACCTTTTTCCGGCTGAGGACCATGGACTCGGACTTGGAGGTGCTGATTCTCATCCCAGCTGCTTCACACTCAGCAGCAAACCATCCCAGCAAGAGCTGTAGGTCATTGCTGGATGAAGCCAACAGGACAACATCATGTGCAAACAACAGAGATGAGATCCTGTGGTCACCAAGCATGACACCCTCCATTCCCTGGCTGTGCCTAGAAATACTGTCCATAAAAATTATGAACAGGATCGGTAACAAAGAGTAGCCCTGGCGAAGTCCAGCTCTCACTGGGAATGACTCCGACCAAGTGTTGGCAATACGAACCAAACTCTCACAACGGTCGTACAGAGACCGAATAGCTCGTAACAACAAGCCCGATACCCCATACTCCCGAAGCACCCCGCACAAAAATCCACGAGGGACGCGGTCAAATGCCTTCTCCAAGTCCACAAAACACATGTAAACTGATTGGGCAAACTCCCACAAACCCTCGAGAATTCTCGAGAGGGTAAAGAGCTGGTTCGATGTGCCACGGCCAGGACGAAAACCACATTGCTCCTCCTGAATCCGAGGTTCGACCAACGGCCGGACTCTCCTCTCCAGTACCTTGGCATAGACCTTCCCAGGAAGGCTGAGGAGTGTGATCTCTCTAAAGTTGGAGCACACCCTCCAGTCCCCTTTTTTGAAGAGAGGAACCACCACCCCGGTTTGCCATGCCAAAGGCACTGCCCTCAACCTACAAGCAATGTTGCAGAGGTGTGTCAACCATGACAGCGCTACAACATCCAGGGCCTTGAGGTACTCAGGGCGAATCTCGTCCACCCCCGGGGCCCGGCCACCAAGGAGATTTTTAACCACCTTGGCGACCTCAGCCCCTGTGATAGGCGAGTCATCCCCCTCGTCCACAAACCCTGCTTCCTCTGTAGAAGGCGTATCAGTGGGATAGAGGAGATCCTCGAAGTATTCCTTCCACCGCCCAACGATATCCCCAGTCGACATCAACAGCGCCCCATCCGCACCATACACAGTGTGGACAGGGAGCTGCTTTCCCATCCTGAGCCGCCGGACAGTTTGCCAGAATCTCTTCGAGGCCGACCGAAAGTCTTGTTCTGTGGCCTCACCAAACTCCTCCCATACCTGGGTTTTTGCTTCAGCAACCACCCAAGCTCCACTCCGCTTGGCCTGCCGGTACACCTCAGCTGCTTCGGGAGTCCCACAAGCCAACCAAGCTTGATAGGCCTCCTTCTTCAGCTTAATGGCCCCCCTCACCACTGGTGTCCACCACTTGGTTCGGGGGTTGCCACCACAAGATGCACCGACCACCTTGCAGCCGCAGCTCTGGGCCGCCGCTTCAACAACAGAGGTGGAGAACATGGCCCATTCAGACTCCATGTCTCCAGACTCCCTCGGAATGTGGTTGAAGTTCTTCCGGAGGTGGGAGTTGAAGACCTCCCAGACAGGGGCCTCAGCCAGATGTTCCCAGCACACCCTCACTATATGTTTGGGTCAACCAGGTCTGAATGGCTTCCTCCCCTACCATCGGATCCAACTCACCACCAGGTGGTGATCAGTTGACAGCTCTGCACCTCTCTTTACCCGAGTGTCCAAGACATACGGTCGCAGGTCTAATGACACGATAACAAAATCGATCATTGACCTGCGACCTAGGATGTCTTGGTGCCAGGTCCACATATGGACACCCTTATGCTTGAACATGGTGTTCGTTATGGACAAACAATGGTTAGCACAGAAGTCCAATAACTGAACACCACTCGGGTTCAGATCGGGCAGGGCGTTCCTCCCAGTCACCCCCCTCCAGGTTTCACTGTCGTTACCCACATGCATACTGAAGTCCCCCAGTAGGACAATGGAGTCTCCAAGAGGTTCACCCTCCAGCACCCCAGTCACAGACTCCAAAAAGCGTGGGTTCTCTGAAACATCATTTGGTGCATAGGCACAAATGATGGTCAGGACCAGTTTCCCAACCCAAAGGCGCAGGGAAGCAACCCTTTCATCCACCGGGGAAAACTCCAATATAGAGGCAGCAAGGTGGGGGGATACAAGAATACCCACCCACTACTACAACTCCTTCAATTGATATCTGTTTGGATAAGTTTACTCCAATTGACCTTTTAGAGTTAGATAAAATAATTTCCTCATCCAAGCCTTCAACTTGTCTTTTAGACCCTATTCCTACCAGGTTATTAAAAAAAGTCTTCCCATTTATTGGCAGCTATATTCTTCAAATAATCAGTTCTTCTTTAACATTAGGTCATGTACCGCAGGCTTTTAAAACTGCTGTAATTAAACCCTTACTCAAAAAGCCAACGCTGGATCCAGGAGTTTTAGCTATCGACCAATCTCTAATCTGCCTTTCATTTCAAAAATCTTAGAAAGAGTTGCTGCTACACAATTATTTGATCACTTGCAGGGAAATGGTTTATCTGAAGAGGTTCAATCTGGGTTCAGAATCCATCATAGTACTGAAACAGCCTTAGTGAAGGTCACTAATGACCTCCTTATCACATCCGATAATGGACTTGTTTCTGTACTTGTCCTTTTAGACCTTAGTGCAGCCTTTGATACTATCGACCATAATATTTTACTTGATAAGTTAGAACACTATGTTGGACTTAATGGAACTTTGCTGCAGTGGTTTAGATCTTATTTGTCTGATAGGCTCCAGTTTGTTAATGTCAATAATGAGTTTTCTTCCAACTCAAAGCTCAGTCATGGAGTTCCACAGGGATCTGCGCTAGGCCCTATTCTTTTTTTAGTTTATATATGCTTCCGTTAGGCAACATCATTAGAAAGCACTGTATACATTTTCATTGTTATGCAGATGACACACAATTATACCTGTCAATGAAGCCAGATGATTGTAATCCATTAGCTAAGTTAGAAGCCTGTCTTAAGGAAATCAAAGCTTGTATGACTTGTAATTTCCTGCTATTAAATTCAGATAAGACTGAAGACATTCTTGTTGGTCCAAAAAACCTTAGAAATACCTTTCCAAATCAAACTCTTAGTTTGGATACAGTTACTCTTTCTCTTAATAGTTCTGTGAGGAACCTTGGAGTTATTTTTGATCAAGATCTGTTTTTCAATTCACATATTAAATTTGTTTCTAAGACTGCCTAATATCATTTGCATAATATTGTCAAGATTAGGAGTATCTTGTCTCAGAGTGAGGCTGAGAATCCAATCCACGCTTTTGTTAGCTCTAGATTAGATTATTGCAACTCTTTTTTTTTATCAGGTTGTCCTAAAATATCTTTAAAAAGTCTTCAGTTGATCCAAAATGCTGGCTGCAAAAGGTTTTAACAGGTAGTAGAAAGAGAAATCATATCTTTCCGGTTTGGCTTCCCTTCATTGGCTCCCCATAGAGTTCAGAATTAGTTTAAAAATCCTTCTTCTCACTTACAAAGCTCTTAACAATCAGGCCCTTTTTCTTTAAAAGATCTGATGCTACTCTATCATCTAAACAGAGCATTACGCTCCCAAATGCTGGATTACTTGTAATACCTAGAATCTCCAAAAGTACAATGGGAGGCAGAGCCTTCAGTTATCAAGCTCCTTTCCTGTGGAACCAGTTACCAATCTGGATTCAGAAGTCAGACTTGATCTCTGTTTTTAAGAATAGGGTAAAACCTTCCTTTTGACATAGCTTACAATTAGGAGGGATCATGTGTCTCTAAACCTTCCCTTAGTTTTGATGCTAATAGATTTACACAACCGGGGGACCTCCAATAATGTACTGGGCTTCTCCCCTTTAAAGTGCTGATGACACGTTTTTTACATTTTTTAGCATGTTGTGTAAACCCAAAAGTCATTGTCTATGATCAATATAATATTTACAACAGTGCCTGCATAAACTAGTTATCATCAAAAAACCGTAGCCGCTGACTGGACTGTGGTGCCTCCCACCAAATTAAGGGCGGCACCCCAATGACATAATCGACAGAATGGACTCTGGTGTTGTTAACTAGAATGACAACAGCTTTGTAGCTCACAGTTTCTCTGGTTTCTTGTTTTAGTTTTACAGCTATGCCTTCGCGTTGTGTCACAGGCTTAGATAAACAGCAGGTCATGAAAGATCACATCACACGCTTCAGCTCCAACTGTCATAAGCCTCCTTGTGCGCTTCTCGTGCACTTTTAGGCAGGAAGAGTGTATGAGGAGGGGAAGGATTAATGGATTTACGCGCAGCTTTGACCTACTTTCTGTGATCCTATGCTGACAGCTCACTGGTCCGGCCATGTCCCCTCTCTCATTATCACCAGCTGATTCAAACTTCCGCTGATCATGTTCACTTTCCTCGGCCACAAGTGCTTTCTCATCACATCATCACCAGCAGTGTGTGTACATATTAGCGGCCATTTGCCAGTAACACACTGCTGGTCAATAGTATTGTCATCTGTGCTGTTAGTCTGCCAGTATTTTCAGCACTCTCACGACGTTAGTCACTCCATGTTCGCTGTGGTTCTCGTGCGTCCTTGAAGAGATGTCGGCTCTGGGGCGCACCTGTGCCTAACATGTCTCCTCTCATTCGTTCTCTGGGCGATGCCGGCCCCCGAACGCCATCAGTAAGTGTGTTTGTGTTTTTTGTACGTCTTCACCTTTTTGGGAATTGTCTGTCGTTCTATATTAGATGTGCTGTGGTGAACCCTGCATGTAAATCTTTGTTATTTCATGCACCCTCTCCTTGCCCTACGTAAGAGCGCATGGAGAAGGAGGATTTACACGTAAATAACGAGGAATTACTTGCAGGATTCACCACAGCACATGTATTGAACATAAAGACTGATTCCAAAAGGTGAAGACTTACAAAAATACACAGAAACACAAACAGTAGGCGTTTGGGGCTGACATCGCCTAGCAAACATGGAGAGGAGACATATTAACCACGGTTGCGCCCCAGAGCCAACATCGCTACAAGGGGTGCAACAGAACCATGGCTGCGTGGAGTGGCTAATTTACTGAGGAGTAATTTATGGTCAATTGTATCAAATGCCTTTTGTAAATCCAGAAATATTCCAACTGTGTATTCTCTTCAATCTGTTGCATCTGTAATCTGTTCAACAAAGTCCATGAGTGCCAGTGAGGTGGGCCGGTTCTTCCTGAATCCATACTGTTGTTTGCAGAGTATATTTTGCTTATCAATGAAATCATTTATTCTCTTAACAAATATCTTTTCCAGTATTTTGGAGTACTGAACGACTCTTGCTATTTTCATTTTCTTTGGAAATTTACCAGAAGTAAGTGGCATGTTGCATATGTAAGTGAAGTGTTTAACAATACAATCAATAATACATTTAACCAAGAACATACTGTAATCATTACAATCAGTTGATTTTTTTGTCTATGAATTTGTTAACAATGTCAAGAATTTCTTTTTCATCTGTTTCTTTCATAAACATTGAGCAAGTGTTTATGTTGATGACATTGTCAGCGCCACTTGTATTTGCTGATGATACAGTGGAGTTGGCGATCTTTTTTCCAAAATTAACAAAATATTCATTAAACATGCTGGAGAGCAAGCTATTTTCATTGATTATTCCATTATGTGAATTTAAATAAGAGATGTGGTTGGAATTTAGTTTTCCTCTCTTTATATATTATTTAACACCTTCCATATGTTACATGTATTAGTTTTGTTATTTTCCAGTAATTTACTGTAATATGTTTTTTTTACTTGATCTTAAAATACTAATGAGTTTATTTTTATAAGTCTTGTATTTCTTTTCTGCTTCTACAGTTCTTAATTTCAGAAACGTTTTGTATAACAAGTTTTTATTTTTACAAGCATTTTGCAGGCCCTTGGTGATCCAAGGCATAGCTCTGTATTTAACTTTAGTTTCCTTTACCACTAGAGGGCTATGTTTATTATATAGCTGTGATAAAATAGAGACAAATTCTCCATATGCTGTGTCAATGTCGTCAACATAAACACCGCTCCAGTCTTGTATTTTTAAATCATTTCTAAGATTGTTGATTGCAGTTTCTGTTACATGTCGTTTAAAAACCTTATCTATTTCAACGTTATGTGTTACACCAGCGTCTGAAGAAACAAAAACAGGAAGATGGTCTGTTACATCATTGATAATAAGACCAGCAGTTACATTCCCCTCAGTGACATTTGTGAAAATGTTATCAATAAGCGTTGCTGAATGTGTTGTTATTCTAGTGGGATATGTTATTGAAGGGTAGAAATCCATACAAAACGTGGAATTTATGAATTCACTTATTTGGATATGGTCATTTGGATTTAATAAATCAATACTGAAGTCTCCACAAATAAATACCAGCTTCTTATTACCTACTGCACTGAAAAGCTCAGACATTTTTTCTTTGAAAAAGCCAATATCGGTACCCGGTGCTCTACTTATTATGATATTTTTTGCAGTTGTAATTAATTCCACAGTTACACACTCCATAATGTTTTCCATTTCAAAAGACATAATATCTACAACTTGGCTTTGGTAGCAGGACCTGATATATAAACCAACACCACCACCCCTTTTTTTTGACCTGCTTGTAGTGTATAAATCATAGCCTCTCATTTGCACTGTATGAAGTTGGTCATTTTTTTAGCCAGGTCTCAGAAATTGCAACAGCAGAAAAATTTGTGTTATACTGCAACAAACTGTCCTGGATTTTGGAAAAATTCATGTTGAGACTTCTACCATTAAAGTGTATTATTGACAATGATTGGTCAGAAATTGTATTTTTTAGTGGGTCTGAGCTAAAGTATTTACACTGATGTTTTATACTGTTGAAAAAGTGATTTTCAGGATTGGTTTCATATTCAACACTGTGTGGTTTATGCTCAGTATATTCGTACCCTTTAAAAATGAGGTTGTTTCCTATAAAGGTTTGCATCTTAATTATTTCAGTCAATGGAAACAAATGCACAGTTTATAGCTCTGAGATGATAATGAAGTGGCACTCATTTCTGGTTAATTTTTGGCTCCACTGATTTTGGTGTACTGTTACAGGGATGGCGTGGGTGAATAATGAGTCTGTCATACCTTAAGTAGGCTATGTCCCCCCGTGCTCTTGCAGCTCTCAGCTCTGGCATTAATTCTTTTCTCTCCCTTCTTACCAAATCAGTGAAGTCCTCACTGATGAAGATTTTTGTTCCTTTGAGGGACTTGGCTCTTTGAAGAATGATCATCCTGTCCTTGTGCCGCAGGAACTTGACCACAATGGGCCTCAGTCTTTCTCCTCCAGGTTTCCCGGTGCGGTGGGCTCTCTCCATCTTGATCCCTGGTGGTAACTGTAGTTTCTCCATGAGAATATTTTTAATCTTCTCCTCTGTGTCAGCCCAGGTCTCTCCTGGTGCCTCCACAACACCATCAAAGACTAGATTATTTCTCCAGGATTGTCCTTCCAGGTATTCAAATTTGTCAGTGATTGTCAACAGACTGTCACACACTTTGAAAACATCTGATTGCAGCACATTGTTGTGGTCTACTTGTTTAGACAAATCAGCTTTTATGTCATCTACGTCTTTCTGGGTGAACTGTAGACTGGTTTTAATGTCCTGCAACTCTCTCGTCATCATGTCCACTCTTGCATTAGCTGAGTCCATGATCACTTTGATAAGGCTTTTGAAAGTTTCCTGTTGTTGGTTTAACAATGCAGAAAACAATTCTTTTTGCTGTTGCAGTAAGTCATTTACCTGTGCAAGGGGACACATATTCCTCCTCGGATTTGGCCTCTGCTTTTGGCTTAGGTGGCATTTTGCTGCAGTTTTGCAATAATTTGCAGTGGACAAGGAGACAAGAGTCTGTTTCCAAGAATATTTCAGTGTTGATGAAAAATTGAAGCAGCAACAACAACAGAAATGCATGTAAGGCCTGGTGCCAGGCCTGAAGCCTGATGGAGGTGGCTGCAGGGCCTGGTGGTGGGAACTGCCTGTGAAGCCTGGTGGTCGTGGCTGCTGGCCTGGTGATGGTGGCTGCCTGTGGAGCCTGTTGGTGGTGGCTGCCTGTGAGGCCTAGTAGTAATGGCTACTAGTCTGCTTCTAAGGCAGAAAGGCCCAATTCTAAATCCACCAGAATCTTCTCCCAAGCCACCAATCCACTGCCAAGTGTAAACCAAATCACCCCCAAAAGTCCAGAACTAGCCACAGGTGAAGAATTGAAGTTCTATTACCTCTTGAACAGATAGCATTTTAATCCTTCTGCTCAGTGCTGCTGCTCAGTGCTGCTGCTCAGTGCTGTTGCTCAGTGCTGCTACTCAGTGCTGCTGCTCAGTGCTGCTGCTCAGTGCTGCTCAACATGCCGTCTGAAGCGGCGCTCCATGCTTGGAATGTCTTCGTCTGGTTGTGAGGAAGCAATTTAGTTTTAAGGCTGTTTCAGACTGCTGCCATCTTTAAAAAACAAAACAAAACAATGCAGTGATTTCAACAACATCTCATGCTGTTTACAAGTCAACTTATTGTCTGCTGAGGCATGTCATTCCACTCTTCTTGAAGGGCGGCACTCGGGTCATTGAGGTTGTGGGGTGCAGGGTTACAAGCCTCTACATGGTAACTGGTTTTCTATGGGATTCAGGTCTGGAAAAAGTGCAGGCCACTCCATTTGAGGTACCCCAGCCTCCAGCAGCTGTTCCCTAATAATGCAACCTCGACGAGCTGGAGTATTGTCGGCCATGAAGATGAAATTAAGCCTGTGCTGTTCATGCATGGGTACACTTACTGGATTAATGATGTTATTCAGGTAGTATCGGCTTGTCATTGTACCATTCACAAGGTGTAGGGCAGTTCTGTATTGACTAGACACACCTGTTCAGACAGCAACATGGTAGTGACTGATACATAGCACTCTCCTTGACATCGCCAACATTGTTGGCGGCAATCATTTCTGCTCAACGTGAATCGACTTTCATCAGAGAACACTACTGAGGCCCACTGGTCCCTTGTCCAGCGTAAATGCGCCAAGACAATGACACATGTGCCTGATTGTATGGTCAGGTACCCTTGCAGGTCATCTAGCGCACACACCACGCTGATATAAACAGTTTTGAATGGTCTGACATGACACTTGGGTGTCTCTCACCTCCGTTAAATGTGCCTGGAGTTGAGTGGCATTCATCATCTGGTTCCACAGGCCACTGTTCACAATGAAGCAGTCATCAGCATGGGATGTGGAAAAAGGACGTCCACTTCTATGCCTTTCTGTGACTCTTCCAGTCTCTCTGTATCTCTGTCGCGACCTAAGTTCACTGGCCACTTCCTTCTGGGAACATCCTGCTTCAAGCCTTGCAATGGCAAGGTACTGTTGATCAATTGTTAGGTGTCGTCTTGGTCTCATGATGTCAAAATGTGAACCGCGTGATAAAGAGGACCAGGACTTAAAGTTTTGCGGCACTCTGTGTGTGTGTGTGTGTGTGTGTGTGTGTGTGTGTGTGTGTGTGTCTCATGCTGGCAAAATGATGAGTCACAATGAGGAAATTTTAGGTATTATTTTCATATTCTGTATTGAAAGATCTTCAAAATGATATTTAATTTGTAGGAATTGGGCAAAAACTGACCAGCAACAAGCCGGTTTTGTTTATAACTTGGCTGGTTTGAAAACTCATGTTCGATCGGTCCTGAGTTACGTCTTCCACAAAAACATCTGTATTTTTAGAAAGTAGGAGTTCCAAGCTTTACAGTGATACCAGGCACTGAAGGGGGTTTTCAGCCACCAGCAAACAAAGAAAGAATCGTGATTTATGACTGCTAGTGCCTGTAGCACGGAATTACCCAGTGCGCATTCCGACTCATTTTGCCAGCATGGGTCACATATACAACTGTGTGGAAAAAGTGTTTGCTCTCTTCCGCATTTCTCATTTTTTTTTGTATGTTTGTCACACTTAAATGTTTCAGATCATCAAACAAATATATTAAACAAAGATAACACAAGTAAACACAAAATGCAGTTTTTAAATGAAGGTGTTTATTATTAAGGGAAAAAAAATCCAAACCTACATGACCCTGTGTGAAAAAATGATTGCCCCCAAAACCTAATAACTAGCTGGGCCGCCCTTGGCAGCAACAACTGCAATAACTGGCAATGAGTCTTTTACAGTGCTGTGGAGGAATTTTAGCCCACTCATTTTTGCAGAGCTGTTGTAATTCAGCCACATTGGAGGGTTTTTGAGCATGAACTGCCTTTTTAAGGTCATGCCACAGCATCTCAATCGGATTCAGGTCAAGACTTTGACTAGGCCACTCCAAAGTCTTCATTTTGTTTTTCTTAACCTTTTGACTGCCTTGGTTCATGCACATATAGCGCTGTGGAGTGCCTGTGTCACAGTTCTGCAACTGTCATGTGAAGTGGCCTTAAACCATAATAAATCCCCAGTTGTACTAAGTATTGCACCTCACAAGGTGGCAGACACATATAACTTACTGCTCTTGCCTTGGAGGACTAATGGCCCCCATATAACCCCTCCCACACACACACACTTCTGGACACCAGAGAAGAAGAGTTTGTGAACAAATATTGATTGATTGCAAGACGGAGGAGGCATTTGCTTGCAAATTTGCCAACTATGATTCTAAAAAGAGATTATTTAGCTTATGAGGGTAAATATCTACATTTTGTTATAACAGAGGGTGGGTGAAGCTGGTTGATTTGCACCTGCCATCAACCCCCAGCGCCATGTGACTGGACGGAAAAATTGCGCTGGTTCCCGGTTGTCATATGAGACAAATTGTGGTGGAATAAAAGTAAAATTTAAGTGGAATAATCATAACAGTTTCTTGATGTGGGAGAGAAAGTGAAAATGACTGACCGAAGACAAAATAACCACCAGGATGGACGAAAATGGACGAAGCGAGGCGCCTGGCCAGCGGTAAGTCTGATGAATTTCTTCCTTTGTTAACATTTTACTGATTTTCTGGTTCATATACTTTAAAGATAAGATTACAAAATGCCCAAAGCAAAAAATGGTGACAAAAAACAAAACCATCCTTTGTGTAAATATGTCCAAAGTCCGCTTTTGACTTAAAGTTATGTAATTCAATATGGCTGCCGTGGCATTATGCAAATTAGAGGCGTAAATTTACTCCTATTTCAAACGTTGGGTCATATTCTACATCTTTCTAATTGACAGTAAGCCATTATCTCTTACCACTTTCAAGTTATAGCTTTGGAAATCTCTGACATCTGAACTGAATATTTTCTTGAAAAAAACCTTGACCACTTGGGGCTGACAGCACAATGGAGCGCCATAGGCAGTCAAACGATTAAGTCATTCAGAGGTGGACTTGCTGGTGTGTTTTGGATCATTGTTCTGCTGCAGAACCCAAGTGTGCTTCAGCTTGAGGTCACAAACAGATGACCGGACATTCTCCTTAAGGAATTTTTGGTAGACAGCAGAATTCATGGTTCCATTTACCACAGCAAGTCTTCCAGGTCCTGAAGCAGCAAAACAGCCCCAGACCATCACACTACCACCACCACATTTTACTGTTGGTATAATGTTCCTTTTCTGAAATGCTGTTTTACTTTTACGCTGGATGTAATGGGACACAAACCTTCCAAAAAGATTTTTTTTCTCGTCAGTCCACAGAGTGTTTTCCCAAAAGTCTTGTTGATCATCAAGATGTTTTCTGACAAAACTGAGACGTGCCTTTGTTCTTTTTGCTCAGCAGTGGTTTTTGTCTTGGAACTCTGCCATGCAGGCCATTTCTGCCCTGTCTCTTTCTTATGGTGGAGTAACGAACACTGACATTTACTGAGGCAAGTGAGGCCTTCGGTTCTTTGGATGTTGTTGGTGGGTCTTTTGTGACCTCCTAGATGAGTTGTCGTTGCGCTCTTGGGGTAATTTATTTTGGCTGGCCACTCCTGGGAAGGTTCACCACTGTTCCATGTTTTCGCCATTTGTGGACAATGGCTCTCACTTTGGTTCGCTGGAGTCCCAAAGCTTTAGAAATGACTTTATAACCTTTTCCATCTGATCCATCATAGATCTGTTACGTTGTTTTTCATTTGTTCCCAAATTTCTTTGGACTGCAGCATGATGTCTAGCTTTTGAGTATCTTTTGGTCTACTTCACTTTGTCAGGCAGGTTCTATTTAAGTGATTTCTTGATTGAGAACACATGGGGCAGTAATCAGGCCTGGCTGTGGCTAGAGAAATTGAACTCAGCTTTCCAAAGATGTGATAAACCACAGTTAATTTATGCTTTAATGGGGGGGAGGGGGGTACTTTTTCACACAAGGCAATGTAGGTTTTTTTTTTTTTTTTACCTTAATAATAAATACCTTCATTTAAAACTGCATTTTGTGTTTTACTTGTTATCTTTGTCTGATATTTAAATTGGTTTGCTGATCTGAAACTGTCATGGATGGGCCTCACAAGCCATCATAAGATGCCACAAATCGCCAGTGAGTTTGCACAGTTTATTGATAGAACAGGAAAAGAACAAAATAACAAGCCATGGGGGGCTAAAACACACTACAACGAAATACAGTCAATGACAACGGAAAATGGATACACAAGGAGACACACTTACGAATATACTAGATGAATAATGGTCAACGTCCGAAGAGAGGAATGCTCGCTAATGTCAAACAAGGGGAAGTTTTTGACAAGACTACCGCACATTTCGCTCCCAACTGCCCTCTAAAGTAGGGAGCAGCTGATGAGGTGAAATATGGCTCAGCTGACAGCTCTGACAGTAAGAAGCCCCTCCGAGCACTGTCACAATAAAAGCTCGGAGAGCCAAAAGGGGCACACAGCCATCAGATGGGCGAAGATAGTGCATGGCTCGAGCGCGGACGGGCTCGGCGCTCGAACCATGAAAGTACCTCCCCCCCGAGGGGCGAACTACGGGCGTCCTATGACACCCAAGCCCCCCACCCCCCAGGGTGGGGGGATGGGGGAGAAGGCCAGGAGGGCGAGAACCAGAAAGAGAAAAAAAAAAACCAAAAACACCATGACGATGACAGGGAACAAATGAGGCAATTACAGAGTATGGTTAAAAGGAAAAACACAATACTCCATAGCGCACAAATGATACTTTGAACAGGGCAAAAAAGCAAAAACACCATGACGATGACAGGGAACCACTGAGGCAATACAGAGTACGGGCAAAAGAAAGACACAATACTCCATAACGCACAGATGGTACATAGAACAAGACAAAAATGCAAATAACCAAAGGGAGCCTATAACTAAAATACACAGGCCCATGAGACACAAAATGGTAGATACCAGTCATCCCTCAGACAGGAGAGGGGAGAAAAAAGAGAAAGAAAAACACGCTAAACAGCGCTAAATACACAGATCAGAGTGGCATAACACAGAGTGACCCTTGTATGTCAATGTAACAGAAAAGGGCACGTGGATGACGACAGGCAGAGACCAATGAGGCGGGGACAGTTCTGGTGGTCTCCCTGCGTCCAATGTCCAGGTCGTCGATGAGGGGAACAGGGAATGCTCGGGCGGCCTACCCCAGTCCCAGGCCCGGAAAGACAGAAACTCCGGTGGCCGAACCAGGTCGCCCAGCAGGAAGCACCGCACGTCGGGTGGCCGACCCAGCACGTCAAACTGGTGAAACAGCTCACCAGGCGGCCGACCCGCATCACTCAGCCACCAGGACCGTAGGGGAAAAATTGAAGACGGCCTCCCTGGAGAGGGGGAAGATGAGGGAGAGCTGGACCGAATCTTGAGAACCCCAACGGCCCCCGGTAGAGATGAGCTGGGATGGTGACGATGATGATGACGAAGGGGATGATGATGACAATGAGCCAGTTCAATGTCAGGCGGCAGAGGGTCTGCAGCTCCTTCACCGACCTTGAACCACACCGGTGCTGCACCCACGATGGACCCCGGCTGGGTCTCGGCTGCACCCGCGATGGACCTCGACTGGGTCGGCGCAGCATCAGTAACGACCTCCAAACCCAAACCCAGAACCTCCAGTACAGCGACCGGGATTGGCTCTGCACCGGTGACCCCGAGAGAAGGCTCAGGAGAAAGGAAAGAACCGGGATCAGAATCACCGTTAGTGACAGAGCCCAGCGAGATGAGCTCGGGCGCAGCGGATGGCTGCCCCTGGCTCGTCTCCCTGAGAGACAGGCAAAAATGCTCCAAAATTGAAAGAAGGAAAACAAGGTAGAGCACTTGCCTGCACTCGGGTTCTGTCTCCGTCCAGGACTTTGATGATCCAGGTTCAGGACGAAGAAGGTCGTCATCTGGCTCACACTCGGCTGCGGCGGGCTCCGCAGCTGACATGATGGTCTCCACAGCCTGAGGACCCTCCGGCGCTAACGTCCACGCCGATGACCTGCACAACGTGGTGGCAGGGGACCCTCGACCCGCTGGATGATCCAAGATGGCGCCCACAGCGGTCGACATGGTGCTTCGCTGCGCTCTTTGTTTGTTTTTGTTTGTCAATTGTGTGTCTGCTTGCACTTATACCCGTGAAGAACTTTTAAATATCAGGACTTTGACCCCCACGGACCTCCTCCCAGTTTTTCTAGCCCCTGCCGCCGATCTGGTTTATTGTTTGGTTCGGAAAGTGAGACGGCGGAAGAGAGGAAGACGAGCGGGCGCTCTCGTGCAACTTCGCAGGAGAGGCTCGCGAACGGCGCTGCCTGGCATATTTCTGTCCAATACCAACTCTCTCTCTAACAAGGTGGATGAACTGAGACTGCTGATGCGTTTTAAGGACCTCGCCTCCTCAGCTGTCCTCTGCTTTACTGAGACCTGGCTCCGGGAAAATATACCGGACAGCGCGCTGCGCCTCGACGGCTTCCAGCTCTTCCGTGCTGATCGTGACACAGAGCTTTCCGGCAAGACCACAGGAGGCGGTGTCTGCTTCTACATCAACTGTAGCTGGTGCTCTGATGTAACGGTAATTTCCAAACACTGTTCTCCTGCCTTGGAATTTCTTGTTATCAATTGCAAGCCCTTCTATTCCCCGCGGGAGTTTGCTTCTTTCATAATGATCGCTGTGTACGCCCCTCCCGACGCGGACACGCGCGAAGCTCAGCGCGTGCTCGCGGATCACATTCAACACACAGAGCGGAGTTTTCCAGACTCGCTGATTATTGTGGCTGGCGACTTTAATCAGTGCAATCTGAGCCACGATCTCCCCCGCTACAAACAGTTTATTAAATGCCCCACCAGAGGATTAAACACACTGGATCACTGTTACACCACAGTGAAAGACGCATATCGCGCTGTCCCTCGAGCTGCGCTGGGATTATCTGATCACGTGATGGTTCACCTCATTCCCACATACAGACAGAGATTGAAGCTCACTAAACCTGTTGTGAGCACTACGAAGATACGGACCAGTGATGCTGAGGAGAAGCTGGAAACGTGCATGGAAATATCTGACTGGGGCATGCTTAAAGGAGCCACGCATGATCTGGATGAGTACACGGACACTGTGAACTCATATATCCACTTTTGTGAAGAGAACATTCTTCCATCACGCACCAGGGTGAGTTACTCTAATGACAAACCCTGGTTCACAGCTAAGCTCAGACAGATCAGGAAGGAGAAGGAAGCAGCGCTGAAAAGTGGAGACAGGGACTGCTACAGGGAGGTTAAATACCGGTTTAACAGAGAGCTGAAGAGGGCTAAATCTGTGTACTCAGAGAGACTCCAGCAGCAGTTCACTGCTAATGATTCGGCTTCCGTGTGGAGAGGACTGAGGCAAATCACCAACTATCGGCCTCAGGCTCCTAAAGGTCAGGATGACAAAGCCCTTTGTCAGAGACTGTCCCAACACTATGCCCGTTTTGACACCTCGTCATCTGTGTCCAACTCCCCCCCTCCCTCCAGCTCCACAGCCTCCACATTCCCTACTTCATTTAAGGCACCCCCCCCCCTCCTCCCCCCTCCCCTTATCATCAGTGAGCAGGATGTGCTCAAACAGTTCTCCAGACTGAACCCGCGCAAGGCCCCCGGCCCAGACGGCGTGTCTCCCTCCACCCTGAGACTCTGTGCGAAACAGCTGGCTCCTGTATTCACAGACATTTTTAACACCTCCCTTAAGTTATGCCACGTGCCATCCTGCCTCAAATCCTCCACCATCATCCCTGTCCCCAAGAAGCCACGGATCACTGGACTTAATGACTACAGACCTGTAGCGCTCACCTCTGTAGTCATGAAGTCCTTTGAGCGCCTGGTCCTGTCCCACCTCAAGTCCATCACCACCCCTCTCCTGGACCCGCTGCAGTTTGCCTACCGAGCCAACAGGTCTGTAGACGATGCAGTCAACCTGGCCCTCCACTCCATCCTGCAGCACCTGGACTCCCCGGGAACCTACGCCAGGATCCTGTTTGTGGACTTCAGCTCCGCATTCAACACCATCCGCCCCGCTCTGCTCCGGGACAAGCTGTCCCTGCTCAACGTGCCTAACTCCCTCTGCAGGTGGATCATCGACTTCCTGACGGACCGGAGGCAGCATGTGCGGCTGGGAAAGACTGTCTCAGACTATACTAGCATCAGCACCGGATCACCCCAGGGCTGTGTACTTTCCCCCCTACTCTTCTCCCTTTACACCAACTCCTGCACCTCCAGCCACCAGTCTGTCAAGTTGATCAAGTTTGCGGACGACACCACCCTCATCGGGCTCATCTCCAACGGCGACGAGTCCGCCTACAGGAGAGAGGTGGCCCAGCTGGCGTCCTGGTGCAGCAATAACAACCTGCAGCTGAACGCTCTGAAGACAGTGGAGATGATTGTAGACTTCAGGAAAGTCACTACTCCTCTGCCCCCCCTCACCCTCTCAGGCTCTCCCATCACCACTGCTGATTCCTTCCGCTTCCTAGGCACTACCATCACCAGGGACCTCAAATGGGAGCTGACCATCAGCTCACTCATCAAAAAAGCCCAGCAGAGGATGTTCTTCCTGCGGCAGCTGAGGAAGCTCAAGCTACCCACCAAGATGTTAGTGCAGTTCTACACAGCCATCATCGAGTCCATCCTCACCACCTCCATAACCGTGTGGTACGCAGGAGCCACTGCCAGGGACAGACTAAGGCTGCAGCGCGTCGTGCGCACTGCTGAGAAGGTGATCGGCTGCAAGCTCCCATCTCTCCAGGATCTGTACATCTCCAGGACCCGGAGGCGTGCTGGCCGGATCATAGCCGATCCCTCACACCCTGGTCACGTACTGTTTGCCCCCCTCCCCTCTGGTAGAAGACTTCGGTCCATCCAGACTAAAACCTCCCGTCACATGAACAGCTTCTTCCCCTCTGCCATTAGACTGCTGAACACTAAGTGACTCTCGTGCACCATGTACAGCAGCTCAACCAGACTCATGTCAATCATCACTGTTTTCTTCCTGCATTACCGACTGCACTATATAGTTCTCCACAGTATCTGCTGCTGGCTAATATATATTTTAACTGTTGACCAGTATCACTTAATCTTATCCTACACTTTATTACATGTATAGTTTATTTCTCTTATCTTATCATGTTTAATGTTGCAGCATTGTACCGAGACAAATTCCTAGTTTGTGTACTACATGAACAATGGCAATAAACCTGATTCTGATTCTGATTCTGATTCTGATTCTGATTCTGGATCAAACTGCTCATCTGTGGAGACCCGGGGACGCTTCATCGTCGGTGCAGGCTCCACGCTGCAGTCCGCTGTCCTCCTCTGCCCATGATGTGGCTGCGGGGCTGGAACCAGGCTCTCCAGAACCGCAGGCCCCCTCCTATTCCGGCGACGTAGGCCTGGCGTCGTGGACCACTCAGTGGAGGGAGACACAGAGGCAGCAGGTTTAATGACAGAGGCTACAGCAGGTGGTGGGAGCTTGGGGGACTGCAAACCCTGAACTCCACCCCCAGGAGTCAGACAAGGCAAATCACAACTATGGGGAGATAAATGAACTTGCACTTGCCTGTTTCCCGGAAGATGGATGGTGCCTGCTGTAGCCGGTGTAGTTGTTCCCTTTCCCCTCTGGATGGTGATGGCAGGCCCCTCGGGAAGACGAGGAGGAGCCGCTCACGGTGGATTGCAGACGGGCGTCGCCGAAGCACGACTCGCAGCACTCACAGGGGCCGGAGTGCTGCGAGTCAAGGAGGAGGGGGCCACAGCCGAGGCGATCCGGGCACGAGGAGCTGACGGAACAGCTGGGACAGATGACCCGGGGGAAGCGACTGCGGGGATTCCCTCCTGTCGTGACGTGGAAGACGCAGCTGACTGGGAGGCTGGGTTCCTCAGACGACCCGGAGCTGGATCCGGACGGGATTCTCGCTGGGGCCTCGTTGTGACATGGCGACGACGCTTACTGGTTGATGGTGAGATGATGGAGCCGGGAACACATGGCGTCGGGGCTGGACAGGTGACGGGAGCTGAATTCCGAGACGAAGAGTGAGGATGCCTCTCCGTCGCCCTCCTGCCGGGGTTTCCCTCCAGTCCACGGACCTCCACCCTCGTCGGGATCGCCGTACTCGGGGGACAAGGAGGAGGTTCCTTGGTCGCCTCTCCAATTAACCCACACTGTGCCACAATCCATTTTACCCTCTTCTTTCCTTCCGGAAATGAGGTGAGGTGATATTTCAATAAGGCCTTCTGGGCGAGAAACAAATAGTCACCTGCCACTGAAGTGGGCATGAGACGATGGGCCTTAGCCAGATAGCCGTCGACCTCATGGAACTACTCAGGGCAGAACCCACGCTTGAGGGCGGACATACTATACTCCAGTCCAAGCAAAGGGAAAACACTCCACACCACGGCAATCTCACGGCGATAGGCGTCTCCGTCTGGCGGCAGTCTACTGTCATGGATGGCCCTCACAAGCCATCATAAGATGCCACAAATTGCCAGTGAGTTTGCACAGTTTATTAATAGAACAGGAAAGGAACAAAATAACAAGCCATAGGGGGCTAAAACACATTGCAACGAAATACAGTCAATGGCAACGGAAAATGGATACACAAGGAGACACACTTACGAATATAGATGAATAATGGTCAACGTCTGAACAGAGGAATGCTCGCTAACGTCAAACAAGGGGAAGTTTTTGATGAGACTGTCAAACATTTCGCTCCCAACTGCCCTCTTAAGTAGGGAGCAGCTGATGAGGCGAAATGTGGCTCAGCTGACAGCTCTGACAGCTGGAAGCCCCTCCGAGCGCTGTCACAATAAAAGCTCGGAGAGCCAAAAGGGGCACACAGCCATTAGATGGGCGAAGATAGTGCATGGCTCGAGCGTGGACGGGATCGGCGCTCGAACCATGACAGAAACATTTAAGTGTGACAAACATACAAAAAATGAGAAATCAGGAAGGGGGCAAACACTTTTTCACACCACTGTATGTGTGTGCCTCCACCCCTGTGACCCTGCCCCTGGAAAAAAGTTCAGGCTCAGGACATTTTTTTTTTCTTTAACCCCTTAGAGGACAGTTTAAATTCCAATTCTTATTGAGCCAGAACATTTATTGGTGAATTCATGGATCAAACACCTGTTGTGAATTTTGCCGTTAAGCACCTTAACCAGCTCTACACCTTGTGAATGGTACAGTGACAAGCCGATACTACCTGACTAACGTTATTCATCCAGTCATTGTGCCCCTGCATGAACAACACAGGCCTAATTTCATCTTCATGGCCGACAATGCTCCAGCTCATCGAGGTCGCATCATTAGAGAATGGCTGCTGGAGGCTGGGGCACCTCAAATGGAGTGGCCTGCACTTTCTCCAGACCTGAATCCCATAGAAAACTATGGGATCCGCTGAGTCGCCATGTAGAGGCTTGTAACCCTGCACCCCACAACCTCAATGACCTGAGGGCTGCCCTTCAAGAAGAGTGGAACGCCATGCCTCAGCAGACAATAAGTCGACTTGTGAATAGCATGAGATGTTGTTGTCAAGCTGTAATTGATGCTCAAGGGCACATGACAAGTTATTGAGACGATGACATTTTTTACTGTGGTATACCCATCACTGTTGTTGGCTTTTGTTTCAATAAATTGTTTGAGATGAGGAAATCATCACTGCATGTTTCTACTTAAATGCCCTACTTTCATGATATAATACCACTGTCATGTGAACTTTTCACATTTTCCATAAATTTCTCCTGAAAGCCAAATATCCCTAAATTTTTGTGAGTAGTCTATATAATGAGTTTCATTTTTAATTGAATTACTAAAATAAATCAACTTTTTGATGACCTTGTAATTTACTGAGATGCACCTGTATAAGGGCATTACAGATAAATAAAAGTACATGGGCTTGGATTAATTAACAATATTTTCTGCCACTTTTCTTTAGTTTGAGATCAAAAATACATTGATCATCTAAACTGCCATAGATTAGGAAGCATTTTATGTACAGTATATTGTGGTTAATTGGGCAATTATCAGTGAGGTCTTCTCAAAGCAACACACCTCTCCAAGTGACTTTCCAATTGCAGTTAGAGTTTCTTTGAGTGGGCAGCTTGCTCAGTTTGATTTTAGGTCAGTCATTATCGAAGAGGTTTTCCTGGGTAAACCAAAACTCCTCACAATTCTCTTCTCAGACTCACAACTGAAGACAGGAAACAACAATGTGACAACCAACACAGCTCTACCAGTTCAAGCTACATGGAAACACTAGCAGCATGTGTTATGTCTGGGTCAAGGTTAAAAAAACTTATGGTCTTAGTCCAGTTATTAGAAACCATTAAACTGATATGACTTTGTAAAAACAATTTCTGTTCTCATTGTTTTGTCTGTTGTTTTTCTTCATCTTGCAGATGAACCAGAAACGACACAGGTGGGCGTTCCGTACCAGTTTCTTCTGCTAACTCCTCCTACAGTTTTCAAGCTAGGACTTTTTCATTTCACACAGTGATTGTACATGTGTTGAAGATGTGCATATTACTAGAATCTTGATTTTGGCTCATTTTTGTAAAAATTGCATGTTTTAGAACTTTATCATTTTTTCAGTTAAATTTCAATAGAGGGTACATAGTTTGTCCAGCTAGCTCCTCCTACAGTTTTCAAGCTTGGACATTTTCATTTCACACGTTTGTACATGTATTAAATATGTGCATATTGCAATTAAATTATTAGCTCTCCCACAGATCTAGAGTATATTGATTATTGAATTTATAATCCTTTTTTGTTGTTGGTGTGCTAGGCCTAGACTATTGATAATGGCTCTAGATAGCATATACAGTCATGTGAACAAATTTGGACACCGCTTTAAATATTCAGTTCTTTATTAAGAAATGTTCACATATCTATGTCTGACCTTGTTTTTTTATTTCCATTTTTTTAAAAATTTATTTTAGCCATTTTAAGTGGGAATTAATATGGGGTTGTCCTAAAAAAGATGGGGTGTCCTAATTTATTTCTCACTATATGTTTAGAATTACATTTTATAGAAAATTTGAAAAGTTTTTAATTCATTTTTAATTAAGTTGCATTATGTGAATCTCCCAGTATTTTTAACATTGATATTAAATATCCATATGCCCAAATATGTTAAAAAAAACCACAGGCTTATACCGGGTGCCCTAATTTTTTCACAACTGTATGAAATGATGTACTTTGTGTGGTGCTCTTGTGACATTTTATGGTCTGTAAAGTCAAACAAGTCAATTTTCTATAGTCGTATTCTAGCCATTCCCTCTAGACCGCCATTTTGCAGCCAAATCATCTACCAACCTTTGACCATATATTTCATTTATGGGCATCATTTTAGCTTATTGTAGTTTATTATACTCTGGAGTGGACACCTTCTCCTTAGTTACTGCCAGCAGACTTGGCCATTCAGTCATTCAAGACCATTTCTGTGCTTATTCCACCCCAGGGACTGGTCATGTGACCACTCACACCACACACCTTGTCTCTGATGCTTTATTTGGGTTTTAAAACTGTAGCATTTAGCTAGTGATTGGGAGTCAACCTGCTGCTATTCTGAGTGTGGCTAGCTTAGCCTCCCTGGAGTTAACCTTCTGCTGCTCTGAGTGTGTCTAACTGGGCCTACCCAGAGTTAACCTGCTACTTCTCAACCTAGCCTACCTGGAGTACTCTACCTGGAGTCCAAATGCTACTGTTGCTCTGAGTGTGTTAAGGTGACGTTTGGAGAAGGGTGAGCATTGGATTGCAGATAATGGTCCACAGCAAGACCACTTAACTCCACAAAGGTTCTGTGAAGATATGATGGGCATTTGGTTCAAATGGTGGCAACAGCAGACAAGCTAATGAGTTAGAGTGATCCATATTAACCAGAGTCTATTTGAATCAGTTGGCACCAATAACAACACAATGCCACCCAAAAGGAATGTAACATATGATGAGGTTGAAGAATTTAAAAAATCAGTTGACTTTCTCTCAGAAGAGGTAACTGTGGTGAGAAAACAACAAAAACAGATAATTGATTTGGTGTAAGAGGTCAAAGCCTTGAGGTTGAAAAATGAGGAGAAAGACAAAAAGATTGCTTTTCTGGAAAATAGGGTGGACAACCTGGAACAGTACACTCGAATGAATGACATTGTTAATTATTATTGCTCTAATGGAATTTACAGAAAAAATATCAACTGCCATTGAAAATAAAGAGTATTCAGTTGGGGTATTCCTGAATCTTAAAAAAAGCATTTGATACAGTGGATCATAAATTATTATTAAAGAAACTACAAAATTATGGTATTAGGGGGTACACTGTCCTGGTTATGTAGTTACTTAAAAAACAGATATCAGTATGTATGTGTTGGTAGCAAAAACTCACAGTTACTGAAGGTTACTTGCGGAGTCCCACAGGGTTCAGTTTTGGGGCCATTGTTATTCAATATGTATATAAATGACATATGTAAAGTTTTGGAAAAAATGGATATAATATTGTTTGCAGATGACACTAATTTATTATACAGTGGAAGAAATTTGGAACAACTTTTGGGTACACTCGGAAAGGAATTAGGAAAGCTTAAACTGTGGTTTGATTCAAACAAACTAACGCTCAATTTAAGTAAGACAAAATTTATAATTTTAACAATCATCACAACAACAGTATCTAAACTCAGTGTAAATGGTGTAGAGATTGAAAGGGTATCCGAAATTAAATTTCTTGGAGTAATAATTGATAATAAACTGTGTTGGAAGTCACATATTAATTATGTTAAAGGTAAAATATCCAAATCAATCGCAATACTGCACAGAGTGAAATATTTGCTGAATCAACCCACACTATATACATTGTATCATTCATTAATACTCCCATACATGACATATTGTACTGAAGTATGGGGAAATGCATATAAAACAAACATATATCAAATATTTATGCTTCAGAAGAGAGCTATTAGAATAATAAACAAAGCTGCCTACAGGGAACCAACAAACCCACTTTTTCTTAAATTAAAATCTCTCAAGTTGAAAGATCTGGTTGACTTTAAAATTGCAGTAATAATGTTTAAAGTGAAGAGTCTATCACTGCCCGCAAATATCCAAAAGTTGTTCCAAATAAGGGAAAGACAAAATCATTTCAGAGGAATATATATGATATATATATATATATATATATATATATATATATATATATATATATATATATATATATATATATATATTTCAAAAACCTTCAGTGAGAACTACCACCAAGCAACACTGTGTCTCAGTGCAAGGAGTCAGATTGTGGAACACTTTTGGACCTGAATTAAAATCATGTACAACGCTTGGACAATTTAACCCCTTGCACTCTGGTCAATTTCCCTAAAAACGCCTAAAAATAACGTACCCAAAGTAAATCAAAAGCTGTTCTTCAACCCTTTGCAGCATCTTCATGGGGTTGGTCTCATTTAAAAGAAAACACTTTGAATTTTTGGCAAAACAGTCATAATCTCTCTAAGCGCTCCTGCCACTGAGTAACAGTCATCTAAACATACTGAACTTGAAGAAAATAAAGTTTGCCTGGGTGTTTTTTTAGATACAAATACTTGCAAATAACACACAGCTGTCAGATACGGGCTGGGAAATGCAACAGAAATGTAGAACCAAGTGTTATCCAGCTGAGGACAAAATTTTGTAACAATACCACAAAAAATGAATATATTATACAGCTTTTTTCTCAGGTTGTTCCCAGGCGTTTTTGAACTGTGCCAAATTGTGCCAAATGGCACAGTTTGGAAAAACGTCTGTAACTTTTGAATGATTCAACATAGAAGCTTCATCTTGGGCTCAAATGAAAGGTAACACTCAGGGCTGTGTGTGTGTGTGTGTGGGGGGGGGGTTGTTTATTCATTTATGAATGAATGAATGAACAAACAAGCCCCCCACACACAAAGAAGCATGCCACGTAAAAAATGTGGCCTTTTTTTACAAGAAAAAATAACCTACAGTGCAATAAAAATTATACTAAAATATCTGCAATGTAGAGGATAACAACTCCCCCCCACTACAGAGGAGCACGGCGCACAAAAAAACGGTCCGTCAACGGTCCGTCACGTGGCGATGACACACAGTTGTAATCACCAATCGGTCAAAAGTCATTTTGATTACTATTTTCAGTGATAAAGAATAATTTAGCTTATAACACTTACCTGTCCACAACAGCAGTGTCGCTGGCAAACATCTGTTCCTCATTGTCAGACGAACATGACGCTGGTCCGCTTGTTACGGAATCGTGGTTCTGGTCACGCGACCCGGTCAAACCATGATTCCATTATTGCGGTTTTGCGCTTCCATGATTGCGGTTTTGGAGAACCATTTTTCAAAACAAATAAGAACAGTAGTAATAAAAAAAGACTGGCGAACGCTACTGTTACATACAGCGGCTTACACAAAACAGATTTTACGCACGGGACGCATGCTTTCAATCGTCGAACTTCTCTGCTTCAATTGGCTCGTTGTATTCGCAGTCGTTGGTAGGCGGGTCCTTCTTGCAAGGTTTTCAGTCATTGGTCCTTCAAGGTTTCAGAAACCCAATTCAAGGCTCTTATTAGTCGAATAAGAGGTCAATCAAATCTAAACCAATCAAAGCACTCCTTTGGCTTTCTGTTCGCGGCTGTGTCTGTAGTAGAAGAACGGAAATGCATCTTTTTTTTTTTCAGTGCGCACTGAGACGCACAGTGCGCACTAGGACGCACGTGGACGCACTAGGATGCAGAGACGTGACCGCCCGCGGTATCCCGGAGTGCAAGAGGTTAAACAAAAACTAAAGGAAGAAATACTCCAAACATATATACAAGAAGACATGTAAAATCACATGAGAATTATCATATTCTGTCATGGTCCGTGTGCTGACTTTGTCGGTACTCAGATTGTCCGGTTGTTCTCCATTCTCTTCTCAGGCGCATCACTAAGCCTCTGGGCTTTTATTCTGACAGCACCTCAGCGGGGCTTCCGGCTGTCAGAGCGGAGCTTCTCTGAGCGGCGAGATTCCAATCAGCTGATGACCTTTCATCAGCTGGTTAATCTGTCAAAGCCCTATTTAAGGGAGCAGCTCTGTTTGCTCGGGGCTGCAACCTTGCTTATGGATAACGCTGGTCTCCCCAACGTTAGACTGGAGGACTGGAGTCCCTACTTTCTGGCTCCAGTCATCCTCTATTCCTTGCAACACTCTGTAAGTTTATTCCTTTATCTGTGTGAATCGTCAGTGTATCATTCCCTTAGTCCTCATTTGTGTTTAGCCCCTCGTGGCTCATTACTTTGTACCTTTTTGTCATTGTTTAATAAATACGCAACTCATTGGTCGCCTATAGCGGTCCGTGAGGGCCACACCGTAACATATTCAGTCTGTGTTGTGCTGTTGCTTAGTCTTTTTTTCTGCTTTTTTTTGGGGGGGGTCATGTTTTGTCTTAGTTTTGTTCTGAATTGTAATCGCTCCTGTTTTGTTTTTCTTTTGAATTCTTGGATGGAATATGGGTGAGCAATATAAGCTGCGGCTTCAGCCATCACCCATTTCGGATAACTTACAATATGTTCAACTGTATAATCAGATGAGTTATTGTTTAATTTGACCTTTGTAGATTTTTCCCCCCTTTGTTATATTTTTCTGTTCTTTTCTTTTAATCTTTACTTTTAATCTATCTGAAATAAAGATTCATTCATTCATTCATTCAGCTTAGTTTGACAACTGAACCTAAAGCTAATGGTAATCTCAAACATGGTGTTGCCTACACAACAGATGTTGAGAGAAACGACTAAAGAGCAACAATGGTGTGAACAGTGGATCATTGGCATTTAACTAACTAACTAACCTGCACTTATATAGCGCTTTTCTAGTCACAAAGACCACTCAAAGCGCTTTCATTAATACTAACCCTCTATTCTAAGGGCCTATAGGAAACAAATATCTAGGGACAATTTAGAACAGCCAATTAACCTAACATGCATGTTTTTGGCATGTGGGAGGAAACCGGAGAAATCCCGGAGTAAACCCACGCAACACGGGGAGAACATGCAAACTCCACACAGATCACTGTTGGTCGAGGGCTGGGATCGAACCCACGATCCCACGATCCCCACAATCCCCCGGCCAAGGGTAAACTGTGCTGCCGCAGTGCTAACCACTGCGCCACCGTGCAGCCGGTGGCGCAGTGGTTTAAGGGGTCATTGACTGAAAAATTGTGGTTTTGTAAGTTTGAACCTTCTGAAAAGTGTCTGTTGGTGACATAATTATATATATACACTACCGTTCAAAAGTTTGGGGTCACTTAGAAATTTCCTTATTTTTGAAAGAAAGGCACTTTTTTTCAATGAAGATAACTTTAAACTAATCAGAAATACACTCTATACATTGCTAATGTGGTAAATGACTATTCTAGTTGCAAATGTCTGTTTTTTGGTGCAATATCTAGATAGGTGTATAGAGGCCCATTTCCAGCACCTATCACTCCAGTGTTCTAATGGTACGACGTGTTTACTCATTGCGTCAGAAGGCTAATGGATGATTAGAAAACCCTTGTGCAATCATGTTAGGTCTGCAATGCTGTAATTGCTACAAATGGAGGATTCTTTGACGAAAGCAAAGTTTGAAGGAAAAAATTGTTATTTCAAATACAAATCATTATTTCTAACCTTGTCAATGTCTTGACTATATTTTCTATTCATTTTATAACTCATGGTGGTAAATAAGTGTGACTTTTAATGGAAAACACAAAATAATTGTCTGGGTGACCCCAAACTTTTGAACGGTAGTGTATATATATCAAAATGTCCATTTCTCTTAAACATGCAGCCTTTATTATATAATTTTTCATTCCAAAAAGCCACCCCTCATGGATCGTCACCTTATCGTGGTGGGGGGGTTTGCTTGCCCCAGTGATCCTAGGAGCTATGTTGTCCGGGGCAATTTGCCTCTGATAGGGTCTCCCAAGACAAACTGGTCCTGGGTGAAGGGCCAGACTAAGAACGATCCAACAGACTCTCATGATAAATTGTATATCAAGGATTCAGTGTACCCCGCCCGGTATGGGGTTACCGGGGCCCCACCCTGGAGCCAGGCCTGGGGGACGGGCTCGAAGGCTAGCGTCTGGTGGCCGGGTTTCCACCCATGGGACCCAGCCGGGCTCAGCCCGAAGGAGTTACATGGGTCCGCCCTCCAGTGGGCTCACCAACTGCAGGAAGGATCATGGGGGTCCGGTGCTATGTGGATCAGGTGGCGGTCAAAGGCGGAGACCTTGGCGGACTGATCCCAAGCTTTCTAAACTGGCTTTTGGTACGTGGAATGTCACCTCTCTGGTGGGGAAGGAGCCTGAGCTGGTGTACGAGGTTGAGAGATACCGGCTAGATATAGTCGGCCTCACCTCAACACACAGCTCCGGTTCCGGAACCAGTCTCCTGGAGAGGGGCTGGAGCTTGGCCTTTTCTGGAGTTGCCCCGGGCGAGAGGCGACGAGCAGGGGTGGGTATTCTTGTATCGCTCCACCTTGCTGCCTCTATATTGGAGTTTTCCCCGGTGGACGAAAGGGTTGCTTCCCTGCGCCTTCGGGTTGGGAAATAGGTCCTGACCATCATTTGTGCCTATGCACCAAATGATGTTTCAGAGTACCCACCCTTTTTGGAGTCTGTGACTGGGGTGCTGGAGGGTGCTCATCTTGGAGACTCCATTGTCCTACTGGGGGACTTCAATGCGCATGTGGGCAACAACAGTGAAACCTGGAGGGGGGTGCTTGTGAGGAACGGCCTGCCCGATCTGAACCCGAGTGGTGTTCAGTTATTGGACTTTTGTGCTAACCACAGTCTGTCCATAACGAACACCATGTTCAAGCATAAGGGTGTCCATATGTGCACCTGGCACCAGGACACCCTAGGTCGCAGGTCGATGGTCGATTTGGTTATCGTTATCGTTATCGATTTTGTTATTGACCTGCGATTGTATGTCTTGGACACCCGAGTAAAGAGAGGTGCAGAGCTTTCAACTGATCACCACCTGGTGGTGTGTTGGATCCGATGGCAGGGGAGGAAGCCATTCAGACCTGGTAGACCCAAACGTATAGTGAGGGTGTGCTGGGAGCGTCTGGCTGAGGCCCCTGTCCGGGAGGTCTTCAACTCCCACCTCCGGAAGAACTTCAACCACATTCCGAGGGAGTCTGGAGACATGGAGTCTGAATGGGCCATGTTCTCCACCTCTGTTGTTGAAGCGGCGGCCCAGAGCTGCGGCCGCAAGGTGGTTGGTGCATCTCGTGGTGGCAACCCCCGAACCAAGTGGTGGACACCAGTGGTGAGGGGGGCCATTAAGATGAAGAAGGAGGCCTATCAAGCTTGGTTGGCTTGTGGGACTCCCGAAGCAGCTGAGGTGTACCGGCAGGCCAAGCGGAGTGCAGTTCGGGTGGTTGCTGAAGCAAAATCCCGGGTATGGGAGGAGTTTGGTGAGGCCATGGAACAAGACTTTCGGTCGGCCTCGAAGAGATTCTGGCAAACTGTCCGGCGGCTCAGGAGGTGAAAGCAGCTCCCCGTCCACACTGTGTATGGTGCGGATGGGACACTGTTGACTTCGACTGGGGATATCGTCGGGCGGTGGAAGGAATACTTCGAGTATCTCCTCAATCCCACTGATACACCTTCCACAGAGGAAGCAGGGTTTGGGGACGAGGGGGATGACTCGCCTATTACAGGGGCTGAGGTCGCCAAGGTGGTTAAAAATCTCCTTGGAGGCCGGGCCCCGGGGGTGGACGAGATTCGCCCTGAGTACCTCAAGGCCCTGGATGTTGTTGGGTTGTCATGGTTGACACGCCTCTGCAACATTACGTGGAGGTCGGAGGCAGTGCCTTTGGCATGGCAAACCGGGGTGGTGGTTCCTCTCTTTAAAAAAGGGGACCAGAGGGCGTGCTCCAACTTTAGAGGGATCACACTCCTCAGCCTCCCTGGGAAGGTCTATGCCAAGGTACTGGAGAGGAGAGTCCGGCCGTTGGTCGAACCTCGGATTCAGGAGGAGCAATGTGGTTTTTGTCCTGGCCGTGGCACATCGGACCAGCTCTTTACCCTCTCGAGAATTCTCGAGGGTTCGTGGGAGTTTGCCCAACCAGTTTACATGTGTTTTGTGGACTTGGAGAAGGCATTTGACCGCGTCCCTCGTGGATTTTTGTGGGGGGTGCTTCGGGAGTATGGGGTATCGGGCTTGTTGTTACGAGCTATTCGGTCTCTGTACGACCGTTGTAAGAGTTTGGTTCGTATTGCTAACACTCGGTCGGAGTCATTTCCAGTGAGAGTTGGACTCTGCCAGGGCTGCCCTTTGTCACCGATCCTGTTCATAATTTTTATGGACAGGATTTCTAGGCGCAGCCAGGGAATGGAGGGTGTCATGCTTGGTGACCACAGGATCTCATCTGTGTTGTTTGCAGATGATGTTGTCCTGTTGGCTTCATCCAGCAATGACCTACAGCTCTTGCTGGGACGGTTTGCCGCTGAGTGTGAAGCGGCTGGGATGAGAATCAGCACCTCCAAGTCCGAGTCCATGGTCCTCAGCCGGAAAAAGGTGGACTGTCCTCTCCGGGTTGGGGACAGGCTCCTGCCCCAAGTGGAGGAGTTTAAGTGTCTTGGGGTCTTGTTCACGAGTGATAGGAGAATGGAGCGAGAGATCGACAGACGGATTGGAGCAGCATCTGCAGTGATGCGGACATTGTACCGGTCTGTTGTGGTGAAGAGGGAGCTTAGTTCTAAGGCAAAGCTGTCGATTTACCAGTCAATCTACGTTCCTACTCTCACCTATGGTCACGAGCTTTGGGTAATGACCGAAAGAACGAGATTGCAGATACAAGCGGCTGAAATGAGCTTTCTCCGTAGGATTGCTGGACTCACCCTCAGAGATAGGGTGAGGAGCTCAGTCATCCGGAAGAGGCTCAGAGTAGAGCCGCTGCTCCTCCACAATGAAAGGAGTCAGTAGAGGTGGTATGGGCATCTGATTAGGATGCCTCCTGTACGCCTCCCACCTGAGGTGTTTCAGGCACGTCCCACTGGGAGGAGACCCCGGGGCAGACCCAGGACTCGGTGGAGAGACTATGTCTCCCAGCTGGTCTGGGAACGCCTTGATATCCCCTCTGAAGAGCTGGAGCAGGTGGCTGCGGAGAGGGAAGTCTGGGCTTCTCTGCTTGAACTGCTGCCTCCGTGACCCGGACCTCCGGAAAAGTGGTAGAAGATGGATGGATGGATGGATGGATTCCAAAAAGCAAAATTAATAGTTCTTCATTTGCCACAGGACGTCACTTGCATAGTAAACCCAGCCCAGTGCCATCCTTGATACCAGCCCACTGCTCTATTGTTGGCCAACCTAGTTGTCATTGAGCTAACAAGTTTTCTGACTAAGCCTGGTTCATCTTATTTTCTTTAGATTTCAGTCACCCTAATAAACACCCCTGTTTCCACCTGGCTCACTAATCCAGTCTATAATATTTTGTGTCATTCTGAGTCATTAATTAGACATTTGAGCCGTTAAAATGTGGAATAAAGTGCCATCAATGACCCCTTTAAAGAAATATGCAGCAAAACAGCCTGTTTTGAGAGCTCCTTCTCTGTTTGTAAAATGCTACTTTAGTAATTAAACCCATAGGTATTCTGACCAAACGAGTCAGACATAACATCTGGTAAATATGGCAACATGTAGAAAAGGAGCATAATAGGGGCTTTTCAGTGTTATTCTGTCCAGTTTATTTTTAATGAAGTTAAATAAATGTATTTGTCTTTCTATACCGCTCAAAAAAAATTAAAGGAACACTTTGAAAACACATGAGATTTTAATGGGAAAAAAATAAGCTAGATATCTACACTGATATGGACTGGATAATGTGTTAAGAATGAAAAGATGCCACGTCTTTTGATGGAAATGAAAACACTCCAAAATTTAGTGAAGAAATTGTGGCAGGCTAGGCCAGCTTAAAAAGTGTTCCTTTAATTTTTTTGAGCAGTATATGTATATATATATATATATATATATATATATATATATATATATATTTTATTTATTTATTTTTTTTTTGTACTTAAAAAAAAAGTACACCTGTCTGGTGACAAGCCACCAGCTGCCAGTCGCTGCGTGCGCAAGCACCCCGTATCCCTAACCTGCATGTTTTTAGCATGTGGGAGGAAACCGGAGAAATCCCACGCAAACACGGGGAGAACATGCAAACTCCACACAGATCACTGTTGGCCGGGGGCAGGGATCGAACCCACGATCTCATGATCCCCGTGATCCCCCGGCCGAGGGTAAACTGTGCTGCCACGGTGCTAACCACTGCGCCACCGTGCAGATAGATAGATAGATAGATAGATAGATAGATAGATAGATAGATAGATAGATAGATAGATAGATAGATAGATAGATAGATAGATAGATAGATAGATAGATAGATAGATAGATAGATAGATAGATAGATAGATAGATAGATAGATTTCTGCACAAAATAAAGTAGCTTGTGGGACACATATATGCTCATATGTATATCACTGTATGATTCATACGTATACCACCTTAGGCTTCACATCTGAGACGGAATAAAGGACTGAGCCATTTTGGGGATAACACGAGGATGTGAAAGTTTAGTCTTTGGCATGCAAAGAGACAGCCTTGGGGGATTTCGCCCAGCGGCCAGAGACTGAAGGTGGGGGGTGTTAAGATCGGGAGGAAGTTACATTGTTACTGGGGATTAAGTGCCATGTGACTGTGTGTTTTGATGTCCTGGGTATAAAAGGGACAGATGTTGGGGGATTCTTCCTCTTTCTGTTTTTGGATGATGTTGGAGAACGTGAATAAACCTGACTTGTGAAATAAACTCAGCCTCGTCCTTCCACACTCTCCACACTGGTGACCCTAAGACGTATCATGAGCAGAAGAAATTCCCCCGAGCCGGACTCGTCAGGAGCCAGCCAGGCAAACGCAGCCACAGTCAAGCTACCAGACTTCTGGCAAGACAACCCGTGTTCCTGGTTCCACTTGGTCGAAGCACAGTTCGCCCTCCGGGGAATAACGGCAGATGACACGAAATTCTACCACGTTATTGCCAAGCTCGACAACCGCACGGCTCGACATGTGCAGAGCCTTTTGGAGCGCCCACCGGCCGACGACAAATACGGCGGGTTGAAGGCTGCGCTCATCCAGCGTTTCACTCCCTCAGTTCAGGAGAGAGCGGAGAGGCTCCTGGCTCTGAACGACTTGTGAGATATCACGCCCGTCGACCTGATGGAGGACATGCTGAGGCTGAGGGGCTCAGACGACGACGATTTCCTTTTCACCCACATTTTCCTGAGAACCCTACCGTCGGCCACGAGAGCGACCCTGGACAGTTCACCGTTGTTGGCCCAGCAGGACTTCCGCGCGCTGTCCCAGGAGGCACAGCAGATTCTCAACGCCAGCAGACAGCGCGCAGCCACTGCAGCAGCGACGGAACTCGGTGCGACGGCCGGAGATGGCAGGGGGCCAGAGGCGGCAGCAGCAGACCCATCGACAATGGCGGCGGTGAGGGCCAGGGATCGCGGAGGAGACGACCTCTGTTTCTACCATCACCGCTTCGCAGAGAGGGCAAGCAAGTGTATACCACCGTGCCAGTTCAAGAGCTTGGGAAACACCAAAGCCGGGGATCGGTAGCAGCCGCGGCCCTCGGGGAAGAGAACAAGCTGCTCTACTTGACGGATGCGCGTTTGGGGAAGCAATTCCTCGTGGACACAGGCTCCCAAGTGAGTTTCATCATGCCTACCTATGCTAACCAGCTGGCGGGCCCCGGGAGTCACGGAGAATCAGCAGCGAACGGCTCGAGGATTAAGACCTTCGGTGAGAAGACTCTGCTTCTGTCCCTACACGGCCGTACATTTGAGTGGAATTTTGTTATAGCTGCAGTGAGCTTCAATATGTTAGGGGCTGATTTTCTGTGCTCACATGGTTTGTTGGTTGATCTTGCTAATAGGCGCCTGGTTAATGCACTTTCTTTTTATTCTATTCCCTGTGCAGCCCGAGTGACCCCGCCCACAGCACAAGCCAACGTCGCAACGGCAAGCGGTAAGTTCCACACACTACTCACTCAGTTCCCGGCACTCACGGTTCCCACATTTTCAGCAGCCGTCGCTAAACACGGAGTGGAACATTTTATTACTACCACCGGACTGCCTGTTTTTGCAAAAGCTCGGCGCTTGGATGCAGCTAAACTGACCATAGCGCGCGAGGAGTTCGCCAACCTGGAAAAGTTGGGCATCATCAGGCATTCGAAAAGCCCATGGGCTTCCCCGCTTCACATGGTCCCTAAAGCTGACAGCTCGTGGCGACCTTGCGGAGATTTCTGCAGGTTGAACAACGCTACAGCGCACGACCGCTACCCAATCCCGCATATCCAAGATTTTTCCGTCCATTTGGCGGGGGCGTGCGTTTATTCTAAGATAGACTTGGTCCGCGGGTACCACCAAGTCCCAGTGCGCGCTGAGGAAATACCCAAAACAGCGGTAATAACTCCGTTTGGCCTATTCAAGTTTTTGCGCATGCCATTTGGGCTTAAAGGCGCTGCGCAGACGTTCCAACTCATGATGGACACGGTGTTGCGCGATCTCCCCTTCGTGTTCGTCTACCTGGACGACATCTTGGTAGCCAGCACATCCGAAGACGAACACGAAAATCACCTCACGGCAGTTTTGCGGAGGTTGGGAGAGCACGGGTTAATAATCAACCCAGCGAAGTGTCAGTTCGGGGTGACTCAGATTGATTTTTTGGGGCACTGCGTCTCTCCAGGAGGAGCGGTTCCTCTGCCTGACAAAGTCCGCGCAGTAACAAATTTTCCCCAGCCACAAACGGTCAAAGTGTTACAGGAGTTTTTGGGAATGGTGAATTTTTATAACCGTTTCCTCCCCCGCGCAGCGCAGCTCATGCAACCATTGTATGCCGTGCTAAAAAAACAAAAACCCACAAATAAAATCGAATGGTCTCCGGAGCGGGAGTGAGCATTCTTGGAGGTCAAAAGAGCCCTCGCAAACGCTGCGTTGTTAGCACATCCAGACCCAACGGCCCGCATAGCGCTCACTACTGACACGTCAGATGTGGCCATAGGGGCGGTCATGGAGCAGCATGTTGCCGGGGCTTGGCAGCCGCTCGCCTTTTTCAGCAGGACTTTGCGCGATAGCGAGCGAAAATACAGCGCATTCGACAGGGAGTTGTTAGCTCTCCACTTGGCCATTCGCCACTTCCAGTTCTGGCTGGAGGGACGCCGTTTCACCGCGTTCGTTGACCACAAGCCACTGACTTTCGCGATGGCTAAGGTTTCAGAACCGTGGTCAGGCCGGCAGCAGAGACAGCTGGCTGCAATCTCAGAGTTTACTACCGATATTCAGCATGTAGCGGGTAAACTAAATGTAGTGGCAGACTGTCTCTCGCGCGCCGTAGCGACTCCAGTCCGCGTAGGGATAGATTATGCAGCCATGGCCGCGGAGCAGGCTTGCGGCGCGGAAGTGCGCGCGGCCCCAGTCCGCGTAGGAATAGATTATGCAGCCATGGCCGCGGATCAGGTTAGCGACGCGGACGTGCGCGCGCTCCAGTCTGGACCAACAGGGTTAAGGCTGGAGAACAGGGTGCTGCAAGATGGTATGCGCCCCCTAATCTGCGATGTCTCCATGGGACAACCGCGCCCGGTGGTGCCGACCGCGTGGCGCCGCCGCGTTTTTGACTCGATTCATTCTCTGGCTCACCCAGGGGTGCGCGCGTCGGTCAAAATAGTAGGAGAGAAATTTGTATGGCCGAGCCTGCGCAAACAAGTTAGAGAGTGGGCAGCAGCCTGCATGGCTTGTCAACGAGCCAAAGTACACAAACACATGAGAGCTCCCTTGGAGCCGTTTCATATCCCGGCTAAGAGGTTCGATCATGTTCATGTGGACCTCGTAGGCCCCCTCCCAGGGGTGCACACACCTTCTGACAATGGTGGACCGCACCACGCGCTGGCCGGAAGTGGTCCCACTGTCGTCAACCACAGCCGAGGAGGTGGCGCGCACGTTTTTAACGGCATGGGTAGCGCGCTTTGGAGTTCCGTCGGACATTACGTACGACAGAGGTCCTCAATTTGTTTCCGAGCTTTGGTCAGCGATGGCCCGCAGCCTGGGGGTAACGATCCACCGCACTACTGAGTACAACCCGCAGGCTAATGGGTTATGCGAACGTTTCCATAGGTCATTGAAGGTGGCCCTCAGAGCGTCGCTTACGGATGCAAATTGGGTGGACAGGCTACCATGGGTTTTATTGGGGTTGCGTTCTGCACCTAAAGAGGACTTAGAAGCCTCCCCAGCTGAGTTAGTTTTTGCACAGCCACTTCGGCTACCCGGGTAATTTCTCCCAGATAATCCTGCGCCAGAATGTTTCCCGGCTCAGCGGTTGCAGAGTGGCACGGAAGCGGGCATGCTGCCCGGCCCCGTTCACCACAGTTTTCCGCGCGTTTTTGTGCCTAAGGCTCTAAAAAATGCGGAGTTTGTTTTTGTCAGACACGAGGCGCATCGCCCACCGTTGCGACCGCCTTATGATGGACCATTTAGAGTGCTGGAAACAGGGGATAAGCATTTTTTGCTAGATTTGGGGGGCAGGAAAGAAAAGATTGGCATAAACAGACTCAAACCCACCTTTGTGTTGGCCGACGAGGATGTGCTGTTGGCTACGGCTCCTCGGCGCGGCAGACCCCCTAAGGAGCATTCACCAGAACACCCACAGGGATTGACTAACAGTTCTCATCCTCAGACAGCAGCTCCCCAGCAGGAGGGTGCCATGAAAGTGTTAAAGCCCGTTTACAGCAGATGTGGGAGGAGATTGAGGCCCAAGCGACACGTGGACTGATGTGTAATAATTTTACCTTGACTTGCAGACTGTTATTACGTTGTTCCATCTTAGACGTGTGGGGGGGGGGGGGTCATGTGGGACACATATATGCTCATATGTAAATCACTGTATGATTCATACGTATACCCCCTTAGGCTTCACATCTGAGACGGAACAAAGGACTGAGCCGCTTTGGAGATAACACGAGGATGTGAAAGTTTAGTCTTTGGCATGCAAAGAGACAGCCTTGGGGGATTTCGCCCAGCGGCCAGAGACTGAAGGTGGGGGGTGTTAAGATCGGGAGGAAGTTACATTGTTACTGGGGATTAAGTGCCATGTGACTGTGTGTTTTGATGTCCTGGGTATAAAAGGGACAGATGTTGGGGGATTCTTCCTCTTTCTGTTTTTGGATGATGTTGGAGAACGTGAATAAACCTGACTTGTGAAATAAACTCAGCCTCGTCCTTTCACACTCTCCACAAGCTATTTATTCACACTGGGCTTTTAATTTTTACCTCTGTCAAGGAGGTTATGTTTTTACCGGGGTTTGTTTGTTTGCTTGTCTGTTTGTTACCAACATAACTCAAAAAGTTATGAACGGATTTTGACGAAATTTTCTGGACAAGTCCCAAATGGGACAAGGAAGAAATGATTAGATTTTGGGAGTGATCCGGATCACCGTCTGGATCCAGGAATTTTTTAAAGGATTCTTTATCATTGCGCGATAGGGCCATTTTTAGCATATGTGTATATAACTCCACAATAAATAGTCAGGACGCTTGCCAAAAAAATACAGGATAAGATCCCAATAGGTCCTACAAAATATCAAAGACTGATCCTGATCCTGCAAAAAATCTGGATACTGTGATCCAGAGCAGGAAATAATAGGGGATCTTTGAAATTTTCATCACTGTAAGGTAACAAATTCAGATATAAACATACAACAAGCACCAAAATATAGCCAAGACACTGAGGAATCAGTAATGTGCCAGTGGATTTGTTGTATCTTCAAAAGCTAGGAGCTATAGCCATAAGAAAACCGCCATTACCGAAAAAGGGATTTTTGTCAATAACTACTGAACTAATAAAGATATCAGTGTGAATCCAGTTGCTAAAGGTATGTTTTGATGGTCAAGAAATCTGAAAATATAGACAAAGTAAATGTAGGACTATTATATTTGGGGAAAATCCCAATATTAGGGGGAACTGAGGTACTTGGCGGAGGTCTGCGCTCTCCGAGTGCTTTTCTAGTTTTACATTGGATTGTAAGATTATTGCAAAGGTCTGACTTAAATTAATAACCGTACAAAAAGGGATTTGATTGCTGCCTTAAGATGAAAAAGAAAAGTGATAAACGCTCTTTCGTCCCGCTAATCTGTTTGACGGCAGTGAAGGTTGCACGAGAGTTGTGCCGAGTTCTGCTCTATTGCCGAGAACTGCATCCCATTGTCGCAGACACGCGGAAATGGGCGGGACTGGCGCGCGACCGTTTGCGACAACGCTCATCTAAGGGAGTGATGCTGTAATGCCATCCATCTTCTTCCGCTTAATCCTTTTCGTGTCGTGGGGGGCTGGAGCCTATCCCAGTATCTTTGGGCGAGAGGCCGGGTCCACCCTGGACAGATCGCCAGTCCATCGCAGGGCCAAAACAGAGAGACAGACAACCATTCACTCTCACAGTCGTACCTAAGGACAATTTAGAATCCCCAGTTTGATGCCAATTATCCTAATACCACCAGCTCTAAAATGTAACCCGACAGCCAGGCTTGTAAATGGGCTTTAAATTATGTTTATTCACCAGACATTTTAGTGTTTCAAAGAGGGTTAGAAATCACAGTGATCCAAGTCTACATAATAGAATAAAATGACGATTGTGATTTTTTTTTTTTTTCCCAGATTCTTTGAGACTCTTGGATTCTTTAGTACATCCACATGTTTCAGGTTTGAGGGTCAGTTTATTATGAATGTGTCAAGCTGGTGCAAACTTGTTTTTGAGCATAATTTCTGCATATGTAAAAATTAATGCATATGTAATATTATTATTACATATGCATTATTTTTTGATCATTTATTTTCAGTTAATGTTGTAATGATATTCTAGTTACAATTTTGATGATGACGAAATTTTTTTTTTCATGTATTCTTCATTGCTGTGTCAGCTTTCCAATAAAATGTGTTAATTCCAGCTGGTGTCTGAGTGTGGATTTATTCACCAAGATAAACTTCTTTGTAAGGGGGATTCGTCTTGATATGTGTGTGTGAGTGTTGGATGAGACATTCAATTTATTATATTTTTCTCATTATCAGCCACTCTGGTTTGTAAAAATTCTGGCATATTATTATTACCTGTCAGTTTAATTTTCATGTAAGATGCTCCATGCATTCACTTATTTATGTATTAGTTGAACTGATGACATTTTTGACATTTTGCAGATGCAGCAGAACGGAGACTGTGTGCAGCTGTACACAGACAGGAGAACTTTTATAAAGACAACACACAAACATGAGACAACTGATATTTAATAAGCACTATAAAGTAAAAAGGTTGGAATTATAATCAAAACTTACAGTAGCTCAACCACAGTTTGATCTGACAAAATAAAGTCAGCCTTCAGATCACTGCTAAAAATCAAATCTGAGACAGTATTCAGTATAGTACTTTTAGAGGAAGTAAAATCAAACAAGCCAAGAAACACACACACACACACACACACACACACACACACACACACACACACACACACACACACACACAAAAAAAAACTTACCTGAATTTGCCCTGGTGTAAAATTCTGTTGCAATCAGAATGAAATTATGATTGAAGCTAATAAATGTAGTAAATTTTTTCAGTCATACTCTGTGCATTTCCTGACAACTACTCCTGCTGGAAACTGCCTCCATCCTAAAAGTCACCTTCTGTTGGTCCAAACATCAAACAGTTTCTGCAGGAGAGTCGGGGCGGGACTGTGGAGACGACCCACCTTTAGGGTAGATGACTTTTCCTGCATTTTTTTCCCCCAGAAATTGCATGTATTTTCGTCTCCACAGTGTAAAGACTGAAATGCATTTAATTTCTCCATTTATTAGTATCATTCCTCTAACTGTAAGAAATATTTTATGCTCGGACAAGATTTGCATTGCAGCTAGCTTATTTCTGTGTTGGACTGATAGTGCTACATGTGTTTTCTTCACAGTGTGCTGCTAAAATGGAACAAACTGTTAAAGTCCTTTCACTTCTGGTTTTCCAGAATTGTTCTGGTGTCAGTATTCCAAAGTGCAGGTGTAGCTTAAAACAGGCTTGTGTGTTTAATGTCCTCTTTCTCCTTCATATTCAACACTACTCTTTGTCAATGTCATGTGTCTTTGTTGTGCACTTTCCTTCAGAATTTCAGATATTAATACAAAAATAAATCCATATCAATTCTTCTGTCACACCCACAATTCTTTCTGCATTAATTCAAGTGGTTAGTTCACACTAAACATGTAGTATTATAGCTATAAAGTCTCCTAGGGGCCCAAAGACCAAGACCATGCCTGCCTACTGTATATTTGCCATAAAATGTGATTAAAATCACTTCCATATTGCTAGAGACCAAAACCTTCAGAGTTTTTGTTTAACCCTCGTGCGGTCCCCGGGGGTCAACACAACCCCGCCCCAATCTTGTCCTAGTGCCCCCTGGCGGTCTGGGGTTGAGAAGACCCCACCACCACCACCAGAAACTGGAAACCCAGCCACTATATCTTGGAGAGGAGTCCACCCTACCCCCCTCCATCTTATCCTAGCACCTCCTAGTGGTCTGGGGTCGTGACGACCCCACCACCACCAAAAACCGGAAACCCAGCCGCTATATCTTGGAGAATGGTTCACCCTACCCCCTCCATCTTGTCCTAGCTAGTGGTCTGGGGTCATGACAACCCCCAAAAACCGGAAACCCAGCCCCTACATCCTGAAGAGGGGTCCACCCTCCATCTCGTCCTAGCACCCCCTAGCGGTCTGGAATCGAGAAGACCACCATCAAATGTAATCTGATCCCCCTAGGGGTCTGGGGTCGTGACGACCCCCTACGACCACCACCACCATCTCCAAATGTAATCTGAACCTAGCCCTATATCTTGGTGGTGGTGGTGTCGTCCACCCTACCCACACACACACACACACACACACACACACACACACACACACACACACACACACACACACGTCTTCAAAAAAAAAAGAAAAACTAATCAGCCAAGACATAAAATGAAAAACACAAATGCAAATCCTAAGGCCGGGAAAATGACTCGTGGAACTATACGGATGAGCGATGACATCTGGGGAGGAAACCCCCCCCCCCCCCCCCCCCAGGCCTGACAATGCTATAATTACCTACTCCTCGTGGACCCATACACGGACGAGTGATAACGTCTTGGGGGGGGGGGGAATTTTGATTTTTAAAAGGTCTTTAATAAACACATTTTTCCATCATTCAGTACAATTACTATACCATACCACATTACAAAGAATTATTCCCCCAAAAAATGCCCAAATAATAGCTGCCCATCACGGACTAAACAAAGGACATCCTCAAGGGACCAGAGGGTCCTAAAACCCTCCACATCCCCATTCCCCACAAAAAACTCAAAATCCAGCCTTATTCTGGCTTTAAGTAGCCTCACAAATAAAATGCTGACATCAACATCATTCCCAACATTCTCAAGTTTTCTTCTCCGGCTTACATAGATAGCCAACTTTGCCTGCCCTAAAACAAAGTTCAGTAGTTGACACTTCTCTTTAAAACGATGATTGTACATAAAACCACAAATGAAAACCTGCTTGGAGAAAACTTCCTTAAAGCTGTGAAAAAGTTCTGTGAGTAGTTCAAAGAGACCATTTAGATGCTGACATTCAGTAAAACAATGAAATACTGTCTCTCTAGAGGATCAGAAAACACACTGATCACTGACACTGCTGTTAATCACAGAGACAAAAGCACTGACAGCTATAATGCCATGCAGGACCCTCCACTGTAATTCTCCATGCCTCTTAGGAAGAGGGGTTTTATAAAGAGCCCTCCAGGCAGGCCGATGCCCTTTTTCCAGTCTAAAGTAGGCTCTTCATGGAGTGTCCACACAGGTGTTCAAGCTGTTCTTATTGAGTGCCATCACCACCAGTCTGTAGAGTGCCTTACCACTGGCTCCTCCAAAGTTCACACCAGTGGGAGCAGAGAACGCCAGTAAGGAGCTGGGAGAAACGTCAAAGTCCATATGAAGTGTGAGGGAGGGAAAAGGGTCAGTGCTTTCTGGCTGCAGCGTGCCTTTGCTAAAGTCCATGAGTAGGGAGCGCTCAAGTCCATGAAGCTCCTGTTTCCAGTGTGCAAGAAGACCACCAATGAAACCATTTAATCTAAAACCGAGATGTACTGCTAGAGCTGAGGCGTTGTTGAGGCCAGGACCAGCCAGTTCCACCACTTGCTTCAGAGTGAGATCATTCCTGGAACACAGCCTATCAAAGAAGGTCCTTCCAACTCCCAGCAGGACACCAAGACGACCACCAAAAACCACCGGCTCCCTCAACAACCAGTGGAGGGAATCGCATGGCCCTCTTTGTTTTTTTAAAAAGAGTCCACACTGAAAACAGACTGCGGTAAAAACCTGGTAAAGACAGTGCACTAGAGTTCTTAAAATCCATTAAAAACACAGGGAGGTCTAGCCCAAGCCCAAGGACTCTCTGTAAAATAACACAGGCCAAAGGCCTCCATACCAGGTCCTGGGGGCCCGTCAGCAGTCTCTGTATGAAAGTCATTCTAAAAGCAGCACCTCTACTACCTAAATGAACCACTCCTTGCCCCCCTTCTTCTTTGGGAAGAAATAACAGGGCTTGAGGGACCCAGTGGAGTCCCCCCCCCCAAAAAAAAAGTCCACCATAACAGACTGAATTTTGGACAACAAACCAGCAGGGGAGTCCATGCACATGAGGCGGTGCCACAGGGATGAAGAAACAAGATTATTTAAAATGAGCACTCTTCCTCTAAAAGATATTTTTGGCATTAGCCACTTCCACTTGTTTAGTCTCCCATTGATTTTCTCTATGACCCCATCACATTTTTTTTGCTCTAATTGTTCTTTTCTGATAAAAACACCAAGATACTTGAATCCACCTTTTTATCCAAATCAGCCCGCCAGGCAGCGTAAGCTGATTTTCTAGTTTCTCCCCCACCATCAGAGCCTCGCTTTTTCCCCAGTTTATTTTTGCAGAAGAAAGTTGGACAAAAAGATTAACACTCTTAACCAAAACGTCAATGTCACTCTGCTTGTTTAGCAGAATGACTGAATCATCTACGTAGGCCGACAGCCTAAACGTGGTTTCACAGCCAGGAAACGTGACTCCTGATAGGTCCCTTCTCAAACGGTGAAGCAAAGGCTCTATGGCAAGAGAGTACAGCATCCCTGCGAGAGGGCAGCCCTGCCGAACCCCCCTCTGGACTTTTAAAGGGGCAGACAGGCCCCCATTTATCTTCAGTACACTCTCAATGTCACTGTACAAGACCCGTATCCTGGCTATGAAGCCTGGGCTGAACCCAAAAGCAGCTAAAACTGTCCATAAATACTGGTGTTCAACCCGGTCAAAAGCCTTTTCCTGGTCTATTGAAATCAAACCAGTTTCCACAGCCAATGAACCCGAGACCTCCAAAACATCCTGAATTAAAGTGGCGTTGTCACTAATCAGCCTGCCAGGCACATAGTAAGTCTGGTCTACATGAATGAGCTCACTCATCACCTTTTTCAGTCTTCAAGCCAGAGCTTTTGAAAGAATTTTGTAGTCTGTGCAGAGCAGAGAGACTGGCCTCCAGTTCTTTAGGCTCTGGAGGTCCCCTTTTTTTTTGGCAACAGCGTGATGATGGCCCTCCTGCAGGTCATGGGTAGGGTCCCCCTTTTCAAACTATCTTGGAGAACCTCCAGCAGGTCTGGACCAAGCAGGGGCCAGAATTCCTTATAAAAGTCCACAGAGAGACCATCTATGCCTGGTGACTTTCCATTCTGGAGGCTCATTTGCGCTGCATGCAGCTCAGACAGAGACAGAGGAGCATCCAAGCCGGCAACAAGGTCCTCTGAGAGCACTGGAAGACCACCAAGGAAACTCTGGCCCAGTGACGTGTCCTCCCTCCACTCTGCTTTAGACAGTTCACTGTAGAAACTAGCAGCATATTTCCTGGTCTCTGCTGCTGTGGAGATTGTTCTCCCATCATCGTCCAGCAAGGAGTGAATAAGCTTTTCTGGCCATTTTTTCCCCTCCAGTCCAAAAAAGTACTGGGAGGGCGAGTCCATCAGAGTTACAGTACATCCATGTAGCGCAAGCGGACCAGAGCTCCTTGTGCGGTGACCCCTAGCAAGCTAGCCAAGGCTGACCTTTTTGATTTAAGAGCCTCTAAGTGCTCTTGTTTTCCTGTAGAACTGAGTAACTCCTCGAGCTCTACCACCTCAGTCTCCAGAGCTTTCAAGGATTGGGTCAAGCTACGAGTGACATTTCGAGTGTACTGCTGACAGAGTTGTTTTATTTGTGCCTCACCAAAATCCCACCACATTTGGAGAGATTTAAAAGAGGTTTTTTGTTCCCTGTGTGACTTCCATACACCATGAAAAACTCCTTTAAAAGACACATCATTTAAAAGTGTATTATTAAAATGCCAAAAAGCACTCTTACACTTTACATTTTCAATAAAAACAGAACAAAACAGCAGGCAGTGATCAGTGAAACCCACAGGACAGATACAACTATTTTTAAAAATACTCATTTGATGTTTAAAACCCTAAAAATGGTCTAACCTAGCCATAGATAAAAGGTTATCTTTAACATGGCTCCAGGTATACTGCTTCTGGTCCCTATGATGTGATCTCCACACATCGGCCATTTTGTGTGACTTCACCAGTTCCCTCAGCCTATTGGCAGAAGCAGGGTGAGGCTTCTGATGGTTCCTGTCTAGTCTGTGGTTTAATATACAATTAAAATCACCCCCCAGAAATAAAAAACCTATCCGAATTACAGGATCTGACCGTATCCGATAACACATCAAAAAACCTGATCCTCTCTGCTCTCTGTGTTGGCACATGCACATTTATAAAAAAACAAGTTCACATTTTCAAACTGTACCTTTAATAAGAGTAAATGCCCTCTCACCACCTCTTCTACCTCATGAGAGACAGGCACACAACCTCTAGAGAAAAGTACAGCACCCCCCCCCCCCCCCCACTGCTATTTGATTTGTGGCTAAAAAAAAAAAAATTGCAGCCATCCCCCTCTTTTCTCCACTGGCTCTCAATAATTTTTCCACTAGGGTCAGTACGGTACGGTTCGCTACGGGACGAGACGGTACTGTTCGGCCCGCTTTCCTTTTCCACTGCACTAGGTCCCACTTGTGTGGGTGGGAGAGGGAGGGAGTTGGAGGCGGCGCTATGCACCCAGTGAGGCAGCACCACCTTCCCGGGACCACACGTACAACACAATAGCAAGATGGACGATCGTGAGAGGATGGTTGTGATGCTCGCCCTGTGGCTTTTTGTTAAGGCCAAACAGGAGAGCCAGCGAAGGCTGCGTGCTGCGAGACAAAACACGGAGGAGAAGTACAGGAGACTTTGGCGTGCTGTTGCAGAATTGCAATACGCACCAGCATATGCACCAGCGTCTGCAGGGGAGTCTTCAAGATTTGAAACCGGTGTCATACGGATGAGGACGAGGAGCAGGATGAGGGTAAGCTAACGATTGCTAATGCTGGCTACAGTCATTGTAATTGCAGCGTAGTATGTTGCAGTGGCAAGAGCTTATAGCTAATAATACATTAAAAAGCATATGCTGTCTGTGTGTTCCAGATGGCTGCTACGTTGGCGAATAATCACTGCAGACCGTCGGCCTGGACATCGGTCCGTGCCTCGCGGTGGTGGGAGGACATTGTTCCTGGCTTCACAAACACCTTCTGGCTGGAGAACTTCAGAATGTCGGAGGACACTTTCACCTTCCTCTGCAACAAGGTGCGTGCAGCCATGGAACGTTGAGATACAACATTCTGCCAATTTGTGCCTGTAAATAAGTGAGTGGCTATTGCCCTATGGAAGCTTGCAACCGGCTCAGAGTACCACACAATTGTCCATCTATTTGGTGTCAGCGTCACAACTGTGTGCAGGTGTGTGCAGGAGTTTTGTGCTGCACCAGAGTCATTCCTGGTCCCAGAACAACTCTGTTTTCCTGACGAAGAGAGGTTGAGAGAAATTTCGGCCTACATCGAGAACAGGTGGGGGCTACCACACTGTGTTGGTGCTATCGATGGCTCCCACATCCCCATCATAGCACCACAACAGTATCACACAGACTACTTCAACCAAAAAGGGTGGCACTCCATAATCCTTCAGGGTGTTGTTGATGGAAAGGGGTTGTTCTGGAATGTGTTTGCAGGTCTTCCAGGGAGCATGCATGATGCTAGGGTTCTTAGACTGTCCACACTGTGGGAGTTAGCCAGCCGGGGAAACCTCTTCCCACCTCACGTCAAGAACATTGGTGAGGTAAGTGTGGGCTACTACATCCTGGGTGACTCTGCTTATCCCCTGCAAAACTGGCTCTTAAAACCATTCCAGGACACTGGTGGACTTACAGAAGAACAGCACATGTTCAACATAAACATGACTAGAGTACGGGTCACTGTGGAGAACGCTTTTGGCCGGCTGAAGGGAAGGTGGCGTTGCCTTCTGAAAAGGAATGACTGCGACATCCAACTGGTGAAATCTATGGTATTGACTTGTTGTGCTCTCCGTAATCTTTGTGAAAGTCAGGGAGAGACTTTTGACCCCATGTTGGATGATCCAACAGCTGCAGCACATCAGCCAGTGGAGGCAGCGGAGCAGGGTGCACAGGAGCAGGGCAGAGATGTCAGAGATGCTGTGATGCAGTATTTGTGTAGGAATAGAAACTAGAAATGTCATCGCCTTAGTATTCATGTTCATACACATGTCAAAAGTTTGTATTTTGTAAATAAAATTTTGTACCTCTTTCAACTACGCCTTCTCTATTGTTTACATTGGGTTAATTATGAAGCTATGAATGACTACACCCTAACGTATGTGAAGCTGTCCACGAGTCTGCAATCAGTGACATTTAGCATTTTTGTTCTGCTGCAAGTGTCATATCATACACAAGTGTCCGGGCACATGCTGATAGCATGGTGTTTTGTGTGAGGAATTTGGACATGTGGGTATTTAATATGCCATTATAACGGCCTTTTCTTACCCCGTAGCATCTCAGGCAATTTTCCAGTGTGGAAGAAGTGACTTTGGCCAAGAAAGAACCTTCAGTATTCACCACACCATACAGATGACATGAAAACACTGCACTGCCTGAATTCCAAGTAGTAAAAGTATTTTGTTAACACACTGTGAGGATGCACTTCCTGACGGGGTTTCTTTTAGACCACAACTGCTCACACAGCGTAAAGCCACGTGAAAACTGTAGGACACACTGTAATAGCCTCTGTGTATTTTTGTGAGGAATTCAGACATTTGTCTATTTCATATGTAATATCACTGTTACAAATACTGTGATATTCACTTAATGCATCTAAATTATATGTTAAAGTTTTTTCAAAATTTTCAGCAAAATGTAAATCAAAGCAGTGAGTAGTCCAACAGCTATTAAATATCACTTTTGGTGTGATGCTGCTGTGTACTGTTATGCATTGCTCATCTCATGTAACCTTGTGCCATTATAATGGCCTTTTCTTACCCAGTAGCATCCCAGGCAATTTTGATTAATTTGGACATTTAATTTGGACATGTGGATATTTAATATCACTGTTAAAAGTGCTAGGACAGCCATGTAATACAAATGGCTTACAAAATTACAACTGTCCTCATTTTCTGTAAAGTGTACTTGTTAATGTTGAGTACAAAATTTGGAGGAGCGCCCCAAAGCCCTTTTTTCACCCCACATTCACCCGCCCTTACAATGGCTAAGGTGAATATTTTGTGCACATCAAACCATTACCAGGGTGAGCCATATGAACATTTCTAAATACAGAACTGACAATATTATGTGTCCCAGTTACTGCACATGGATGTAAAGCTTGGACTTTAGCTGTTGGCTTTTAATGTATGTGTAAGCAGTTATTGGACTCCATAACATACTGCAAAGGCATATTTTTCCCAACTGTTTTAACAGTGTTAAGACCGTGAAAAAATTAGTAACAGACAACACATGATGTCAACAGTCACTGGTTTATTCAACATTTTCAACAACACTAGTCATTGCTTATCTTGTGTACATGCTACAGGACACTGTGGGGGGACTGGGTCACACACGCCGTCCGAGGTTTCCAAGGACCGCCAGGAGAGCGTTATGGAAGGCAACATTTTGAACCATCTCCTCCCTTCATAAGGCGACTTCGGCCTCCCTGGCATGACGGGACTCATCCACAAGCCAATTTATAGTCTGCATTTGCTGGGAATGCTGTGCAAGCTGTTCCCGCTGTAGCGCCATCCCTTCCCGCTGTAGCTGTATCCGCTCACGGTGCTCTTCCCGTTCAGCATCTTGCATCGCGGCAAACACAGTGGCAAGCTCTCGTGTGGGGCTGCTCCGCTTCCTCTTGCCTACACCAAAGACAGAAATCGGCGCTGGTCAGTAAAAGCAAGAGCAAAACACGTAGCGGTACATCTCCAAAAATTCAAACATAATGCAAAAGTTCAATATTTTTGGACACTCATTTCAGAAAGTGAGACCCATATATTATACAGAATCACTACACAGACAGTGAAATATTTTTAGAGTTTATTTATTTATTTATTGGCTTACAGCGCCTGAAAATCCCAAATTACTTTTCTTGAAAAATAGATTGTTACGTAAAAATACTAAAAAAAGAAGTGTTCTCAAACGTATGTAGATTTATGGAGAAACTGATTTCATTTTCATTTTCCAGCAGGAGTTAGCATCCCCCCCACAGTGCCAAAACTATCAAAACCTGGTGTAATGGCCATGGCGTCACTGGGTTTGATTTGGCCAGGAAACTCTCCTGACATAAAGCCCATATGGATTGTCAAGAAGATGAGAGATACCATCTACAGTATATGAGTTTCACTTTCTGAAATGAGTCACAAAAAATCTGAGTTTGCCATGACATTGCAATTAGAGATGTAACTGTACACGGGAGACATACTGGTGAAAGGCAAGTGGTTGGGTTTGACAAAATTCCTTTGTTGTTGTGTATCACAACTGCGCATCGGTACAGCAGATTTAGCAAATGCCCGGTTTATGTTTCAGATGCCTTGCTTTTTATGGTGGCCCCAGAAATGTGAATGCATTCATACAGTGGGCTCACTTGAATCATGACAATGAAGCATGTTGTCTTTCAAAAACTGAGTTTTGTGCTACAACAGCTCTGCACGTGTACCTTTTCCAAGCACGTGATTCATAGTGTAAAATATACAGTACAGCAACACTGCAGTGGGAAAATACATTTCACAGGTATGTGGGTCTATCATGAGGCTTGGATATTCACTTTGTACGTCACAGTTTTTTAAAAATGCACTTGTATAGCTGGAGATTTGGGCTCTGCTTGACATGAATCAATAAACTAAACTGTGTGTATGTATTTTGACTATTGGGCTTTACCTGTGCGTGAACGTGTTGACGGATTTGTGCTACACAGTGACGGAGCTGGACTTATTTATGGTGCCAGATACTCAACGTCACGAGCAGGAGAGCCCGGGGTGCTCGTGCCGAGGGAGGGGGGCTCCGTCAGTGTCAAAGCAGAATCTAGAAAGAAAGTACACACAATTGTAACGTATAACACGACAGTGCAACATGTACGCAAAGCTTTTTAATAAATGTGTTGTGGTGTAACCCTGCACTTAAATTTGTCGTCCTTCTACTCCTTTGTGCGCTGCGTAAAAGCGCACGGGGAGAATTGTGACAAGTTCTTTTGCAGGTGCAAATACCAGACTCGTGATGAAACCTTTTCAGAAGAAGAAACAGTTTGTCTTCTGTTTGTTTCAGTTGTGTCAGTTTTGTTTATTTTTCTGTTTGTTCCTCTTTTTTCCTTCCCCCTCACCATCCCTCCCTACCCCCCCCCCCCACTTGTCAGTTCTATCATGGGTAAAACAATTTAAATAAAGTATTAAAAATTATTACAAGAGGAGTCTATAAATAATATACAGTTCATAGATATGTACCGTATAAAGCTCCTTTTGGAAAAGTAAATCTGTTTGGCACAATAAGGAAAGCAGATCTCTGTTCTGCTCACCTCGCTGCTTGACAGGACAAGGGAATTTTTTTTTTTTAAGTTTTCCTAATATCTGTCTCAGTTTCATGAGTATCCACTCAGCTGCTGTTAAAGCATCATACATGGGGAAAAAAATAAGCTCTGCAGAGGAAGTGAATGCAGCATTATTGTTTTCATCAAGAAGGGATCATCTTAGAAATATGCAGGCTGACACATGACCTGGTACCAGGAAGTATATTTTTTAAATTACTTTCTTTCCTTGTTGCTAATGTGACCTCTGCCTTTGGTAAAATGTTGTTTGAACAAGTAATCTAACTGCTACAGGAACTAATGTGCAGTTTAAAGTTAGATATTAAAGAGCCCCTTTTATGCCCTTTTCTACCAGAGGTGGTAAGGTCTGTGACATGCTTTGGTCAGAACACCTCAGGATTTAGTTACAGCAGTTACATACAGGGAAGGAGCTCTCTTGAAAACAGTCTGTTTTATGCCATTTTATTTTAAATGCCATGATGAACTCCAGTTCTGCCCACCCTCCTGCTTTTGTCATTTCTCTGAACTCTTCTTTTTGATAGTGATGCCATGTTTGAGGCTAACATTAGCTTTTAGCTCTGGTTGTCTGATTAAGTAACCTACTAACAAATTCTGGCTAAATGTTAGAATTTAAAAGCCCAACTAAAGATTGTCAGAGACGTGGGTGTGGAGTGTGAGTGTTTGAAAGTATATGAATAAAGAAACAACCTCTGGTAATTAAAGCTAACTGTTTCCAGTGGAGGAGGTGTCTGGTCCAGAGTATAACAAATAAACAATCTCTGTGAATAAATGAAAGCACCATGGTGCAGCTTCCTCGGTGCGACCTCCACTGGCTCGGCCTAGTTATTACAATACATTTTTTTGCGGCTCCATTGAGGGTATAATGGTGAGTTAAATTTGTGTTTATTTTGAAAACAAAGGATTATCTCGAAATTCTGGCAAATTAAAAGTCGAGAAAATATGGCAATATATGAAGGGGGACTGAAAAGTTCATAGCCTGACTAAGAAGGAGTTATGTCTTTAAGGATGAAGATGGGACCTTCTATACTACAGGGATGCAAGTGCTGCAACACAGATGTTGAAATGTTGAAAAATAAACTACATTTGGTCAAATTTGACCACTGCATCATGGTCAGCCTATGAACTTTTCAGCACCCCCTTCCCCCTTGTAATGACACAACCCTTTAGTTCCACTTGATTCTGACCAGGCGAGCTGAAAAGCTAGAAAGATAGATAGATAGATAGATAGTTTATTTCGAACACAAAAATATAACAAATACAAGCAAATGGCAAATGCAATAAAGTAACAGTATACACTGTTCGAAAGGGAGAAGGAAGAAGTGAACACTTTTTAATTCCATCTCCTCTTTTCCATAGATACACCCATGTGAATTTTATACAAATTACCACCTTTAAGACCCCAAGTAAACAATTTACTGTATTTTTTACAAATCAACATTAACACCCATCCATTCTAACATACAATTGTGTCCATACATCAAAACCAGCCTCAAACAACACAGATATACACAGTGCTGTCCCACCCACCATTCCATAGTGTCCCATAATATCCTAGAGTGAACATAATGAATCGTGCATATAACTACTACCCTTCTAACATATACCCTTTCAGCAAATGGTGCTTATACCTCTTTTTGAATTGATTTCTGTTTGTACATAGTTTCAGTTCCGGCTCCAGACTGTTCCACAAATCCACCCCATAGACAGATATGCACATACTTTTCTTGGTTGTGCGTATCTTGGGTTTTGTAAAGTTTAAGTCTCCCCTCAAATTATGATCATTGTCTCTTTTTTGAAATATTTTTTGTATATTAGTTGGTAGTTGATTATTAATTGCCCTGTACATTACTTGTGCTGTCTTAAATTTAACTAAATCGAGGAACTTTATGACATGTGACTTTAAGAACAACACATTGGTATGGTCTCTATATCCTGCATTGTTTATTATCCTTATAGCTCTTTTTTGTAATGTGCATATTGACTGTAGGTTGGTCTTGTAGGTGTTTCCCCAGACTTCTACACAATAGTTAAGATCAGGTAAAAACAGTGAATTGTACAATAAGACCAATGATTTATAGTCCAAGAAGTGTCTTGTCTTCCCCAGTATCCCTATACATTTTGCTAATTTGGCCCGGATGTGACTGATGTGAGGTTTCCAGCAGATTTTATTGTCTAGCGTCACCCCCAGAAACTTATTTTCCTGTACTGTTTCTATTCTGGTATCATCTATCGTTACCATTATTTCATGATTTATTTTATAATTTCCAAACAACATAATCTTTGTTTTTTTTAGATTTAGAGATAATTTATTTTTGTTGAACCACTGCGTTAATTTTTCCATTTCAGTTGTGACCACCTCTAAAACCTGCTGCAAATTCTCACCAGTGCAAAGGATATTTGTGTCATCCGCAAACAAAATGAATTTCAGAATTTTTGATACTTGGCATATGTCATTTATATACAAAATAAAGAGTTTGGGTCCCAAAACTGACCCCTGGGGCACACCACAAGTGATAAAATGAAGGGTGATTTGTGTTCTCCAATTTGTACAAATTGTTGTCTGTTACTTAAATAACTTTCCACCCAAGTCAGTCCAACCCCTCTTATCCCATACCTTTCCAGTTTCCTTAGTACTCTGCGATCGTTGGTCTCATCTCCAGCGGAGATGAAGCTGAGTACAGAGGGCTTATCCAGGACTTTGTGGACTGGTGCCATCGGAACTGCCTCCAGATCAACGCGAGGAAAACTAAGGAGCTGGTGGTGGACTGCCGCAGGCATGGGCAGCCCCTCACAGCACCAGTAAATATACAGGGAACAGACATCGAGATGGTGACATCCTACAAGTACCTGGGTATTCATCTGAACAATAAACTAGACTGGTCACACAATACTGACGCACTCTACAAGAAGGGACAGCGCAGGCTGTTCCTGCTGAGGAGACTCAGGTCTTTTGGTGTACAAGGGGCGCTGCTGAAGTCATTCTATGACACGGTGGTGGCATCAGCCATCACTTTTGGAGTGGTCTGCTGGGGCAGTGGCATTACTGCAGCCGATAGGAAGAGACTGAACAAACTGATTAAGAAAGCTAGCTCTGTCCTGGGGCAACGCCTTGATCCGATGGAGGAGATAGGAGAGAGAAGGATGGTGGCTAAACTGTCATCTCTGCTGGAGTCCGAGTTCCACCCTATGCAGGACATACTGGATGCACTGAGGAGCTCATTTAGCAGCAGACTACATCATCCCAGGTGCACAACCGAGAGGTTTCGTAGGTCCTTCCTACCAACGGCTGTCAGACTGTACAACCTAAGCAGGGCTGCTCGCAGAGATAGCAAAAAGACGTAACAAACTAATAGTTTTTTTTTTTTTTTTTTTTTTTGAATGCAAAAGATGCAATAGACTTACACAATGGTCCTCTCCGGCATACAACTAGGAACATACCGGTCGCTATGGAGGGTGAGAATATGTATGGGCACATAATCATACCATGTAGGATAACTAAATAGACGGTTATGCTGTTTCATCCCACCTAGCAACAATGCTCTGCACTGTGTGTGTTTATATATTTACATATTTATTCCATCTAGCTACAATGCTCTGCACTGGGTGTGTTTATATTTATATATCTATATATTTATTCCATCTAGCTACAATGCTCCGCACTGTGTTTTTATATATCTACATATTATTCCATCTAGCTACATTGCTCCGCACTGTGTGTGTTTATATACTTGCATATTTATTCCACCTAGCTGCAATGCTCCATACTGTGGGTGTTTATATATTTACATATTTATTCCATCTAGCTACAATGCTCTGCACTGTGTGTTCATATATTCATATATTTATTCCATCCAGCTACAATGCTCTGCACTGTGTGTCTGTGTGTGTGTGTGTGTATATATATATTTTATAGTAATATGTACATATGTATATTAGCTGCTCTTGCTTGCTTGTTTTTTCTTGCCTTCTGATTGTTGCTCTGAGTGTTGCTATCCCTGTGCTGTTGCAATCCTGGAATTTCCCCGTTGTGGGACTAATAAAGGCTTATCTTATCTTATCTTATCTTAGTAGTATTCTGTGGTCAATGGTGTTAAAAGCTTTCTTTAGATCTAGAAATACTCCTACAGCAAACTTTTTTTTATCTATACAACTAGTAATTTCTTCTATAAGTTCGATCAGTGCCAAAGATGTAGATTTATCTGCTCTAAAACCATACTGGCTATCTGTAAGGAGGTTGTGTTTTTCAGTGAAATCATCCAGTCTCTTAGTGAAGATTTTTTCAAGTATTTTGGAGAATTGTGAGAGTAAAGAGACTGGCCTGTAATTTGTGAAGCGATGACTGTCTCCTGTTTTGTATAGAGGTATTACTTTTGCTATTTTCATTTTGTCTGGAAATGTACCAGTTTGAAATGACAGGTTACAGATGTGGGTGAGTGGCTTAACAATTCCCTCAATTACTTTTTTCACTATTGTCATGTCAATTTCATTCCAGTCCGTTGATTTTTTGTTCTTAAATTTACTCACAGTCTCGATAATTTCCTTTTCAGTAACTGCACCCAAAAAGATTGTGTTTGGATTTCTATCTTCTATTTCATTCACAGAACCACTGTAGTTTGTTTCTGGTGTCACTATTGATTTTGCTAATTCAGGACCAACGTTTACAAAAAATTTATTGAAACCACTGACCACATCTTCCATATTATTTATCAAATTATCAAATAGTTATCAAATTATCAAATATTATTTATCAAATATTTATCAAATTTATCAAATATCAATCAATTTATCATATTTATCAAATTTATCAAATTATCAAATTATTTATCAAAAAGCTGGTAACAGACAGACAGACACACACAACCACACACTGAGTAATTACTGTATTGCTCTGTTGCACCGAGGCATAAATATAGTGCCAAGAATTGGTAGATGATCCACCCACTAAGTCGGTGTCTAGTTGGAATGGATAGAATATATAGAAAATAGACAGAAACTAGCCGCTAGCTTGGCTAGCAGACTCCTTTCTCTGTCCCAACTGACATCGAAGTCAATCAGAAATCAGCTGACTTTAGCAGGCAAATCTGCCAATCTGCAAGTTTTCCTCTATCTGATGCAGTCATGACTTTAGCACCCGTTGTTGGAATGTTACTCGTGTTTTGTTAAATCTGACTTGAATTTTTCACATTTTTATCTCTGCCCCCTAAAGTTACCTTTAATTATCTACAGGTAACGTCTTTTATGGCGACTGTACAGTAAACAAGCCAAATGCAGTAAATGTGGGTGGCAATGACTCAGGACGTAGAGTGGGTAATCCAATAAGTGGAGGGTTGGCGATTCAAATCCCACACTCCCCAGCCATCCTGCCATTGTGTTCCTGGGCAAGACACTTCACCCACCTTGCCTCAAATGTCCATGACACTGGGTATGAATGTGTATAAATGTTTGGTAGTGGTCGGAGAGGCCGTTGGCGCAGATTGGCAGCCACATTTCCACCAGGGGCAGCTGTGGCTACAGCAGTAGCTTACCACAAACAATGTCTGTCTGTGGAGTGAATGATGGACTCATTGTAAAGCCCTTTGCGTATCTTGAAATGTGCTATATACATGCAATCCATTATTATTAAATGATGATGACAGCGGATGCAATATGGCTTCTTCTTCTTAAAAAAATTAAATTTCAGCAGATTTATGTGCAAAGCATTCACTGTTGGTATACTGTACAGCTGATCATCTCAAAGGTTTGGAGAAACACTTTCCATCACATTGGTAATACGTTCCAGGAATCACACGTCCACAAGCGTTTAAATCCACCTGTCGATCCACCCTTGTATGTTTCCTGGCAAACCACACACACACATGCACGCACACGCACGCGCGTGCGCACACACACACACACACACACACACAGAGTTCTCTGTTCTCTTTCAGGTGCAGCTATCAGGTTTGTGCTGCGATCTTCTCATGCAGCAATTGTTTTTGTGTTTTCACTCCCTTTGTTTTTTGTTTTTTTTAATGTACTGACATTAACACAAAACAGCCATACGTACAGTATTTAAAGTAACATAAAATACTGACAATGCATAAACACCATCCATAGTTCCATCGCAATGGGGGGATACCAAAAAAATCACAAGAAACCATAGCCTCCCAACCTAAGCTATGAATAACAAGAAATTAATTTTAATTTAAACTAACTGTACCTGTTTCAAGTTCTACACCAGCATAGGTGGAATGTTTAAACATTATGCATATGTTAAGATAACATAAGATAATAATACACAACATTGCCAACACTCAGTCGGACTCATTCCCAGTGGGAGTTGTGCTCCGCCAGGGCTGCCCTTTGTCACTTATCGAGTTCATAATTTTTATGGACAAGATTTCTTTTTTTTCCCTTTTTTTTCTAGGTGCAGCCAGGGTACAGAGGATGCCATGCTTGGTGACCACAGGATCTCATCTCTGTTGTTTGCAGATGATGTCCTGTTGGCTTCATCCAGCAATGACCTACAGGTCTTACTGGGACAGTTTGTCACTGAGTGTGAAGCGGCTGGGATTGGAACCAGCACCTCCAAGTCCAAGTCCATGGTCCTCAGCTGGAAAAAGGTGGATTGTCCTCTCTGGGTTGGGGACAAGCTCCTGCCCCAAGTGTAGGAGTTTAAGTGTCTTGGGGTCTTGTTCACGAGTGATGGGAGAATGGAGCAAGAGATTGACAGACGGATTGGAGCAGTATCTACAGTGATGTGGACATTGTACCGGTCTCTTGTGGTGAAGAGGGAGGTAAGCTCTAAGGCAAAGTTGTCGATTTCCCGGTCAATCTACATTCCAAACCTCACCTATGGTCATGAGCTTTGGGTAATGACCAAAGCAGATACAAGCATCTGAAATAAGCTTTCTTTGTAGGACTGCTGAACTCACCCTTAGAGATAGGGTGAGGAGCTCGGTCATCTGGGAGAGGCTCAGAGTAGAACCGTGTCAAGAACGCCCCTCCGGGGCAAAAACAAACCCTAGAGCTTGACAGCAGTGAGACATTTAATAACAGAAAAACGAATATAAACAGTCCAAAAATAGCCGTGCACAACAATGCAACAAAAGTACTTACAAAGATTTGGCTTCAGAGCAGAGAGCGCCCTGGAGAGAAAGGATGGGGAGACTGACCGAGAAAATGTAGTTTAGTCTGAACACAATTGAGAGAGCACCAAGGACAGAGAGGAGAGGCAGAGTTTAAATACATAAAATGTAATGAACAGCAGGTGCGAGAGTCGAGCTGGCAAGCACTAATACCTAACTGCTCTCAGCTGGTGGGTGAGTAGACTGAGAGCAGTGAGAAGGGAAAAATAGCAGGAGTTAAAAAAAAAACATAATCAATTCGCAGCTGATGGACTAGAACAGACTGCGAGTGAAAGGCTGTGCCTGGATTAGAGAAGAGGGGCTCATAACACCCAAACAAGTTAACAGAACTAAGAGGAAAATAATAATCATGAACAGAAAAACACTCAAAACTACAAAGGAAGTCTTAGTGCTGAGGGCAGATGCTCAGACATATGACAGAGCCCCCCCCCCTCCCAAGGGGTGGAATCCAGACACCCCAAGGTAACACCAAAAAAGACCCCCCCCCCCACCAAAAAAAAAAAAAAAAAACGGAGTACAGAAAAAAAAAAAAAAAACACCCCGGGAGGGAGGTGGGGGAAAAACGGCTAGGAGGGAAAAAGCAAAACAGCTCAAAAACTGACACCTGCTCCCCGGCAGACCCCCAAGCCCCCACTGTCCCAGAGCTCCAAAGTTCGGGTAACCGGCCAAAGCCCCAGGCAAAGCAGATGGCCCGATGAAAAGAGTCAGGTGGCCTGCCAGAGAAAATGGGCCACCCCACCCAGAGACTCAGTCTTTCGGGCGGCCGACCAGCATTGTTGCGCCACCAGGAGGGGTGAACCAGGAGGTGGCTGTCCCACCGGGAGGCTCAATTGCAGGAAGCCAGACCAGCGGAGGGGGACCCCAATGGCGTCTGGTGGCAGAGGTAGGGGGACCACGATGGTGTCCAGCAGAGGAGGAAGAGGAACCCTGATGGTGTCTGGCAGAGGGAAAAAGTCCTCAGTGTCCTCAGGCTGGCCGTCAGCACCCTCGATGATCCTAGCTTGGGACATGGTTGCACCCGCGATGGCTCCGGGATGGAGCATAGCTGCACCAGTTGTGGCGCTGGGCTGGAGCACAGCTGCACCTGCGGAGCATCTACGGAGGCATCTGGCTGGAGCGGATCTTCCCCAGCAACCCTGGGAGAAGACTCAGAAACAACAAATAGAGGAACATGGTTAAGGTCGCCGGCAGCGGCGGAGTCCAGTGAGGTGAGCTCAGATGCAACGGGCAGCTGTACCTGGCTCTCATCACCAACAGCCAGGCAAGATTGCTCTAGAACAGAGAGAAGGAAGAAAAAAGAGAGCACTTGCCTGAGCTCAAGCTCCACCGCTCCAGGACTCCGTCAATCCAGATGATGGTGATGTCTCGGGCCAGGCCTCTTGGAGGTCCAAGATGGAGGCCATCCTGGAGGTCCCATTCTGCTGCGGTGGCCTCCGCATCAGGCATGATGGTGATTGTCGTCTTCAGACTCCAAAGGGGACCACGCAGATGGCTTGTCAGCTGGGGGTTGGCTCCATGCTGGCTCTGGAATAGGAACTTCCAGGGCCACGGCCTCCTCCGTTGTCCGGCGGTCTTGTTCTGAAGCCAGTGGACACTCAGAGGGAAAAGGAGGAGGCACGCAGAGTGCTGATGAGTTAAAGATGGCTGCAGCAGGTGGAGAGAGCTCAGGGGACTGCATTCCCAGAGTCTCTCAACCAGGGATCAGGCAAGGCAAATCAGCAAAATTTGAAATAAAATTAAAGGAAACTTGCCTGTTCTCCTGGCAAATGATGTTGCCTGCTGCAGCTGGTGATGTGTCTCCCCTCTGCATGGCTATAGTGATCCTGAGCCCCTCTATGGATTGTCGAGGAGCTGCCTCAAAGACACTGAAACGGGCGTCGCCAGTGGAAGAATGGAGCACCTCTTGGCAGCAGGGAGAGGCACCCAGGGGAAGGGCTTCTCAGCAGTTATGGAGGACAATTGGTCTGACGAAAAACTAAAGGAATAAATACTCTAAACATATATACAAGAAGACATGTAAAATCACATAAGAATTATCATATTCTGTCATGGTCCGTGTGCTGACTTTGTCGGCACTCAGATTGTCCGGTTGTTCTCCGTTCTCTTCTCAGGTGCACCACTAAGCCTCCGGGCATTTATTCTGACAGCGTCTCGGCGGGGCTTCGGGCTGCCAGAACGGAGCTCCGCTGAACGGCGAGAATCCAGTCAGCTGATGACCTTTCATCAGCTGGTTTATCTGTCAAAGCCCTATTTAAAGGGCCTATATCATTCTATTTTAAGCCTTTCAGAGTAAACTATATGCATTTATGTGATAGTATATTACCTTTGGTATACTGGAGAATGAATTTCTTATGAAATATGAGTTATTTTCGCGAGCTACTTTTCCAACCCGGAAGTAAGATGCCTCGATCTGTGAGGCTCCGCCTCTCCTTCTTTTGGCTGCCGCCCATTTCATGACGTAACCCCTGAGCCGGCTGTTTTGATGCGTGCTCCCGAAAATAAACTCCAACCATTTCTGATGAGTAGGTTCTTCTTTAGGAAGGCTGAACAAACTCCTAAATCTCTCACAGCCAAAGACACATTTACGCCACTTAGAAGACATTGTCTTACGTAAAAAAGCAAACAGTTGTTGTCACTGAGCAGATTAGGTGCGAGAGGAACTACTTCTTCACAGCGTCAATGCTAAAGTGAAAGAGTTTTGCCGATCACCGCTCCGTTAGCTGCGCGGAGAAAGTGGGTGTATGCATTAGCCTGGGGGCGGTGCTGGCAGCACAGGCACTTCCTGGAGTGGGCGGCTCACCCACGTTCATACGTATGAACGTGGGGACCCAGTTATTATCAGGGACAGGGCGGAGCAGTAGCTCAGAGAGCAGTGTTTAGGAGGAATACTCCGAGATGCGTGAATGGAGCAAAATACCACTTTGGGGGTGTTTTCGGTGAGGAATTAACATTATAACATGCTTAAAAGCTCAAAAAAGTCAATTTTGCATGATATAGGCCCTTTAAGGGAGCAGCTCTGTTTGCTCGGGGCTGCGACCTCGCTTATGGATAACGCTGGTCTCCGCAACGTTAGACTGGAGTCCCTACATTCCGGCTCCAGTCATCCTCTATTCCTCGCAACACTCTGTAAGTTTATTCCTTTATCCGTGTGAATCGTCAGTGTATCATTGCCTTAGTACTCATTTGTGTTTAGCCCCTCGTGGCTCATTATTTTGTACCTTTTTGTCATTGTTTAATAAATACGCAACTCATTGGTCGCCTATAGCGTCTCATTAGTGGTCCGTGAGGGCCGCACTGTAACAGTGGGTCGCAGCCAAGAGAGACGCCGTGACCGTGAGTTTGCTTTTGGACTTGAATTTTTTCCCTTCTCCGGGGAGCTCATATCTCTCGGTATGTCCGCTCTTGAGCGTGGGTATTGTCCCGAGTGGCTTCAGGAGGTAGACGGCCACCTGGCAGAAGCCCGTCTCCTCATGCCCGCCTATACAGCATACGAGCCCCTGGGTCTCGCTCAGAGAGCTTTATTAAAATACCACCTAACCTCCTTTCCGGAGGGAAAAGAGCGAGTGACGTGGATTGTGTCACAACGTACACGGATAGAGAGAGCGCTCGAGAGGGCAGCCAAGGAACCCTCACCTCCTTCCCCGAGAACGGCGTCCCCGACGAGGAGGGAGATCCGTGGACTGGAGGGAAATCCCGGCAGGAGGCTGATGGTGGGGCATCTCCATTCCTCGCGCCGGGAGTCAGCTCCTGTCGCCCATCCAGCCCAGGTGCAGCGTTTCCCTGGCTTCTCCTCGCCCTCTGCCGGTAAACGTCATCACACAGCCACCGGTAAGCTTCTGCGAGAACCCTGTCCGGATCCAGTTCCAGGTCGTCTGAGGAACTCTGCCTCCCAGTCAGCTGCTTCTTCTGTGTCACGTCGGGAGGGAAGTCCCACAGCCTCTCCCTCTGGGTCATCTGTCCCTGCTGTCCCATCAGCTCCTCGTGCCCGGATCACCTCGGCTGTCACCCCCTCCTCTTCGATGTCTTCCCCAGCTGCTGTGAGTGCCACGAGTCCTGCTTCAGCGAGGCCCGTCATCGCTCCATCGCGAGCGGCTCCTCCTCATCTTCCCGGGGGGCCCTCCGTAACCATCCAGCGGGGGAAGGGAGGAACCAAGTCCACTGCAGCGGGTTCTATCGGGCCTCAACGGATCAGACAAGTGACTCTTCATTCTTTTCCTTCATTGGGTGAATTGCCTTGCTTGATTCCTGGGGCTGGAGTTCAGGGTTCACAGTCCCCTGAGCTTCCTCCACCTGATGCAGAAACTAATTATGGACCTGCTACCTTTGTGTCTCCTTCCCCTGAGCATTCCGCAGCGCCAGGCCTACGCCGCCAGACAAGGAGGGAGCCTGCAGGCCTGGAGAGCCTGGTTCCAGCCCCGCAGCCATGACACGGGCAGAGGAGGAGGGCGAACTGCAAGTTGGAGCTGCGCCAACGACAAAGTGTCCCCAGGTCTCCATGGAGGAGCGGTTCAACCCAGCAGGTCAAGGATCTCCTGCCACCACGCCGTGCAGGTTGTCGGCGTGGTCTTCAGCGTTGGAGGGTCCTCAGACTGTGGTGACCATCATGCCGGCTGCGGAGCCCGCCGTAGCTGAGTGGGAGCCGGAGGAGGTCCTTCTTCTTCCTGAGCCCAGATCGCTGAAGTCCTGGACGGCGACAGAACTCGAGATCAGGCAAGTGCTCTACTTTGTCTTCCTTCTTTCTACTCTGGAGCATTTTTGCCTGTCTCTCAGGGAGACGAGCCAGGTGTAGCCGTCCGCTGCATCCAAGCTTGTCTCGCCGGGTTCTGTCACTACCGGTGATCCTGATTCCGGTTCTGTTCCCTCTCCTGAGCCTTCTCCCAGGGTCGCCAGTGATGAGTCAGTCCTGGTCTCTGCTCTGGAGATTCCGGGTTCGGGGTTGGAGGTCGTCCTTGGTGCTGTTCCGACCCAGTCGGGGTCCATCGTGGGTGCAGCCGTGACCCAGTTGGGGTCTGTCGTGGGTGCAGCCGCGATCTGATCAGGGTCCATCGTGGGTGCAGCGCGGGCTCACCTGGGGTTCGACAGGAGGACAGCGCCTGTTCTGGTGACGTTCGGAGGTGGAGCTGCAGACCCTCCGCTGATCTTAGCTGGACTGGCCCCTCGTTCTGTTTCCGTTTCCTCTTTCGCTCCATCGGGTGCCGCAGGGATTTCCCGTGATCGGCTCGGCTCTCCCTTGCCGCTCCTTGCCATAAGGAGGCCGTCTCCGAATCACCCCCAGTGGTCCTGTTGGCCTGATGATGCGGGTCGGCCGCCTGGGAAACTTTTTTGCCGGTTTGGCATTCTGGGTCGGCCACCCGACGAATTGTACTTTCTACTGGGCGACCTGGTTCAGCCGCTGGAGGTTCCGTCTGTCTGGGCCTGGGACTGAGGTAGGCCGCCCGAACTGTTCCTTTTCCCCTCATTTGTCATCTGGATGCTAGATGTAGGCAGGCCACCTGAACTTGTTTTTTTTTCTCCATTGCACTCTGCCTGTTGTCATTCCTGTACCCCCCCGCCCCTCTGAGTGAGTAGGGATGTTTTTGTTTGAAGTCTTTGACTGTTTGGAACTGTTTATCGCCGCTCTTTTGCGTGTGCCTTTTTTTTCCTTCCTCGATAGTCTGAGATGTGCTCTGGTGTTGTCTCTGCCAGTTCTTGTTTGTCATTGTGCTGTATGTATTCGCCACTATTTAGCGTGGGGTTTTTTTCTCCTCTTCCTCCCCCTGTTTGAAGGATGATTGTTGCCGTTTATTTCTTCTGTGCCTGTATATTTTGGTTTTTTTACCTGGCATTTCTCTTTGTGACCCGTAGGCTTAATATTCTGTTATTCGTATTTATTGTCCTGACTGGCTGTCATCTGTGCATTATGGAGTGTTTGGTGTTTTTTTTTGTTTTGTTTTGTATTTTTTTCTATGGTCTGTAATTGCTCCGTGGTTTATTGCCTTTGTCTCCTGGTTCTGACCCTTCTCGGCCTTTTTCTCCCTCCTCCCTCCCTGGGGCTGTCATGTTGACCTCCCAGTTGGGGGGGAGGGCTCGATGTTACACCGCGTCTGGCATCAGCTTCGTAAGCGGGGGCAACTGTCATGGTCCGTGTGCTGACTTTGTCGGCACTTGGATTGTCCGGTTGTTCTCCGTTCTCTTCTCAGGTGCACCACTAAGCCTCCGGGCTTTTATTCTGACAGCGTCTCGGCAGGGCTTCCGGCTGTCAGAGCGGAGCTCCGCTGAACGGCGAGATTCCAATCAGATGATGACCTTTCATCAGCTGGTTAATCTGTCAAAGCCCTATTTAAGGGAGCAGCTCTGTTTGCTCGGGGCTGCAACCTCGCTTATGGATTACGCAGGTCTCCCCAACGTTAGACTGGAGTCCCTGCGTTCCGGCTCCAGTCATCCTCTATTCCTCGCAACACTCTGTAAATTTATTCCTTTATCATTGTGAATTGTCAGTGTATCATTGCCTTAGTCCTCATTTGTGTTTAGCCCCTCGTGGCTCATTATTTTGTACCTTTTTGTCATTGTTTAATAAATACGCAACTCACTGGTCGCCTATAGCGGTCCTTGAGGGCAGCACCGTAACATATTCAGTCTGTGTTGGGCTGTTGCTTAGTCTTTTTTTTTTTTTTTTTTTTTTTTTTTTTGGCATGTTTTGTCTTAGTTTTGTTCTGAATTGTAATCGCTCCTGTTTTGTTTTTCTTTTGAATTCTTGGATGGAATATGGGTGAGCAATATAAGCTGCGGCTTCAGCCATCACCCATTTCAGATAACTTACAATATGTTCAACTGTATAATCAGATGAGTTATTATTTAATTTGACCTTTGTAGATTTTTTCCCCCTTTGTTATATTATTCTGTTCTTTTCTTTTAATCTATCTGAAAAAAAGATTCATTCATTCATTCATTCAGCTTAGTTTGACAACTGAACCTAAAGCTAATGGTAATCTCAAACATGGTGTTGCCTACAAAACAGATGTTGAGAGAAACGACTAAAGAGCGACAATGGGTGAACAGGTGGATCATTGGCATTTAAGGGGTCATTGACTGAAAAAATTGTGGTTTTGTAAGTTTTAAACCTTCTGAAAAGTGTCTGTTGTTCACATAATTATATTCTATGACACGGTGGTGCATCAGCCATCACTTTTGGAGTGGTCTGCTGGGCAGTGGCATTACGGCAGCCGATATGAAGAGACTGAACAAACTGATCAAGAAAGCTAGCTCTGTCCTGGGGCAGCACCTTGACCCAGTGGAGGAGATAGGAGAGAGAAGGACGGAGGCTAAACTGTCATCTCTGCTGGAGTCCGAGTTCCACCCTATGCAGGACATACTGAATGCACTGAGGAGCTCATTTAGCAGCAGACTACATCATCCTAGGTGCACAACCGAGAGGTTTCGCAGGTCCTTCCTACCAACGGCTGTCAGACTGTACAACCTAAGCAGGGCTGCTCGCAGAGATAGCAAAAAGACGTGACAACCTAATAGTTTTGAATGCAAAAGACGCAATAGACTTACGCCATGGTCCCCTCCGGCATACAACTAGGAAAATACCGGTCGCTATGGAGGGTGAGAATATGTATGGGTGTGGTCTATATTAATCATATATCCCATAACCTACATATGTATAAGCATGTGAGAATGTTTGGTGATTACATATGTAAAGCGACTTCACACTTCAGAACAGGACAAAAGGTCTCAACCGCCAGTGAAGATCAAAGAGCATCCGAGGCACTGCGGTGGAGACCAGATAGGTCGCCCTGACCTCCCAGGGCCAGGTGGAGGGGTACCAAGACAAAGGAGGGGGATTAAGATAATGAAGGATGTCAGCTTTGATATGCATGTCTTTTGTATGTGTGAGTATAAGTACGTAGAGCCGAATGTGTTCGCTCTCTTACTTCTTCTGCTGCTGCACTAGATGAGACTTGTTAGAGGAGCGAAGCTGATAATAAACTTTGGTTTATAAGTCACATCGCCTCGTTATTCCAAGCTTTTCTACACTGGTGACCCTGACGCGAGGATGGACCAGAGGCGTTCCCCCGCGATCGACTCATCTGTGGCGACCCAGGCAGACGCCGGCGCCCATGCAGACAGGGGAACAGATGGATGACGTTCCCCCACGGCAGAAGTGACAGAGGGGGCTCAACCGAGCACCAGCGCCGCTGCGAGAGCCGAAGGAAGGCACTCTCACCCTGCGGACACATCAGGGACGGCCCACACAAACGCCGTCACCGTCAAGCTGCCGGACTTCTGGCAGGAAGACCTGACCTCGTGGTTTCAGCAAGCTGAAGCCCAGTTTGCACTTGCGGGCATAACGGCTGACGATACAAAGTTTTATCACATCGTCGCCAAACTCGACGCCGCCACTTCGAGATGTGCGCGGAGCATAATCCAGCGGCCGCCGGCCCAGGACAAATATAGAGAACTGAAAGCGACCATCGTGGCGAATTTCGTCCCCTCTGCCGAGGAGAGAGCCGAGAGGATCCTGGCGGTCTACGGCTACAGAGGATGCAGACCCAAGGCCATCATGGAGGACTTGCTGCAGCTCAAAGAAGAGGACAATGACAACTTCCTCTTCCAATTTATATTCCTCAGTACGCTGCCGCCACACATGAGAGGGACGCTTGCCAACATGCGATGCAGCACCTAGCAAGACTTCCGCACGCCGGCTCGCGAAGCGCAGCAACTCGTCAACGCCTGCAGGGAACAGACACCCACAGCAGCATCCGCAGGCCTCAACGCCGATGTCCGGAGCCACGGGGAGCCACAAACCACTGAGCAGAATCCGCCCGCCATGGCAGCGACACGGCCAAGACGTAACAGACGGAGCGACGTCTGTTATTACCACCACCGCTTCGCCGAGAAGGCTTACAAATGCCTTCCCCCCTGCAAATTCACGATTTCGGAAAAACGCCAAAGCCGAGAACCGTTAACAGCGGCAGTTCTCAGCGAAAAAAGCAAGCTTCTATATGTGACGGACGGACACACCGGCAAACAGTTCCTCATTGACATGGGAGCTCAACTGAGTTTTATCATGCCCTCCCAAGCAGACCGGGCCATGGGCCCCCGGGGCAATGGAGCGGTGGCAGCCAACGGCTCCATCATCGACACTTATGGCGAAAGGAACCTGCCCCTCCGCATCCATGGCCGCAACTACAGATGGACATTTGTTGTAGCGGCGATGAGTTTTAACTTGTTGGGCGCAGACTTTTTGTGTGCACATGGGTTATTGGTCGATCTAGCGAACAGACGCTTGGTTAATGCATTGTTCTTTGCTTCTATTCCCTGCTCAGCTCGAGTTTCTCCACCACCCGTGCAGGCCAGCGTCACTACAGCAGGAGGTAAGTTTGATCAACTCCTCACCCAATTTCCAGCACTCACAATTCCCAAATTCTCAGCTACAGTGGCTAAGCACGGGGTCGAACACTTTATTCCCACAACGGGCCCACCCGTATTCGCCAAAGCTCGGCGCTTAGATGCAACCAAGCTCGCCATAGCTCGGGACGAGTTTACCACCCTTGAAAAACTAGGCATTATCAGGCGCTCAAAAAGCCCCTGGGCATCACCGCTTCACATGGTCCCGAAATCCGACGGTTCTTGGAGACCGTGCGGCGATTACCGCAGATTAAACAATGCGACAGCGCATGACCGCTACCCAATTCCTCACATCCAAGATTTTTCATTCCATCTGGCGGGTGCGTGCATTTTTTCAAAAATAGACCTGGTCCGCGGCTATCACCAAGTCCCCGTTCGAGCGGAAGACATTCCTAAAACAGCTGTAATAACCCCCTTCGGTCTTTTTGAATTTTTGCGGATGCCTTTTGGCCTCAAAGGCGCTGCTCAAACCTTTCAGCGGATGATGGACGCGGTATTACGCGACCTCCCCTTCGTGTTCGTCTACCTCGACGATATGCTGGTAGCCAGCTCGTCTGAGGAAGAACACGAACAGCATCTCACTATGGTTTTTCGGAGACTAGAAGAGCATGGGTTAATAATCAATCCAGCCAAATGCAAATTCGGCGTGTCACAAATTGATTTTTTGGGACACAGAGTTTCACCGAAGGGGGCAGTCCCACTGCCAGACAAAGTTCGCGCAGTAAAAAGTTTCCCACGGCCACAAACGATCAAATCGCTGCAGGAATTTTTGGGAATGGTTAATTTTTACAATCGTTTCCTCCCCCGCGCAGCTCAGCTCATGCAGCCCCTATATGACGCGCTCAGAAAACAAAAACCTTCCAACGCGGTCGAATGGACCCCGGAGCGCGAACGCGCCTTCGCGGAAGTAAAAAGTGCCCTAGCTAACGCCACGTTGTTGGTTCACCCTGATCCCTCGGCCCGCATTGCGCTAACCACAGACGCTTCGGACCTGGCCATAGGGGCGGTTGTAGAACAACACGTCGGTGGAATCTGGCAACCTTTGGCATTTTTCAGCAAATCGCTAAACCAAACTGAGCGTAAATACAGCACTTTTGACAGGGAGCTGCTAGCGCTTCATGTATCCATCTGCCACTTCCAGTTCTGGTTGGAGGGGCGGCGTTTTACGGCTTTTGTAGACCACAAACTGCTCACCTTTGCGATGGCTAAAATTTCCGAACCATGGTCAGGCAGGCAACAAAGACAACTAGCTGCGATTTCAGAGTTCACCACAGACATTCGACATGTGGCAGGCAAACTTAACGTGGTAGCAGACTGCCTCTCTCGCGCTGTGACATCGCCAGAGCACGAGGAGACAGATTATACTACCTCAGCCGCAGAACTCTTCGCCAACACAGACACATACGCAGCCCCAATCCACGTAGGGATAGATTACACAGCCATGGCAGAGGAGCAAAGTAGTGACGCGGACGTGCGCGCACTCCTGTCTGGACCAACAGGGTTAAGGCTGGAGGAAAGGGGTTTACACGACGGTGTGCCCCCCCTAATATGCGACATCTCAACTGGCCGACCTCGCCCGGTAGTCTCAGTTGCATGGCGCCGCCGTATTTTCGACTCAATTCACTCCCTCGCGCACCCGGGTGTGCGCGCTTTGGTTAAAATGGTCGCCGAAAAGTTTGTGTGGCCGGGCCTGCGCAAAAACGTAAAAGAATGGGCAAAGACTTGCATTTCTTGTCAGCGCGCCAAAATACACAAACACACAAAAGCCCCTCTGGAGCCTTTTCGAATCCCAGCTAAAAGGTTCGACCACGTTCATGTCGACCTCGTGGGACCTCTACCTTCCTCCCAAGGTTTCACACATCTGTTAACAATGATAGATCGTACTACGCGCTGGCCTGAGGCAGTCCCTCTGGCGTCAACCACAGCGGAGGAAGTCGCTCGCGTTTTTTTGACAAACTGGGTGGCACGTTTCGGCGTCCCATCGGACATCACGTCCGATAGGGGAACTCAATTTGTCTCGGAGCTATGGTCAGCCATGGCAAGCAGCTTAGGAGCAACAATTCACCGCACCACCGCTTATCACCCTCAGGCTAATGGGTTATGCAAGCGTTTTCACAGATCTTTAAAGGCCGCTCTCAGAGGAGCCTTCCTAACAGATACAAATTGGGTAAATAAACTTCCCTGGGTTTTATTGGGGTTGCGTGCTGCGTCTAAAGAGGATCTAGATGCCTCCCCAGCAGAATTAGTTTTTGCACAACCTCTCAGGCTCCCAGGTGAATTTTTACCAGAGAACCCAGAGCCAGGGCATCTTCCAGCCCCGAGTTTTTTAGGCAGCAACGGCCCTAACACTCTCCCCGGGCCAGCACATCATTCTTTTCCGCGGGTTTTTGTCCCCCAAGCTTTAAAAAACGCCGAATTCGTTTTTGTTAGGCATGAAGCTTTAAAACCAACCTTCTGCCCACCATACGATGGACCATTCAGAGTGCTGGAACCTAGTGATAAGCATTGTGTGCTTGATTTAGGGGACAGAAAAGAAACGGTCAGCATTGACAGACTTAAACCTGCCTTCTTGTTGAGAGACGAGCCTGCACGGTTGGCGAGAGCACCTCGGCGGGGTAGACCCCCCAAGAGAAAAGACTCAGCCCCCCTGCAGGGAACGAATAATCACTCTCCTCCCCAAGCTGCAGATTCCTTACAGGAAGGTCCCACCAGGACGCCCAAGCGGACCCACAGCAGATTCGGGAGAAGACTTAAACCCAGACGGCACAGGGACTGATGCAAACTACTCAAAAGTTGTTCACTAATTGTGCTGTAACAGTTTAAGACTGACTTGTGATTTTACTGTGCTGTTATGTTTACCACTGAATTCTCTACAGGAGCATAGCTGCTGGAAAGTTTCTTCCTTGTCAAGAGGTGTAGCAGTTAGTATGTCATAATAATTATCTTAAACTGTGAATTTTTCTATTGTCCTTTTCTTAGTCGTTTGGGGGGGCTGTGGTCTATATTAATCATATATCCCATAACCTACATATGTATAAGCATGTGAGAATGTTTGGTGATTACATATGTAAAGCGACTTCACACCTCAGAACAGGACAAAAGGTCTCAACCGCCAGTGAAGATCAAAGAGCATCCGAGGCACTGCAGTGGAGACCAGATAGGTCGCCCTGACCTCCCAGGGCCAGGTGGAGGGGTACCAAGACAAAGGAGGGGGATTAAGATAATGAGGGATGTCAGCTTTGATATGCATGTCTTTTGTATGTGTGAGTATAAGTACGTAGAGCCGAATGTGTTCGCTCTCTTACTTCTTCTGCTGCTGCACTAGATGAGACTTGTTAGAGGAGCGAAGCTGATAATAAACTTTGGTTTATAAGTCACATCGCCTCGTTATTCCAAGCTCTTCTACAATGGGTACATAATCATACCATGTAGGATAACTAAGTAGACGGTTGTGCTGTTTCATCCCATCTAGCAACAATGCTCTGCACTGTGTGTGTTTATATATTTACATATTTATTCCATCTAGCTACAATGCTCCGTGCTGGGTGTGTTTATATATCTACGTATTTATTCCATCTAGCTACAATGCTCCGCACTGTGTGTTTCCGGCGGTCACAGCCTGAGCACGTCCCCCTCAGCATCGGCGGCCGTTTAGTGGAGAGAGTAGAGAACATCAAGTTCCTCGGAGTGCAGATCTCGCAGGACCTGACCTGGAGCAAGAATTCCTTGGAGATCAGGAAGCGAGCTCAGCAGAGACTACACTTCTTGAGGAAACTCAAACAGGCCTCTCTCCCCATCTGCATCCTCAGGACCTTCTACAGAGGTGTGGTGGAGAGTGTTCTGACGTACTGCATTGCTACATGGTACTCCAGCTGCAGTATGTCAGACAAAAAAGCCCTGCAGAGGATAGTCAAGGGGGCGGAGAGGGTAATTGGAGTCTCCCTCCCCTCTGTCCAAGAACTTTTTCAGAACCGTTGTAGGAGCAGGGCACTGAACATTGTCAAGGACCATTCTCACCCTCTGCATAAACACTTTGAACTTCTTCCATCTGGTAAACGATTCCGGAGCATCAGAGGCAGAACCACCAGACTGATCAACAGCTTCCTCCCACAAGCTGTCAGGATGCTGAACAGCTGACCCGGAATCTCACATACACACTACTGCACCTATGGACATTTTGTATATTATAGTTAGTTATTCTTTTTCCCCCAAGTATGTCTCAGGGATGTGTGAATGGATGGGGGGGGTGGGAGCTATGTGGGAGTGTGTCTTAATCATGCTGCTTCTTATATGGATGCCGAGAGAAACGCAATTTCATCTTGCCTGCACTACAGTTGTATGTACAGCAATATGACAATAAAGTTTGATTTGATTTGATTTATATATATATATATATATATATATATCAAAATGTCCATTTCTCTTAAACATGCAGCCTTTATTATATAATTTTTCATTCCAAAAAGCAAAATTAATAGTTCTGCATTTGCCACAAGACGTCACTTGCATAGTAAACCCAGCCCAGTGCCATCCTTGATACCAGCCCACTGCTCTATTGTTGGCCAACCCAGTTGTCTGTCATTGAGCTAACAAGTTTTCTGACCAAGCCTGGTTCATCTTATTTTCTTTAGATTTCAGTCACCCTAATAAACACCCCTGTTTCCACCTGGCATAATATCTTGTGTCATTCTTAGTCATTAATTAGACATTTGAGCCTTTTATATGTGGAATAAAGTGCCATCAATGACCCCTTTAAAGAAATATGCTGCAAAACAGCCTGTTTTGAGAGCTACTTCTCTGTTTGTAAAATGCTACTTTAGTAATAAAACCCTGAGGTATTCTGACCAAACATGTCAGACGTAACATCTGGTAGCTATGGCAACATATAGAAAAGGAGCATAATAGGGACTTTTCAGTATTATTCTGTCCAGATTTTTTTAATAAAGTTGAAGTTCTCCTACTTAAAAGATGAGAGAGGTCTCCAATTTTAACCATAGGTATACTTCAACTATGAGAGACAAAATAAGAAAAAAAAAAATCCAGAAAATCACATTGAAGGATTTTTAATGAAGTAATTGATAAATTCCTCGGTAAAATAAGTATTCGGTCAATAACAAAAGTTCATCCTAATACTTTGTTATATTGTGGGGGACACACATATGTGACCTGCTTTGGATTTTAGATCAGAACAAAGGCAGAGCTCCCTTGGAGATTACAGGAAGCTGCAAAGATGTTAGCTTTGGTATGCAAGGCTTGAGAGTGTGAGGGTTAACTAAAGGATTAAAGAGGGGATGCATTATAGACAGTTGGGGGATATCAGAGAGAGGGGATGCTTTGTTACTGTCAATTATAATGCAACGTGTTCTGTGATTCATGTGACTTGTGAACTGTAAGAGTCCTGGTATTTAAGGACGAGAGTTTGCGGTGTTGTTCTCTTTTTTCTGTGAGATGATGGTGAGTATGAATAAACCTGACTTGAGAGAAACCTGTCTCGTCATTCTCACATTCCCACACTGGTGACCCAAGACGAACATGCAAGAGGAGAATTCCCCCGGGCCAGCCTCGTCAGGAGCCCCCAGCCAAGCGAATGCCGCTACAGTCCAACTACCGGACTTCTGGCAGAAAAATCAGCGCTCCTGGTTCAACGCTATTGAGGCGCAGTTCAACCTCCGGGGGATATTGGTAGATGCCACAAAATTCTACCACGTAGTCGCAAAACTGGACAACAACACAGCCCAGCATGTGGAGAGCCTGATCGACCAGCCGCCGGACAGCGACAAATACGGCACGTTGAAGGCTGCACTCATCCAGCACTTCACCCCCTCGGCGGAGGAGCGAGCAGAGAGGCTCCTGGTGCTGACGGAGTTTGAAAACGACATGCCTGCGAACCTGATGGAGAAGTTGTTGAGGTTGAAAGACTCTGACGACGATCACTTCATTTTCACCCACCTCTTCCTCAGGACTCTACCATCAGCAGCGAGAGCGACCCTGGCCAGTTCGCCACTGTTGGCCCAACGGGACTACCGCGCGCTGGGCCGAGAGGCGCAGCGAATTGTCAACTCCACCAAGCGGCGCGCGGCCACGGCTGCTGCAGCAGAACTCGGCGTGACGTCCGGAGATGACAGGGGCCCAGAGGCAGCGGTACCAGACTCACCGACGACGGCGGCGGCAGGGGCCAGGGAACCCGGATCAGACGTCCTTTGTTTCTACCATCGCCGCTTCGCAGAGAGGGCACGCAAATGTGTACCACCGTGCCAGTTCAGGCGTTCGGGAAACGCCAAGACCAGGGGTCGGTAGCAGCCACGGCCCTCGGGGAGGAGAACAAGCTGCTCTACTTGTTGGACGCACTCTCGGGGGAGGCAGTTCTCGTGACACAGGCTCCCAGTTGAGTTTCATCACACCTTCCTATGCGGACAGACTAGCAGGTTCTAGAGGTCCCCGGGGTGACAGCAGCGAACGCTCGGAGATAAGACCTTCGGTGAGAAGACTCTGCTTCTGTCTCTACCGGCGTATATTTGAGTGGACTTTTGTTGTAGCAGCAGTGAATTTCAATATGTTTGGGGGCTGATTTTTTGTGCTGAGCATCGGTTGTTGGTTGATCTCACTAACAGGCACCTGGTTAAATGCACTTTCTTTTGATTCTATCCCCTGTAACAGCGCGAGTGGCCCCCGCAACAGCACAAGCCAACGTCAACAAGCTGCAAGCGGTAAGTTCCACACACTGCTCACCTCAGTTCCCACGCACTCACGGTCCCCACACTTTCGGCAACAGTCGCTAAACACGGGGTGGAGCATTTTATTACCACTACCGGACCGCCCATTTTTGCAAACGCTCAGTGCTTGGACGCAGCTAGACTAGCCACAGCGCGCGAGGAGTTCGCCAACCTGGAAAGGTTGGCATTATCAGGAGTTCAAACAGTCCGTGGGCTTCCCCGCTACATATGGTCCCGAAAGCAGACGGATCATGGTGACCTTGCGGGGATTTCCGCAGGTTAAACAATGCTACAGCGCACGACCGCTACCCAATCCTGCATATCCAAGATTTTTCCGTTCATTTGGTAGAGGCGCGCATTTTTTCTAAAATAGACTTGGTCCGCAGTTGCCACCAGTCACAGTGCGCACTGAGGACATACCCCAAAACAGCGGTAATAACTCCGTTAGGCCTATTCGAGTTTTTACGCATGCCATTCGGACTTAAAGGGGCTGCTCAGACGTTCCAACGCATGATGGACCGGGGTGCTTCGCGATCTCCCTTTCTGTGTTCATCTACTTGGACGTATTTTTGGTAGCCAGCGCGTCCAGAAGATGAACACGAAAAACACCTGGCCACAGTTTTCAGAAGGTTGGAGATCATGGGTTAATAATCAACCCAGCGAAGTGTCAGTTCGGGGTGGCGCAGATCGATTTTTATAGGACACCGTGGTCTCCCCTGAAGGAGCAGTTTCCGCTTCCTGACAAAGTGCGTGCGGTGGCAGATTTTCCCCGGCCGGCGACGGTCAGGACGTTGCAGGAATTTTTGGAATGGTGAATTTTTATAACCGTTTTCTCCCCCACGCGGCGCAAACTCATGCAGCCGCTGTATGCCGTGCCTCAAAAAAAAGAAAACCCGCGGAAAAGGGTTGAGTGGTCCCCAGAGCGGGACCAAAGCGTTCTCGGAGGTGAAAAGCAGCCTTGGCAAAGGCTGCGTTGTTGGCACACCCATACCCAAAGGCCCGCATAGCGCTCAACTAATGATGCGTCAGATGTGGCCATAGGGGCAGTCGTGGAGCAACATGTAGCCGGGGTTTGGCAGCCCTGGCCTTTTTCAGCAGGACCTTGCGCGATAGCGAACGTAAATACAGCGCGTTCAACAGGGAGCTGCTGGCTCTCCATTTGGCCATCCGCCACTTTCAGTTCTGGTTGGAAGGACGCCGTTTCACCGCGTTCGTTGACCACAAACCGCTAACAATTCGCGATGGCCAAGGTTTCCGAACCGTGGTCAGGCCGGCAGCAGAGGTCAGCTGGCCGCGATATCAGAGTTTACCACTGATATTCAGCATGTGGCAGGCAAACTGAATGTAGTGGCAGATTGCCTCTCGCGCGCCGTGGCGACCCCAGTCAGCGTAGGAATAGATTACGCAGCCATGGCCGCGGAGCAGGTTAGTGACGCGGACGTGCACGCGCTCCAGTCTGCACCAACAGGGTTTAAGGCTGGAGAACAGGGTGCTGCAAGAAGGTATGCCCCCACTAAATCTGTGATGTCCTCCATGGGACGGGCCGCGTCCAGTAGTACCGGCTGCGGTGGCGCCGCCGCATTTTTGACTCGATTCATGCTTTGGCACACCCGGGAGTGCGTGAGTCGGTCAAAATGGTAGGAGAGAAATTTGTGTGGCCGAGTCTTCGCAAACAAGTTAAAGAGTGGGCAGCAGCCTGCACGGCGTGTCAACGGGCCAAAGTACACAGGCACACGAGAGCTCCCTTGGAGCCGTTTCACATTCCGGCCAGGAGGTTCGATCACGTTCATGTGGACCTCGTAGGACCCCTCCTGCTGTCACAAGGGTGCACACACCTTCTGACAATGGTGGACCGCACCACGCGCTGGCCTGAAATGGTTCCGCTGGCATCAACCACGGCCGAGGAGGTACCGCGCGCGTTTTTAACAGCTTGGGTGGCGCGTTTCGGAGTCCCGTCGGACATTACGTCCGACAGAGGCCCTCAATTTGTGTCCAAACTTTGGTCGACAATGGCCCGCATCCTGGGTGTCACAATTCACTGCACAACCGCGTACAATCCGCAGGCTAACGGGTTATGCGAACGTTTTCATAGGTCATTGAAAGCAGCTCTCAGAGCGTCACTGACGGATGCAAATTGGGTAGACAAGTTACCGTGGGTGTTATTGGGGTTGCGTTCTGTGCCTAAAGAGGACTTAGAAGCCTCCCCAGCGGAGCTCGTGTTTGCGCAGCCACTCCGGCTGCCTGGGGAGTTTCTCCCAGATAACCCTGCGCCAGACACCTCCCCGTCTCAGCTGTTGCGGAGTAACATAGAATCAGCTCGCTGCCCGGCCCTGTGCACCACAGTTTTCGCGTGTTTTTGTGCCTAAAGCTTTGAAAAAAGCAGAGTTTGTTTTGTCAGACACGATGCCCACCGAACCCCCGCTGCAACCGCCTTATGACAGACTGTCAGAGTGCTGGAAACAGGGGACAAGCAGTTTTTGCTAGATTTGGGGGGGTAGGAAAGAAAAAGGTTGGCATAAACAGACTCAACCTGCTTTTGTGGCGGCAGATGAGCAAGTGCTGTTGGCAAAAACCCCGCGGCGGGGGTAGACCCCCACGGGGGGCTTCACAGAGTAATGTTTCCCCAGAACACCCACAGGGACTGACAAAAGGTTTCCACCCCCAGACGGCAACCCCCAGCGTGACCGCGCCGCAGAGACGTTGAATCCCAGCTACTGCAGATATGGCAGGAGACTGAAGCCTAGACAGCATGTGGACTGATGTGTATTGATTCTATCACGGCATGCATGTTGTTATTCTCTTGTTTGTTCTAAAATGTTGGGGGGGCTGGGTGTGGGGGACACACATATGTGACCTGCTTTGGATTTTAGATCAGAACAAAGGCAGAGCTCCCTTGGAGATTACAGGAAGCTGCAAAGATGTTAGTTTTGGTATGCAAGGCTTGAGACTGTGAGGGTTAATATTAAAGGATTAAAGAGGGGATGCATTGTAGACAGTTGGGGGATATCAGAGAGAGGGGATGCTTTGTTACTATCAATTATAATGCAACGTGTTCTGTGATTCATGTGACTTGTGAACTGTAAGAGTCCTGGTATTTAAGGACGAGAGTTTGCGGTGTTGTTCTCTTTCTTCTGTGAGATGATGGTGAGTGTGAATAAACCTGACTTGAGAGAAACCTGTCTCGTCATTCTCACATTCCCACACTATACCCTTTGTTGGCAATGACAGAGGTCAAACGTTTTCTGTAAGTTTTCACACGGTTTTCACACACTGTTGCTGGTATTTTGGCCCATTCCTCCATGCAGATCTCCTCTAGAGCAGTGATGTTTTGGGGCTGTCGCTGGGTAACATGGACTTTCAACTCCCTCCAAAGATTTTCAACTTTATTTATTTATTTATTCAATTCAACTTTATTTATGTAGCGCCATTTCACAACCACAGTCATCTCATAGCACTATCAGCTGTAGGGGGAACCCCCACAGTTGCAGAAAGACCCCAGCAATCAGGCGATCCCCTGTGAGCAAGCACTTGGCGGCGGTGGAGAGGAAAAACTCCCTTTTAACAGGAAGAAACCTCCAGCAGAACCAGGCTCAGGGAGGGGCAGTCATCTGCTGCAACTGGCTGGGGGGTGAGGGGATAGAGAAGATGAAAAGAACAGACATGTAGAGAGCAAACAGCACGATGGGGACTCAATCTATGGGAGAGAACAAACAAATGTTAATGACCAGCAAAAAAAATATTTCATTGAGAGTGAGGAAAGGAATGAGGCCCAGTGCATTACTGGAGGTCCCCCGGCTGACTAAACCTATTAGCAGCATAACTAAAGGAGGGTTCAGAAACACATGATCCCTCCCTAATTGTAGGCTATATCAAAAAGGTAGGTTTTAGCCCTATTCTTAAAAACAGAGATCGGGTCTGACTCCCGAATCCAGATTGTCAGCTGGTTCCACAGGAGAGGAGCTTGATAACTGAAGGCTCTGCCTCCCATTGTACTTTTGGAGATTCTAGGTATTACAAGTAATCCTGCATTTTGGGAGCATAGTGCTCTGTTAGGATAATACGGTAGTATCAGATCTTTTAAATAAAAAGGAGCCTGATTGTTTAGAGCTTTGTAAGTAAAAAGAAAGATTTTAAACTTAATTCTAAACTCTATGGGAAGCTAATGAAGGGAGGCCAGAACTGGAGAGATATGATCTCTCTTTCTAGTACCTGTTAAAACTCATGCTGCAGCATTTTGGATCAGCTGAAGACATTTTAAAGATGTTTTAGGACAGCCTGATAATAAAGAATTACAATAATCTAATCTCGAGCTAACAAAAGCGTGGATCAGTTTCTCAGCATCACTCTGAGACAAGATGCTCCTAATCTTGGCGATATTACCCAAATGGTAGAAGGCAGTCTTAGAAACAAATTTAATATGTGAACTGAAGGACAGATCTTGATCAAAAATAATTCCAAGGTTCCTCACAGAGCTATTAAGAGAAAGAGTAACCGCATCCAAACTGAAAGTTTGATTTGGAAAGGAATTTCTAAGGTTTTTTGGACCAACAAGAATGACTTCAGTCTTATCTGAATTTAATAGCAGGAAATTACAAGTCATCCAAGCTTTGATTTCCTTAAGACAGGCTTCTAACTTGGCTAATTGATTACTATGTAGCATCATCTCACTTTGGCTCAGCAATAATTATTCTTCTGCTTAAAGACATTTTTGTTTCACCCAGGAGTGAGACAAAGAAATGGATTTTCTCCCCAGGCTACAGCTAAAATCCCATTCTTTTGTTAAAAGCAGCCTAAGGAATTTCCCCAATGTCCGGCTTCACTTTTATTGCCCCCATAAACATGTAACAGACCTGGCCACACAGACCCACAAATTCCCTTAAACTCTGGGAAATGCTGGATTTAACCAGTGAACTTTAAAGTACATTATTACAAACTCAATTCTAAACCTTCATTCTTTTCAGAACTATGAAAATGCAGATGGACTCTGATGTTTTTGATGTGGAAAATCAATAATATGTGTGAAATGCATTAATCTGTGATTTTATATATATGCATGTTAATGTTTAAATGAATGCTTATTCCTGCATGTTGATTTAGAAGCACTGCTTATAAGATACACTAAGGTTAGTTTAGTTATACATAAGTGTGTAACAGTATATTCCAATGTATTTAAAATTGCGTGTATTCCTGTGGACGGATCACGTTTCACCAGTCTCCAGAGAGACCCCACCTTCTTCATCTCATTGGTCCCTTGTAGACTGTTTGTTATTGGACTAAAGGTTCATTGGGCCTCCCACGAAGGACACTCATTGGCTGAGATCCCGGAAGCCCGCGAAGCTCAACAGAACTTATAAATAACAGAGGGACCCCTGCTTCAGTCTCTTTTTTCCGGATCCTCTTTTCGGCTGCTCTTTTCCTCTTTTCTTTTCTTTTCTCGCCGTCTCTCTCTATTGTCTACACACAGCAAGGAAGAACAAAGACTCTGACCACGTGTCGCTTTTCTGAACACAGAGCAGATAACTCGTAATTTGTTTATGTAACTTTGAATCTTAATGTTTTCTTTTTCCCTTAAATACCTAGGAATTCCTATTTCTTTGAGCTCAATTCTTAATCGGAGTTAAACTCCAATTTTTATTCATCACTTTTTCTTTGTTAAACTTTCTGTAAAATCACCGTTTAATTTTAATGTAAACTTTAATCTTGACTTTATTTTTTTAATATATTTTTCTTGACCAAGCACCCACCAGAAGCCACTATTTTTATCTAAAGTCCGAAGCTTTTTAATTTGAGATCGGATTAGATATCCTTAATTATTATCGAAGACCTCTGCAGCGCTTGTCTACCAGGAAGAAAACGCAGCTCCCACATCACATGCAGGCTGAGGAATCAGCGCGCTTCTGCAGCATCTCAACCATCGAGATCCAACTTACGATCTCATGAATATCATTCATCGTCAAGAGAATATTTGCGGGACAAATATTCTGGGTTTTGCCCCTGAACAACACTTCAAAACTTCATGAGGACGACTACAGAACCATCATCGAACGAGGATCACGTGAGCTGCAAACTTTTAATTCATCTGCTGAATTAAACGTCTGAGGTTCAGTAATAATTTGTGTATCTAATCAGATGCAAATTGAGAAGCCCTTAACATAACTCTTCTTTTCATTAAAATTCCGTTTTTATTTTCTTAAGATGAATCAAGGACTTTTTCACATAATTAGTAAACTTTCTCCATAAATTCGCATTGTTTCCATAATCTGTTAACACAAACTGATAGAAATTGGTTTCTCAGTTTAACCCTGGTTCCGAAAATATTGACATTGTTAATCTATCATTTACAAGATTGATTCTATGATTAATGAAATTACTGCAATGTCTGTTAATCATTTCGTTTAATAAATCTGTAAAAATGAGAAGTTGTTGAGAATTTATTTCATTCTGAGTCTGTTTCAAGCCCAGGTATAGAATTCACGGAAAATTTTTGAGACTGATTATTGATTAATTTATTGAGTGATTAAACAGGTATAAAGTGAAATTAAAGATTAAATTGCTTCTTAAAGATAGAAGCTGGTGCCCCTTACGAGTGTTATTAACTTTTCTGATGTATATGAAATGAGATTTGATCTCAGATTCCAATACATCAATATAAATTAAATAATTCATACCTGATCATATTATTATTTATTAATATTCTATATTTCCTCCTATAACTATCATCTGGCATCATTGACAGGCATAATTGTGTGTCATCTGCATAACAATGAAAATGTATACAGTGCATTCTAATAATGTTGCCTAACGGAAGCATATATAAACTAAAAAGAGTAGGGCCTAGCACAGATCCCTGTGGAACTCCATGACTAAGCTTTGAGTTGAAAGAAAACTCATTATTTACATGAACAAACTGGAACCTATCAGATAAATAAGATCTAAACCACTGCAACGAAGTTCCATTAAGTCCAACATAGTGTTCTAATCTATCAAGTAGAATATTATGATCGATAGTATCAAAAGCTGCGTTAAGGTCTAAAAGGACAAGTACAGAAACCAGTCCATTATCAGATGCGATGAGGAGGTCGTTAGTGACCTTCGCTAAGGCTGTTTCAGTACTATGATGGATTCTAAACCCAGATGGAAACTCTTCAAGTAAACCATTTCCCTGCAGGTGGTCAAATAATTGCGTAGCAACAACTCTTTCTAAGATTTTTGAAATGAAAGGGAGATTAGAGATTCTCAACCCCATTTTCTATGGGGTTGAGATCTGGAGACTGGCTAGGCCTCTCCAGGACCTTGAAATGCTTCTTACAAAGCCACTCCTTCGTTGCCCGGGCGGTGTGTTCGGGATCATTGTCATGCTGAAAGACCCAGCCACATTTCATCTTCAATGCCCTTGCTGATGGAAGGAGGTTTTCACTCAAAATCTCACGATACATGGCCCCATTCATTCTTTCCTTTACACGGATCAGTCGTCCTGGTCTCTTTGCAGAAAAACAGCCCAAAAGCATGATGTTTCCACCCCCATGCTTCACAGTAGGTATGGTGTTCTTTCTCCTCCAAACACGACAAGTTGAGTTTTTACCAAAAAGTTCTATTTTGGTTTCATCTGACCATATGACATTCTCCCAATCCTCTTCTGGATCATCCAAACGCTCTCTAGCAAACTTCAGACGGGCCTGGACATGTACTGGCTTAAGCAGGGGGACACATCTGGAACTGCAGGATTTGAGTCCCTGGCAGCGTAGTGTGTTACTGATGTAGCCTTTGTTACTTTGGTCCCAGCTCTCTGCAGGTGATTCACTAGGTCCCCCCGTGTGGTTCTGGGATTTTTGCTCACCGTTCTCATGATCATTTTGACCCCACAGGGTGAGATCTTGCGTGGAGCCCCAGATGGAGGGAGATTATCAGTGGTCTTGTATGTCTTCCATTTTCTAATAATTGCTCCCACAGTTGATTTCTTCACACCAAGCTGTTTACTTATTGCAGATTCAGTCTTCCCAGCCTGGTGCAGGTCTACAATTTTGTTTCTGGTGTCCTTTGACAGCTCTTTGGTCTTGGCCATAGTGGAGTTAGGAGTCTGACTGTTTGAGGTTGTAGACAGGTGTCTTTTATACTGATAATGAGTTCAAACAGGTGCCATTAATACAAGTAACGAGTGGAGGACAGAGGAGCCTCTTAAAGAAGAAGCTACAGGTCTGTGAGAGCCAGAAATCTTGCTTGTTTGTAGGTGACCAAATACTTATTTTACTGAGGAATTTACCAATTAATTCATTAAAAATTCTTCAATGTGATTTTCTGGATATTTTTTTTCTCATTTTGTCTCTCATAGCTGAGGTATACCTATGATGAAAATTGGAGACCTCTCTCATCTTTTAAGTGGGAGAATTTGCACAATTGGTGGCTGACTAAATACTTTTTTGCCCCACTGTACTGCTCAAAAAAATTAAAGGAACACTTTGAAAACACATCAGATTTTAATGGGAAAAATAAGCTGGATATCTACACTGATATGGACTGGATAATGTGTTAAGAATGAAAAGATGCCACGTCTTTTGATGGAAATGAAAACACTCCTAAACTTAAAGTGAAGAAATTGAGGCAGGCTAGTCCAGCTTACTCAGATTAAAAAGTGTTCCTTTAATTTTTTTGAGCAGTATATAGATAGATAGATAGATAGATAGATAGATAGATAGATAGATAGATAGATAGATAGACAGATAGATTTCCGCACAAAATAAAGTAGCTATTTATTGGCATTGGGCTTTTTATTTTTACCTCTGTCAAGGAGGTTATGTTTTTACCGGGGTTTGTTTGTTTGCTTGTCTGTCTGTTACCAACATAACTCAAAAAGTTATGAACGGATTTTGACAAAATTTTCTGGACAAGTCCCAAATGGGACAAGGAAGAAATGATTAGATTTTTGGAGTGATCCGGATCACTGTCTGGATCCAGGAAGTTTTTAAACGATTCTTTATCATTGCGTGATAGGGCCATTTTTAGCATATGTGTATATAACTCCACAATAAATGGTCAGGACGCTTGCCAAAAAAATACAGGATAAGATCCCAATAGGTCCTACAAAATATCAAAGACTGATCCTGATCCTGCAAAAAATCCGTATACTGTGATGTGATCCAGAGTAGGAAATAATAGGGGATCTTTGGAATTTTCATCACTGTAAGGTAACAAATTCAGATATAAACATACAACAAACACCAAAATATAGCCAAGACACTGAGGAATCAGTAATGTGAGAGTGGATTTGTTGTATCTTCAAAAGCTATGGAGCTTCAGCCATAAGAAAACCGCCATTACCGAAAAAGTGATTTTTGTCAATAACTACTGAACTAAACCGGAGTGGTGGCTCAGTTGGTAGAGCATCCGCCCCACACCCGGGAGGCAGGGGTTCAAATCCCGGCCGGGTCATACCAAAGACCATATAAAAATGGTGCTTTCTGCCTTCTAGCGTGGTGCACACACAGAGCTACCAGAGGACTGACCCCCCGCTGTAGCTTTCACTACTTACAGTAGCTGTGTGGCCTAGGGTCAGAGAAACGGAGATAGGCGCCGCCCATATACACCTTCAGGTGTGAAGGGATTAACTAACTAACTAACTACTGAACTAATAAAGATATCAATGTGAATCCAATTGCTAAAGGTATGTTTTGATGGTCAAGAAATCTGAAAATATAGATAAAGTAAATGTAGGACTATTATATTTGGGGAAAATCCCAATATTAGGGGGAACTGAGGTACTTGGCGGAGGTCTGCGCTCTCCGAGTGCTTTTCTAGTTTTACATTGGATTGTAAGATTATTGCAAAGGTCTGACTTAAATTAATAACCGTACAAAAAGGGATTTGATTGCTGCCTTAAGATGAAAAAGAAAAGTGATAAACGCTCCTTTGTTCCGCTAATCTGTTTGACGGCAGTGAAGGTTGCACGAGAGTTGTGCCGAGTTCTGCTCTGTTGCCGAGAACTGCATCCCATCGTCGCAGACACGCGGAAATGGGCGGGACTGGCGCGCGACCGTTTGTGACAATGCTCATCTAAGGGAGTGACGCTGTAATACCATCCATCCATCCATCCATCCATCTTCTTCCGCTTAATCCTTTTCATGTCGCGGGGGACTGGAGCCTATCCCAGCATCTTTGGGCAAGAGGCAGGGTCCACCCTGGACAGATCGCCAGTCCATTGCAGGGCCAACACAGAGAGACAGACAACCATTCACTCTCACAGTCATACCTAAGGACAATTTAGAATCCCCAGTTTGATGCCAATTATCCTAATACCACCAGCTCTAAAATGTAACCCAACAGCCAGGCTTGTAAATGGGCTTTAAATTATGTTTATTCACCAGACATTTTAGTGTTTCAAAGAGGGTTAGAAATCACAGTGATCCAAGTCTACATAATAGAATAAAATGACGATCGTGATTTTTTTTTCCAGATTCTTTGAGACTCTTGGATTCTTTAGTACATCCAAATGTTTCAGGTTTGCGGGTCAGTTTATTATGAATGTGTCAAGCTGGTGCAAACTTGTTTTTGAGCATAATTTAGTTACATATTATTACATATTATTACATATGTGTGGCGGGTTTGGAATAACGCCCACAACAGACTAAGGACAGCCAGCTCGCTACTTCTGGTTTTTTCCGCTGCACTACTGAGATGTAATGTGCCTTTCATGCATTGTGATGTTAATGTGCCATTCATGCATTGTGTTCATGCCTCCTGTCCTTACTGTGACCTAGGGACTGAGATCAATATGTAGATGTGCCTTGTAACCTCTTTGTCCTGCAGCTGGAGCAGAGGCCAGCAATCTACCTATTGTTATGTATGTCTCTCATATGCAAATGCCCATACCGACAGCGGTGAATGCTCTTTCATGTATTGTTTGTAACTGTGTATATATGCTGCATGATTCTGTAACTCACTCTCTCACTCTTCAACTGCTGCTGTTGACACACACTCTGTGTCCCTCTGCTGAGAGCCTCCGGCTCGCTCCCGGCGCGCATGCACGGCGCCGGTCGGAGCTCGTGATGGTGGTATGATTTAATAAACTCTACTGAAAACCTCACATCGCTGCCTTTATTATATCATCCGCTTCATATGCATTATTTTTGATCATTTATTTTCAGTTAATGTTGTAATGATGTTCTAGTTACAATTTTGATGATGACGGTAATTGTTTTTTGGTTTTTTTTCATGTATTGTTCATTGCTGAGTCAGCTTTCCAATAAAATGTGTTAATTCCAGCTGGTGTCTGAGTGTGGATTTATTCACCTAGATGAACTTCTTTGCAAGGGGGATTCGTCCTGATGTGTGTGTGTGTGTGTGTGTGTGTGTTGGATGAGACATTAAATTTATTATATTTTTCTCATTATCAGCCACTTTGGTTTGTAAAAATTCTGGCATATTATTATTACCTGTCAGTTTAATTTTCATGTAAGATGCTCAATAGCTTCACTTTTAATCACGAACCTACAAGATCCAGTATGCATGCATTTATTAATGTATTAATTTACTTGGGTGGCATGGTGGTAGAGTGGTTAGCACTGTGGCAGCACAGCAACTCACTCTTGTCCGGGGGATCCTGGGTTCGATCCCAGCCCCCGACCAACAGTGATCCGTGTGGAGTTTGCATGTTCTCCCCGTGTCTGCGTGGGTTTACTCTGGGATTTCTCCAGTTTCCTCCCACATGCCAAAAACATGCAAGTTAGGTTAATTGGCATTAAACTGGGGATTCTAAATTGTCCTTAGGTATGACTGTGAGAATGAATGGTTGTCTGTCTCTCTGTGTTGGCCCTGCGATGGACTGGCGATCTGTCCAGGGTGGACCCTGCCTCTCGCCCAAAGATGCTGGGATAGGCTCCAGCCCCCCGCGACCCGAAAAGGATTAAGCGGAAGAAGATGAATGAATGAATGAATGAATGAACTGATGACATTTTTGACATTTTGCAGATGTAGCAGAACGGAGACTGTGTGCAGCTGTACACAGACAGGAGAACTTTTATAAAGATGTAACACACAAACATGAGACAACTGATATTTAAGAAGCACTATAAAGTAAAAAGGTTGGCATTATAATCAAAACTTACAGGAGCTCAACCAGAGTGTGATCTGACAAAATAAAAGTCAGCTTTCAGATCACTGCTAAAAAACAAATCTGAGACAGTATTCAGTATAGTACTTTTAGACATGTACTTTTAGAGGAAGTAAAATCAAATAAGCCAAGAACCCCCCCCCCCCCCACACACACACACACACAAAAAAAAACTTACCTGAATTTTCCCTGGTGTAAAATTCTGTAGCAATCAGAATGACATTATGATTGAAGCTAATAAATGTAGAAAATTTTTTCAGTCATACTCTGTGCATTTCCTGGCAACAACTCCTGCTGGAAAATGCCTCCATCCTAAAAATCACCTTCTGTTGGTCCAAACAACAAACATTTTCTGCAGGAGAGTCGGGGCGGGACTGTGGAGACGACCCACCTTCAGGGTAGATGCATTTTCCTGCATTTTTTTTCCCCAGAAATTGCATGTATTTTCGTCTCCACAGTATAAAGACTGAAATGCATTTAATTTCTCCATTTATTAGTATCATTCCTCTAACTGTAAGAAATATTTTATGCTCAGACAAGATTTGCATTGTAGCTAGTGTAACGGAGTCGAAAATGTACGTTAAGCATTTGTTTTTCTCAGTTATGTTTTACTTTATATTGTTGTGAATTTTATTTTACTTGAGTGTTTTATTTTGGTGGTACACTTCTCACATCCGCTCTTCCTGTACCTCCGAGGCTCCGGTAGTTCAGTTTTTCCCCACAGTATCGCGTTGCTTTGCTGGGGGTAAGTTGTGTTTAAAACGCTGCTGGCACTAAATGATTGTATTGTTCGTTAGTCTTATCATTTAAACTGTAACCTTGGTTTGTAATTGTTCCTTATTAATTTGACATGTCACTGTAGTGTATTTTTTTGTTATTTGTGTTATAAGAGTTTTATGGATGTTTCGGCGCACATTAGGAGTCCGCTAGGCGCCATTTTAGAGTTTCATGCCAATATAGGCTCTATGGTGACTCCAGCAGCTTGTGTCGTTGTGTAATTCATGTTTTTGTAAATGTAGGAGCCTGTGTGGGATCGAGGTACAGACGGAGTTTGTTTTGAAAAATCTTCTTATTTGAAATGTAATTTATTTCTTTTGTATTGTAAAATTATTTTAGAGCTCCTTTCCACACAGTATCGCGTTGCTTTTCTGGGGGAGCCTGTGTGGGATCGAGGTACAGACGGAGTGTGATGTAGTTCGTTTTATTTCATCTACGGGAGTGAATAAATTGTGGAAACAGCAGTCTGGTGTCATCGTGGTTCCTGTGCTGCCCACTCGTATGCACTGATGTTCCCGATCACGGCCGTTTAAGGGTGCCCAAAAAGAGAAGCCGTTACACTTGTGACGTGAATCGTTACACTGGTGCCAGTGGCCCTTGGATCTTCAGATCAGCTTGACGCCGGTCACCGTGGATGCTGCAACACCTGCTTAGGTCTACGCTGGGCCGTATATGTGGTCAGACATATACAGGACTATTGAAATACATTTTAACTGATTACCCACAGTACATTTATGGTGTTTGAGGTAGTAGTAATTGTGATTCTGTACTGTGATATATGCCACTTTATTTTGGAGTTAGTCACAACGCAAGAAAATTTCACTGTGTAAAGTAGTTCAAAAAAAAAAAGAGACATGGATAATTATACAACACCGGTTTTGCCAAAAGGAAGAGGTATTTGGCGCAGCGATATTACTAATAGTAGAGATGTGGGACATTCGAAATTTATGAACAGTGGTGGGGATACGGGGTTAGGTCAGAGCCCAGGTTGTATTCCTGTTGGTGAGTTCATGAGTGAAGGTCCTCATGTTTCCACACCCTGCAGTAATGTTGGTGCCATTGAACAATTTACAGATATGGTGGGGCAGCTTGGTGCTCAAATTGGTGAGTCTATAGTTACTAAATTAATGTCTGCTGGTGTTGTGAATATGACCAATGACAGCCAGACTTCTCCTACTGATCGAACTGCACATTGTAATGTTACCAAATATGACCCTCCACATGTGACTGTCCATGTTAAGTCAGACAGAGAACTACGAACATTTAGAGGTGACAGTACTGACAAATATTCAGTTCGGGACTGGATTGACTTGACTAAGACTGACCTCAAGAAGAGAGAGATTCCTGTGTGTGAGCAAGCAGGAGAGATAATGAGTCATTTATTGGGCAAAGCCAAAGATGTTGTGAAAGTTGCCCTGCGTAGTGACCTGGAGCTAGATGCTAAAAAGGAACCTGAGATAATTTATGATGTTCTTCTCCGTTACTTCTGTGATGCCTCCTCATGTCTTCCGCTCGCAGATTTTTATGCAACCCTGCCCAGGCACAGAGAAAAACCAGTGGACTACTGGATAAGGCTGAACAAAGCAGCAGACCTGGCTCTTGAGGGCCTGCGTAGACAAGGCAAGCAGACTGAGGACATGAGCAAAGAGGTTGCTATCATGTTTGCCAAAAATTGTCCTGATCCTGATCTGTCTTGCACCTTGAAGTGGAAACCACCTCATGAATGGACCTCACGTGATGTTCAGTTGAGAATTGACGATTATCAGAGAGAGGTTAGAGCTAGTGCCAGAGCACCTGATGGTCCACAGATAATGCGTAACACAACCACTGTAACATCTGACAAACCCAGGTTGCCATATTCAGCCATGACCATGCCAGAACAGTGCCACACCCCAGTCATTCCTTCTTCACTTCCTCAAACCCGACAGTTTACATGTCAGGGTCCCTCTCCATTCCCCATCTCTGACCCTACCCCAAATACACTCAACTCAGATTGTGCTAGTGTGCCGGTTGTTGCTCAAAATCTCCAACAGTCAGAGGAGAGGCTCCTTGGTCGCATGGTTAACATGTTTCAGGAAATGATGGAGAAGTTGCAGCAGTGTACAATTCCTCACCTGACTGAGAGCGACAGATTTAAACATGCCCCTCGTCAGAGACGCCCCAGAGAAGCAACTTGTAAGGTCTGTAATGACACACGTCACTCCACCATTTCACATTGCATGTCTGAGAAACTGTGTTTTACCTGTCTTTCCCCTGGTCATACCAGACTGACCTGTCCCAACAACAACTGTCAGCCTCCTTCTCAGTCTCAGGGAAAACTAACTGACCTGTACTTGGAGGGAGGCAGTGCAGGTCTCACCTCAAGCTCCCACTGCAGTGACACATCTGATGCTGAGTCGATTTTTGCATCGGTGAGAAGCTCATGCGATGATGTAGTTGTTGTGTATCAGAACATTCACATAATTGACAATAGTTCCAGCCTTTTCTACACACCAGTAGCTTTTGGTGGTGCAGTGATAATTGATGGCATGCTGGACAGTGGCTCCATGGCCTGCAGTATCAACGAGGATGCAGAGAAGAAACTGAGAACTGCTGGAGTGATAACAAATGAGAACCAGATTGATGTGAACGTGATGCTGGTTGGGTGTGGTGGACAGCGTGTCAGGCCAAAGAGTGCTTTTGACATCGTGATGGAGGTGTATGGTTGTAAAATGCTGGTCCCCCCTCTGGTTGTCTGTGGTCAGCATGATGAGTTGATTATTGGTACCAATGTCATAAAGCACATCCTACACCATTCAAAACAATGCAAGTCCTATTGGAAAACAGTGTTTGGCCCCTGCCCAACTGCAGAACCAGAAGCTGAGCAGTTCTTGTCTATGCTCACTGGTTTGAACCCCTGGAAAGGAAATGACATTCCAGACAAAGTTGGCACTGTCAGATGTAACTCAGCCACCTACCTTGAACCTGGGCGTGAGTACCTTGTTTGGGGTAAATTGCTGAAAGACACTGTTGTATCTCCAGGCAGTACAGTCATGACAGAGCCCACATCTTCTCGTCCAGCTCCTAGGGGTGTCCTAGTAGCTAAGATTGTAACTCCTATATGGGGTGACAGGTGGGTCCCGTTCAAACTCATCAACACGTCCAACATGCCTGTGTTGTTACGGCGCAATGCGAAGCTAGCTGACGTCTACACATGTGTAGCCCTTGAAGACATGGACGCAGCTGAGCATTCTAGTGTACCAGTGACCTGCTACACACAGTCTACAATGGCATGTGATGCTGGTATGGAGTCTGTAAAAGAAAAACTCAAGTCAGTGGGGCTTTGTGACGTAGACATTAATTCATGCCAAGTGTCAGAGGACTGCAAAAAGAGAATGGCTGACTTGGTACTTCAGTACGAGGATGTCTTTTCACGCCACCACCTGGACTGTGGAGAAGCTAAGGGCTTTGTACGCTGTATACATTTATCTGATGATAAACCATTCAGACTCCCATACAGGCGTGTATCCCCTAGTCAGAATCAGAAATTAAGACAGGTGCTAAATGAAATGGAGGAAAAAGACTTTATCAGGAAATCGACTAGCGAGTATGCATCTTCCTTGGTTCTTGTGTGGAAAAAGAATGGTGACCTCCGCATTTGCACGGATTTTCGCTGGCTGAATAAGAGGACTCTGAAAGACGATCACCCTCTCCCTCACCAGGCAGATTGTCTGGCAGCACTGGGAGGTAATTGCCTCTTCAGCACAGTGGATTTAACATCCGGCTTCTACAACATGCCGCTTCATGAGGATGACAGGAAGTATTCTGCTTTTACCACTCCGATGGACTTGTATGAGTACAATCGCCTGCCCCAGGGATTATGCAATAGTCCTGCTAGTTTTATGCGCATGATGACTGCCATTTTTGGTGACCAGAATTACTTGACTTTGTTGTGCTATTTGGATGATCTGCTGATTTTTGCATCTGATGAGGAGAGTGCATTGCAGCGCCTTGAGATGGTGTTCAGCAGGCTGCGTAGGCACAACTTGAAGTTGGCACCCAAAAAGTGTTTTTTCCTCAGGAGATCTGTTAGGTTTCTTGGTCACGTAATTGATGAGAATGGTGTTTCAACCGACCCTAGTAAGGTTGAAAACATCGCAAAAATGACTTGTGCTGACCTTATGGACACTGATGGTGTGACACCGTCCCAAAAAAGACTTAGATCCTTCTTGGAGATGGTTAATTACTATCAGCATTTTGTGCCAGGATATTCTGCCATTGCCAAGCCATTGTTCAGCCTGTTGAAAGGTGGAAAATTTAAAGGCAGATGTAAGAAAACCAAGAAGGCTTGCAGAAAGCTTTGTGCTTCTGATTGGATCCAAGAGCACATACATGCCTTTGAAAGTCTCAAATCTGCACTTGCTAACACTGTGGTCTTGGCTCATCCTAACTTTGACCGTCCCTTCATGCTTTCAACTGATGCATCTCTGGATGGGATTTGTGCCGTTCTGTCCCAAGTCCAGGAAGGTGAGAGTCATGCCAGACCTATTGCTTTTGCCAGTAAGTCACTGACACAGTCTCAGAAAAACTATCCACCGCACCGATTGGAATTTCTGGCTTTGAAATGGTCCATCACTGACAAGTTTAGTCATTGGCTAAAGGGTCACAAATTCGCTGTTTGGACTGACAACAATCCTTTGACTCACATATTGACAAAGCCCAAGTTAGACTGTTGTGAGCAACGCTGGGTAGCCAAGTTGGCTGCGTATGATTTTGACATAAAGTATGTTCCAGGGCGGCAGAACATTGTGGCTGATGCATTAAGCCGTGTGCCTTTTGTCAAGGAAAATATTGGTCACAGACTGTTCAATGAGCCATATGTAAAACTCCTCAGTGAAGTCAAAAATGTGTCTACTGCCTCTGTTCAGGATGTTTTTCGTTCATCCAGTGGTCACGTGGATGCGATGTGTGACAATGCTCATACCTCCCGGGTACACACTCAGATTGTGAATTCAGAAGAAGTGTCTGCTGTGATGCAGTCACACATTGAGTGGGATGCTGGTCCGAGGGCCCGGGCAGTTGAAGCCTTGCAGTTTTTGCCCCAGTTAGTTCCACCAGGTCAAGACCCGTTGCCTGCCTATTCTGAAAAGGCTTTGCGTGACAAACAGTTGGAAGATGGAACTCTTTCTCGCGTCCTGTTCTATGTTGAAAGACATCGGAGACCCTCAAGGAGAGAAAGGGTGAAAGAATCATTTTCAGTGATTAAATATCTGAAACACTGGGATAAGCTATCTGTGAGCAATGGTGTTCTGTACAGAGTTTCAAGAGACCAGAGAACCAAGTCCAAACGGCTTCAGTATGTTGTCCCAGACTCACTTAAGGATGAGGTCTTGAAAGGCGTGCATGATGATGCTGGTCATCAAGCCCAGTCGCGAACCCTCAGTTTATCCAGACAGAGATTTTTCTGGCTGACCCTTGAGAGAGATGTTATTGGTCATGTCAGACACTGCCAGCGTTGTGTCCTCAGCAAGTCAGCTGAACCTGAGGGACGAGCTCCCTTAGAGAGTATCTTGTCATCTAGACCACTGGAGCTGGTCTGCATTGACTTTTGGTCAGCTGAAGACTCTAGGAACAAGTCTATTGATGTCCTAGTGATAACAGATCACTTTACCAGGATGGCTCAGGCCTTTCCTTGTAAGGATCAAACAGCTAAGCAAGTGGCAAATGTTCTGTGGAACAAGTACTTTTGTGTCTTTGGATTCCCAGAAAGAATCCACAGTGACCAAGGTCCTAATTTTGAATGTCAATTAATCAATGAACTCCTCAAAGTGTCCGGTGTCAGGAAATCTCACACTACCCCTTACCACCCAATGGGAAATGGGAGTGTCGAACGGTTTAACAGGACACTGGGTGGGATGATTCGTGCACTGTCCCTTGAGGTGAAAGCTAACTGGCCACCATGGTTGCAGACTTTGACATTTATGTACAACTGTACAGCCCATGAGACGACTGGCTTTCCTCCTTTTTACCTCATGTATGGCCGTGTGCCCCGTTTGCCAGTAGATGTCATGTTTCGTTCTGTTCTTCGCGATGCTGATGTAACCAGTTACGACAAGTATGTGGCAACTCTCACCTGTGAGCTAAAAGAAGCAATGATGGTTGCTTAGGACCGTGCTGCTAAGGAGCAACACAGACATGCTAATCTTTACAACAGGAAAGTGACAGGATCCAAGATTGAGATTGGTGACAGGGTGCTTTTGGCCAACAGAAAGGAGAGGGGCAAAAAGAAAACTGCTGATAAGTGGGAATCAACTGTTTACACTGTAATGGATGTGAACCCACAGACCCATACATACAGAATTTGTGACACTCTTACTGGACGGACAAGAGTGGTCCACAGGAATCTGTTGATGCTGGTAAATTTTCTTCCTGTGGTAGATGTGTGCGATGTGTCCAACCATGGTTCATCCACCTTACTTCCAGAAACCTTAGCTACAGACGTTGGTGGTGAGGGAGACACGTCTGTGGACCTCTTCGAGGGAGAGACTGAGACTGGTACAGGTGATCCGTCTTCATGTGGAGAAACACGTGAACCATTAGTTGATCCAGAACCTGTTGACCCTGAAAGGAGAACTGTTGAGTGGATCACGCAGCTCACTGAACCATCTGTGTCACAGGTAGACGTTTCTGATGTGACAAGTGTGTCCTCTGACCCCCAGAACTCTTCAGTTGCACCTGTTGCTCAAGGTGTAGATCATCCCATGTCCTCTGACTCTAGACCTGTGACTACAGCTGCTACTGATATTCATGGTGGACAAACACTTGACAGTCAACTAGTTTCTGTTCCTGACCCTGAGAGACAGACAGACACTCCCCTTGTTTGCTGTACTGTTGACCAGACGTCACGTACGCATTGTGACCGTCCAAATGCACAATCTCAAATCAGGTCAAGATTTGGTTGCCTGATTAGACCTGTAAATAGACTAGTGCAGACAATGTCCAGGCAAGATGTAATTCAGGACAAGTTCAATGTTAAGGCTGTTTGTAGGTCTGTGTTTCAGACCCTGACTGACTGACTAATTGCCACATGAGTGGACTATCCTTTTGTGGACTTGATCTTGAATTCTAGTGAGCAGCTATTTTATTTTATTTTATTATACGTGAGCTTTACTACACTAATAGTTGGGGTTTTTGGTGGGGTGTACAGGGCACTCCATTACCAGTGGTTGGGTTGAGAGATAAGTGCTGCTCCCATGCCACTTCGTCCTTGTGTGGGACACTCTTTTAGATGGTGTTCTTTAAATAACCCCGGGTGTTTCGTGTATTGTGGTGAGTTATGTGTAGCTATGGCTCAAGTTCGATAAAATTCAGTGGGGTGGGTGTAACGGAGTCGAAAATGTACCTTAAGCATTTCTTTTTCTCAGTTATGTTTTACTTTATATTGTTGTGAATTTTATTTTACTTGAGTTTTATTTTGGTGGTACACTTCTCACATCCGCTCTTCCTGTACCTCCGAGGCTCCGGTAGTTCAGTTTTTCCCCACAGTATCGCATTGCTTTGCTGGGGCTAAGTTGTGTTTAAAACGCTGCTGGCACTAAATGATTGTATTGTTCGTTAGTCTTATCATTTAAACTGTAACCTGTCGGAGACATAGGGCTTGATTTTGGAAACGTGGAAGGTGGGACAAATGCGGAGGGAGGGGGGGGGAGGGCCAGACGCACAGCCACCGGGTTAACAATTTTAGAAATGGTGTGGGGGCCAACGAAGCGTGGGGCCAACTTCCTCTTCTCTCCCTTAAGGTGGATATCTTGAGCGGCCACCCAGACCTGTTGACCCACCCGGTAGGCAGGGGCCGGTCTCCTGTGGCGATTAGCCATGGTGCTGTTGCGCGCCGCCGTGCGTAAGAACGCATCGCGTGTCTTGGACCACAGAGCCCGACACTGTCTCAGGTGCGCCTGGATGGAAGGAACCGCCAGCTCCGCCTCCTGCTCCAGGAACAAAGGTGGATCATAACCCAAGGACGCCTTGAAGGGGGACATCCCTGTGGCAGAAGACCGAGCTGTGTTGTGGGCGTACTCTACCCAAGACAGGTGCGTGCTCCAGGAGGACGGTTTAGAGGAAGTGACGCAGCGTAGGGCAGCTTCCAGCTCCTGGTTGGCCCGTTCGCACTGCCCGTTGGATTGCGGGTGGTGACCGGAGGAGAGGCTAACTGTGGCCCCCAGGGCGTTGCAAAAACATTTCCACACCTCTGAGACAAACTGGGGCCCCCGATCCGAGACGACGTCCACCGGTATCCCATGTAGCCTGACCACGTGCTGAACCAGGAGGTCCGCTGTCTCCCGTGCCGTTGGAAGACCCCGAAGTGGCACGAAGTGGGCGGCCTTGGAGAATCGGTCCACGATGGTCAACACGGCGTTATAGGAGTTAGAGGTTGGGAGACCGGTGACGAAGTCGAGGGCTATGTGGGACCAGGGTCTGCCAGGGGTCGGCAGAGGCTGGATCAAACTCGCAGGGGGAGAATTTCCTGACTTGGCGGTGGCACACTCAGGACACACCCGGACATAGTTGGCGGCATCCTTCTGCAGACCTGGCCACCAGAAGGAACGCTGGAGGAGATCCACTAGCCGGGATACGCCAGGGTGACAGGCGAATTTGGAGGCGTGAACCCAATGGATGACCTCCCACGGGACAGAAGATGGAACGAACAGCCTTCCCTCCGGTCCGCCGCCAGGGTCCGGTTCGGTCTCCTGCGCCCTCCGGATCTTGTCCCTGATGGACCAGGAAATTGCCCCTACCACACACGAGCTGGGCAGGATGGTATGGCCCGGCTCCTCAGACGTCTCAGGGGTGAACTGCCTGGAGAGGGCATTGGGTAGGCCGTTCTTAGAGCCAGGGCGATAGGTAATGGTGAAGCGGAACCGGGCGAAGAACAGGGACCAGCGCGCCTGGCGGGCATTCAGACGTCTAGCAGATCGGAGATACTCCAAGTTCTTATGGTCCGTCAGCACCACGAATGGTAAAGCAGCCCCCTCCAGCCAGTGGCGCCACTCCTGCAGGGCGAGCTTGATGGCGAGAAGCTCCCTGTCCCCGACGTCGTAATTCCGCTCGGCCGGGGACAGACGCCGTGACCGTGACGCGGGGTTGACCTGGGTCAGGACCCGGGAGGAGGAGAACTCCGTCTTCAATGCCTGGAATGCCGCAGCGACCTCTTTGGTCCAGCGGAAGGTGTTCTTGGGAGAAGTGAGACGGGTCAGCGGGGCAACGATGGCACCGAAGTTGGGCACAAAACGGCGGTAGAATTGGCAAACCCAATGAATTGCTGGACCTGCTTCCTGGAGGTTGGCGTGGGCCATTCCACCATCACTTTAACCTTAGCAGGGTCAGGTAGGACCTGGTTGTGTGAGATAACAAACCCTAAGAAGGAGGTGGTCTTGGCGTAAAACTCACACTTCTCGGCTTTGACATACAACCTGTTTTCCAGCAGCCGCTGCAAGACCCGCCTCACATGCACCTGATGTTCCTCTCGTGACCTGGAGAGGATGAGGATGTCATCCAGGTACACAAACATGAAGAGGCTGAGGAAATCACGCAGGACGTCATTGATTAGGCTTGAAAAACGGCAGGGGCATTGGTCAGTCCAAAGGGCATCACCAGGTACTCAAAATGCCCACTAGGCGTTCTAAAGGCCGTCTTCCACTCATCCCCCTCCCTGACTCGGATGAGATGATATGCACTGCGAAGATCCAATTTGGTGAACCAGGTCGCCCCCTGCAGGGAGTGGAAGGCAGTGTCCATCAGTGGCAGGGTGTAACGGTCCTTCTCTGTGATGTCATTCAAGGCCCGGAAGTCGATACATGGGCGGAGAGACCCATCCTTCTTCGACATGAAGAAGAACCCTGCGCCGAGTGGAGACGAGGAGGGGCGGATGATACCTGCGTTGAGTGACTCCTTGATGTAACTGTCCATCGCTTCCCGCTCCAGTGCTGACAAGCTGTAAAGACGTCCCGAAGGCAGGGGCGCCCCCGGGCGGAGGTTGATGGCGCAGTCGTAGGGCCGGTGAGGAGGAAGGGACATCGCCCTGGACTTACTGAAAACGAGACCCAGATCATGGAACTCCGAGGGCACCAGGGTGAGATCCGGAGGCGCGGCGTCCTTAACCGGGGGAGGAGAAGACGGGGCGCAGGCTGCGGACTGTAAGCAGGTGCCCAAGCAGAATGAACTCCAGGCGGCGATCTTTCCTGTCTGCCAATCCAGCATGGGGTTGTGCAGACGCAACCAGGGGTACCCAAGGATGACAGGCGTCACAGAGGAAGACAGGACGTAAAGGGTGAGATCCTCTCGGTGGTTACCCGAGATTATGACTGGGACTGGTTGCGTGCGATGAGTCACTTGTCCGAGGGGCGCACGGGAAAGGGTGATCAGGCTGAGAGGAGCGGCCAGAGGGTGGCAGGGAATGCCCAATTGGGTTGCCAGTCTCTTTGAAATGAAGCTCTGCTCTGCTCCTGAGTCCACCAGTGCATGTGTGAGATGCCCCGTGGCGTTGTGACAGAATCGGATGGGCAAAGACAGACTTGTGAGGGGATTTGACCGGTTAAAGTCCGCGAGGCCCCCTACAGTGACTCGTGGACCTCCCCGTTTGGCTTCTCCGGGCAATGCTCCATGGAATGTTGGTCTCCTCCGCAGTACATGCAGAGGCCCATCTTCCGGCGGCGCTGTTTCTCCGCTAGGGGGAGCTTTGACCGACCGACCACCATCGCCTCCGATTCCTCGGAAGCCTCCAGTGGAGGTAACGCCAGGGGGCAGGCTTGAGGCATGCGGACGGAGCCTCCACGCGAGCGGCTGCTAAACTTCCGCTCGGTGGACCATTCACGCAGCCTGTTGTCTAAACTAATGATGGTGGAGATCAGCTCTGCAAGTGTCTCCGGAAGATCTCGACCAGCCAGCTCATCCCTCAGAACTGAGCTGAGGCTGCGGAGGAAGATGCCACAGAGTGCGGCCTCATCCCAGCCAACCTCCTCCGCTGCAACCCAGAAGTCGATAGCATAATCCGCCGCTGACCGGCTTCCCTGTTGGAGACCAAGGAGCCGGTCAGTTAGGATGCTATCGCGCCGGGAATGATCAAAGACCTCGAGAAAGCTCTGCACGAACTGGCTATAGGAGAGGTTCGTGTAACTGGGCTTCGCCATTACGGCGTAAGCCCAAGTTAACGCTCACCCCTCCAGAAGATTACCGATGTAGCCAATTCGGCTATGGTCTGAGGGAAAATCCCTGGGAACGCGCAGAAACACTGACTCACACTGCATAATGAACCCCCGCGCTCCGCCGAGCTTCCCGCTGAAGCGGGCGGGGGTTGGGATCGGTGTGAGTCGAGTTGGCATTCCCGAGGTAGACTGACCGGGCACCGGAGCGGCAGGAGCTAGCCCACCCTGGCGAGCCGAGGGGAACGCCTGCTGGGGGTCCAAGCGGTCTAACCGGTGAGTTATGTTGACCAACTGGTTTAAGATCACCTGCTGTTGATGGGCTATTAAATCCACCCGAGCCTCGAGGGTGGAAAGACGGTGTGCGAGCCCGCTGTCTGCTGGGCCGCTCTGCTGGAGCCGTACTGACATAATGTCTGGCCCAGGAAACACGCACGCAGGCTCAGGATAGATTTAACAGCTTTATTCAACAAGCAGGTGTGTCTGAATGGATGTATGCGGTATGTGTATGTGCTGGGGGTGAACGCCGATGTGCAGGAAGCAGAGCAGCGCGCCGTACAGCCGGACAACCCTATGGAGAGAGAACAGAGGACAAGGGCAACGGGCACCACACCTAGACAGGGATAATGAGTCTGAGTGTTGCTTACTTGTGGGTACAAGTGGCTGGCGTTGGCAAAAGAAGAGCCCGGGAGACAGCGTACTGCAGAGCCTGCGTAGATGGTGGAGATGGGTCGGCGATGACGGGGGAAATCCACCGCCGGGGAATCCACCTGTGCACAGGGGTGAAGAACTTGGAGAAAAAGGTAAGGGATGCTTACGCGTAGAAGAAGTCTTGCTGGTGATCTGAGGTAGATTCATGAGCTATGAAGTGCCGATGCGAACAGATGGCTCCAGACCGCAGCACTGGGCCGAATGGGCTAAATAGCCCGTTGCTGACGAGGCACAGGTGTGCGCGCAGCTGAAGCCGCTGATGAGCGGCGAGTCGTGACAGTCAGTCTAAAAGCAGCACCTCTACTAGCTAAATGAACTACTCCTTGCCCCCCTTCCTCTTTGGGAAGAAATAACAGGGCTTGAGGGACCCAGTGGTGTCATTTTAAATAATCTTATTTCCTCATCTCTGTGGCACCACCTCATGTGCATGGACCCCCCTGCTGGTTTGTTGTCAAAAATTCAGTCTGTTATGGTGGACTTTTTTTTGGGGGGGGGGTGGACTCCACTGCGTCCCTCAAGCCCTGTTATTTCTTCCCAAAGAAGAAGGGGGGCAAGGAGTGGTTCATTTAGCTAGTAGAGGTGTTGCTTTTAGACTGACTTTCATACAGAGACTGCTGACGGGCCCCCAGGACCTGGTGTGGAGGCCTTTGGCCTGTGTTATTTTACAGAGAGTCCTTGGGCTTGGGCTAGACCTCCCTGTGATTATCTTTACCAGGTTTTTACCGCAGTCTGTTTTCAGTGTGGACTCTTTTTAAAAAAACAAAGAGGGCCATGCGATTCCCTCCACTGGTTGTTGAGGGAGCCTCTGGTTTTTGGTGGTCGTCTTGGTGTCCTGCCGGGAGTTGGAAGGACCTTCTTTGATAGGCTGTGTTCCAGGAATGTTCTCACTTTGAAGCAAGTGGTGGAACTGGCTGGTCCTGGCCTCAACAACGCCTCAGCTTTAGCAGTACATCTCGGTTTTAGATTAAATGGTTTCATTGGTGGTCTTCTTTCACACTGGAAACAGGAGCTTCATGGACTTGAGCGCTCCCTACTCATGGACTTTAGCAAAGGCACGCTGCAGCCAGAAAGCACTGACCCTTTTCCCTCCCTCACACTTCATATGGACTTTGACGTTTCTCCCAGCTCCTTACTGGTGTTCTCTGCTCCCACTGGTGTGGACTTTGGAGGAGCCAGTGGTAAGGCACTCTACAGACTGGTGGTGATGGCACTCAATAAGAACAGCTTGAACACCTGTGTGGACACTCCATGAAGAGCCTACTTGAGACTGGAAAAAGGGCATCGGCCTGCCTGGAGGGCTCTTTATAAAACCCCTCTTCCTAAGAGGCATGGAGAATTACAGTGGAGGGTCCTGCATGGTATTGTAGCTGTCAGTGCTTTTGTCTCTGTGATTAACAGCAGTGTCAGTGATCAGTGTGTTTTCTGATCCTCTAGAGAGACAGTATTTCATTGTTTTACTGAATGTCAGCATCTAAATGGTCTCTTTGAACTACTCACAGAACTTTTTCACAGCTTTAAGGAAGTTTTCTCCAAGCAGGTTTTCATTTGTGGTTTTATGTACAATCATCGTTTTAAACCGAAGTGTCAACTACTGAACTTTGTTTTAGGGCAGGCAAAGTTGGCTATCTATGTAAGCCGGAGAAGAAAACTTGAGAATGTTGAGAATGATGTTGATGTCAACATTTTATTTGTGAGGCTACTTAAAGCCAGAATAAGGCTGGACTTTGAGTTTTTTGTGGGGAATGGGGATGTGGAGGGTTTTAGGACCCTCTGGTCCCTTGAGGATGTCCTTTGTTTAGTCCGTGATGGGCAGCTTTTGTTCGGGCATTTTTGGGGGGAATAATTCTTTGTAATGAGGTATGGTATAGTAATTGTACTGAATGATGGAAAAATGTGTTTATTAAAGACCTTTTAAAAATCAAAATCCCCCCCCCCCCCCAAGACGTTATCACTCGTCCGTGTATGGGTCCACGAGGAGTAGGTAATTATAGCATTGTCAGGCCTGGGGGGGGGGGGGGATTTTTTTTTTCCTCCCCAGATGTCATCGCTCATCCGTATAGTTCCACGAGTCATTTTCCCGGCCTTAGGATTTGCATTTTGTGTTTTTCATTTTATGTCTTGGCTGATTAGTTTTTCTTTTTTTTTTGAAGACGTGTGTGTGTGTGTGTGTGTGTGTGTGTGTGTGTGTGTGTGTGTGTGTGTGTGTGTGTAGGGTGGACGACACCACCACCACCAAGATATAGGGCTAGGTTCAGATTACATTTGGAGATGGTGGTGGTGGTCGTAGGGGGTCGTCATGACCCCAGACCCCTAGGGGGATCAGATTACATTTGATGGTGGTCTTCTCGATTCCAGACCGCTAGGGGGTGCTAGGACGAGATGGAGGGTGGACCCCTCTTCAGGATGTAGGGGCTGGGTTTCCGGTTTTTTGGGGGTTGTCATGACCCCAGACCACTAGCTAGGACAAGATGGAGGGGGTTAAAGTGAACCCCTCTCCAAGATATAGCGGCTGGGTTTCCGGTTTTTGGTGGTGGTGGGGTCGTCACGACCCCAGACCGCTAGGAGGCGCTAGGATAAGATGGAGGGGGGTAGGGTGGACTCCTCTCCAAGATATAGTGGCTGGGTTTCCAGTTTTTGGTGGTGGTGGTGGGGTCTTCTCGACACCAGACCGCCAGGCGGCGCTAGGACAAGATTGGGGGGGTTGTGTTGACCCCCGGGGACCGCACGAGGGTTAAACAAAAACTCTGAAGACTTTGGTCTCTAGCAATATGGAAGTGATTTTAATCACATTTTATGGCAAATATACAGTAGGCAGGCATGGTCTTGGTCTTTGGGCCCCTAGGAGACTTTATAGCTATAATACTACATGTTTAGTGTGAACTAACCACTTGAATTAATGTAGAAAGAATTGTGGGTGTGACAGAAGAATTGATATGGATTTATTTTTGTATTAATATCTGAAATTCTGAAGGAAAGTGCACAACAAAGACACATGACGTTGACAAAGAGTAGTGTTGAATATGAAGGAGAAAGAGGACATTAAGATAAGATAAGATAAGATAAGCCTTTATTAGTCCCACAACGGGGAAATTCCAGGATTGCAACAGCACAGGGATAGCAACACTCAGAGCAACAATCAGAAGGCAAGAAAAAAAAAACAAAAAAAAAACAAGCAAGCAAGAGCAGCTAATATACATATGTACGTATTACTATAAAATATATATATATATACACACACACACAGACACACAGTGCAGAGCATTGTAGCTGGATGGAATAAATATATGAATATATGAACACACAGTGCAGAGCATTGTAGCTAGATGGAATAAATATGTAAATATATAAACACCCACAGTACGGAGCATTGCAGCTAGGTGGAATAAATATGCAAGTATATAAACACACACAGTGCGGAGCAATGTAGCTAGATGGAATGATATGTAGATATATAAATATATAAACACACCCAGTGCTGAGCATTGTAGCTAGATGGAATAAATATGTAAATATATAAACACACACAGTGCAGAGCATTGTTGCTAGATGGAATGAAACAGCATAACCGTCTACTTAGTTATCCTACATGGTATGATTATGTGCCCATACATATTCTCACCCTCCATAGCGACCGGTAAGTTCCTAGTTGTATGCCGGAGGGGACCATTGTGTAAGTCTATTGCATCTTTTGCATTCAAAAAACTATTAGTTTGTTATGTCTTTTTGCTATCTCTGCGAGCAGCCCTGCTTAGGTTGTACAGTCTGACAGCCGTTGGTAGGAAGGACCTACGAAACCTCTCGGTTGTGCACCTGGGATGATGTAGTCTGCTGCTAAATGAGCTCCTCAGTGCATTCAGTATGTCCTGCATAGGGTGGAACTCGGACTCCAGCAGAGATGACAGTTTAGCCACCGTCCTTCTCTCTCCTATCTCCTCCATCGGATCAAGGCGCTGCCCCAGGACAGAGCTAGCTTTCTTAATCAGTTTGTTCAGTCTCTTCCTATCGGCTGCAGTAATGCCACTGCCCCAGCAGACCACTCCAAAAGTGATGGCTGATGCCACCACCGTGTCATAGAATGACTTCAGCAGCGCCCCTTGTACACCAAAAGACCTGAGTCTCCTCAGCAGGAACAGCCTGCGCTGTCCCTTCTTGTAGAGTGCATCAGTATTGTGTGACCAGTCTAGTTTATTGTTCAGATGAATACCCAGGTACTTATAGGATGTCACCATCTCGATGTCTGTTCCCTGTATATTTACTGGTACTGTGAGGGGCTGCCCATGCCTGCGGCAGTCCACCACCAGCTCCTTAGTTTTCCTCGCGTTGATCTGGAGGCAGTTCCGATGGCACCAGTCCACGAAGTCCTGGATAAGCCCTCTGTACTCAGCTTCATCTCCATTGGAGATGAGGCCAACGATCGCAGAGTCATCAGAGAACTTCTGTAGATGGCAGTGTGTTGTGTTGTGTGAGAAGTCCGCAGTATAAAGAGTGAACAGGAAGGGAGCCAGCACCGTTCCCTGGGGGGCCCCCGTGCTACTGATGATCGTGTCGGACACACAGTCCCGGGTTCTCACAAACTGAGGCCGGTTCGTGAGGTAGTCCAGGATCCATGATGACAGGTGCTGGTCCACCCCTGCGCGCAGCAGCTTGTCCTTCAGGATCATCGGTTGGATGGTGTTGAAAGCACTGGAGAAGTCAAAGAACATGATCCTCACCATATTCCCGGGCTTCTCCAGGTGGGACAGAGAACGGTGAAGGAGGAAGATCACCGCATCCTCCACCCCAATACCATGCTGGTAGGTGAACTGGAGTGGATCCATCGCTGGTTCCACCAGGGGGCGGAGGTGAGCAAGGAGCAGTCTCTCCAGGGTCTTCATCAAGTGGGACGTCAAGGCCACCGGTCTGTAGCTGTTCAGGTCTTTGGGGTGGGAAGTTTTTGGTACAGGTACCACACAAGATGTTTTCCACAGCTGTGGTACCCTCCCCAGTTTCAGGCTCATGTTGAAGATATACGTCACAATCCCACACAGCTGGTCTGCACAGGACTTGAGGAGCTTTGCGCTGATGCCGTCCGGTCCCGGCGCCTTCCTCGCCTTGATCTTCCTCAGCTCCGTCCTCACCTGGGTCCTGGTCAGGGTCAGGATGGGGGGCTGTGTGTTGGGAGTGGGGGGGTGTTGGTGGAGTGGGGAGTGGGCAGCAGGACTTGATTTCTTTAGAGGCAGCAGTGGTTGTTGTGCAGTCAGGGGGGAGGGCGGTTGGTCAAATCTATTGAAAAACAGATTCAGGTTGTTCGCCCACTCCCTGCCCCCTGTGGCCTGGGGGGAGGTATTCTGGAGCCCCGAGATGGTTTTGAGGTTTCTCCAGACCCCGCTGATGTCGCTCTGTTGCAGCTTGTCCTCCATCTTCTTCCTGAAGCTGTCCTTGCCTTCTCTGATCTTTCTCCTCAGCTCCCTCTGTACGGACTTCAGCATCTCCCTGTTCCCTGACCTGAAGATCCTCTTCTTCTCTCTCAGAAGTGTTTTTATCTCAGGGTTGATCCAGGGTTTGTTGTTTGAGTGACGCCGTATGGTCTTGGTGGGAACGGATTTGTCCACACAGAAGCTGAGGTAGCCCGTGAAGGTGTGAATGAGGCCATCGATGTCCTCACCATGTGGATCGCAGAGCTGCTTCCAGGCGGTGGCTTCAAAACAGCCCTTTAGGGTGTCCATTGTCTCCTCAGACCATAACTCCACAGTGTGCATGGCCGGAGGTTGTCTGTGCACTAGGGGTTTGTACACCGGCCGGAGATGAACCAAGTTGTGATCCGATCTCCCGAGTGGGGGGAGTTGTGATGAGGTGTACGCCTCCTTAGTGTTTGCGTAGAATAAATCCAGTGTTTTATTGTCTCTAGTGTGGCATGTGACATACTGGGTGAACGTGGGTAGAATGGGAGACAGTGAAACATGGTTGAAATCGCCTGAGATGAGGAGAAGAGCATCTGGGTGTTCTGTCTGCAGCCTGCTGGTTACTGAATGGATGACGTCACGTGCTGTCCCAGCGTTCGCCGTCGGATTTGCATAAACAACAATGCAGATCACGTGTGAGTGTTCTCTCGGGAGATATGTAGGCTTCATGCTAACAGCTAGCAACTCAATGTCTTTGCTGCAGTGTCGTTGTTTAACAGTGATATGTCCCGGTCTGCACCAGTTGTTGTTAACATACATTATCACTCCACCGCCCCTAGCCTTGCCACTGTCTGGTGTTCGGTCAGCTCGTATCATATGAAAACCCTCCAGCTCAATGTTAGCATCTGCTGCTAGTTCAGTTAGCCACGTCTCAGTAAACAAAAGGAGAGAGCACTCCCGGTATGTGCTATCATAACGGGAGATAGCCGCTAGCTCATCTAACTTTCCCAGTATCGACCGTACATTTCCCATGACAACAGATGGAAGGGAGGGTCTGTACCTTATATTTTTTGTCCTCCGCCTTACTCCAGCCCGGCAGCCGCGGCGTTTTCGCCTCAGTTCTCTCGGTATGTCGAGTTTTTCCAATGGGACCGGGTGGCGGTTGAATGCTAGCAGCTGTTCTCTGCTGTATCGTATCCTGCTATAAACAGTGGCTCCGTCCACCGGCTCAGGAGACATTTAGGACGATCTGTGTGTCCGTGATATAAGTGGGGTGAAAAAAAAAGACGGATCAAAAGAGAGAGGAAGGGAAAAAGACTCGGAATCGAGCCGCTGTTGCAAAAGGCAGCAAAAGGACTTTAACAGTTTGTTCCATTTTAGCAGCACACTGTGAAGAAAACACATGTAGCACTATCAGTCCAACACAGAAATAAGCTAGCTGCAATGCAAATCTTGTCCGAGCATAAAATATTTCTTACAGTTAGAGGAATGATACTAATAAATGGAGAAATTAAATGCATTTCAGTCTTTATACTGTGGAGACGAAAATACATGCAATTTCTGGGGGAAAAAAATGCAGGAAAAGTCATCTACCCTAAAGGTGGGTCGTCTCCACAGTCCCGCCCCGACTCTCCTGCAGAAAATGTTTGATGTTTGGACCAACAGAAGGTGACTTTTAGGATGGAGACAGTTTCCAGCAGGAGTAGTTGTCAGGAAATGCACAGAGTATGACTGAAAAAATTTACTACATTTATTAGCTTCAATCATAATTTCATTCTGATTGCAACAGAATTTTACACCAGGGCAAATTCAAGTAAGTTTTTTTGTGTGTGTGTGTGTGTGTGTGTGTGTGTGTGTGTTTCTTGGCTTGTTTGATTTTACTTCCTCTAAAAGTACTATACTGAATACTGTCTCAGATTTGATTTTTAGCAGTGATCTGAAGGCTGACTTTATTTTGTCAGATCAAACTGTGGTTGAGCTACTGTAAGTTTTGATTATAATTCCAACCTTTTTACTTTATAGTGCTTATTAAATATCAGTTGTCTCATGTTTGTGTGTTGTCTTTATAAAAGTTCTCCTGTCTGTGTACAGCTGCACACAGTCTCCGTTCTGCTACATCTGCAAAATGTCAAAAATGTCATCAGTTCAACTAATACATAAATAAGTGAATGCATGCATACTGGATCTTGTAGGTTCGTGATTAAAAGTGAAGCTATTGAGCATCTTACATGAAAATTAAACTGACAGGTAATAATAATATGCCAGAATTTTTACAAACCAGAGTGGCTGATAATGAGAAAAATATAATAAATTTAATGTCTCATCCAACACTCACACACACATATCAAGACAAATCCCCCTTACAAAGAAGTTTATCTTGGTGAATAAATCCACACTCAGACACCAGCTGGAATTAACACATTTTATTGGAAAGCTGACACAGCAATGAAGAATACATGAAAAAAATTTTTTTCGTCATAATCAAAATTGTAACTAGAACATCATTACTAACTAACTAACTAACCTGCACTTATATAGCGCTTTTCTAGTCACAAAGACCACTCAAAGCGCTTTCATTAACACTAACCCTCTATTCTAAGGGCCTATAGGAAACAGATATCTAGGGACAATTTAGAACAGCCAATTAACCTAATATGCATGTTTTTTGGCATGTGGGAGGAAACCGGAGAAATCCCAGAGTAAACCCACGCAACACGGGGAGAACATGCAAACTCCACACAGATCACTGTTGGTCAGGGGCTGGGATCGAACCCACGATCCCACGATCCCCACAATCCCCCGGCCAAGGGTAAACTGTGCTGCCGCAGTGCTAACCACTGCGCCACCGTGCAGCCCATTACAACATTAACTGAAAATAAATGATCAAAAAATAATGCATATGTAATAATAATATTACATATGCATTAATTTTTACATATGCAGAAATTATGCTCAAAAACAAGTTTGCACCAGCTTGACACATTCATAATAAACTGACCCTCAAACCTGAAACATGTGGATGTACTAAAGAATCCAAGAGTCTCAAAGAATCTGGAAAAAAAAAAAAATCACAATCGTCATTTTATTCTATTATGTAGACTTGGATCACTGTGATTTCTAACCCTCTTTGAAACACTAAAATGTCTGGTGAATAAACATAATTTAAAGCCCATTTACAAGCCTGGCTGTCGGGTTACATTTTAGAGCTGGTGGTATTAGGATAATTGGCATCAAACTGGGGATTCTAAATTGTCCTTAGGTACGACTGTGAGAGTGAATGGTTGTCTGTCTCTCTGTGTTGGCCCTGCAATGGACTGGCGATCTGTCCAGGGTGGACCCTGCCTCTCGCCCAAAGATGCTGGGATAGGCTCCAGCCCCCCGCGACACGGAAAGGATTAAGCGGAAGAAGATGGATGGATGGATGGCATGACAGCATCACTCCCTTAGATGAGCGTTGTCGCAAACGGTCGCGCGCCAGTCCCGCCCATTTCCGCGTGTCTGCGACGATGGGATGCAGTTCTCGGCAACAGAGCAGAACTCGGCACAACTCTCGTGCAACCTTCACTGCCGTCAAACAGATTAGCGGGACGAAAGAGCGTTTATCACTTTTCTTTTTCATCTTAAGGCAGCAATCAAATCCCTTTTTGTACGGTTATTAATTTAAGTCAGACCTTTGCAATAATCTTAAAATCCAATGTAAAACTAGAAAAGCACTCGTAGAGCGCAGACCTCCGCCAAGTACCTCAGTTCCCCCTAATATTGGGATTTTCCCCAAATATAATAGTCCTACATTTACTTTATCTATATTTTCAGATTTCTTGACCATCAAAACATACATTTAGCAACTGGATTCACATTGATATCTTTATTAGTTCAGTAATTATTGACAAAAATCCCTTTTTCGGTAATGGCGGTTTTCTTATGGCTATAGCTCCTAGCTTTTGAAGATACAACAAATCCACTGGCACATTACTGATTCCTCAGTGTCTTGGCTATATTTTGGTGTTTGTTGTATGTTTATATCTGAATTTGTTACCTTACAGTGATGAAAATTTCAAAGATCCCCTATTATTTCCTGCTCTGGATCACAGTATCCAGATTTTTTGCAGGATCAGGATCAGTCTTTGATATTTTGTAGGACCTATTGGGATCTTATCCTGTATTTTTTTTGGCAAGCGTCCTGACTATTTATTGTGGAGTTATATACACATATGCTAAAAATGGCCCTATCGCGCAATGATAAAGAATCCTTTAAAAAATTCCTGGATCCAGATGGTGATCCGGATCACTCCCAAAATCTAACCATTTCTTCCTTGTCCCATTTGGGACTTGTCCAGAAAATTTCGTCAAAATCCGTTCATAACTTTTTGAGTTATGTTGGTAACAAACAGACAAGCAAACAAACAAACCCCGGTAAAAACATAACCTCCTTGACAGAGGTAAAAATTAAAAGCCCAGTGTCAATAAATAGCTTGTGGAGAGTGTGGAAGGCCGAGGCTGAGTTTATTTCACAAGTCAGGTTTATTCACGTTCTCCAACATCATCCAAAAACAGAAAGAGGAAGAATCCCCCAACATCTGTCCCTTTTATACCCAGGACATCAAAACACACAGTCACATGGCACTTAATCCCCAGTAACAATGTAACTTCCTCCCGATCTTAACACCCCCCACCTTCAGTCTCTGGCCGCTGGGCGAAATCCCCCAAGGCTGTCTCTTTGCATGCCAAAGACTAAACTTTCACATCCTCGTGTTATCTCCAAAGCGGCTCAGTCCTTTGTTCCGTCTCAGATGTGAAGCCTAAGGTGGTATACGTATGAATCACACAGTGATATACATATGAGCATATATGTGTCCCACATGACACCCCCCCCAAACGTCTAAGATGGAACAACGTAATAACAGTCTGCAAGTCATGGTAAAATTATTACACATCAGTCCACGTGTCGCTTGGGCCTCAGTCTCCTCCCATATCTGCTGTAAGCGGGCTTTAACACTTTCGCGGCGCCCTCCTGCTGGGGAGCTGCTGTCTGAGGATGAGAACTGTTAGTCAATCCCTGTGGGTGTTCTGGTGAATGCTCCTTAGGGGGTCTGCCGCGCCGAGGAGCTGTAGCCAACAGCACATCCTTGTCGGCCAACACAAAGGCGGGTTTGAGTCTGTTTATGCCAATCTTTTCTTTCCTGCCCCCCAAATCTAGCAAAAAATACTTATCCCCTGTTTCCAGCACTCTAAATGGTCCATCATAAGGCGGTCGCAACGGTGGGCGATGCGCCTCGTGTCTGACAAAAACAAACTCCGCATTTTTTAGAGCCTTAGGCACAAAAACGCGCGGAAAACTGTGGTGAACGGGGCCGGGCAGCATGCCAGCTTCCGTGCCACTCTGCAACCGCTGAGCCAGGAAACATTCTGGCACAGGATTATCTGGGAGAAATTCCCCGGGTAGCCGGAGTGGCTGTGCAAAAACTAACTCAGCTGGGGAGGCTTCTAAGTCCTCTTTAGGTGCAGAACGCAACCCCAATAAAACCCATGGTAGCCTGTCCACCCAATTTGCATCCGTAAGCGACGCTCTGAGGGCCGCCTTCAATGACCTATGGAAACGTTCGCATAACCCATTAGCCTGCGGGTTGTACGCGGTAGTGCGGTGGATCGTTACCCCCAGGCTGCGGGCCATCGCTGACCAAAGCTTGGAAACAAATTGAGGACCTCTGTCGGACGTAATGTCCGACGGAACTCCAAAGCGTGCTACCCATGCCGTTAAAAACGCGTGTGCCACCTCCTCGGCTGTGGTTGACGACAGTGGGACCACTTCCGGCCAGCGCGTGGTGCGGTCCACCATTGTCAGAAGTTGTGTGCACCCCTGTGACGGCGGGAGGGGGCCTACGAGGTCCACATGAACATGATCGAACCTCTTAGCCGGGATGTGAAACGGCTCCAAGGGAGCTCTCGTGTGTTTGTGTATTTTGGCTCGTTGACAAGCCATGCAGGCTGCTGCCCACTCTCTAACTTGTTTGCGCAGGCTCGGCCATACAAATTTCTCTCCTACCATTTTGACTGACGCGCGCACCCCTGGGTGCGCCAGAGAATGAATCGAGTCAAAAACGCGGCGGCGCCACACGGTCGGCACCACCGGGCGCGGTCGTCCGGTGGAGACATCACAGATTAGGGGGGGCATACCATCTTGCATCATCTTGCACCATCTGCATACCATCAGCCTGTTCTCCAGCCTTAACCCTGTTGGTCCAGACTGGAGCGCGCGCACGTCCGCGTCGCTAGCCTGATCCGCGGCCATGGCTGCATAATCTATTCCTACGCGGACTGGGGCCGCGCGCACTTCTGCGCCGCTAGCCTGCTCCGCGGCCATGGCTGCATAATCTATTCCTACGCGGACTGGGGCCACGCGCACTTCCGCGCCGCTAGCCTGCTCCGCGGCCATGGCTGCATAATCTATCCCTACGCGGACTGGAGTCGCTACGGCGCGCGAGAGACAGTCTGCCACTACATTTAGTTTACCCGCTATATGCTGAATATCGGTAGTAAACTCTGAGATTGCAGCCAGCTGTCTCTGCTGCCGGCGTGACCACGGTTCTGAAACCTTGGCCATTGCGAAAGTCAGCGGCTTGTGGTCGACGAATGCGGTGAAACGGCATCCCTCCAGCCGGAACTGGAAGTGGCGAATGGCCAAGTGGAGAGCTAACAACTCCCTGTCGAATGCGCTGTATTTTTGCTCGCTATCGCGCAAAGTCCTGCTGAAAAAGGCGAGCGGCTGCCAAGCCCCGGCAACATGCTGCTCTACGACCGCCCCTATGGCCACATCTGACGCGTCAGTAGTGAGCGCTATGCGGGCCGTTGGGTCTGGATGTGCTAACAAGGCAGCGTTTGCCAGGGCTGTTTTGACCTCCGAGAATGCTCGCTCCAGAGACCATTCGATTTTATTTGTGGGTTTTTGTTTTTTTAGCGCGGCATACAATGGTTGCATGAGCTGCGCTGCGCGGGGGAGGAAACGGTTATAAAAATTCACCATTCCCCAAAACTCCTGTAACGCTTTGACCGTTTGTGGCTCTGGAAAATTTGTTACTCCGCGCACTTTGTCAGGCAGAGGAACCGGTCCTTCTGGAGAGACGCGGTGCCCCAAAAAATCAATCTGAGTCACCCCGAACTGACACTTCGCTGGGTTGATTATTAACCCGTGCTCGCCCAACCTCCGGAAAACTGCCGTGAGGTGATTTTCGTGTTCGTCTTCGGACGCGCTGGCTACCAAGATGTCGTCCAGGTTGACGAACACGAAGGGGAGATCGCGCAACACCGCGTCCATCATGCGTTGGAACGTCTGCGCAGTGCCTTTAAGCCCAAACGGCATGCGCAAAAACTCGATTAGGCCAAACGGAGTTATTACCGCTGTTTTCAATTCAATTCAATTCAATTCAACTTTATTTATATAGCGCCATTTCACAACAACAGTCATCTCATAGCACTATCAACTGTAGGGGGGAACCCCCACAGTTGCAGAAAGTTTTGGGTATGTTCTCAGCGCGCACTGGGACTTGGTGGTACCCGCGGACCAAGTCTATCTTAGAAAAAACGCGCGCCCCCGCCAAATGGATGGACAAATCTTGGATATGCGGGATTGGGTAGCGGTCATGCGCTGTAGCGTTGTTCAACCTGCAGAAATCTCCGCAAGGTCGCCACGAGCCGTCAGCTTTAGGGACCATGTGAAGCGGGGAAGCCCATGGGCTTTTCGAACGCCTGATGATGCCCAACTTTTCCAGGTTGGCGAACTCCTCGCACGCTATGGTCAGTTTAGCTGCATCCAAGCGCCGAGCTTTTGCAAAAACGGGCGGTCCGGTGGTAGTAATAAAATGTTCCACTCCGTGTTTAGCGACGGCTGCTGAAAATGTGGGAACCGTGAGTGCTGGGAACTGAGTGAGTAGTGTGTGGAACTTACCGCTTGCCGTTGCGACGTTGGCTTGTGCTTTGGGCGGGGTCACTCGGGCTGCACAGGGAATAGAATAAAAAGAAAGTGCATTAACCAGGCGCCTATTAGCAAGATCAACCAACAAACCATGTGAGCACAGAAAATCAGCCCCTAACATATTGAAGCTCACTGCAGCTATAATAAAAGTCCACTCAAATGTACGGCCGTGTAGGGACAGAAGCAGAGTCTTCTCACCGAAGGTCTTAATCCTCGAGCCGTTCGCTGCTGATGCTCCGTGACTCCCGGGGCCCGCTAGCCGGTTAGCATTGGTAGGCATGATGAAACTCACTTGGGAGCCTGTGTCCATGAGGAATTGCTTCCCCGAACGCGCATCCATCAAGTAGAGCAGCTTGTTCTCTTCCCCGAGGGCCGCGGCTGCTACCGATCCCCGGCTTTGGCGTTTCCCGAGCTCTTGAACTGGCACGGTGGTATACACTTGCTTGCCCTCTCTGCGAAGCGGCGATGGTAGAAACAGAGGTCGTCTCCTCCGCGATCCCTGGCCCTCACCGCCGCCATTGTCGATGGGTCTGCTGCCGCCGCCTCTGGCCCCCTGCCATCGCCGGTCGTCGCGCCGAGTTCCGTCGCTGCTGCGGTGGCTGCGCGCTGTCTGCTGGCGTTGGGAATCCGCTGTGCCTCCTGGGCCAGCGCGCGAAAGTCCCGCTGGGCCAACAACGGTGAACTGGCCAGGGTCGCTCTCGTGGCTGATGGTACGGTTCTCAGGAAAATGTGGGTGAAAAGGAAGTCGTCGTCGTCTGAGCCCCTCAGCCTCAGCATGTCCTCCATCAGGTTGACGGGCGTGCTATCTCCCAAGTCGTTCAGAGCCAGGAGCCTCTCTGCTCTCTCCTGGACTGAGGGAGTGAAACGCTGGATGAGCGCAGCCTTCAACCCGCCGTATTTGTCGTCGGCCGGTGGGCGCTCCAAAAAGCTCAGCACATGTCGAGCCGTGCAGTTGTCGAGCTTGGCAATAACGTGGTAGAATTTCGTGTCATCTGCCGTTATTCCCCGGAGGGCGAACTGTGCTTCGACCAAGTGGAACCAGGAGCACTGGTTGTCTTGACAGAAGTCTGTTAGCTTGACTGTGGCTGCGTTCGCCTGGCTGGCTTCTGACGAGTCCGGCTCGGGGGAATTTCTTCTGCTCATGATACGTCTTAGGGTCACCAGTGTGGAGAGTGTAGAAGGACGAGGCTGAGTTTATTTCACAAGTCAGGTTTATTCACGTTCTCCAACATCATCCAAAAACAGAAAGAGGAAGAATCCCCCAACATCTGTCCCTTTTATACCCAGGACATCAAAACACACAGTCACATGGCACTTAATCCCCATTAACAATGTAACTTCCTCCCGATCTTAACACCCCCCACCTTCAGTCTCTGGCCGCTGGGCGAAATCCCCCAAGGCTGTCTCTTTGCATGCCAAAGACTAAACTTTCACATCCTCGTGTTATCCCCAAAGCGGCTCAGTCCTTTGTTCCGTCTCAGATGTGAAGCCTAAGGTGGTATACGTGTGAATCATACAGTGATATACATATGAGCATATACGTATGTGTCCCACAAGCTACTTTATTTTGTGCGGAAATCTATCTATCTATCTAGCTGCACGGTGGCGCAGTGGTTAGCACCGCGGCCGCACAGTTTACCCTCGGCCGGGGGATCGCGGGGATCATGAGATCGTGGGTTCGATCCCTGCCCCCGGCCAACAGTGATCTGTGTGGAGTTTGCATGTTCTCCCCGTGTTGCGTGGGTTTACTCCGGGATTTCTCCGGTTTCCTCCCACATGCTAAAAACATGCAGGTTAGGGATACGGGACGCTTGCGCAAGCAGCGACCGGCAGCTGGTGGCTTGTCACCAGACTGCAAAACAAATCTACCTACGGGTACAAAATAAGTACAAAAAAAAAATATACAGTATATATATATATATACGTATATATACTGTATATATATATATATATATATATATATATATATATATATATACTGCTCAAAAAAAAATAAAGGAACACTTTTTAATCTGAGTAAGCTGGCCTAGCCTGCCACAATTTCTTCACTAAATTTTGGAGTGTTTTCATTTCCATCAAAAGACGTGGCATCTTTTCATTCTTAACACATTATCCAGTCCATATCAGTGTAGATATCTAGCTTATTTTTTTCCCATTAAAATCTGATGTGTTTTCAAAGTGTTCCTTTAATTTTTTTTGAGCAGTATATAAAGACAAATACATTTATTTAACTTCATTAAAAATAAACTGAACAGAATAATACTGAAAAGCCCCTATTATGCTCCTTTTCTACATGTTGCCATAGCTACCAGATGTTATGTCTGACTCGTTTGGTCAGAATACCTCAGGGTTTAATTACTAAAGTAGCATTTTACAAACAGAGAAGGAGCTCTCAAAACAGGCTGTTTTGCAGCATATTTCTTTAAAGGGGTCATTGATGGCACTTTTTTCCACATTTTAATGGCTCAAATGTCTAATTAATGACACAGAATGACACAAGATATTATAGACTGGATTAGTGAGCTAGGTGGAAACAGGGGTGTTTATTAGGGTGACTGAAATCTAAAGAAAATAAGATGAACCAGGCTTAGTCAGGAAACTTGTTAGCTCAATGACAGACAACTAGGTTGGCCAACAATAGAGCAGTGGGCTGGTATCAAGGATGGCACTGGGCTGGGTTTACTATGCAAGTGACGTCCTGTGGCAAATGAAGAACTATTAATTTTGCTTTTTGGAATCCATCCATCCATCCATCCATATTCTACCGCTTTTCCAGAGGTCCGGGTTGCGGAGGCAGCAGTTCAAGCAGAGAAGCCCAGACTTCCCTCTCCCCAGCCACCTGCGCCAGCTCTTCAGAGGGGATACCAAGGCGTTCCCAGACCAGCTGAGAGACATAGTCTCTCCACCGAGTCCTGGGTCTGCCCCGGGGTCTCCTCCCAGTGGGATGTGCCTGAAACACCTAAAGTGGGAGGCGTCCAGGAGGCATCCTAATCAGATGCCCATACCACCTCAACTGACTCCTTTCAATGTGGAGGAGCAGCGGTTCTACTCTGAGCCTCTCCCGGATGAGTGAGCTCCTCACCCTATCTCTGAGGGTGAGTCCAGCAATCCTACGGAGAAAGCTCATTTCAGCCGCTTGTATCCGCAATCTCGTTCTTTCGGTCATTACCCAAAGCTCGTGACCATAGGTGAGAGTAGGAACGTAGATTGACTGGTAAATCGACAGCTTTGACTTAGAACTCAGCTCCCTCTTCACCACAACAGACCGGTACAACATCCGCATCACTGCAGATGCTGCTCCAATCCGTCTGTCGATCTCTCGCTCCATTCTCCCCTCACTCGTGAACAAGACCCCAAGATACTTAAACTCCTCCACTTGGGGCAGGAGCCTGTCCCCAACCCGGAGAGGACAATCCACCTTTTTCCGGCTGAGGACCATGGACTCGGACTTGGAGGTGCTGATTCTCATCCCAGCCGCTTCACACTCAGCGGCAAACCGTCCCAGCAAGAGCTGTAGGTCATTGCTGGATGAAGCCAACAGGACAACATCATCTGCAAACAACACAGATGAGATCCTGTGGTCACCAAGCATGACACCCTCCATTCCCTGGCTGCGCCTAGAAATCCTGTCCATAAAAATTATGAACAGGATCGGTGACAAAGGTCAGCCCTGGCGGAGTCCAACTCTCACTGGGAATGAGTCCGACCGAGTGTTGGCAATACGAACCAAACTCTCACAACGGTCGTACAGAGACCGAATAGCTCGTAACAACAAGCCCGATACCCCATACTCCCGAAGCACCCCCCACAAAAATCCATGAGGGACGCGGTCAAATGCCTTCTCCAAGTCCACAAAACACATGTAAACTGGTTGGGCAAACTCCCACGAACCCTCGAGAATTCTCGAGAGGGTAAAGAGCTGGTCCGATGTGCCACAGCCAGGACGAAAACCACATTGCTCCTCCTGAATCCGAGGTTCGACCAACGGCTGGACTCTCCTCTCCAGTACCTTGGCATAGACCTTCCCAGGGAGGCTGAGGAGTGTGATCCCTCTAAAGTTGGAGCACACCCTCCGGTCCCCTTTTTTAAAGAGAGGAACCACCACCCCGGTTTGCCATGCCAAAGGCACTGCCCCCGACCTCCACGTAATGTTGCAGAGGCGTGTCAACCATGACAACCCAACAACATCCAGGGCCTTGAGGTACTCAGGGCGAATCTCGTCCACCCCCGGGGCCCGGCCTCCAAGGAGATTTTTAACCACCTTGGCGACCTCAGCCCCTGTAATAGGCGAGTCATCCCCCTCGTCCCCAAACCCTGCTTCCTCTGTGGAAGGCGTGTCAGTGGGATTGAGGAGATACTCGAAGTATTCCTTCCACCGCCCGACGATATCCCCAGTTGAAGTCAACAGTGTCCCATCCACACCATACACAGTGTGGACGGGGAGCTGCTTTCCCCTCCTGAGCCGCCGGACAGTTTGCCAGAATCTCTTCGAGGCCGACCGGAAGTCTTGTTCCGAACTCCTCCCATACCTGGGTTTTTGCTTCAGCAACCACCCAAACTGCACTCCGCTTGGCCTGCCGGTATACCTCAGCTGCTTCGGGAGTCCCACAAGCCAACCAAGCTTGATAGGCCTCCTTCTTCAGCTTAATGGCCCCCCTCACCACTGGTGTCCACCACTTGGTTCGGGGGTTGCCATCACAAGATGCACCGACCACCTTGCGGCTGCAGCTCTCGGCCGCCGCTTCAACAACAGAGGTGGAGAACATGGCCCATTCAGACTCCATGTCTCCAGACTCCCTCGGAATGTGGTTGAAGTTCTTCTGGAGGTGGGAGTTGAAGACCTCCCGGACAGGGGCCTCAGCCAGACGCTCCCAGCACACCCTCACTATACGTTTGGGTCTACCAGGTCTGAATGGCTTCCTCCCCTACCATCAGATCCAACTCACCACCAGGTGGTGATCAGTTGACAGCTCTGCACCTCTCTTTACTCGGGTGTCCAAGACATACAGTCGCAGGTCGATAACAAAATCGATAACGATAACGATAACAAAATCGTCCATCGACCTGCGACCTAGGGTGTCCTGGTGCCAGGTGCACATATGGACACCCTTATGCTTGAACATGGTGTTCGTTATGGACAGACTGTGGTTAGCACAGAAATCCAATATCTGAACACCACTCGGGTTCAGATCGGGCAGGCCGTTCCTCACAATCACCCCCCTCCAGGTTTCACTGTCGTTGCCCACGTGCGCATTGAAGTCCCCCAGTAGGACAATGGAGTCTCCAAGAGGAGCACCCTCCAGCACTCCAGTCACAGACTCCAAAAAGAGTGGGTACTCTGAAACATCATTTGGTGCATAGGCACAAATGATGGTCAGGACCCGTTTCCCAACCCGAAGGCGCAGGGAAGCAACCCTTTCGTCCACCGGGGAAAACTCCAGTATAGAGGCAGCAAGGTGGAGCGATACAAGAATACCCACCCCTGCTCGTCGCCTCTCGCCCGGGGCAACTCCAGAAAAGGCCAAGCTCCAACCCCTCTCCAGGAGACTGGTTCCGGAACCGGAGCTGTGTGTTGAGGTGAGGCCGACTATATCTAGCCGGTATCGCTCAACCTCGTACACCAGCTCAGGCTCCTTCCCCACCAGAGAGGTGACATTCCACGTACCAAAAGCCAGTTTAGAAAGCTTGGGATCAGTCCGCCAAGGTCTCTGCCTTTGACCGCCACCTGATCCACATAGCACCGGACCCCCATGATTCCTCTTGCAGGTGGTGAGCCCACTGGAGGGCGGACCCATGTGACTCCTTCTGGCTGAGCCCGGCCGGGTCCCATGGGTGGAAACCCGGCCACCAGACGCTAGCCTTCGAGCCCGTCCCCCAGGCCTGGCCCCAGGGTGGGGCCCCGGTAACCCCATACCGGGCAGGGTACACTGAATCCTTGATATACAATTTATCATGAGAGTCTGTTGTATCGTTCTTAGTCTGGCCCTTCACCCAGGACCAGTTTGTCTTGGGAGACCCTATCAGAGGCAAATTGCCCCGGACAACATAGCTCCTGGGATCACTGGGGTACGCAAACCCCCCCACCACGATAAGGTGACGATCCATGAGGGGTGGCTTTTTGGAATGAAAAATTATATAATAAAGGCTGCATGTTTAAGAAAAATGGACAAGTCTGGCCCTTCACCCAGGACCTTTGTAGATTTTTTTAAGCTGAATGAATGAATGAATGAATCTTTATTTCAGATAGATTAAAAGTAAAGATTAAAAGAAAAGAACAGAATAATGTAACAAAGGGGGAAAGGACAAATTATGAATATATACAGTATATATATATATATATATATATATATATATATATTTATAATTATGTGACCAACAGACACTTTTCAGAAGGTTCAAACTTACAAAACCACAATTTTTCAGTCAATGACCCCTTAAATGCCAATGATCCACTGTTCACACCATTATCGCTCTTTAGTCATTTCTCTCAACATCTGTTGTGTAGGCAACACCATGTTTGAGATTACCATTAGCTTTAGGTTCAGTTGTCAAACTAAGCTGAATGAATGAATGAATGAATCTTTATTTCAGATAGATTAAAAGTAAAGATTAAAAGAAAAAAACAGAATAATGTAACAAAGGGGGAAAAAAATCTACAAAGGTCAAATTAAACAATAACTCATCTGATTATACAGTTGAACATATTGTAAGTTATCCGAAATGGGTGATGGCTGAAGCCGCAGCTTATATTGCTCACCCATATTCCATCCAAGAATTCAAAAGAAAAACAAAACAGGAGCGATTACAATTCAGAACAAAACTAAGACAAAACATGACCAAAAAAAAAAAAAACAGAAAAAAAGACTAAGCAACAGCACAACACAGACTGAATATGTTACGGTGTGGCCCTCACGGACCGCTATAGGCGACCAGTGAGTTGCGTATTTATTAAACAATGACAAAAAGGTACAAAATAATGAGCCACGAGGGGCTAAACACAAATGAGGACTAAGGGAATGATACACTGACGATTCACACGGATAAAGGAATAAACTTACAGAGTGTTGCAAGGAATAGAGGATGACTGGAGCCGGAACGTAGGGACTCCAGTCTAACGTTGGGGAGACCAGCGTTATCCATAAGCGAGGTTGCAGCCCCGAGCAAAACAGAGCTGCTCGCCTTAAATAGGGCTTTGACAGATTAACCAGCTGATGAAAGGTCATCAGCTGATTGGAATCTTGCCGTTCAGCGAAGCTCCGCTCTGACAGCCGGAAGCCCCGCCGAGACGCTGTCAGAATAAAAGCCCGGAGGCTTAGTGGTGCGCCTGAGAAGAGAACAGAGAACAACCTGATAATCTGAGTGCCGACAAAGTCAGCACACGGACCATGACAGAATATGATAATTCTTATGTGATTTTACATGTCTTCTTGTATATATGTTTGGAGTATTTCTTCCTTTAGTTTTTGTTTAACCTCTTGCACTCGGGGATACTGCGGGCGGTCACGTCTCTGCGTCCTAGTGCGTCCACGTGCGTCCTAGTGCGCACTGTGCGTCTCAGTGCGCACTGAAAAAAAAAAAGCTGCATTTCCATTCTTCCATTACAGACACAGCTGCGAACAGAAAGCCAAAGGAGTGCTTTGACTGGTTTAGATTTGATTGACCTCTCATTCGACTAATAAGAGCCTTGAATTGGGTTTCTGAAACCTTGAAGAACCAATGACTGAAAACCTAGCAAGAAGGACCCGCCTACCAACGACTGCGAATACAACGAGCCAATTGAAGCAAAGAAGTTTGACAATTGAAAGCGTGCGTCCCGTGCGTAAAATCTGTTTTGTGTAAGCCCCTTTGTGTAACAGTAGCGTTCGCCAGTCTTTTTTTATTACTACTGTTCTTATTTGTTTTGAAAAATCGTTCTCCAAAACCGCAATCATGGAAGCGCAAAACCGCAATAATGGAATCATGGTTTGACCGGGTCGCGTGACCAGAACCACGATTCCGTAACAAGCGGACCAGCGTCATGTTCGTCTGACAATGAGGAACAGATGTTTGCCAGCGACACTTGCTGTTGTGGACAGGTAAGTGTTATAAGCTAAATTATTCTTTATCACTGAAAATAGTAATCAAAATGACTTTTTGACCGATTGGTGATTACAACTGTGTGTCATCGCCACGTGACGGACCGTTGACGGACCGTTTTTTTTGTGCGCCGTGCTCCTCTGTAGTGGGGGGGAGTTGTTATCCTCTACATTGCAGATATTTTAGTATAATTTTTATTGCACTGTAGGTTATTTTTTCTTGTAAAAAAAAGGCCACATTTTTTACGTGGCATGCTTCTTTGTGTGTGGGGGGCTTGTTTGTTCATTCATTCATTCATGAATGAATAAACAACCCCCCCACACACACACACACACACAGCCCTGAGTATCACCTTTCATTTGAGCCCAAGATGAAGCTTCTATGTTGAATCATTCAAAAGTTATAGACATTTTTCTAAACTGTGCCATTTGGCACAATTTGGCACAGTTCAAAAACGCCTGGGAACAACCTGAGAAAAAAGCTGTGTAATACAGTATATTCATTTTTTGTGGTATTGTTACAAATAAATTTTGTAAATTTTGTCCACAGCTGGATAACACTTGGTTCTACATTTCTGTTGCATTTTCCAGCCCGTATCTGACAGCTGTGTGTTATTTGCAAGCATTTGTATCTAAAAAAAACACCCAGCAAACTTTATTTTCTTCAAGTTCAGTATGTTTAGATGACTGTTACTCAGTGGCAGGAGCACTAAGAGAGATTAATGACTGTTTTGCCAAAAATTCAAAGTGTTTTCTTTTAAATGAGACCAACCCCATGAAGATGCTGCAAAGGGTTGAAGAACAGCTTTTGATTTACTTTGGGGTACGTTATTTTTAGGCGTTTTTAGGGAAATTGACCAGAGTGCAAGGGGTAAATTGTCCAAGCGTGTACATGATTTTAATTCAGGTCCTTGCACTGAGACACACTGAGACACAGTGTTGCTTGGTGGTAATTCTCGCTGAAAGTTTTCGAAATATTATATATATATATATATATAAATATTCCTCTGAAATGATTTTGTCTCTCCCTTATTTGGAACAACTTTTGGATATTTGCGGGCAGTGATAGACTCTTCACTTTAAACATTATTACTGCAATTTTAAAGTCAACCAGATCTTTCAACTTGAGAGCTTATAATTTAAGAAAAGGTGGGTTTGTTGGTGTTCCCTGTAGGGCAGCGTTGTTTATTATTCTAATAGCTCTCTTCTGAAGCATAAATATATGATATATGTTTGTTTTATATGCATAGTTCCCCATACTTCAGTACAATATGTCATGTATGGGAGTATTAATGAAGATGATACAGATGTATATAGTGTGGGTTGATTCAGCAAATATTTTCACTCTGTGTAGTATTGCGATTGAGTTTGGATATTTTACCTTTTAACAATAAGTAATATGTGACTTCTACACAGTTTATATCAATTTATTACTCCAAGAAATTTAATTTCGATACCCTTTCAAATATCTACACCATTTACACTGAGTTTAGATACTGAGTTTGTTGTGATGATTGTTAAAAATTATAAATTTTGTCTTACTTAAATTGAGCGGTTATTTGTTTGAATCAAACCACAGTTTAAGCTTTCCTAATTGCCTTTCCGAGTTTATCCAAAAGTTGTTCCAAATTTCTTCCACTGGCATAATAAATTAGTGTCCATCTGCAAACAATATTAAAGTCCATTTTTTCCAAAACTTTACATTTGTCATTTATATACATATTGAATAACAATGGCCCCAAGACTGAAGCCCTGTGGGACTCCGCAAGTAACCTTCAGTAACTGTGAGTTTTTGCTAACCAACACATACATACTGATATCTGTTTTTTTAAGTAACTACATAACCAGGACAGTGCTACCCCCTAACACCATAATTTTGTAGTTTCTTTTAATAATAATTTATGATCCACTGTAATCAAATGCTTTTTTAAGATTCAGGAATACCCCAACTGAATACTCTTTATTTTCAATGGCAGTTGATATTTTTTCTGTAAATTCCATTAGAGCAATAATAATAACAATGTCATTCATTCGAGTGTACTGTTCCAGGTTGTCCACCCTATTTTCCAGAAAAGCAATCTTTTTGTCTGTCTCCTCATTTTTCAACCTCAAGGCTTTGACCTCTTACACCAAATCAATTATCTGTTTTTGTTGTTTTCTCACCACAGTTACCTCTTCTGAGAGAAAGTCGTGATTTTTTAAATTCCTCAACCTCATCATATGTTACATTCCTTTTGGGTGGCATTGTGTTGTTATTGGTGCCAACTGATTCAAATAGACTCTGGTTAATATGGATCACTCTAACTCATTAGCTTGTCTGCTGTTGCCCACCATTTGAACCAATGCCCATCATATCTTCACAGAACCTTTGTGGAGTTAAGTGGTCTTGCTGTGGACCATTATCTGCAATCCATGCTCACCTTCTCCAAATGTTACCTTAACACACTCAGAGCAACAGTAGCATTTGGACTCCAGGTAGAGTACTCCAGGTAGGCTAGGTTGAGAAGTAGCAGGTTAACTCTGGGTAGGCCCAGTTAGACACACTCAGAGCAGCAGAAGGTTAACTCCAGGGAGGCTAAGCTAGCCACACTCAGAATAGCAAGTTGACTCCAGGGAGGCGAAGCCAGCCACACTCAGAATAGCAGCAGGTTGACTCCCAATCACTAGCTAAATGCTACAGTTTTAAAAACCCAAATAAAGCATCAGAGACAAGGTGAGTGGGTGTGAGTGGTCACAGACCAGTCCCTGAGGTGGAATAAGCACAGAAATGGTCTTGAATGACTGAATGGCCAAGTCTGCTGGCAGTAACTAAGGAGAAGGTGTCCACTCAGAGTTAATAAACTACAATAAGCTAAAATGATTGCCCATAAATGAAATATATGGTCAAAGGTTAGGTAGATGATTTGGCTGCAAAATGGCGGTCTAGAGGGAATGGCTAGAATACGACTATAGAAATTTGACTTGTTTGACTTTACAGACCATAAAATGGTCACAGAGCACCCACACAGAAGTACATCATTTCATACAGCTGGGAAAAAATTAGGACACCCGGCATAAGCCTGTGTTTTTTAACATATTTGGGCATATGGATATTTAATATCATGTTAAAAAATACTGGGAGATTCACATAATGCAACTTAATTAAAAATGAATTAAAAACTTTCAAATTTCTATAAAATGTAATTCTAAATCAAATGGTGAGGAATAGAATTAGAAGCACCCCATCTTTTTTAGGACAACCCCATATTAATTCCCACTTAAAATGGCTAAAATAAATTAAAAAAAAATGGAAATAAAAAAACAAGGTCAGACGTAGATATGTGAACATTTCTTAATAAAGAACTGAATATTTAAAGGGGTGTCCCAAATTTGTTCACATGACTGTATATGCTATCTAGAGCCATTATCAATAGTCTAGGCCTAGCACAACCAACAACAACAAAGGATTATAAATTCAATAATCAATATACTCTAGATCTGTGGGAGAGCTAATAATTTAATTGCAATATGCACATATTTAATACATGTACAAACGTGTGAAATGAATATGTCTCAAGCTTGAAAACTGTAGGAGGAGCTAGCTGGACAAACTAGTATCCCTCTATTGAAATTTAACTGAAAAAATGACATAAGTTCTAAAACCTGCAATTTTTACAAAAATGAGCCAAAATCAAGATTCTAGTAATATGCACATCTTTCAACACATGTACCAATCACTGTTGTGAAATGAAAAAAGTCCTAGCTTGAAAACTGTAGGAGGTAGTAGCAGAAGAAACTGGTACGGAACGCCCACCTGTGTCGTTTCTGGTTCATCTGCAAGATGAAGAAAAACAACAGACAAATAAAACAATGAGAACAGAAATTGTTTTTTACAAAGTCATATCAGTGTTAATGGTTTCTAATAACTGGACTAAGACCATAAGGGTTTTTTTTAACCTTGACCCAGACATAACACATGCTGCTAGTGTTCCAGTAGCTTGAACTGGTAGAGCTGTGTTGGTTGTCACATTGTTGTTTCCTGTCTTCAGTTGTGAGTCTGAGAAGAGAATTGTGAGGAGTTTTGGTTTACCCAGGAAAACCTCTTCGATAATGACTGACCTAAAATCAAACTGAGCAAGCTGCCCACTCAAAGAAACTCTAACTGCAATTGGAAAGTCACTTGGAGAGGTGTGTTGCTTTGAGAAGACCTCACTGATAATTACCCAATTAACCACAATATACTGTACATAAAATGCTTCCTAATCTATGGCAGTTTAGATGATCAATGTATTTTTGATCTCAAACTAAAGAAAAGAGGCAGAAAATATTGTTAATTAATCCAAGCCCATGTACTTTTATTTATCTGTAATGCCCTTATACAGGTGCATCTCAGTAAATTACAAGGTCATCAAAAAGTTGATTTATTTTAGTAATTCAATTAAAAATGAAACTCATTATATAGACTACTCACAAAAATTTAGGGTATTTGGCTTTCAGGTGAAATTTATGGAAAATGTGAAAAGTTCACATGACAGTGGTATTATATCATGAAAGTAGGGCATTTAAGTAGAAACATGCAGTGATGATTTCCTCATCTCAAACAATTTATTGAAACAAAAGCCAACAACAGTGGTGGGTATACCACAATAAAAAATGTCAACGTCTCAATAACTTGTCATGTGCCCTTGAGCATCAATTACAGCTTGACAACAACATCTCATGCTATTCACAAGTCGACTTATTGTCTGCTGAGGCATGGCGTTCCACTCTTCTTGAAGGGCAGCCCTCAGGTCATTGAGGTTGTGGGGTGCAGGGTTACAAGCCTCTACATGGCGACTCAGCGGATCCCATAGTTTTCTATGGGATTCAGGTCTGGAGAAAGTGCAGGCCACTCCATTTGAGGTGCCCCAGCCTCCAGCAGCCATTCTCTAATGATGCGACCTCGATGAGCTGGAGCATTGTCGGCCATGAAGCTGAAATTAGGCCTGTGTTGTTCATGCAGGGGCACAATGACTGGATGAATAATGTTATTCAGGTAGTATCGGCTTGTCACTGTACCATTCACAAGGTGTAGAGCTGGTTAAGGTGCTTAACGGCAAAATTCACAACAGGTGTTTGATCCATGAATCCACCAATAAATGTTCTGGCTCAATAAGAATTGGAATTTAAACTGTCCTCTAAGGGGTTAAAGAAAAAAAAAAAGTCCTGAACCTGAACTTTTTTCCAGGGGCAGGGTCACAGGGGTGGAGGCACACACATACAGTGGTGTGAAAAAGTGTTTGCCCCCTTCCTGATTTCTCATTTTTTGTATGTTTGTCACACTTAAATGTTTCTGTCATGGTTCGAGCGCCGATCCCGTCCACGCTCGAGCCATGCACTATTTTCGCCCATCTAACGGCTGTGTGCCCCTTTTGGCTCTCCGAGCTTTTATTGTGACAGCGCTCGGAGGGGCTTCCAGCTGTCAGAGCTGTCAGCTGAGCCACATTTCGCCTCATCAGCTGCTCCCTACTTAAGAGGGCAGCTGGGAGCGAAATGTGTGGCAGTCTCATCAAAAACTTCCCCTTGTTTGACGTTAGCGAGCATTCCTCTGTTCGGACGTTGACCATTATTCATCTATATTCATAAGTGTGTCTCCTTGTGTATCCATTTTCCGTTGTCATTGACTGTATTTCGTTGTAATGTGTTTTCGCCCCCCATGGCTTGTTATTTTGTCCCTTTCTTGTTCTATTAATAAACTGTGCAAACTCACTGGCAATTTGTGGCATCTTATGATGGCTCGTAAGGGCCATCCATGACAGTAGACTGCTGCCAGACGGAGACGCCTATCGCCGTGAGATTGCTGTGGTGTGGAGTGTTTTCCCTTCGCTTGGACTGGAGTATAGTATGTCCGCCCTCAAGCGTGGGTTCTGCCCTGAGTAGTTCCATGAGGTCGACGGCTATCTGGCTAAGGCCCATCGTCTCATGCCCACTTCAGTGGCAGGTGACTATTTGTTTCTCGCCCAGAAGGCCTTATTGAAATATCACCTCACCTCCTTTCCGGAAGGAAAGAAGAGGGTAAAATGGATTGTGGCACAGCGTGGGTTAATTGGAGAGGCGACCAAGGAACCTCCTCCTTGTCCCCCGAGTACGGCGATCCCGACGAGGGTGGAGGTCCGTGGACTGGAGGGAAACCCCGGCAGGAGGGCGACGGAGAGGCATCCTCACTCTTTGTCTCGGAATTCAGCTCCCGTCACCTGTTCAGCCCCGATGCCATGTGTTCCCAGCTCCATCATCTCACCATCAGCCAGTAAGCGTCGTCGCCATGTCACAACGAGGCCTCAGCGAGAATCCCGTCCGGATCCAGCTCCGGGTCATCGGAGGAACCCAGCCTCCCAGTCAGCTGCGTCTTCCACGTCACGACAGGAGGGAATCCCCGCAGTCGCTTCCCCCGGGTCGTCTGTCCCAGCTGTTCCGTCACCTCCTTGTGCCCGGATCGCCTCGGCTGTGGCCCCCTCCTCTTTGACGTCATCTCCGGCTCCTGTGAGTGCTGCGAGTTGTGCTTCGGCGAGGCCCGTCTGCAATCTACCACGAGCGGCTCCTCCTCGTCTTCCCGACGGGCCTGCCATCACCATCCGGAGGGGAAAGGGAAGAACTACATCCGCTACAGCAGGCACCATCCATCTTCCGGGAAACAGGCAAGTGCAAGTTCATTTATCTCCCCATAGTTGTGATTTGCCTTGTCTGACTCTGGGGGGTGGTGTTTGGGGTTTGCAGTCCCCCGAGCTCCCACCACCTGCTGTGGCCTCTGTCATTAAACCTGCTGCCTCTGTGTCTCCCTCCACTGAGCGGTCCACGACGCCAGGCCTACGTCGCCGGAATAGGAGGGGGCCTGCGGTTCTGGAGAGCCTGGTTCCAGCCCCGCAGCCACATCATGGGCAGAGGAGGAGAGCGGACTGCAGCGTGGAGCCTGCGCCGACGATGAAGCATCCCTGGGTCTCCACAGATGAGCAGTTTGATCCAGCGGGTCGAGGGTCCCCTGCCACCACGTCGTGCGGGTCATCGGCGTGGACGTTAGCACCAGAGGGTCCTCAGGCTGCGGAGACCATCATGTCGGCTGCGGAGCCCGCCGCAGCCAAGTGGGAGCCGGATGACGACCTTCTTCATCCTGAACCTGGATCATCGAAGTCCTGGACGGAGACAGAACCCGAGTGCAGGCAAGTGCTCTACCTTGTTTTCCTTCTTTCAATTTTGGAGCATTTTTGCCTGTCTCTCAGGGAGACGAGCCAGGGGCAGCCGTCCGCTGCGCCCGAGCTCGTCTCGCTGGGCTCTGTCACTACCGGTGATTCTGATCCCGGTTCTTTCCTTTCTCCTGAGCCTTCTCCCGGGGTCACCGGTGCGGAGCCAATCCCGGTCGCTGTACTGGAGGTTCCGGGTTTGGGTTTGGAGGTCGTTACTGGTGCTGCGCCGACCCAGTCGAGGTCCATCGCGGGTGCAGCCGAGACCCAATCGGGGTCCATTGCGGGTGCAGCCGAGACCCAGCCGGGGTCCATCGTGGGTGCAGCACCGGTGTGGTTCAAGGTCGGTGAAGGAGCTGCAGACCCTCTGCCGCCTGACATTGAACTGGCTCATCGTCATCATCATCCCCTTCGTCATCATCATCATCACCATCCCAGCTCATCTCTACCGGGGGCCGTTGGGGTTCTTAAGATTCGGTCCGGCTCTCCCTCATCTTCCCCCTCTCCAGGGAGGCCGTCTTCATTTTTTCCCCTACGGTCCTGGTGGCTGAGTGATGCGGGCCGGCTGCCTGGTGAGCTGTTTCACCAGTTTGACGTGCTGGGTCGGCCACCCGACGTGCGGTGCTTCCTGCTGGGCAACCTGGTTCGGCCGCCGGAGTTTCTGTCTTTCCGGGCCTGGGACTGGGGTAGGCCGCCCGAGTATTCCCTGTTCCCCTCATCGGCGACCTGGACATTGGATGCAGGGAGACCACCAGAACTGTCCCCGCCTCATTGGTCTCTGCCTGTCGTCATCCATGTGCCCTTTTCTGTTACACTGACATACAAGGGTCACTCTGTGTTATGCCACTCTGATCTGTGTATTCAGCGCTGTTTAGCGTGTTTTTCTTTCTCTTTTTTCTCCCCTCTCCTGTCTGAGGGATGATTGGTATCTACCATTTTGTGTCTCATGCGCCTGTGTATTTTAGTTATAGGCTCCCTTTGGTTATTTGCATTTTTGTCTTGTTCTATGTACCATCTGTGCGTTATGGAGTATTGTCTTTCTTTTACCCGTACTCTGTATTGCCTCATTGGTTCCCTGTCATCATCATGGTGTTTTTGCTTTTTTGCCCTGTTCAAAGTATCATTTGTGCGCTATGGAGTATTGTGTTTTTCCTTTTAAACATACTCTGTAATTGCCTCATTTGTTCCCTGTAATCGTCATGGTGTTTTTGTTTTTTTTTCTCTTTCTGGTTCTTCGCCCTCCTGGCCTTCCCCCCATCCCCCCACCCTGGGGGGGGTGGGGGGGCTTGGGTGTCATAGGGCGCTCGTAGTTCGCCCATCGGTGGGGAGGTACTGTCATGGTTCGAGCACCGATCCCGTCCGCGCTCGAGCCATGCACTATCTTCGCCCATCTGATGGCTGTGTGCCCCTTTTGGCTCTCCGAGCTTTTATTGTGACAGTGCTCGGAGGGGCTTCTTGCTGTCAGAGCTGTCAGCTGAGCCATATTTCGCCTCATCAGCTGCTCCCTACTTAGAGGGTAGTTGGGAGCGAAATGTGCGGTAGTCTCGTCAAAAACTTCCCCTTGTTTGACATTAGCGAGCATTCCTCTCTTCGGACGTCGACCATTATTCATCTATATTCGTAAGTGTGTCTCCTTGTGTATCCATTTTCCGTTGTCATTGACTGTATTTCGTTGTAGTGTGTTTTAGCCCCCCATGGCTTGTTATTTTGTTCTTTTCCTGTTCTATCAATAAACTGTGCAAACTCACTGGCGATTTGTGGCATCTTATGATGGCTTGTGAGGCCCATCCATGACAGTTTCAGATCAGCACATCAATTTAAATATCAGACAAAGATAACAAGTAAAACACAAAATGCAGTTTTAAATGAAGGTATTTATTATTAAGGTAAAAAAAAAATCCAAACCTACATTGCCTTGTGTGAAAAAGTACCCCCCTTCCCCCCGTTAAAGCATAAATTAACTGTGGTTTATCACATCTTTGGAAAGCTGAGTTCAATTTCTCTAGCCACACCCAGGCCTGATTACTGCCCCACGTGTTCTCAATCAAGAAATCACTTAAATAGAACCTGCCTGACAAAGTGTAGACCAAAAGATACTCAAAAGCTAGACATCATGCTGCAGTCCAAAGAAATTTGGGAACAAATGAAAAACAACGTAATAGATCTATCAGTCTGGAAAAGGTTATAAAGCCATTTTTAAAGCTTTGGGACTCCAGCGAACCAAAGTGAGAGCCATTGTCCACAAATGGCGAAAACATGGAACAGTGGTGAACCTTCCCAGGAGTGGCCAGCCAACATAAATTACCCCAAGAGCGCAACGACAACTCATCTAGGAGGTCACAAAAGACCCACCAACAACATCCAAAGAACCGCAGGCCTCACTTGCCTCAGTAAATGTCAGTGTTCATTACTCCACCATAAGAAAGAGACAGGGCAGAAATGGCCTGCATGGCAGAGTTCCAAGACAAAAACCACTGCTGAGCAAAAATAGATAGAGTAGTTTATTTGACAGGGACAGTGCAATAAACATAGACAATTAATCAATGACAATCAATCTGAGGTGTTGCACATAGAGTGTATAGCTATTAGCTAATTTGCAACTCTTGTCCCTGGATGGGCTTTAGAAAAGAGAATCAAGTAAAGAAAAAAAAATACACAATAACCACATACATCAATGCTAAAAAAGATTATAAATACACAATTATAAATATTATAAATACACAAATATAACAACCTGACTCACATTTGCCTATTTCAGGCCTCCCTCCCTTCGTCACTCACTATAAACAAACACATTCATTCCTTCCCTTCATTCACTCTCACCTTGCAGACAATCAATTCATACATGAGTACATTCTTGTTTATTTTTCAGCCAGTTTTTAACCTTTTTAGTGAATGTTTTAAAGTCCGTTATTATTTTAATTACATTTGGCATTGTGTTCCAGATGTGACTGCCCTTTATAGAGAAAGCTGTTTGTCCAAATGTGGTTCTGCGGTGGAATATTTTACAGTTATTGTTAACAGAACTCCTGGTGGCTCTGCTGCTGTCCTGTCTTTGGACGAAACCAGCAAGTGGCTCGGGTGCTGATTTATGGAAACATTTGTACGTTAATTTCAGAAAACAGAGGTCAATGAAACTCTCAAAACTCAATAGGTTTTATTTTTTTAAAACATTACAGTGATGCCACCTAATGGGCTTTTTGTCCAAGATTTTTAGGGTTTGATTATATAATGAACCTATATGTCTTATTGTGGAAGGGGCTGCTTGAGCCCAGACTGTCAAACAGTATGATATATGAGAAAAAAAAACCATAGAATGCATATACAGTACAGCTTCTTCGTAAGGTATGTAATATCTAATTAATTTAAAGCAGTTCAAATTTTTTTTACTGTTTTTGAAATTTTCTTTATATGAAGATTAAATTTGAGTTGAGGATCTAGTACAATGCCAAGGTATTTGAATTCTGTAGCTAAACTGATGTCATGATCATGTACGTATATTAACTTTAAAACGTTGCAGGTTACATTTTTTGATTGAAAAGCACATTGAGACTGTTTTCTGAAGGTTCAGCAATAGATGGTTCTGGAGGAGCCACTCTTGGACATCAACCATACTTGTAGACAGTACATCTGCAGCCTGTGCTGGAGTCTTGGCAGCTGTGTAAATAACTGCATCATCTGCATAAAGTTGGCATGTTGCAGCTGAGCAGTGTAACGGCAAGTCATTAATAAAAATGCTGAAAAGTAAAGGACCAAGAATGGACCCTTGTGGGATACCCATGCGGTTGTTTAAAAATGAGAATTTATCCTGGTGAACTTTTACACACTGTTCTCTATTCTGGAGATAAGATGCAAACCATTCTAATGTATCTGGGGAGAAGTTAAAAGATACCATTTTGGATAAAAGCAAACTGTGGTTTACAGTATCGAAAGCCTTTTTGAGATCTAGAAAAACAGCTCCTACCACATTACCCCTGTCCAAGGACTGTTTGACGTTTTCAATAAGGCAACAATTTGCTGTTTCTGTTGAGTATCCTGGTCTAAAACCAAATTGATGTGGATGAAGAAGTTGACTGTCTTGTAAATATTCAATCAGCTGTGTAGCTACAACTTTTTCAAGAACCTTAGACAGGACTGGTAAAATAGAGATTGGGCGGTAATTGCATATATCGTCTTTACTGCCTGATTTATGAACTGGTATGACGACAGCTTTTTTCCAGCCAGATAGAAATGTACTAGACCTAATGGAGAGATTAATGAGATGAGTCAGTGGTTTGATTAATATTTTGCTGTGCATTTTGAGAAAGGAGGTGCTCATATTGTAGATATCATTAGTTTTTGAGTTTGACAGTGTTTTAACAATACCAGCAATTAACTCCTCATTTACCTCATCGATGTGAAAAGAATCTGTTGGAAGTATGGAATTTGTGTTGTTGAGCACATTTGGCAGCACAAAAATTTTTGTTAAGTCTTCCACAGAGCCCACAAAGTATGAATTAAATTCATTTGCCAAAGTAGCCTTGTCAGTGACGGTCTTGCCATTGATTCTAAGTTCCTTTACCCCCTTCTGATCGTTTTTTTTATTAGTTAAGTTATTTAAATGCCTCCATAGGGAACTGTTGTTACCCTTTGCATGATCTATCAGTTTATTGTAATAAGATACTTTTGATTTTCGCAGCTCTTGTACCACTTTATTTCTTAAACTTTTGTACACAAGGTGATCATTTTGTAGTTTAGAGGTTAATGATGTTTTCAATGCATAGTCTCGCCTCTTCATAAGTTTTCTTATTTCATTATTTAACCATGGTAGGCTAATCTTCTGTTGTCTACTTTTAATTTGCTTTCTAAATTTTTCTATAGACTTTGTGATTGTTGCAGTTATAAAATTACAACAATCATCTACTTCATATATTGACATGAGCTGCTCCCAATTTTGATTCTCTAAGTAATGTTCAAACTCCTCATTTTTTGATTTGGGAATAATAAAATTTGATTTGTCAATATCGACTCCCCCAAAATACTGTAGTCGCTTTTTAGTAAGTTTTCTGACAGCAAGAACCATGTTATGATCTGAGAGACCAGTTACAAGATTATAGGTTCTGGTTATCCGTTCTGGTTTATTAGTAAATACCATGTCAATAAGTGTTCTGGATTGTTTGGTTATCCTGGTGGGTCCTTTGATCATTTGTTGGTAATTAAATTTAGTCATGAGGCTTTTCAGTTTCTGTTTGTCCTTTTTATCAGACCAGTTAATATTAAAGTCACCATGAATTATTGTTTCTCTGTTCTTCTCAAGTTGTTTAACCAGATCACTTAATTCATTATAAAAGGAAGAATTGTGTGACGGTGGGTTGTACACTACTGCAATGTTGAAATTCATTACCGGAGAGAGACATACATTAACAGCTAAAAATTCGAGTGAAGTATTCAAATCAACCAATTGACATTTATATTTCTCTTTGATGTAAATTAAAACACCTCCTCCCAGAACAAAGGCACGTCTCAGTTTTGTCAGAAAACATCTTGATGATCAACAAGACCTTTGGGAAAACACTCTGTGGACTGACGAGAAAAAAAAACTTTTTGGAAGGTGTGTGTCCCATTATATCCAGCGTAAAAGTAACTAACTAACCTGCACTTATATAGCGCTTTTCTAATCACAAAGACCACTCAAAGCGCTTTCACTAATACTAACCCTCTATTCTAAGGGCCTATAGGAAACAGATATCTAGGGACAATTTAGAACAGCCAATTAACCTAACATGCATGTCTTTGGATTGTGGGAGGAAACCGGAGCATCCGGAGTAAACCCACGCAGCACAGGGAGAACATGCAAACTCCACACAGAAAAGTTCTAACCCCTGCCAACCTGGGGATTCGAACCAGGAACCTTCTAGCTGTAAGGCAACAGTGCTAACCACTGCACCACCACTGCACCACCGTGCTGCCCATGAGTAAAACAGCATTTCAGAAAAGGAACATTATACCAACAGTAAAATATGGTGATGGTAGTGTAATGGTCTGGGGCTGTTTTGCTGCTTCAGGACCTGGAAGACTTGCTGTGGTAAATGGAACCATGAATTCTGCTGTCTACCAAAAATTCCTTAAGGAGAATGTCCGGTCATCTGTTCGTGACCTCAAGCTGAAGCACACTTGGGTTCTGCAGCAGCACAATGATCCAAAACACACCAGCAAGTCCACCACTGAATGACTTAATCATTTGACTGCCTATGGCGCTGCATTGTGCTGTCAGCCCCAAGTGGTCAAGGTTTTTTTTCAAGAAAATATTCAGTTCAGATGTCAGAGATTTCCAAAGCTATAACTTGAAAGTGGTAAAAGATAATGGCTTACTGTCAATTAGAAAGATGTAGAATATGATCCAACGTTTGAAATAGGAGTAAATTTACACCTCTAATTTGCATAATGCCACAGCAGCCATATTGAATTACATAACTTTAAGTCAAAAGCGGACTTTGGACATATTTACACAAAGGATGGTTTTGTTTTTTGTCACCATTTTTTTGCTTTGGGCATTTTGTTATCTTATCTTTAAAGTATATGAACCAGAAAATCAGTAAAATGTTAACAAAGGAAGAAATTCGTCAGACTTACCGCTGGCCAGGTGCCTCGCTTCGTCCATTTTCGTCCATCCTGGTGGTTATTTTGTCTTCGGTCAGTCATTTTCACTTTCTCTCCCACATCAAGAAACTGTTATGATTATTCCACTTAAATTTTACTTTTATTCCACCACAATTTATCTCATATGACAACCGGGAACCAGCGCAATTTTTCTGTCCAGTCACATGGTGCTGGGGGTCGATGGCAGGTGCAAATCAACCAGCTTCACCCACCCTCTGTTATAACAAAATGTAGATATTTACCTTCATAAGCTAAATAATCTCTTTTTAGAATCATAGTTGGCAAATTTGCAAGCAAATGCCTCCTCCGTCTTGCAATCAATCAACATTTGTTCACAAACTCTTCTTCTCTGGTGTCCAGAAGTGTGTGTGTGTGTGGGGGGGTTATATGGGGGCCATTAGTCCTCCAAGGCAAGAGCAGTAAGTTATATGTGTCTGCCACCTTGTGAGGTGCAATACTTAGTACAACTGGGGATTTATTATGGTTTAAGGCCACTTCACATGACAGTTGCAGAACTGTGACACAGGCACTCCACAGCGCTACATGTGCATGAACCAAGGCAGTCAAAAGTTTAAGAAAAACAAAATGAAGACTTTGGAGTGGCCTAGTCAAAGTCTTGACCTGAATCTGATTGAGATGCTGTGGCATGACCTTAAAAAGGCAGTTCATGCTCAATACCCCTCCAGTGTGGCTGAATTACAACAGTTCTGCAAAAATGAGTGGGCTAAAATTCCTCCACAGCGCTGTAAAAGACTCATTGCCAGTTATTGCAGTTGTTGCTGCCAAGGGCGGCCCAGCCAGTTATTAGGTTTAGGGGGCAATCATTTTTTCACACAGGGCCATGTAGGTTTGGATTTTTTTTCCCTTAATAATAAACACCTTCATTTAAAAACTGCATTTTGTGTTTACTTGTGTTATCTTTGTTTAATATATTTGTTTGATGATCTGAAACATTTAAGTGTGACAAACATACAAAAAAAATGAGAAATGCGGAAGGGAGCAAACACTTTTTCCATACAGTTGTATATGTGACCCATGCTGGCAAAATGAGTCAGAATGCGCACTGGGTAATTCCGAGCTACAGGCACTAGCAGTCATAAATCACGATTCTTTCTTTGTTTGCTGGTGGCTGAAAACCCCCTTCAGTGCCTGGTATCACTGTAAAGCTTGGAACTCCTACTTTCTAAAAATACAGATGTTTTTGTGGAAGACGTAACTCAGCACCGATCGAACATGAGTTTTCAAACCAGCCAAGTTATAAACAAAATCAACTTGTTGCTGGTCAGTTTTTGCCCAATCCCTACAAATTAAATATCATTTTGAAGATCTTTCAATACAGAATATGAAAATAATACCTAAAATTTCCTCATTGTGACTCATTTTGCCAGCATGAGACACACACACACACACACACACACACACACACAGAGTGCCGCAGAACTTTAAGTCCTGGTCCTCTTTATCACGCGGTTCACATTTTGACATCATGAGACCAAGACGACACCTAACAATTGATCAACAGTACCTTGCCATTGCGAGGCTTCAAGCAGGATGTTCCCAGAAGGAAGTGGCCAGTGAACTTAGGTTGCGACAGAGATACAGAGAGACTGGAAGAGTCACAGAAAGGCATAGAAGTGGACGTCCTTTTTCCACATCCCATGCTGATGACTGCTTCATTGTGAACAGTGGCCTGTGGAACCAGATGATGAATGCCACTCAACTCCAGGCACATTTAACGGAGGTGAGAGACACCCAAGTGTCATGTCAGACCATTCAAAACTGTTTATATCAGCGTGGTGTGTGTGCTAGATGACCTGAAAGGGTACCTGACCACACCATCAGGCACATGCGTCATTGTCTTGGCGCATTTACGCTGGACAAGGGACCAGTGGGCCTCAGTGGTGTTCTCTGATGAAAGTCGATTCACGTTGAGCAGAAATGATTGCCGCCAGCAATGTTGGCGATGTCAAGAAGAGTGCTATATATCAGTCACTACCATGTTGCAGTCTGAACAGGTGTGTCTAGTCAATACAGAACTGCCCTACACCTTGTGAATGGTACAATGACAAGCCGATACTACCTGAATAACATCATTAATCCAGTAAGTGTACCCATGCATGAAGAGCACAGGCTTAATTTCATCTTCATGGCCGACAATACTCCAGCTCGTCGAGGTTGCATTATTAGGGAACAGCTGCTAGAGGCTGGGGTACCTCAAATGGAGTGGCCTGCACTTTTTCCAGACCTGAATCCCATAGAAAACCAGTCACCATGTAGAGGCTTGTAACCCTGCACCCCACAACCTCAATGACCCGAGTGCCGCCCTTAAAGAAGAGTGGAATGACATGCCTCAGCAGATAATAAGTCGACTTGTAAACAGCATGAGATGTTGTTGAAATCACTGCATTGTTTTGTTTTGTTTTTTAAAGATGGCAGCAGTCTGAAACAGCCTTAAAACTAAATTGCTTCCTCACAACCAGACGAAGACATTCCAAGCACGGAGCGCCGCTTCAGGCGGCATGTTGAGCAGCAGCACTGAGCAGCAGCACTGAGCAGCAGCACTGAGTAGCAGCACTGAGCAACAGCACTGAGCAGCAGCACTGAGCAGAAGGATTAAAATACTATCTGTTCAAGAGGTAATAGAACTTCAGTTCTTCACCTGTGGCTAGTTCTGGACTTTTGGAGGTGATTTGGTTTACACTTGGCAGTGGATTGGTGGCTTGGGGGAAGATTCTGGTGGATTTAGAATTGGGCCTTTCTGCCTTAGAAGCAGACTAGTAGCCATTACTACTAGGCCTCACAGGCAGCCACCACCAACAGGCTCCACAGGCAGCCACCATCACCAGGCCAGCAGCCACGACCACCAGGCTTCACAGGCAGTTCCCACCACCAGGCCCTGCAGCCACCTCCATCAGGCTTCAGGCCTGGCACCAGGCCTTACATGCATTTCTGTTGTTGTTGCTGCTTCAATTTTTCATCAACACTGAAATATTCTTGGAAACAGACTCTGGTCTCCTTGTCCATTGCAAATTATCGCAAAACTGCAGCAAAATGCCACCTAAGCCAAAAGCAGAGGCCAAATCCGAGGAGGAATATGTGTCCCCTCGCACAGGTAAATGACTTACTGCAACAGCAAAAAGAATTGTTTTCTGCATTGTTAAACCAACAACAGGAAACTTTCAAAAGCCTTATCAAAGTGATCATGGACTCAGCTAATGCAAGAGTGGACATGATGACGAGAGAGTTGCAGGACATTAAAACCAGTCTACAGTTCACCCAGAAAGACGTAGATGACATAAAAGCTGATTTGTCTAAACAAGTAGACCGCAACAATGTGCTACAATCAGATGTTTTCAAAGTGTGTGACAGTCTGTTGACAATCACTGACAAATTTGAATACCTGGAAGGACAATCCTGGAGAAATAATCTAGTCTTTGATGGTGTTGTGGAGGCACAGGAGAGACTGGGCTGACACAGAGGAGAGATTAAAAAATATTCTATGGAGAAACTAAGTTACCACCAGGGATCAGATGGAGAGAGCCCACCGCACCGGGAAACTTGGAGGAGAAATACCGAGGCCATTGTGGTCAAGTTCCTGCCGCACAAGGAAGGATGCCCATTCTTCAAAGAGCCAAGTCCCTCAAAGGAACAAAAATCTGCATCAGTGAGGACTTCAATGATTTGGTAAGAAGGGAGAGAAAGAATTACTGCCAGAGCTGAGAGCTGCAAGAGCACGGGGGACATAGCTACTAAGGTATGACAGACTCATTATTCACCCACGCCATCCCTGTAACAGTACACCAAAATCAGTGGAGCCAAAAATTATCCAGAAATGAGTGCCACTTCATTATCATCTCAGAGCTATAAACTGTGCATTTGTTTCCATTGACTGGAATAATTACGATGCAAACCTTTATAGGAAACAACCTCATTTTTAAAGGGTACGAATATACTGAGCATAAACCACACAGTGTTGAATATGAAACCAATCCTGAAAATCACTTTTTCAACAGTATAAAACATCAGTGTAACTACTTTAGCTCAGACCAACTAAAAAATACAATTTCTGACCAATCATTGTCAATAATACACTTTAATAGTAGAAGTCTCAACATGAATTTTTCCAAAATCCAGGACAGTTTGTTGCAATATAACACAAATTTTTCTGCTGTTGCAATTTCTGAGACCTGATTAAAAAAATGACCAACTTCATACAGTGCAAATGAGAGGCTATGATTTATACACTACAAGCAGGTCAAAATCAAAAAGGGGTGGTGGTGTTGGTTTATATATCAGGTCCTGCTACCAAAGCAAGTTGTAGATAATATGTCTTTTGAAATGGAAAACATTATTGAGTGTGTAATGTGGAATTAATGACAACTGCAAAAAATTACATATAAGTTGTATTTATAGAACACCGGGTACCCGATATTGACATTTTCAAAGATATAATGTCTGAGCTTTTCAGTGCAGTAGGTAATAAGAAGATGGTATTTATTTGTGGAGGACTTCAGTATTGATTTATTAAATTCCAAATGACATATCCAAATAAGTGAATTCATAAATTCCACGTTTTGTATGGGTTTCTACCCTTCAATAACACACCCCACTAGAATAACAAACACATTCAGCAACGCTTATGATTAACATTTTCACAAATGTCACTGAGGGGAATGTAACTGCTGCGTCTTATTATCAATGATTGTAACAGATCATCTGCCTGTTTTGTTTCTTCAGACGCTGGTGTAACACATAACGTTGAAATAGATAAGGTTTTTTAAAACGACATGTAACAGAAACTGCAATCAACAATCTTAGAAATGATTTAAAAATACAAGACTGGAGCAGTGTTTATGTTGACGACATTGACACAGCATATGGAGAATTTGTCTCTATTTTATCACAGCTATATAATAAACATTGCCCTCTAGTGGTAAAAGAAACTAAAGTTAAATACAGAGATACGCCTTGGATCACCAAGGGCCTGCAAAATGCTTGTAAAAATAAAAACTTGTTATAAGATAAGATAAGATAAGCCTTTATTAGTCCCACAATGGGGAAATTCCAGGATTGCAACAGCACAGGGACAGCAACACTCAGAGCAACAATCAGAAGGCAAGAAAAAACAACATCTAGCAACATATGTCCATATTACTATAAATGTATATATATAGACACACAGTGCAGAGCATTATGGCTGGTGGATGTGCAGCAGAAAGTCTAAGCTCTCTCTCCGCGGATGCAGCGGGCCAGCTGGAAGTCTTTGGGCATCGATGGTGACCCCCCTTAGCGAAGAAGAGACCACCAGGTGGGTCTCGCTGGTCTCCTGCAGAGCCATGACGGCGAAACTCAGGAAACGCAGGACGGTCTTGAAGTCATGAGCGATCTCCCTCACCAGGCGCTGGACGGGCAGCTTACGGATGAGCAGCTCCGTGGATTTCTGGTAGCGACGGATCTCTCTCAGAGCCACGGACCTGTGACGGCGAGGCCTCTTCCACTCTGCCGGTGGCCAGAGCGCCTCTCCGAGCAGCCTGGTGGCTAGCTGTCTCCTGGGGGGCTTCTTCCTCCAGTAGATTTTTACGGGCGGTCTGCTTGGTTCTTGCCAATCGACTCTTTATACTTTCTGTCTTATATTTCTTTCACGCCGCCTAAACTCCAGCCCGGCACCCGCTTCGTTTTCGCTACAGCTCCCGGTATGTCGAGTTTCCCATTAGCACCGGGCGGCGGCCAAGTGCTAGCTAGCACTAGCTCCTCCCCGCTGTAACGTCTCCCGCTGCAAACCGTGGCTCCGTCCGCCGACCCGGGAGACCCCCGGGGCGATCCGTGCGTCCGTGATATATATACAGAGTGAAAGGTGTAGAAAGAAGAAGGAAGATAAAAAAAAGGCTGTTGCAACAGGCAGCCGACTCGTGTGGCGCCGCCGGTCCGGCAGAGCCGGAACCGGAAAAACATATTTATACAACACATTTATACAAAACGTTTCTGAAATTAAGAACTGTGAAAGCAGAAAAGAAACACAAGACTTATAAAAAATAAACTCATTAGTATTTTAAGATCGAGTAAAAAACATATTACAGTAAATTACTGGAAAATAAAACTAATACATGTAACATATGGAAGGGTGTTAAATAATATAACAAAGAGAAGAAAACTAAATTTCAGCCACATCTCTTATTTAAATTCAGATAATGGAACAATCAATGAAAATAGCTTGCTCTCCAACATGTTTAATGAATATTTTGTTAATATAGGAAAAAAGATCGCCAACTCCACTGTATCATCAGCAAATGCAAGTGGCACTGACAATGTCATCAACATAAACACTTCCTCAATGTTTATGAAAGAAACAGATGAAAAAGAAATTCTTGACATTGTTAACAAATTCATAGAAAAAAAATCAACTGATTGTAATGATTACAGTATGTTCTTGGTTAAATGTATTATTGATTGTATTGTTAAACACTTCACTTACATATGCAACATGTCACTTACTGCTGTTAAATTTCCAAAGATAATGAAAATGGCAAGAGTTGTTCCTCTGTATAAGACTGGTGAAAAACACTTATTGTCAAACTACAGACCCATCTCCTTGTTACCTCAGTACTCCAAAATACTGGAAAAAATATTTGTTAAGAGAATAAATGATTTCATTTATAAGCAGAATATACTCTGCAAACAACAGTATGGATTCAGGAAGAAACTGAGGAACACACCTCACTGGCGCTCATGGACTTTGTTGAACAGATTACGGATGCAACAGATTGAAGAGAATACACAGTTGGAATATTTCTGGATTTACAAAAGGCATTTGATACAGTTGACCATAAATTACTCCTCAGTAAATTAGCCACTCCACACAGCCGTGGTTCTGTTGCGCCCCTTGTAGCGATGTTGGCTGTGGGGCGCAACCGTGGTTAATATGTCTCCTCTCCATGTTTGCTGGGCGATGTCAGCCCCAAACGCCTACTGTTTGTGTTTCTGTGTATTTTTGTAATTCTTCACCTTTTGGAATCAGTCTTTATGGTCAATACATGTGCTGTGGTGAACCCTGCACATAAATCCTCGTTATTTACGTGTAAATCCTCCTTCTCCGTGCGCTCTTACGCAGGACAAGGAGAGGGAGCATGAAATAACGAGGATTTACATGCAGGGTTCACCACAGCACATCTAATATAGAACAACAGACAATTCCCAAAAAGGTGAAGACGTACAAAAAACACAAACACACTTACGGATGGCGTTCGGGGGCCGGCATCCCCCAGAGAACGAATGAGAGGAGACGTGTTAGGCACAGGTGCGCCCCAGAGCCAACAGCTCTTCAAGGACGCACGAGAACCCACGCGACATGGAGTGACTCAATGTCGTGAGAGTGCTGAAAATACTGGCAGACTAACAGCACAGATGACAATACTATTGACCAGCAGTGCATTACTGGCAAATGGCCGCTAATATGTACACACACTGATGTGATGAGAAGCACCCGGGCGAGGAAAGTGAAACATGATCAGCGGGAGTTTGAATCAGCTGGTGATAATGAGAGAGGGGACGTGGCCAGACCAGTGAGCTGTCAGCATAGGATCACAGAAAGTAGGTCAAAGCTGCGCGTAAATCATTAATCCTTCCACTCCTCGTACGCTCCTCTGCCTAAAAGTGCACGAGAGTGCACAAGGAGGCTTATGACAGTTGGAGCTGAAGCGTGTGATGTGGTCTTTCACTTCCTGCTATTTAGCTAAGCCTGTGACACAACGCGAAGGCATAGCTGTAAAACTAAAACAAGAAACCAGAGAAACTGTGAGCTACAAAGCTGTCGTCATTCTAGTTAACAACACCAGAGTCCATTCTGTCGATTATGTCATTGGGGTGCCGCCCTTAATTTGGTGGGCGGCACCACAGTCCAGTCAACGGCTACGGTTTTTTGATGATAACTAGTTTATGCAGGCACTGTTGTAAATATTATATTGATCATAGACAATGACTTTTGGGTTTACACAACACGCTAAAAAATGTAAAAAACATGTTATCAGCACTTTAAAGGGGAGAAGCCCAGTACATTATTGGAGGTCCCCTGGCTGTGTAAATCTATTAGCAGCAAAACTAAGGAAGGGTTTAGAGACACATGATCCCTCCTAATTGTAAGCTATGTCGAAAAGGAAGGCTTTTACCCTATTCTTAAAAACAGAGATCGAGTCTGACTCCCGAATCCAGATTGGTAACTGGTTCCACAGGAAAGGAGCTTGATAACTGAAGGCTCTGCCTCCCATTGTACTTTTGGCGATTCTAGGTATTACAAGTAATCCAGCATTTTGGGAGCGTAATGCTCTGTTAAGATGATAGAGTAGCATCAGATCTTTTAAAGAAAAAAGGGGCCTGATTGTTAAGAGCTTTGTAAGTGAGAAGAAGGATTTTAAACTTAATTCTGAACTCTATGGGAAGCCAATGAAGGGAGGCCAAAACCGGAAACATATGATTTCTCTTTCTACTACCTGTTAAAACTTTTGCAGCAGCATTTTGGATCAACTGAAGACTTTTTAAAGATATTTTAGGACAACCTGATAAAAGAGTTGCAATAATCTAATCTAGAGCTAACAAACCGTGGATTAGTTTCTCAGCCTCACTCTGAGACAAGATGCTCTAATCTTGGCAATATTATGTAAATGATAGAAGGCAGTCATTAGAAAGAGTTTAATATGTGAATTGAAAAAACAGATCTTGACTCAAAAAATCAACTCCAAGGTTCCTCACAGAACTATTAAGAGAAAGAGTAACCATATCCAAACTAAGAGTTTGATTTGGAAAGGTATTTCTAAGGTTTTTTGGACCAACAAGAATGTCTTCAGTCTTATCTGAATTTAATAACAGGAAATTACAAGTCATCCAAGCTTTGATTTCCTTAAGACAGGCTTCTAACTTAGCTAATGGATTACAATCATCTGGCTTCATTGACAGGTATAATTGTGTGTCATCTGCATAACAATGAAAATGTATACAGTCCTTTCTAATGATGTTGCCTAACGGAAGCATATATAAACTAAAAAAGAATAGGGCCTAGCACAGATCCCTGTGGAACTCCATGACTAAGCTTTGAGTTGGAAGAAAACTCATTATTGACATTAACAAACTGGAGCCTATCAGACAAAAAAGATCTAAACCACTGCAGCAAAGTTCCATTAAGTCCAACAAAGTGTTTTAACCTATCAAGTAAAATATTATGGTCGACAGTATCAAAGGCTGCACTAAGATCTAAATGGACAAGTACAGAAACAAGTCCATTATCAGATGCGATAAGGAGGTCATTAGTGACCTTCACTAAGGCTGTTTCAGTACTATGATGGATTCTGAACCCAGATTGAAACTCTTCAGATAAACCATTTCCCTGCAAGTGATCAAATAATTGTGTAGCAGCACACTCTTTCTAAGATTTTTGAACTGAAAGGTAGACTAGAGATTGGTCGATAGCTAAAACTCATGGATCCAGTGTTGGCTTTTTGAGTAAGGGTTTAATTACAGTGGGGCAAAAAAGTATTTAGTCAGCCACCAATTGTGCACATTCTCCCACTTAAAAGATGAGAGAAGTCTCCAATTTTCATCATAGGTATACCTCAACTATGAGAGACAAAATGAGAAAAAACAAAAATCCAGAAAATCACATTGTCTGATTTTTAAAGAATTTATTTGCAAATTATGGTGGAAAATAAGTATTTGGTCACTTACAAACAAGCAACATTTCTGGCTCTCACAGACCTGTAACTTCTTCTTTAAGAGACTCCTCTGTCTTCCACTCGTTACCTGTATTAATAGCACATGTTTGAACTCGTTATCAGTATAAAAGACACCTGTCCACAACCTCAAACAGTCAGACTCCAAACTCCACTATGGCCAAGACCAAAGAGCTGTTAAAGGACACCAGAAACAAAATTGTAGACCTGCACCAGGCTGGGAAGACTGAATCTGCAATAGGTAAGCAGCTTGGTGTGAAGAAATCAACTGTGGGAGCAATTATTAGAAAATGGTAGACATACAAAGACCACCGATAATCTCCCTCGATCTGGGGCTCCACGCAAGATCTCACCCCGTGGGGTCAAAATGATCATGAGAATGGTGAGCAAAAATCCCAGAACCACACGGGGGGACCTAGTGAATGACTTGCAGAGAGCTGGGACCAAAGTAACAAAGGCTACCATCAGTAACACACTCGCTGCCAGGGGACTCAAAACCTGCAGGTGCCAGACGGTGTCCCCCTGCTTAAGCCAGTACATGTCCAGGCCCGTCTGTAAGTTTGCTAGAGGCATTTGAATGATCCAGAAGAGGATTGGGAGAATTGTCATATGGTCAGATGAAACCAAAATAGAAACTTTTTGGTATAAAACTCAACTTTGTCGTGTTTGGAGGAGAAAGAATGCTGAGTTGCATCCAAAGAACACCATACCTACTGTGAAGTATGGGGGTGGAAACATCATGCTTTGGGGCTGTTTTTCTGCAAAGGGACCAGGACGACTGATCCGTGTAAAGGAAAGAATGAATGGGGCCATGTATCATGAGATTTTGAGTGAAAACCTCCTTCCATCAGCAAAGGGATTGAAGATGAAACGTGGCTGGGTCTTTCAGCATGACAATGATCCCAAACACACCACCCGGGCAATGAAGGAGAGGCTTTGTAAGAAGCATTTCAAGGTCCTGGAGTGGCATAGCCAGTCTCCAGATCTCAACCCCATAGAAGATCTTTGGAGGGAGTTGAAAGTCTGTGTTGCCCAGCGACAGCCCCAAAACATCACTGCTCTAGAGGAGATCTGCATAGAGGAATGGGCCAAAATACCATCAAGAGTGTGTCAAAACCTTGTGAAGACTTACAGAAAACATTTGACCTCTGTCATTGCCAACAAAGGGTATATAACAAAGTATTGAGATGAACTTTTGTTATTGACCAGATACTTATTTTCCACCATAATTTGCAAATAAATTCTTTAAAAATCCTTCAATGTGATTTTCCTGATTTTTTTTTCTCATTTTGTCTCTCATAGTTGAGGTATACCTATGATGAAAATTGGAGACCTCTCTCATCTTTTAAGTGGGAGAACTTGCACAATTGGTGGCTGACTAAATACTTTTTTGCCCCACTGTACAGCAGTTTTAAAAGCCTGCGGTACATGACCTAATGTTAAAGAAGAATTGATTATTTGAAGAATATAGCTGCCAATAAATGGGAAGTCTTTTTTAAGTAACCTGGTAGGAATAGGGTCTAAAAGACAAGTTGAAGGCTTGGATGAGGAAATTATTTTATCTAACTCTAATAGGTCAATTGGAGTAAAATTATCCAAACATATATCAATTGAAGGAGTTGTAGTAGTGGGTGGGTATTCTTGTATCCCCCCACCTTGCTGCCTCTATACTGGAGTTTTCCCCGGTGGATGAAAGGGTTACTTCCCTGCGCCTTCGGGTTGGGAAACTGGTCCTGACCATCATTTGTGCCTACGGACCAAATGATGTTTCAGAGTACCCACCCTTTTTGGAGTCTGTGACTGGGGTGCTGGAGGGTGCACCTCTTGAAGACTCCATTGTCCTACTGGGGGACTTCAATGTGCACGTGGGAAACGACAGTGAAAACCTGGAGGGGGGGTGATTGGGAGGAACGGCCTGCCCGATCTGAACCCGAGTGGTGTTCAGTTATTGGACTTCTGTGCTAACCACAGTTTGTCCATAACGAACACCATGTTCAAGCATAAGGGTGTCCATATGTGCACCTGGCACCAGGACACCCTAGGTTGCAGGTCGATGATCGATTTTGTTATCGTGTCATCAGACCTGCGACCGTATGTCTTGGACAATTGGGTAAAGAGAGGTGCAGAGCTGTCAACTGATCACCACCTGGTGGTGAGTTGGATCCGATGGCAGGGGAGGAAGCCATTCAGACCTGGTAGACCCAAACGTATAGTGAGGGTGTGCTGGGAACGTATGGCTGAGGCCCCTGTCCGGGAGGTCTTCAACTCCCACCTCTAGAAGAACTTCAAACCACAATCTGAGGGAGTCTGGGAGACATGGAGTCTGAATGGGCCATGTTCTCCACCTCTGTTGTTGAAGCGGCGGCCCAGAGCTGCGGCCGCAAGGTGGTTGGTGCATCTGGAGGTGGCAACCCCTGAACCACGTGGTGGACATCAGTGGTGAAGGGGGCCATTAAGCTGAAGAAGGAGTCCTATCAAGCTTGGTTGGCTTGTGGGACTCCCAAAGCAGCTGAGGTGTACCGGCAGGCCAAGCGAAGTGGAGCTTGGGTGGTTGCTGAAGCAAAAACCAGGGTATGGGAGGAGTTCGGTGAGGCCATGGAACAAGACTTTCGGTCGGCCTCGAAGAGATTCTGGCAAACTGTCCAGTGGCTCAGAAGGGGAGAGCAGCTCTCTGTCCACACTGTGTATGGTGCGGATGGGGTGCTGTTGATGTCTACTGGGGATATCGTCGGGTGGTGGAAGGAATACTTCGAGGATCTCCTCAATCCCACTGATGTGCCTTCCACAGAGGAAGCAGGGTTTGTGGACGAGGGGGATGACTCGCCTATCACAGGGGCTGAGGTCGCCAAGGTGGTTAAAAATCTCCTTGGTGGCCGGGTCCTTGGGGTGGACGAGATTCGCCCTGAGTACCTCAAGGCCCTGGATGTTATAGGGCTGTCATGGTTGACATGCCTCTACAACATTGTGCATAGGTTCGGGGCAGTGCCTTTGGCATGGCAAACCTGGGTGGTGGTTCTTCTTTTCAAAAAAGGGGACCGGAGGGTGTGCTCCAACTTTAGAGGGATCACACTCCTCAGCCTCCCTGGGAAGATCTATGCCAAGGTACTGGAGAGGAGAGTCTTGCCATTGGTCGAAACTCGGATTCAGGAGGAGCAATGTGGTTTTCGTCCTGGCTGTGGCACATTGGACCAGCTCTTTACCCTCTCGAGAATTCTCAAGGGTTTGTGGGAGTTTGCCCAATCAGTTTACATGTGTTTTGTGGACTTGGAGAAGGCATTTGACCACGTCCCTCATGTTTTTTTGTGGGGGGTGCTTCGGGAGTATGGGGTATCGGGCTTGTTATTATGAGCTATTCGGTCTCTGTACGACCATTGTGAGAGTTTGGTTCGTATTGCCAACACTCGGTCGGACTCATTCCCAGTGAGAGTTGGACTCCGCCAGGGCTGCTCTTTGTCACCGATCATGTTCATAATTTTTATGGACAGGATTTCTAGGCGCAGCCAGGGAATGGAGGGTGTCATGCTTGGTGACCACAGGATCTCATTTGTGTTGTTTGCAGATGATGTTGTCCTGTTGGCTTCATCCAGCAATTACCTACAGCTCTTGCTGGGACGGTTTGCTGCTGAGTGTGAAGCGGCTGGGATGAGAATCAGCACCTCCAAGTCCGAGTCCATGGTCCTCAGCCGGAAAAAGGTGGATTGTCCTCTCCGGGTTGGAGACAGGCTCCTGCCCCAAGTAGAGGAGTTTAAGTATCTTGGGGTCTTATTCACGAGTGAAGGGAAAATGGAGTGAGAGATTGACAGATGGATCGGAGCAGCATCTGCAGTGATGCGGACGTTGTACCGGTCTGTTGTGGTGAAGAGGGAGCTTAGTTCTAAGGCAAAGCTGTTGATTTACCAGTCAATCTACGTTCCTACTCTCACCTATGGCCACGAGCTTTGGGTAATGACCGAAAGAACGAGATCGCAGATACAAGCAGCTGAAATGAGCTTTCTCCGTAGGATTGCTGGACTCACCCTCAGAGATAGGGTGAGGAGCTCAGTCAACCGGGAGAGGCTCAGAGTAGAACCGCTGCTCCTCCACATTGAAAAGAGTCAGTTGAGGTGGTATGGGCATCTGATTAGGATGCCTCCAGGACGCCTCCCACTTGAGGTGTTTCGGGCACGTCCCACTGGAAGGAGACCCCGGGGCAGACCCAGGACTCGGTGGAGAGACTATGTCTCTCAGCTGGTCTGGGAACGCCTTGGTATCCTCTCTGGAGAGCTGGAGCAGGTGGCTGGGGAGAGGGAAGTCTGGACTTCTCTGCTTGAACTGCTGCCTCCGCGACCCGGACCTCCGGAAAAGCGGTAGAAGATGGATGGATGGATGGATGGATGTAGTTGTAGTAGTTACTGTATTTAAGTTAATGGTGGGAAGAATCTGACTGATGTTATCACTAATAGATGAAATTTTATGATGGAAAAAGTTCATAAAGTCCTGACTAGTAAGCTCTAAGGGAATACAAGGATTGACAGAGTCCTGACTCTTTGTCAGCCTGGCTACAGTGCTGAAAAGAAACCTGGGATTATTCTTGTTCTCATCTATTAATGCTGAGCAATAACTTGTTCTAGCTTTTCTAAGAGATTTTTTTTTTTTTATAAATTAAAAGATGATTTCTCCAAGCTGAATAGTTTTCATCTAAATTAGTGGAACACCATTTTCTTTCTAACTGACAAGTCTTCTGTTTTAAGCTACAAGTTTCTGTGTTAAACTAAGGGGTTAGAAATCTCTGATTGCACTTTTTCTTTTTTAAAGGGGCCACCAAGTCTAGAGTCTAATGCAGAGACGCTGTAACACTGTCTAAATCAATCAATCAGCACAACAGCCTGAGTAAGAAAGCCAAATAAATTGCCATTCAAATATTCTCAATCATTACTAAGAGCTGTTGTTCATTATCCTCTCTCCATAGGACTGCCAGGGCAGACACTTCAATACACATTACTTGCACAACAACACCCCTTGAAAGGTGTTCTGTCTCTGTGGTGATTCTATGTCATTAGCCAAGTCATTTAAAACCCAAAATCATATCAAAAATTAGCCAATGTATGGAAACATTGAAATGTAAATGCAGCTACTCGAATGGACTTTTACCTTTCTTGCAGGGCAGCCGATAGGAAATGGTGGAAGGTATAGACAAAAGCAAGCAGAAGTTGTCTGCTTGGAAAAAAAACAAAAACAAAGAACCTCTTATTTACTTTAAAACAACTTTGAAAGAATTTAATTTAAATTAAGATGAGGTAAACTTGTGGAATAACAGCATAAATAAAGTAATAAAATTATACATGACAAATGAAATGACCGAGTGATCCCAGACTGTACCATAAAGCATATCTAAACGAATTATCCTGATGTTGGTTGCAGCTGCAACTCCAGTGGATAGCCACAGACATGGATAAAGTACAAAAATATCTTTCAAGAAGGCCTAGGTCAGGGGTGCCCAATTATGTGCCATGGAGGACCAAGACCTGCAAGTTTTCTCATCTACCCAGTCCTTCAGCAGGTGTTTTCATTTATCAGTTTAGTAGTGCTGAATTAATTATATTTTCTTCCTCTTTTTTAGTCTTACAGTTTGAAACATTTTTTTAAATACTGAAAATATAGAGGTGGACTTTTGTGAGATTTTGTTTTTAAGATATTAATCTCTTTAAATGTAGATAATTTGGTTTGTGTTCTGTAAAACTTTCCATTTTTAGGATTTAAGTTATAGAATTTAGAATTTTAGAGCTATTTATTTGAAGTCAAAACCACATTTAGTGTTCCCCTGTATTATGATTGAATTATTATGTTTTATTTGAAACTGAGCAAGGAATTTCATTTTTTTTTTTTTGTTTAAAAAATACAGAAATAGAAGCAGCTGTCTATATCTGCTTAATAAAATGATATGTAAAAGCAAATGATACTGGCCTGCTGGAGAAAGCTGTGGTCTTCTTAAAGAATGTCCATGAAAAGATGACAGTTCTTAAAAGCACATTTTCAGATTTGTCCATATGGCTTGTCAGATTTCTCTTCCATTTCTTTAATCAAAAGATGTTTGAAGTCAATTCATGGGTCTTGCAAACACTTGGCTTTAAAAGTATCAAGCTGTCACACAGTGAGAGGAATAAAATCCTGGAAAAAAAAATGCATTGAGAATCGTTTCAGAATCAAATCAGAGACCCTGAATCATAATTGTATCATGAGGTGCCTAAAGATCCCCAGGCCTAATTCGGACCTCAGTTTGGGAGGTGGACTGACTTATTGGACCTTTTGCACTTTTAGTTGGTGACCCCTGCTCTAGGGGGCTATTTTTACTGAATAAACACATTTTTGCTTTATAAGTAATACCTAAAGCAGGATTAATGTTGTTATAATGACCAGTACAGGTTTCCTTCAAATATTTAGAAATAAGTTTCTCCCCCAGGCTTTCAGAGTTACTGTGACTAAATCACATTCCCCTTCTAAAAACAATACAAGACGACCTTGCGCGTTGAAGGACATTGCCTATTTCATTCATGGGAAGAGTCGCAACCATTATTATTATTTTTTTTTTAGATTTAGTATACTTTATTGATCCCCAGAGGGGAAATTGAGGGTCATCCACCACCTGGATGGATGAAGCAGCCATGATACAGCGCTATCCCTTAACCATTCACACACACATTCACACCTAGGGCCACTTTAGAGTCTCCAATTAACCTAACCTGCATGTTTTTGGCATGTGGGAGGAAACCGGAGAAAACCCGGGGTAAACCCACGCATACACGGGGAGAACATGCAAACTCCACACAGATCACTGTTGGCCGGGGGCTGGGATCGAACCCACGATTCCAAGATCCCCACAATCCCCCGGCCAAGGGTAAACTGTGCTGCCGCAGTGCTAACCACTGCGCCACCGTGCAGCCCCCCCAAAATGTTGTTCTTTCTTAAAATCAATTATCTATTTTCAATGATTCCTACCCAACCATCTATGGCCTGGTTTAAGACTTTAGACTCAAACATAAGTACAATTTAATAAAAGGATAAACCATCACAGATCAGTTTAAAAACTCTTCAGAAAGTAAAAGAGTATGGAGGTTTAGACATCATTTTTTTAAAAAAAATTACTTCTAAGACAATAGACTGCAGTTTGTTTCTAACTGGAGAAAATCATGCCGCTAGGAAAACCATGGTTAGATGCTGAACAAGCTCTCTGTGGGTCACTAAACATCTCTGACTTAACCTTTATGATCCCCTGTATCAAGCGCCATGACTGTTTTAAAAGCATTAACATTAGCTCCTCTGACAGCCTGGTGGAATTTTTTTAAAAAAACAAGTCTTCACTTGTCCTTTGTAAACTCGTGCCCATTTGAAATAATCATGATATCCTGCAACAAAAGAGGATGTTAAACTTTCCACTATGGTGTGAGAAAGGAATAAAAAACTTAGAACATCTTATTTGAGGTGGAAGCTATCCAATTCCAGGGACTGCTGTCACAGTATGACATCAGTGCTAAAAAATGTCTTGAATACCAACAGCTTAACTCCATAATAAAAGCAAGATTCAATTTCAGCCAGACAGATTTAGAGGTACCAGTCTTCTTTTCTCGACTATCATCAGTGTGTGAATGTGTGTGTGAATGGGTGGATAGCAGGATCTGTAAAGCGCTTTGGTCATCAAGAGATGAGAACAAAAGCGCTATATAAGTGAGTGCCATTTACCATTTACCATTTTTCAGATGGACACTCCTGCCTCTTCAATGAAGGCAACAGTATGCTGCAGGTCCTCCAACTTGCCATAGAGCTTCTGGGCCACTGGGATTGGGGTGGGCCAGGTCCTCTCTCTGAGCACGTCGTGCAGTGGGCAGGACTGTAGCAAATATTCTGCCATCTGACTGCCTGGCCTACAGGAAGACTGCTCTGTGTTACCGATATGGAATTCTGTGTATAGATGATAGTTCAAATGGTTGTGGTGTTGTCCTAAGCCTGACAAAGGCTACTTGCTCATGCCGGGTCAGCAAGAAGTATGGCTCTGCTCTGTTATGGCTGGGATGCTGCTGCCCCCACTTAGCCTGCTGCTTGGCTCTGATGATACTTTTAACTTCTGTGTAACTAGTAGACCTGTCCACCTGTTCCCATGTTGATCCCTCTTTTGCTAGAGAGTCAGCGGTCTCATTACCAAACAAACAGCAATGGGAAGGAATCTACTACAAGGCGACTGTGTGACTCACAGAGAGATAGACAAGAGAGGAGGACAGGCTATTCAGGTCAGTATCTCTATTGTATTGCAAGGCCTGTAGGATAGACAGGGCATCAGTCAGGGAGACGACATTCTGATTGGCATGGAGGCTGACATTGATGTAATTTGTGGCTATTTTCAGGGCTTCTGCTTTGGCTTTGTAGTTGGTGGAGTACAGGCCGGTAGCAAGGCAGATTCTATCTTCACTGCCTCCCAGATAATGTATGTAGACTCCTGCCCCTCCATTCTGAACTGCATCCTCTGCAGAGCTGTCTGTATATACATTAATCCAAGAATCTTTGACGTAGTATTTGTGTAGGTATTCAAGAGTGAGGGACTTTCTTACAGGGTCACTTTGGAAGTATTTGGGGTCAACTCCGGGAATGCTGCATTGGATGAGGGGGACGGTTCCCTCACTCCAGGAAAGGACCGCCAGACAATGGGATATCTCCTTGGGATCATGATCAAGGAGATTGTTTTTCTGTCACTCAAGTATTCTGCTCTGGTGCATGAAACTCCCTCTCTTCAGTCTCCCATTTGTTGGCTGGGACAGTCTGTCTTTCATGGGTGACTTTGCATCCTCCTGAACTTGGCAACCTGGGTAAGGAGTTTAGCGTTTCTGTGGTCCTCAAGAGGTTGGAGCCCTGTGATGGTTTCAAGATCACATATTGGTGTTGGCTTCATGGCCCCTGTGATGATGTGAGCAGCCTGGTTCTGAATCTTGCTAACCCGATCAAAGTTGGACTTGGCCGCGGTGCCCCATGCTATCATGCTACGCTCAAGCACCAGCCTGACTCTGCCAGTGTGCAGCTTCTTGAGGGTCATGGTATTGGTACCCTAGGTTGTTCCCGCCAGCTTTTTCATGAAAGAAAGTCGGACCTGGGCTCTTGTTTCTGCTTTCTGTGTTTGCTGCTTCCATGTCAGGCGGGTGTCAGATATGACTCCAAGATATGTGTGATTGTCCTCTGCCAGCAGAGTTTGCCCACTGATGTATAGATTAGCCTTCTGCATCTTTGGTGAGAGGCTAAAGACAGTGTATGTGGTCTTCTTGGTGTTGATAGTTACTAACCACTGTTGTGTCCAGTGTTCAAGTACACTGAGTGCCTGCTGCAGCCTGTAGTTAGTGGTGGTAAGATATTCTTCAGAGCACCCAGGGACAAGATTGTCTGCATATACAGTTCCCTGGACCTTATATGGCAGGTCTCTGACAATGTCGTTAATGAAGATGAGGAATAGGGTAGGGCTGAGTACACCTCCTTGAGTGACCCCTTCTCTCAGTGTTTTCTTCTGGCTGTGTACTCCGTTGACATGAACGCGGGCCTTCCTATTATTCACATACTGTGAGATCCTCTGGTACATGCAGCCAGTCATACCACTCTTCCCTAGAGCTTCGTCTGGAGGCCATCCTTCCATACTTTGTTGTATGCCTTTTCGATGTCTATCCATACAGTCAGTGTTTGCTGTTTGTCCTGGAAACCATCCTCTATCTTCTGGACAATGTAAGTCACCTGGGTCCTCATGTACAAAGACCTGCATGGATTTCTGAAAGGTTAATTCTATATTATTCTATATTATTTCATCTCTGTATTATTCTTTTATATATTTGTATTTTCTGGTGCATTGTATGAGCCATCTGTAATCTCATGTCCCAGAGTCCTGAGTGTTGAATGGATGTGTGTGGATGAATGCAGGAATGTGAGGTTAGATTAGCATCCATCCATCCATCCATCCATCCATCCATCCATCTTCTACCGCTTTTCCGGAGGTCTGGGTCGCGGAGGCAGCAGTTCAAGCAGAGAAGCCCAGACTTCCCTCTCCCCAGCCACCTGCTCCAGTTCTTCAGAGAGGATACCAAGGCGTTCCCAGACCAGCTGGGAGACATAGTCTCTCCACCGAGTCCTGGGTCTGCCCCGGGGTCTCCTTCCAGTGGGACGTGCCCGAAACACCTCAAGTGGGAGGCGTCCAGGAGAGATCCTAATCAGACCAATCAACCACCTCAACTGACTCCTTTCAATGTGGGGGAGCAGCGGTTCTACTCTGAGCCTTTCCTAGGTGACTGAGCTCCTCACCCTATCTCTGAGGGTGAGTCCAGCAATCCTACGGAGAAAGCTCATTTCAGCCGCTTGTATCTGCGATCTCGTTCTTTTGGTCATTACCCAAAGCTCGTGACCATAGGTGAGAGTAGGAATGTAGATTGACTGGTAAATCGACAGCTTTGCCTTAGAACTAAGCTCCCCCTTCACCACAACAGACCGGTACAATGTCCGCATCACTGCAGATGCTGCTCCGATCCATCTGTCAATCTCTCGCTCTATTTTCCCTTCACTCATGAATAAGACCCCAAGATACTTAAATTCCTCCACTTGGGACAGGAGCCTGTCCCCAACCCAGAGAGGACAACCCACCTTTTTCCAGCTGAGAACCATGGACTCGGACTTGGAGGTGCTGATACTCATCCCAGCCACTTCACACTCACGGAAAACCATCCCAGCAAGAGCTGTAGGTCATTGCTGGATGAAGCCAACAGGACAACATCATCTGCAAACAACAGAGATGAGATCCTGTGGTCACCAAGCATGACACCCTCCATTCCCTGGCTGCGCCTAGAAATCCTGTCCATAAAAATTATGAACAGGATCGGTGACAAAGGGCAGCCCTGGTGGAGTCCAGCTCTCACTGGGAATGAGTCCGACAGAGTGTTGGCAATACGAACCAAACTCTCACAATGGTCGTACAGAGACCGAATAGCTCATAACAACAAGCCCGATACCCCATACTCCCGAAGCACCCCCCACAAAAAACCACGAGGGACGTGGTCAAATGCCTTCTCCAAGTCCACAAAACACATGTAAACTGGTTGGGCAAACTCCCACAAACCCTCGAGAATTCTCGAGAGGGTAAAGAGCTGGTCCGATGTGCCACGGCCAGGACGAAAACCACATTGCTCTTCCTGAATCCGAGGTACGACCAACGGCCGAACTCTCCTCTCCAGTACCTTGGCATAGACCTTCCCAGGGAGGCTGAGGAGTGTGATAATCTAAAGTTGGAGCACACCCTCCGGTCCCCTTTTTTGAAAAGAGGAACCACCACCCCGGTTTGCCATGATAAAGGCACTGCCTCCGACCTCCACGCAATGTTGCAGACGTGTGTCAACCATGACAGCCATACAACATCCAGGGCCTTGAGGTATTCAGGGCGAATCTCGTCCACCCCTGGCCACCAAGGAGATTTTTAACCACCTTGGCGACCTCAGCCCCTTTGATAGGTGAGTCGTCCCCCTCGTCCACAAACCCTGCTTCCTCTGTGGAAGGCGTATCAGTGGGATTGAGGAGATCCTCGAAGTATTCTTTCCACCGCCCAACGATATCCCCAGTCAAAGTCAACAGTACCTCATCAGCACAATACACAGTGTGGACAGGGAGCTGCTTTCCCCTCCTGAGCCGCTGGACAGTTTTTTTTATTTTATTTTTTTTATTACTTATTTTGTACCCGTAGGTAGATTTGTTTTGTTTGCCAGAATCTCTTCGAGGCCGACCGAAAGTCTTGTTCCATGGCCTCACCGAACTCCTCCCATACCTGGATTTTTGCTTCAGCAACCACCCGAGCTGCACTCTGCTTGGCCTGCCGGTACACCTCAGCTGCTTCGGGGGTCCCACAAGCCAACCAAGCTTGATAGGACTCCTTCTTCAGCTTAATTGCTCCCCTCACCACTGGTGTCCACCACTTGGTCCGGGGGTTGCCACCTCCAGATGCACCGACCACCTTGCGACCGCAGCTATGGGCTGCCGCTTCAACAACAGAGGTGGAGAACATGGCCCATTCAGACTCCATGTCTCCAGACTCCCTCGGAATGTGATTGAAGTTCTTCCGGAGGTGGACCTCCCGGACAGGGGCCTCAGCCATACGTTCCCAGCACACTCTCACTATACATTTGGGTCTACCAGGTCTGAATGGCTTCCTCCCCTGCCATTGGATCCAACTCACCACCAGGTGGTGATCAGTTAACAGCTCTGCACCTCTCTTTACCCGAGTGTCCAAGACATACGGTCGCAGGTCTGATGACACGATAACAAAATCGATCATCGACCTGCGACCTAGGGTGTCCTGGTGCTAGGTGCACATATGGACACCCTTATGCTTGAACATGGTGTTCGTTATGGACAAACTGTGGTTAGCACAGAAGTCCAATAACTGAACACCACTCGGGTTCAGATCGGGCAGGCCGTTCCTCCCAATCATCCCCCTCCAGGTTTCACTGTCATTGGCCACGTGCGCATTGAAGTCCCCCAGTAAGACAATGGAGTCTCCAAGAGGTGCACCCTCCAGCACCCCAGTCACAGACTCCAAAAAGGGTGGGTACTCTGAAACATCATTTGGTGCAGAGGCATAAATGATGGTCAGGACCAGTTTCCCAACCCGAAGGCACAGGGAAACAACCCTTTCATCCACCGGGGAAAACTCCAATATAGAGGCAGCAAGGTGGGAGGATACAAGAATACCCACCCCTGCGCGTCGCCTCTTGCCCGGAGCAACTCCAGAAAAGCTGCATGGTGGTGCAGTGATTAGCACTGTGGCAGCACAGTTTTACCCTCGGCCGGGGGATCGCGGAGATCGTGGGTTCGATCCCTGCCCTCGGCCAACAGTGATCTGTGTGGAGTTTGCATGTTCTCCCCGTGTTTGCGTAGGTTTACTCCGGGATTTCTCCGGTTTCCTCCCACATGCCAAAAACATGCAGGTTAGGGAGTTAAGGGGCGCTTGCGCACGCAGCAACCGGCAGCTGGTGGCTTGTCACCAGACTGCAAAACAAATCTACCTACGGGTACAAAATAAGTAATAAAAAAAAAAGGCCAAGCTCCAGCCCCTCTCCAGGAGACTGGTTCCGGAACTGGAGCTGTGTGTTGAGGTGAGGCCAACTATATCTAGCCGGTATCTCTCAACCTCGTACACCAGTTCAGGCTCCTTCCCCACCTGAGAGGTGACATTCCACGTACCAAAAGCCATTTTAGAAAGCTTGGGATCAGTCCGCCAAGGTCTCCGCCTTTGACCGCCACCTAATCCACATAGCACCGGACCCCCATGATCCCTCCTGCAGGTGGTGAGCCCACTGGAGGGCGGACTCATGTAACTCCTTCGGGCTGAGCCTGGCTGGGTCCCATGGGTGGAAACCTGGCCACCAGACACTAGCCATCGAGCACCTCCCCCAGGCCTGGCTCCAGGGTGGGGCCCTGGTAACCCCATACCGGGCGGGGTACACTGACTCCTTGATATAGAATTTATCATGAGAATCTGCTGGATCGTTCTTAGTCTGGCCCTTCACCCAGGACCAGTTTGTCTTGGGTGACCCTATCAGAGGCAAATTGCCCCTAACAACATAGCTCCTGGGATCACTGGGGCACGCAAACCCCACCACCACGATAAGGTGACGATCCATGAGGGGGGTTAGGTTAGCAAGATGTAAATAATGACCCAGGTTATACTGCTCTAGTTATATTGACCTGCCCTGTTTCTGTTACCAGGAAAGCTATAGGTTAGGTTAGCAAGATGTAAATAATGACCCAGGTTATACTGCTCTAGTTATATTGACCTGCCCTGTTTCTGATACCAGGAATGCTATAGATCAGAATCAGAATCAGAATGAACTTTATTGCCAAGCATGTTTACACATACGAGGAATTTGACTTGACATTAGGTGCGCTCGATAAGCGCTTCCTAATGACGTGGCAGCCATACAAGGTGCCTGTCATGCAGTGGGGGGTAAAGAGGGGAAGGGGGAGGGGGAGGGAACACATTAGGTAGAGAGAAAAAAAACAAAGTTTTCAAAATAGTGCTCGAATGAGCAAAATTGTGATCTCATAGAAAAAAACCCCTCAGTTGCACAATTAGCAGACAAAATACAGATCACACATTAACAAAGCAAAAGAGAGAGACCAGTGTGTGTAGTCAGCATGTAATCAGTATGGATGCAGTGTGGATGTATCAGTTGCTGGTGCACAACAAAGGAGCGCCTCCTAGGCAACGGATGGATCAGAATCAGAATCAGAATCAGAATCAGAATCAGGTTTATTGCCATTGTTCATGTAGTACACAAACTAGGAATTTGTCTCGGTACAATGCTGCAACATTATAAGATAAGAGAAATAAACTATACATGTAATAAAGTGTAGGATAAGATTAAGTGATACTGGTCAACAGTTAAAATATATATTAGCCAGCAGCAGATACTGTGGAGAACTATATAGTGCAGTCGGTAATGCAGGAAGAAAACAGTGATGATTGACATGAGTCTGGTTGAGCTGCTGTACATGGTGCACGAGAGTCACTTAGTGTTCAGCAGTCTAATGGCAGAGGGGAAGAAGCTGTTCATGTGACGGGAGGTTTTAGTCTGGATGGACCGAAGTCTTCTACCAGAGGGGAGGGGGGCAAACAGTACATGACCAGGGTGTGAGGGATCGGCTATGATCCGGCCAGCACGCCTCCGGGTCCTGGAGATGTACAGATCCTGGAGAGATGGGAGCTTGCAGCCGATCACCTTCTCAGCAGTGCGCACGACGCGCTGCAGCCTTAGTCTGTCCCTGGCAGTGGCTCCTGCGTACCACACGGTTATGGAGGTGGTGAGGATGGACTCGATGATGGCTGTGTAGAACTGCACTAACATCTTGGCGGGTAGCTTGAGCTTCCTCAGCTGCCGCAGGAAGAACATCCTCTGCTGGGCTTTTTTGATGAGTGAGCTGATGGTCAGCTCCCATTTGAGGTCCCTGGTGATGGTAGTGCCTAGGAAGCGGAAGGAATCAGCAGTGGTGATGGGAGAGCATGAGAGAGTGAGGGGGGGCAGAGGAGTAGTGACTTTCCTGAAGTCTACAATCATCTCCACTGTCTTCAGAGCGTTCAGCTGCAGGTTGTTATTGCTGCACCAGGACGCCAGCTGGGCCACCTCTCTCCTGTAGGCGGACTCGTCGCCGTTGGAGATGAGCCCGATGAGGGTGGTGTCGTCCGCAAACTTGATCAACTTGACAGACTGGTGGCTGGAGGTGCAGGAGTTGGTGTAAAGGGAGAAGAGTAGGGGGGAAAGTACACAGCCCTGGGGTGATCCGGTGCTGATGCTAGTATAGTCTGAGACAGTCTTTCCCAGCCGCACATGCTGCCTCCGGTCCGTCAGGAAGTCGATGATCCACCTGCAGAGGGAGTCAGGCACGTTGAGCAGGGACAGCTTGTCCCGGAGCAGAGCGGGGCGGATGGTGTTGAATGCGGAGCTGAAGTCCACAAACAGGATCCTGGCGTAGGTTCCCGGGGAGTCCAGGTGCTGCAGGACGGAGTGGAGGGCCAGGTTGACTGCATCGTCTACAGACCTGTTGGCTCGGTAGGCAAACTGCAGCGGGTCCAGGAGAGGGGTGGTGATGGACTTGAGGTGGGACAGGACCAGGCGCTCAAAGGACTTCATGACTACAGAGGTGAGCGCTACAGGTCTGTAGTCATTAAGTCCAGTGATCCGTGGCTTCTTGGGGACAGGGATGATGGTGGAGGATTTGAGGCAGGACGGCACGTGACATAACTTAAGGGAGGTGTTAAAAATGTCTGTGAATACAGGAGCCAGCTGTTTCGCACAGAGTCTCAGGGTGGAGGGAGACACGCCGTCTGGGCCGGGGGCCTTGCGCGGGTTCAGTCTGGAGAACTGTTTGAGCACATCCTGCTCACTGATGATAAGGGGAGGGGGGGAGGTGGGGGGGGGGGTGCCTTAAATGAAGTAGGGAATGTGGAGGCTGTGGAGCTGGAGGGAGGGGGGGAGTTGGACACAGATGACGAGGTGTCAAAACGGGCATAGTGTTGGGACAGTCTCTGACAAAGGGCTTTGTCATCCTGACCTTTAGGAGCCTGAGGCCGATAGTTGGTGATCTGCCTCAGTCCTCTCCACACGGAAGCCGAATCATTAGCAGTGAACTGCTGCTGGAGTCTCTCTGAGTACACAGATTTAGCCCTCTTCAGCTCTCTGTTAAACCGGTATTTAACCTCCCTGTAGCAGTCCCTGTCTCCACTTTTCAGCGCTGCTTCCTTCTCCTTCCTGATCTGTCTGAGCTTAGCTGTGAACCAGGGTTTGTCATTAGAGTAACTCACCCTGGTGCGTGATGGAAGAATGTTCTCTTCACAAAAGTGGATATATGAGTTCACAGTGTCCGTGTACTCATCCAGATCATGCGTGGCTCCTTTAAGCATGCCCCAGTCAGATATTTCCATGCACGTTTCCAGCTTCTCCTCAGCATCACTGGTCCGTATCTTCGTAGTGCTCACAACAGGTTTAGTGAGCTTCAATCTCTGTCTGTATGTGGGAATGAGGTGAACCATCACGTGATCAGATAATCCCAGCGCAGCTCGAGGGACAGCGCGATATGCGTCTTTCACTGTGGTGTAACAGTGATCCAGTGTGTTTAATCCTCTGGTGGGGCATTTAATAAACTGTTTGTAGCGGGGGAGATCGTGGCTCAGATTGCACTGATTAAAGTCGCCAGCCACAATAATCAGCGAGTCTGGAAAACTCCGCTCTGTGTGTTGAATGTGATCCGCGAGCACGCGCTGAGCTTCGCGCGTGTCCGCGTCGGGAGGGGCGTACACAGCGATCAGTATAAAAGAAGCAAACTCCCGTGGGGAATAAAAAGGCTTGCAGTTGATAACAAGAAATTCCAAGGCAGGAGAACAGTGTTTGGAAATTTCCGTTACATCAGAGCACCAGCTACAGTTGATGTAGAAGCAGACTCCGCCTCCTGTGGTCTTGCCGGAAAGCTCTGTGTCACGATCAGCACGGAAGAGCTGGAAGCCGTCGAGGCGCAGCGCGCTGTCCGGTATATTTTCCCGGAGCCAGGTCTCAGTAAAGCAGAGGACAGCTGAGGAGGCGAGGTCCTTAAAACGCATCAGCAGTCTCAGTTCATCCACCTTGTTAGAGAGAGAGTTGGTATTGGACAGAAATATGCCAGGCAGCGCCGTTCGCGAGCCTCTCCTGCGAAGTCGTACGAGAGCGCCCGCTCGTCTTCCTCTCTTCCGCCGTCTCACTTTCCGAGCCAAACAATAAACCAGATCGGCGGCAGGGGCTAGAAAAACTGGGAGGAGGTCCGTGGGGGTCAAAGTCCTGATATTTAAAAGTTCTTCACGGGTATAAGTGCAAGCAGACACACAATTGACAAACAAAAACAAACAAAGAGCGCAGCGAAGCACCATGTCGACCGCTGTGGGCGCCATCTGATGTTATGTTCATGTATTCTAAACACAGATAAGCATGTCCACAGAGTCTATTTCTCTTCGTGCATGCCAGATGGCAAAGTTCTATATTAGACACATGATAACGCTGTCCTTGAAGAGTTCAGTTTGCTGAACAACAGCAATTGTTTGTTAATTGTTTGGGTTAGAGAGAAGCCAAAACACCTTCCTGCATAATCTCTGCACCTGGAGGAATGAGTTCCCAAGGACGCTGAATCAAGGCCTGATAAGCACAGTCACTTGGAGCATAGTAATTTCCACTCTCATGCGATTCTGTGCATCACAATTAATTCAATTCACAGGCTTAAAATCATTCCCTGGAGAGCACCCAGCGGCTCAAGATGTATTCAACCTCCTGATTCAGTTCAACAATCAGTCCACCATTTGCCGCTATCAGTGCACTCCCATGCTGGTCGAATTGTTGAAGGAGCTTCGCCGGGATCCGCATTTTGACCAGCTCTTCCAACTTCTTTAATTTCCGATACACTAGGAAACTCCGGAGCCAAACAGTAGAAATCCTGTGATCATAGCCAAACAGATAGATGTCTTCTGCATCTTCGATCGAATCACACAGACACATGAGTTCCAATTGTCCCATGAGTCACACATTTGGGCTCCCCCGGGCCCGGTTTTCTGTTTGAAAAGGTGGTGTCAATTGCATTTAAAGCCCGAAATTCCATTTTTCTGTTTTTCCGTTTGGCTTGAGATCCGTGAGAAAGAGCGAGACACAGACACAGACAGGACGCAGCAAGCTGGGATCAGTCAGGGAGGCGGAGGAGGAGAGGAGGAGAAAATGCGACTGCTCTCTCTGAAAGCCGGAAGAAGGATTTAGATTAAGACACTTAGACTGTCTCCAGGAGATGTCTCCAGATAGATAAAGTCAAGGACTGCTCCTCTTGTTTACCTCCAACTATAAAAACACCAGACTTAGAATGCATGGCAGAGAATAGGTGTGAGTGTGACTGTGGGATGGTCAGCTGTATCGCTTTCTCTCCTCTGGCCGGAGTTTAAATAAATGGGTCTCAACTTGGAAACTGCCTATTGATTTTTGTTTTAGTCTCATTCAATTCAATTTTATTCCAACATTTTCCAACTGAAACATGACATACGTTTAAATCAAGAAAATGCCATAAGCAAAAAAAAAAAAAAAAAAAAAAAAATCCAGATGTATGAAACAGTGCGTACGCAGGAATCCAAGCACATTTCCTTTGTATGTCCCAATCTATTCGAAATTGAACGCATGTGACAAAATACCAGACTCCTCCCTTGACACACCTCCATTTGAATATGCAATTAGATGCAAATAGATACACAAATAAATGTATACAAGTGCTGCACATTTGATTCTCCTGTATCCACGATCAAAAATAATGAATTTAATGGAATTTCATGGACTATGAGCTGGAGGCGCTGCTGAATGACGTAGAGGCATGTAAAAACATTTTGTCTGGCACACTGTCCTCCAGCATTATTTCTAGATACAGGTAATTGAATAGCCTGCTCACAGCCCTATAAGATTACTTTACTGTTTTTGTTTATTCAGACAGGGATAAGAAGGAGATGTTTGTTTTTTAACTTTGACATGTTTCGACCGACGTCAGCAGTCGTCCTCAGAAGTGTCAGCTGATCGCTGTGATTTGTGATCAGCCGGGTGGATCAGCTGGTTGGATAAAGGAAAATAGTCACGAAAAAGAAGACAACATGAACCTATTTAGTGGGTAGCCACAGTGACCTATTAATTGAAAGCAGATCATACTAGACTCCACAAGTACATATTTTATGTCCAAAATGCAAATCTCATCCTTTTTCGTTATATTCAACTTACATGGATTACACTCACGACTAAATGAATGAAGTGTGCCGGGGAATGGGAGAGTCTTGCATTTTGAACTTTACGCATGTGTTTATTGACATAACTACTGTACACACAAAGGCAATTGGGGGCTTGGTAGAATGCTGTGAAACTGTAGTTTAATCAGCAGAAAAAGAAAGTCGCTTACTTGACCCACAAAGTTGTAATGAAGCCTTGAAGACAGGGTGATATTTGGGGGCGTACAGGCTCATTGCACATGAGGTGAGTTATTTAGGACAATTACACAAATTTACTTACCAAGAAGCCACCCATCCGCACAGTGCCAGCTTGTAGTTTGTTCCCAGCAATGCTGTTCATTAGAATGACTAGGAAAACTGGCTTTTGTTGCAAATTGCACATTGATGGTGGCCTGTTCAACTGCATTGTATGGGAATATATGTACCTGGGTGACAGCCGGATAATACCATCCCACACAGCTGGCATAGCTTGGCTTAGGGTTGACTGGGAAATTCCCAATTGGCCTTCCAGCTACCTCTGGGATGCCCCTGTAGCCAGAAACCCCAGAGTTGTCAACATCTGCACTGGGACCAGCAGCGCACACGGCTTCTCGCCGTGTCACGCTCCAAGAGCGGCTGTAGCTCTAAGCAAAGTTCCACAAGGACTGCCCGTGGAAACCCAAACTGGCTGACAAGCCAGTCATCATCCTGAGCCAGAAAATTGTCTCTCTCTAAATACGCTTTCTCTTCTCACTGCGTGATTTGTAATATCCTTGAATAATGCTAACACCATTGTTTTTAAAGGCATTTTCTGCACTTCTTTGTGCTTGCGTTTATATCCACTCATCCAATTGCGCACACTTGGATGTTTGTTCATCATGTGTATCTGGTGTGTACAATAATTTTCACGTCATTATCAGTCTCCCAACATCACCTCTGTCGCCAACTATCCAATATCAGTAGAAACATACGTACGCCAGCCATAAAGTTGGCATGGGGCTGCACATATTTCCACAGTCATTGCATTCTTGATACATCTGAAATTTTCCATGGAAAAGGACGTACATCATGTTTTTGTGTGCAAGTGCCCTTTGTACATAAGGCCCCTGGTCCTCAGGGGAGTGGTATTGCCTAAAGCCTGCCTGTTCTGGGGTAATAATGTTGTTCTTCTCCAGGTTCCAAACTAGACAGGTGTTGATTATTTGCAAACGCCCACAATTGCAGAAAGACCCCAGCAATCAGGCGATCCCCTGTGAACAAGTACTTCGCAAGGGTGGAGAGGAAAAATTCCCTTTTAGCAGGAAGAAACCTTCAGCAAAACTAGGCTCAGGGAGCAGCAGTCATCTGCTGCAAATGGCTTGGGGGTGAGGGGATAGAGAAGAAGAAGAAAAGAACAGACATGTAGAGAGCAAACAGCACAATGGGGACCCAGTCTATGGGAAAGAATAAACAGATGTTAATGACCAGTAAAAATATTTCATTGAGAGTGAAGAAAGGAGTGAAGCCCAGTGAATTGTTGGAGGTCCCCCGGCTGTCTAAACATAATAGCAGCATAACTAAGGGAGGGTTCAGAAACACATGATCCCCCTCTAACTATAGGCTATATCAAAAAAAGAAGGTTTTAACCCTATTTTTAAAAACAGAGATCAAATCTGACTCCCAAATCCAGATTGGCAGCTGGTTCCAAAGGAGACGAGCTTGATAACTGAAGGCTCTGCCTCCCATTGTACTTTTGGAGATTCTAGGTATTACAGGTAGTCCTGTATTTTGGGAGCATAGTGCTCTGTTAGGATAATAGCGATTGTGTGGCGCACGAGGGAGGAAATGAGAAACCCAATCGCAGGAGTAGAATGTGCACTTTTATTAACAATCCCCATGAAAATGACAAGTCCAGCAATGTCCACAAATACAGAGAATTGTAATGATAACAAAATAGCCACCAGACATACAGGGTGCCACCCGGATGCTCTACAACCCGGCGACGGTAAAGCCTAGTGCCGTAGAGTTGCTGTCAGCACAAAGAGAAAGGCGAACATGACACCTACAGGGATGGAGCGATCCCGGGGCGATCTGTGCAGTCTGGAGGATGAGGGAAAGCAAACTGGGTCTGCTGCTAACATCCAGGAAAGGAACGTCTGTTAATGTCAGGCAGAATGAGTGAAGGAAGTAGTACAACACCTGTGGACAACTAGCTGCCATGAACGAGGGTGAATGTTGCGGCGATCTCTTCCTACTAACTCCTCGCTTAAATAATAATAAACTTAACGAGGAAAGAGATAGCTGGTGTGGGAAAGCATGGGTTGGACAAATGAACCTCAGGTGTGCATGAGTGAGTGTCTGCACTTGTGAATAAGAATGAATGGAGCATGTGCATGTGTGTGTGTGTATGTGTGTGAACACCCGTGACAATACAGCTGATGGCACTTGACAGGAGGAGGGGGCATGCCCAAGCTGTCAGGGAGTGGAGGCCCAATAGCTCCCTGAAGCGCCAGGTGGAAAATAGGGCAAAACATAACAATAAGTCAGAACTGCGTTTGGAACAGCCAAACCCAGATTCATGACAAATAGGGTAGTATCAGATCTTTTAAATAAGATAAATAAGTGAGAATGATTTTAAAACTTAATTCTAAATTATATGGGAAGTCATTGAAGGGAGGCCAGAACCGTATAGATGCGGTCTCTCTTTCTAGTTCCTGTTAAAACTCTTGCTGCAGCATTTTGGATCAGCTGAAGACTTTTTAAAGATGTTTTAGGACAGACTGATAATAAAGAGTTACAATAATTTAATCTAGAGTGAACAAAAGCATGGAATAGTTTCTCAGCATCACTCTGAGAAAAGATGCTCCTAATCTTGGCAATATTAAGCTAATGGTACAAGGCAGTCTTAGAAACAAGTTTAATATGTGAATTAAAGAACAGATATTGATCAAAAATAACTCCAAGGTTCCTCACAGAACTATTAAGAGAAAGAGTAACTGCATACAAACTAAGAGTTTGATTTGGAAAGGTATTCCTAAGGTTTTTTTGGACCAACTACAATGACTTCAGTCTTAACTTAATTTAGTAGCAAGAAATCACAAGTCATCCAAGCTTTGATTTCCTTAAGAATTTGGCTAATTGATTACTGTCATCTGGTTTAATTGATAAGTATAATTGTGTTTCATCTGCATAACAATGAAAATATATGCAGTGCTTTCTAATAATGTTGCCTAGCAGAAGCATACATAAACTAAAAAAGAATAGGGCCTAGCACAAATCCCTGTGGAACTCCATGACTGAGCTTTGAGTTGGAAGAAAACTCATTCCTGACATGAACAAACTGGAACCTGTCAGATAAATAAGACTTAAACCACTGCATCGCAGTTTCATTAAGTCCAACAAGGTGTTCTAGTATATCAAGTAAATTATTATGATTGATAGTATCAAAAGCTGCACTAAGGTCCAAAAGGACAAATACAGAAACAAGTTCATTATCATATGTGATAAGGATGTCATTAGTGACCTTCACTAAAGTTGTTTCAGTACTATGATGAATTCTAAACCCAGACTGAAACTCTTCAAATAAACCATTTCCCTGCAAGTGGTCAAATAATTGTCTAGCAACAACTCTTTCTTAGATTTTTGAAATGAAAGGTAGATTAGAGATTGGTCTATAGTTAGCTAAAACTCCTGGATCCAGCGTTGGCTTTTTAAGTTAAGGTTTAATTACAGCAGTTTTAAAAGCTTGCAGTACATGGCCTAATGTTATTGAAGAATTGATTATTTGAAGAACAGCGCTACCAATAAATAGGAAGACTTTAAATAACCTGGTAGGAATAGGGTCTAAAAGACAAGTTGAAGGCTGGGATGAGGAAATATTTTATCTCACTCTAAAAGGTCAATTGGAGTAAACTCATCCAAACAGATATCAATTGAAGGAGTTGTAGTAGTTACTGTATTTAAGTTCAGAGATTTTATCTCTGTTAGATCAAATGTTATTATTATTATTATTATTATTATTATTATTATTATTATTATTATTATTATAAGATAATAATAATGTCAAATGTCTCCCGAGCCGGTGGACGGAGCCACTGTTTATAGCAGGAGACGGTACAGCAGGGAACAGCTGTTAGCACTCAACCGCCACTGGGTGCTAACGAAAAAAACTCGACATACCGGGAGAAATAAGGCGAAAACAATGTGGGTGTCGTGCTGGTGTAAGACGGCGGGCAAGGAATATAAGGTACAGACCCACCCTCCCATCCGTTGTTATGGGGAATGTACGATCGATATTAGGAAAGGTAGATGAGCTAGCGGCTATCTCCCGCTACGAGAGCATATACCGGGAGTGCTGCCTTTTGTTATTTACTGAGACGTGGCTAACTGAACTAGCAGCAGATGCTAACATTGAACTGGAGGGTTTCCACGCGATACGGGCAGACCGAACACCAGACAGTGGCAAGGCAAGAGGCGGTGGAGTGATAATGTATGTTAATAACAACTGGTGCAGACCGGGACATATCACTGTTAAACAACAACACTGCAGCAAAGATATCGAGTTGCTAGCTGTTAGCATGCGGCCTACCTATCTCCCGAGGGAATACTCACACGTGATCTGTATTGTTTTTTATGCAAATCCGACGGCGAACGCTGGGACAGCACGTGACGTCATCCACTCAGTAACGGGCAGGCTGCAGACAGAACACCCAGATGCTCTTCTCATCATCTCAGGCGATTTCAACCATGTTTCACTGTCTCGCATTCTACCCACATTTACCCAGTATGTCACATGCCACACTAGAGACAATAAAACACTGGACTTATTCTACGCAAACACTAAGGAGGCGTACACCTCATCACCACTCCCTCCACTCGGGAGATCGGATCACAACTTGGTTCATCTCCGGCCGGTGTACAAACCCCTAGTGCACAGACAACCTCCGGTCATGCGCACAGCGAAGTTATGGTTTGAGGAGGCAATGGACACTCTAAAGGACTGTTTTGAAAACAATGCCTGGGAGCAGCTCTGCGATCCACATGGTGAGGTCATCAATGGCCTCACTCACACCATCACGGACTACATCAGCTTCTGTGTGGACAACACTGTACCCACCAAGACCATACGATGTTGGTCAAACAATAAACCCTGGATCAACCCTGAGGTAAAAACACTTCTGAGAGAGAAGAAGAGGATCTTCAGGTCGGGGAACAGGGAGATGCTGAAGTCCGTACAGAAGGAGCTGAGGAGGAAGAGCAGAGAAGGCAAGGACAGCTTCAGGAAGAAGATGGAGGACAAGCTGCAACAGAGTGACATCGGTGGGGTCTGGAGAAACCTTAAAACCATCTCTGGGCTCCAGAATACCTCCCCCCAGGCCACGGGGGGCAGGGAGTGGGCGAACAATCTGTATCTGTTTTTCAATAGGTTTGACCAACCACCCTCTCCCCCGACTGCACAACAACCACTGCTGCCTCTGAAGACATCAAGTCCTGCTGCCCACTCCCCACTCCACCATCACCCCCCCCCCCACTCACAACACACAGCCCCCCAACCTGACCCTCCCATTGTGGAAAACATCTTGTGTGGTACCTGTACCAAAGACTTCCCACCCCAAAGATCTGAACAGCTAAAGACCAGTGGCCCTGACGTCCCACATGATGAAGATCCTGGAGAGACTGCTCCTTGCTCACCTCCGCCCCCTGGTGGGACCAGCGATGGATCCACTCCAGTTTGCCTACCAACATGGCATTGGGGTGGAGGATGCGGTGATCTTCCTCCTTCACCGTTCTCTGTCCCACCTGGAGAAGCCCGGGAATGTGGTGAGGATCATGTTCTTTGACTTCTCCAGTGCTTTCAACACCATCCAACCGATGATCCTGAAGGACAAGCTGCTGTGCGCAGGGGTGGACCAGCACCTGTCATCATGGATCCTGGACTACCTCACAAACCGGCCACAGTTTGTGAGAACCCGGGACTGTTTGTCCGACAAGATCATCGGTAGCACGGGCCCCCCCCAGGGAACGGTTTTGGCTCCCTTCCTGTTCACCCTTTATACTGCGGACTTCTCACACAACACAACACACTGCCATCTACAGAAGTTCTCTGATGACTCTGCGATCATTGACCTCATTGCCAACGGAGATGAAGCTGAGTACAGAGGGCTTATCCAGGACTTTGTGGACTGGTGCCATCGGAACTGCCTCCAGATCAATGTGAGGAAAACTAAGGAGCTGGTGGTGGATTGCCACAGGCAAGGACAACCCCTCACAGCACCAGTAAATATACAGGGAACTGACATCGAGATGGTAACATCCTACAAGTACCTGGGTGTTCATCTGAACAATAAACTAGACTGGTCACACAATACTGACGCACTCTACAAGAAGGGACAGCGCAGGCTGTTCCTACTGAGGAGACTCAGGTCTTTTGGTGTACAAGGGGCATTGCTGAAGTCATTCTACAACACGGTGGTGGCATCAGCCATCACTTTTGGAGTGGTCTGCTGGGGCAGTGGCATTACAGCAGCCGATAGGAAGAGACTGAACAAACTGATCAAGAAAGCTAGCTCTGTCCTGGGGCAGCACCTTGACACAGTGGAGGAGATGGGAGAGAGAAGGATGGTGGCTAAACTGTCATCTCTAGGCTGCACGGTGGCGCAGTGGTTAGCACTGTGGCAGCACACTTTACCCTCAGCCGGGGGATCGCGGGGATCATGAGATCGTGGGTTCGATCCCTGCCCCCGGCAAACAGTGATCTGTGTGGAGTTTGCATGTTCTCCCCGTGTTTGCGTGGGTTTACTCCGGGATTTCTCCGGTTTCCTCCCACATGCCAAAAACATGCAGGTTAGGGAGTTAAGGGGCGCTTGCGCACGCAGCGACCGGCAGTTGGTGGCTTGTCACCGGACTGCAGAACAAATCTACCTACGGGTACAAAATAAGTCCAAAAAAAAAATCTCTGTTGGAGTCCGAGTTCCACCCTATGCAGGACATACTGAATGCACTGAGGAGCTCATTTAGCAGCAGACTACATCATCCTAGGTGCACAACCAAGAGGTTTCGCAGGTCCTTCCTACCTACGGCTGTCAGACTGTACAATCTAAGCAGGGCTGTTCGCAGAGATAGCAAAAAGACGTGACAACCTAATAGTATTGAATGCAAAAGACGCAATAGACTTACACAATGGTCCCCTCCGGTATACAACTAGGAAAATACCGGTCGCTACAGAGGGTGACAATATGTATGGGTACATAATCATACCATGTAGGATAACTAAGTAGACGGTTATGCTGTTTCATTCCATCTAGCTACAATGCTCCGCACTGTGTGTGTTTATATATTTACATATTTATTCCATTTAGCTACAGTGCTCCGCACTGTGTGTGTTTATATATTCATATATTTATTCCATCTAGTTACAATGCTCCGCACTGTGTGTTTATATATTTACATATTTATTCCATCTAGCTACAATGCGCCGCACTGTGTCTATATATTTATATTTATATGCACATATGTATACTCGCTGCTCTTGTTTTTTCTTGCCTTCTGATTGTTGCTCTGAGTGTTGCTATCCCTGTGCTGTTGCAATCCTGGAATTTCCCCTTTGTGGGACTAATAAAGGCTTATCTTATCTTATCTTAAGTTCATAAAGTCCTGACTAGTAAGGTCTAAGGGAATGCTAGATTTGACAGAGTCCTGACTCTTTGTCAGCCTGGCTACAGTGCTGACCCCCCCCCCCCAAAAAAAAAACAAAAAAAAACAACAACCTGGGATTACTCTTGTTCGCTTCTATTAATGCAGAATAATAAGTTGTTCTGGCTTTCTTAAGATTTTTTTTTTTTAGAAATCAGAAGTCTTACTAATCAGAGACTTAGACTTAGAGTCTAGGAACTCTAAGAGCTTGCCCACACAGCTGGTGAGACTGATGGGCTGATAACTGTCAGCTTTTGCTCTGTCCTTCCCCTTCTTGTGTATTGGTACCATATCAGCTTGTCGCCAGCATTGTGGAACATGCCCCGTCCTCCAGCTGTTGTTGACGAGAGCGAGGAATTTGTTCTTTGCTTTGGGGCCAAGGTGTCCTAGCATCTCGTTGGAGATTTTGTCAGGGCCAGGAGATTTTTTTTTTTGTCCTTAAGGGTTTTCAGGGCTTCTTCAAGCTCTTTCTTATTGAAAGGTTTGTTCATATAGAGGGGTGTATCCTGGCCTTCCTGGTGGTTTTTCATTTTATCATGGACTTGGTGCATCCTGTTATATGGTACCAAGATATTGATGATTTGCTCATAACTTTCTATCAAACAGTTTGCTGCCTCTCTCCATGTCACCATTTTCTGGTCTTTTCCTATCATAACAGGGGATGACCTTGTATCTTCATTGTTCATGGCCTTGGTGAGTTTCCAAAGTTTATAATCATCTCTGTCAAGGTTCAGCTTTTCTGTTTTTTTCCCTCCAGCTTGTCCTTGCAGCTGAGATGTAGGTCTTTCGATATTTGGCAGTACAGGCTTTAAGGGTGATGTTGTTCTCAATTGTTGGGTTGTTTTCCATGTCCTCTCTGGTTCTGGTCACTTCATCTTCTAGCTCCTGTAGCTCCTCTGTCCAGTATGGTCTATAATTCTTATGAGCACCCCGTGGAATTGTTACTGAGGCTGCTTTAGGACTGCCTTATTGAAGCTTTCGGTGGCTCTATTGATGTTGTAATCGTCCACCTTGATGTACAGTGTTTACAGTATTTGTCAGAGAGTCGTGAGAACACCCCCAAACTGCCTTCTTGTAGTTCCATCCGGGAAAGGACTTGAGGTTGCTGTGGTTGTACTGCATGTTGATTGCCAGTAGCACTGGCTTATGGTCGCTGCCTCCCAACTGACTGAATACCTTCCTGCTGGTCTTTTGGGAAAGTTCTTCAGTTGCAAAGGCAATATCTGGGGTGGTTGTTGTGAGCCAACGATGAGGGAAGAAGGTTGGAGGATCTTCTGGGTCATTTAGCAGAAGCAGGCTGTTCTCTATCTGCCAGTCCTCCACTTCATCTCCTCTTCAATCATTTTCATCATAGCCCCGACAGATGGAGTGGCTGTTAAAGTCGCCAACTACCAAGCCATTCACTTGTGGAATATTCATAGTCTGCAATGAGAGATCTCTGTCTTGAGGGCAGTACAGGTTGAAGATGGTAATGACAGACTTATCGATATGATTTTGACTCCATGGATTTGAGCCTGCTTGTTTGTGTCCAATTTGAAGTCTGCAACTGAAATGCCATTCTTGACAAGTATCAGCACTCCTCCTTTGTGTCTTCCCTTTCTTTTTATCCCGTAGGGTTCATACCCTCTGATATTGAACCTGAGGTTGGGATTAAGGTGTGTCTCTTGGATACAGGCCACATCAATGTTTTCTGCATGTAGTCTCTCAGTGAGTGGGATCTTCTTGTTGTAGACGACCTCTGCATTCCACTGGAGGATGTTGAGTAGTCTAAGGCTTTCTCCAGAATCAAATGTATTGCAGCCAGTAGTGTTTTCCCTCCACCTCTGAGGCCTGGCTCCTCGTAGTGGAATGGGGTGACCACCAGTCATATGGGATGGGCCCTTCGGAGGCACAGGGCCCGACACTCCACAAGCCCGGCAGGACTCCACAGGTAGACTGCCATCACGAGAAGAGGTGAGGTTGTCCGTCCATATGACGTAATTGCGTAGTACTGCCATTATGCGCCACGGGCCAGTACATCCATCTTTGGCATTGGTTTTCTTTTCCGAGTTTCCTTCTCATCGGCAACTTGCCAACAAAGGCTAATGAGCATCCCCTACCCTGGTTTGCTTCTCAGGGGTTTTCCTTCCCCGGGGCCAGAGGTTATAACACACTTCTTGTTCGCATGACGATCCTGTCACAGGACACATGGGGGATTTCATGAGTGTAACAGCGCCACCTGTTACCCTGCCCCGTCCTGATAGGAACATTGCCAGTTGGTCCGGGACAGCTTATTCGACCAGGCAAACCTGACTTATATCACAGCCAGCTCTCATATCTGGGGGCTTTTCCCCTATCCGCCACCTGGGGACCCACCGGGTTGGGGATGGTCACCCCAAGAATCCCAGTACCAGGTATAAGTTAAGGTGACAGCGTTTCAAAATCTTTGTTCCCCTAAATTGAAATAAAAAATAGACAGACTATTATCAAAACTGGATGAGTCAGTATCTTTCACAAAATTAAAATGGGAGACAGACCTATCAATTAATAAAGATGAAAGCTTCTCAACACAAATATGTTTAAACACTTTTTAGATGACTAAAACCTCTAATTTACAACTCATACAGTACAAAGTTCTACATAGAACTCATTACACAGGACAAAGGGTGTTCAAAATGGTCTTGAGTCACACAAATATCTGTTCCCATTGCACCAGCAACGTCCCGGATAGTTATATGCATGCTATGTGGTCCTGTGCACCGATCCAAAAGTTCTGGCAGAAGATATGTGGAGACCTACTGTATAAGCATGGCTTGGGTGTTGAATCTCAACCTCTCCCACACTTTGCACATGAGGTGATTTAAGTGAAATAAATATAGAGATAAAAGTGTCACACATGGTTGTTACTGCTTTATGCATCGCCAAGAAAACTATCGTCATGAACTTGAAATCAAGAAATAATTTATGTACAACCCATGATAAGAACCTCCTTTTAGATTATATTTAGTCTGGATAGAATGTCTGCCTCCTCTAAAAACCAAATGGCTGAATTCAATTCTCTCTGATCCCCACTTATTGATTCTATAACTTGAGGGGTGGCGGGCAGTGGCTCACTCTCCTTGGCGCCTTTGATGGTTGGCTGCGCCCTAACCTCGGTGGGTTTTCTGTGACCCACTGGAGCCTGTGTCCTGGGCCCCGGGATGACCGGCCTTGTCTCCCAGGTGGGTCTGGGTCTGGCCTTGGGCCCCTGGTGCTGGGGGGCCGTTGCCCTTTCTGGGTCAGGGTGCGGTGTGTGCCGGCAGTGCAGCGAGGTTGCGGCTTCCTCGGGGCCCTGCCGGTGCTGCAGGAGCTGGTGCCTGCGTCGCGGGATAGGGCAGGGGGGTTGCAGGGGTCGCCCCCCAACCATCCTCCGGGGCCTGCATGTTTGGGTGTGTGTGTGTGTGTGTGTGTGTGTGTGTGTGTGTGTGTGTGTGTGTGTGTGTGCGTGTGGGTGTGTATGACTGTGTGTATGCAAGTGTATGTGCAGGTGTGTGTGTTCGCGTGTATATGTGTGGGTGTGGATATCGGTGTGTGCATGCATGTGTGAATGTGTGGGTATGTGTGTTGTGTGTAAATATGCAATGGGTGTGTGGGTATAGGCGGACATATGTGATGGTATGCACAGTATGTGTGTGTACACTTGAGAGTGAGCGTGTGTGTGTGTGTGTGTGTGTGTGTGTGTGTGTGGGTGTAAGTACCTGCGGGACGATGCGCGGTTGTGGAGGGTGAGTATGTGAGGGAAAGACCTTGTTGGGCAGCGGGGGCTCGGGGGGTGGGGCCCGCTGTCTGGTGGCGAGGTGATAGCCGTTCTATGTTGGTCCGGCTGGGGCCCGCCAAGGATGCTGCAGTGCTCCAGTCCTTAGCCACCGAGGGTGCTGCAGTGCTCCAGCCCGGAGCCACTAAGGGATCCACTGTGCTTCCATCCGAGACCACCAAGGGCATTGGGGTCCCCCCTCCTTCTCAGCCTGACGCCATCAGTGTACCTTTTCCTCTTCAGCCTGACGCCGTTGGGGTCACCCTTCTTGCTCTGCCTGACAACGTCATGGTTCCCCTTCCTCGGCTCTCCTCCCCAGTATTGGGTTTCCCAGTGGGGGAGCCACCTCCCAGGCCATCTCTTCTGTTTTGGTGGCTGAAGCACTCCGGTCGGCCACCGGAAAGACTGAGCTGCAGGGTCAGGTGGTCCACATTCTCCGGTAGACCACCCAATTCCTACCACCTGGCCGTCCGGCTGGCCTGGGACTTTGGCAGGCCACCTGAATTAAGAGCGTGCTCTCCTGCCACATCTCACAGTCCCTCAGCTTCCTACTACACCCGGTCAGGCACCATCAGCTCATCTCCCCCACACCCTACTGGTTCATCTATTCCTCGCTGGGTCCCTGCCAGTTCTCCCTGGATTCCCAAGTAAGTGGCATTTTGGCTCGCCCATTTCCCCTTACTCCATTTCTCTACTCACAGCTCTTGTCTTCTCTCCACAGGGCAATTCCTCTGGTGACTGACTGTTTCTGCAGCTGTGCGCTTGTGTTTTTACAATTTAATAAACTTTCAAACGTGGCTCTTTGTGTGGTTACTCACACAAAGAGCCACGGTGCCAACACCGTATGGCATACGGTGTTGCTAAAACAACAAACCCTGGATCAAAACTAAGATAAAGTCCCTACTGAAAGAAAAGAAAAGGATCTTCAGGTTGGGAAAAAGGGAGGAGCTGAAGTCCATACAGAGGGATCTAAGGAGGAAGACCAGAGAGGATAAGGACAGCTACAGGAAGAAGATGGAGGACAACCTGCAGCAGAGTGACATCAGCAGGGTCTAGAGAAGCCTCAAAACCATCTGTGGGCTCCAGAATACTTCCTCCCAGGCCAGGGGGGGCAGGGAGTGGGTGAAGAAGGAGGGACAGTGCAGGCTGTTCTCACTGAGGAGGCTCAGGTCTTTTGGTGTACAAGGGGCGCTCCTGAAGGTGGCACCAGCCATCACATTTGGAGTGGATTGCTGGGGCAATGGCATCACGGCAGCCGACAGGAAGAGACTGAATAGACTAATCAAAAAAGCTAGCTCTGTCCTGAGGCACCGCCTCGACCCAGTGGAGGAGATAGGAGAGAGGAGGATGGTTGCTAAGCTGTCATCTCTGCTGGAGTTGGAGTCCCACCCCATGCAGGACACGCTGAACGCACTGAGGAGCTCATTTAGTGGTAGGCTGTACCATCCTAGATGCACGGCCGAGAGATTTCGCAGGTCCTTCCTACCTATGGCTGTCAGACTTTATAACATAAACAGGGCTGCTCGTAGAGGTCGTATTGAATGCACAAAATGTAACAAACTTGCACAATAATGGTCCCCTCCATTATACAACTAGTACAATATCAATCGCTGCAGATGGTGACATCTAGGCTGATTAAAATACATAATATACTGTATGGGTACAAATTCATATTAGGTGGGGTAACTGAATAGACCTTTATGCTGTTTATTCCATCTAGCTACAGTGTTCTGCACTATGTATATTTCTGTGTACATATGTATATTCACTGCTCTTATCTTCTGAATTATTGCTCTGAGTGTTGCTATCCCTGTGCTGTTGCAATCCTGGAGTTTCCCCATTGTGGGACTAATAAAGGCTTATCTTATCTTATCTTTATATATATATATATATATATATATATATATATATATATATATATACTGTATATATATAGTTTGGGGTCACCCAGACAATTATTTTGTGTTCTCCATGAAATGTCACACTTATTTACCACCATGAGTTGTAAAAGGAATAGACAATATAGTCAAGACACTGACAAGGTTAGAAATAAGGATTTGTATTGAAATAATATTTTTTTCCTTCAAACTTTGCTTTTGTCAAAGAATCCTCCATTTGCAGCAATTACAGCATTGCAGACCTAACATGATTGCACAAGGGTTTTCTAATCATCCATTAGCCTTCTGACACAATGAGCAAACACATTGTACCATTAGAACACTGGAGTGATAGTTGCTGGAAATGGGCCTCTATACACCTATGTAGATATTGCACCAAAAACCAGACATTTGCAGCTATAATAGTCATTTACCACATTAGCAATGTATAGAGTGTATTTCTGATTAGTTTAAAGTTATCTTCATCGAAAAAAAAGTGCTTTTCTTTCAAAAATAAGGAAATTTCTAAGTGACCCCAAACTTTTGAACGGTAGTGTGTGTGTGTGTGTGTGTATATATATATATATATATATATATATATATATATATATATATATATATATATATATTGTGGTATATATCACTCATATATTCCATACCTACATTTGTTAGAGCATGTGGAAATGTTTGGGACAGAATATACAAAGGAACTTCACACCTCTGAAAGAACAAAGGAATCTCACCGCCGTGTGAAGACCCATGACGTCACAGGACGCCATGGCAACAGACTCGACACCTTCACCCCTGAGGGAGGAGAGGTTTTCCCATCACCTCCTAAGGCGAAGGGAGGAGTTAACAGGACTAATAGGGGATTTAGATAACGGGGGATTTCAGCTTGTGTTTTGCATGTCTTGGATGTGTGCCTGTATTTAACCAGCGAGCTGGGCAGAATTCTTCCTCTTTGCCTTCTGCCAAGCTCTGCACCAGATGAGACAAGATAGAAGAGTTTGTTCATTAAAGACTCTGCTTTTGTGATACAAAACCGCCTCGTTATTTCCAGCTCTTCTACACTGGTGACCTTGACGCGAGTATGGACCTGAGGCGTTCTTCAAGCGACTCATCCGCGGCAAATCTGACTTACGCCAGCGACAACGCAGACAAGGGAACAAGCAGACAGCTGTTCCCCCCGGCAGAGGGTACCGAGAGAGCTCAACCGAGCTCCAGCACCGCCGTGAGAGCCGAGGCAAGGCACTCTCACCCGGCGGGCACAACAGTGATGGTGTACACGAACGCCGTCGCTGTCCAGCTGCCAGACTTCTGGCGAGAAGACCCCGCCTCTTGGTTTCTACAGGCTGAAGCCCAGTTCATACTGGCGGGCATCACAGCAGACGATACAAAATTCTACCATATCGTCTCCAAGCTCGACTCCGCCACTTCGAGGTATGTGCGGAGCTTGATCCGGCGACCACCGGCCCGGGACAAGTATGAGACGCTCAAGGCGACCATCGTGGCGAACTATGTCCCACCAGCAGAGGAAAGAGCCGAGAGGATCCTGGCGGTCTACGGCCACAAAGGGGGCAATCCGAAGGCCCTCATGGAGGATTTGCTGCAGCTTAAGGAGGAGGACAACGACGATTTCCTTTTCCAGTTTATTTTCCTCAGCACGCTTCCACCACACATGAGAGGGACCCTCGCCAATACGAAGTGCAACACCCACCAAGACTTCCGCACACTGGCCAGCGAGGCTTATCGGCTCGTCAACACCTGCAAGGAGCGGACACCTACAGTGGCATCCGCGGACCTCAAAACTGACGCCCCGAGCCATGGAGAGCCACAGCCCACGGTGACAGCGGTGCGGCCCAAGCGTAACAAACAGATCGACGTCTGTTATTATCACCACCACTTCGCCGAGAAAGCCCACAAATGCGTTCCTCCCTGCAAGTTCACGATGTCGGGAAAACGCCAAAGCCGAGGGCCGTTAACGGCAGCGGTTCTCAGCGAGAAAAACAAGCTGTTATACGTGATGGATGGACACACAGGCAAGCAGTTCCTCATCGACACGGGAGCTCAGCTGAGTTTCATCACGCCCTCCCACGCAGATCGAGCCATGGGCACCCGGGGCAATGGAGCAGTGGCAGCCAACGGTTCTGACATCGACACGTTCGGGGAAAAGAACCTGCACCTCCTCATTCACGGCCGCAGCTACAGATGGACATTTGTTGTAGCGGCGGTGAGTTTTAACTTGTTAGGCGCTGATTTTCTGTGTGCACACGGGTTATTAGTTGATCTAGCAAATAGGCGCCTGGTTAATGCACTGTCTTTTGCTTCTATTCCTTGCTCAGCTCGAGTCTCTCCACCACCTGTGCAGGCCAACGTCACTACGGCAGGAGGTAAGTTTGAGCAACTCCTCACCCAATTCCCAGCACTCACAACCCCCAAATTCTCAGCCACTGTAGCCAAACACGGGGTTAAACACTTCATTCCAACAACGGGACCTCCCGTTTTTGCCAAAGCTCGCCGCTTAGACGCGGCCAAGCTCAACATAGCAAGGGACGAATTTGCAGCTCTTGAAAAATTAGGCATTTGCCGACGTTCAAAGAGCCCTTGGGCTTCACCACTTCACATGGTTCCGAAATCCGACGGTTCTTGGAGACCGTGCGGAGATTACCGCAGATTAAACAACGCCACAGCGCATGACCGCTACCCCATCCCTCATATACAGGATTTTTCACTGCATTTAGCGGGCGCGCGCATTTTTTCAAAGATAGACTTAGTCCGCGGTTATCACCAAGTTCCAGTCCGAGCTGAAGACATTCCTAAAACAGCGGTTATAACCCCTTTCGGCCTTTTTGAATTCCTGCGAATGCTTTTCGGCCTCAAAGGTGCTGCTCAGACTTTTCAACGTATGATGGACGCAGTCTTACGCGACCTCCCCTTTGTTTTCGTCTACCTTGACGACATGCTGGTAGCCAGCTCATCGGAGGAAGAGCACGAGCAGCATCTCACTACCGTTTTTCAGAGGCTAGAAGAGCACGGATTAATAATTAATCCAGCCAAATGCAAATTCGGCGTATCGCAAATTGATTTTTTGGGACACAGAGTCTCCCTGAAAGGGGCAGCTCCGCTTCCAGACAAAATTCATGCGATAGAAGGTTTTCCACGGCCCCAAACGGTCAAATCGCTACAGGAATTTTTGGGGATGGTTAATTTTTACAACCGTTTCCTCCCTCATGCAGCTCAGCTCATGCAGCCCCTGTATGACGCGCTCAAAAAAAGAAAGCTTCCAACGCTGTCGAATGGACCCCGGAACGCGAACGCGCTTTTGCGGAAGTTAAAAACGCCCTAGCTAACGCCACAATGTTAGTCCATCCAGATCCCTCGGCCCGCATTGCTCTAACCACAGATGCTTCAGACTTGGCCATAGGGGCAGTTGTAGAACAACTTGTCAAGGGGGTCTGGCAACCTTTAGCATTTTTTAGCAAATCGCTAAACCTGACGGAACGCAAATACAGCACTTTTGACAGGGAGCTGCTGGCGCTCCATTTATCCATCCGCCACTTCCAGTTTTGGTTAGAAGGGCGGAGTTTCACGGCTTTTGTGAACCATAAACCGCTCACTTTTGCTATGGCTAAAATTTCAGAACCTTGGTCGGGCAGACAACAAAGACAGCTAGCTGCGATTTCAGAGTTCACCACAGACATTCGACATGTAGCAGGCAAACTTAACGTAGTAGCGGACTGTCTCTCTTGCACTGTGGCACCGCCAGAGCACGAGGAGACAGATTACACTGCTTCAGCAGCTGAGCTTTTCTCTAACGCAAACACATATGCAGCACCTATCCATGAAGGGATAGATTATGCAGCCATGGCGGAAGAGCAAGGTAGTGATGCGGACGTGCGCGCGCTCCTGTCTGGACCAACAGGGTTAAGGCTGGAGGAAAAAGGGTTGCGCGGCGGCGTGCCCCCCCTAATATGCGATGTTTCCACCGGCCGACCTCGCCCGTTAGTACCAGCTGCTTGGCGCCGCCGCATTTTCGACGCAATTCACTCCCTCGCGCACCCAGGTGTGCGCGCTTCGGTCAAAATGGTTGCCGAAAAGTTTGTGTGGCCAGGCCTGCGCAAAAACGTAAAAGAATGGGCAAAGACTTGCATTCCTTGTCAGCGCGCCAAAGTACACAAACACACAAAAGCCCCTCTGGAGCCTTTTCCCATCCCTGCTAGAAGGTTCGACCACATTCATGTCGACCTCGTGGGGCCACTGCCTTCCTCCCAGGGTTTCACACACCTGCTAACAATGATAGACCGCACCACGCGCTGGCCAGAGGCAGACCCTCTAGCGGCAACTACAGCGGAGGAAGTCGCTCGCGTTTTTCTAACAAATTGGGTGGCACGTTTCGGCGTCCCATCAGACATCACGTCAGATAGGGGGCCTCAATTTGTCTCAGAGCTCTGGTCAGCCATGTCCAACAGTTTAGGGGCAACAATTCACCGTACCACCGCTTATCACCCTCAGGCTAATGGGTTATGCGAGCGTTTTCACAGGTCCTTAAAGGCCGCCCTCAGGGCCTCATTAACGGACACAATTTGGGTAAATAAACTTCCCTGGGTTTTATTGGGGTTGCGTGCGGCACCTAAAGAGGATTTAGACGCTTCCTCTGCAGAATTAGTCTTTGCTCAGCCTATTAGACTACCAGGTGAATTTTTACCAGAAAACCCGGAACCAGGGCACCTCCCAGTCCCAAGGTTTTTAGGCAGTAACAGGCCGGACTTTCTCCACGGTCCAGCTCATCACTCCTTTCCACGAGTTTTTGTTCCTCAAACTTTAAAAAACGCTGAGTTTGTTTTTGTTAAGCATGAAGCTCTAAAACCAATGTTACGCCCAGTATACGATGGCCCATATAGAGTGCTGGAAAATGGTGACAAACACTTCGTGCTTGATTATGGGGATAGAAATGAAACGGTCAGCATTGACAGACTCAAACCTGCCTTCTTGTTGAGAGACGAACCTGCACAGCTGGCTCGAGCACCTCGGCGAGGTAGACCCCCCAAGGAAAAAGTCTCAGCCCCCAGGCAGGGAACAGATAATCTCTCTCCTTCCCACACTGCAGATTCCTCACAACAAGGTCCCAGCAGGATGCCTAAACCAACCCACAGCAGCTTTGGGAGAAGGTTGAAACCCAGACTACACAGGGACTGATTACACCACTCTGCAAATTTTCGCTAATTGTGCCGCAACAGTTTAGGACTGATTTATGATTATCCTATGCTGTTATGTTTTCACTGAACTCTCTTAGGAGCATGGCTGCTTGAAAGTTTCTTCTGTGGCAACAGCTGTAACACGTAGTATGTCTTAGTAATTACCCTAGACTGTGAATCTTTCTGTGTTCTTTCATTGTTGTTTGGGGGGCCTGTGGTATATATCACTCATATATTCCATACCTACATTTGTTAGAGCATGTGGAAATGTTTGGGACAGAATATACAAAGGAACTTCACACCTCTGAAAGAACAAAGGAATCTCACCGCCGTGTGAAGACCCATGACGTCACAGGACACCATGGCAACAGACTGGACACCTTCACCCCTGAGGGAGGAGAGGTTTTCCCATCACCTCCCAAGGCGAAGGGAGGAGTTAACAGGACTAATAGGGGATTTAGATAACGGGGGATTTCAGCTTGTGTTTTGCATGTCTTGGATGTGTGCCTGTATTTAACCAGCGAGCTGGGCAGAATTCTTCCTCTTTGCCTTCTGCCAAGCTCTGCACCAGATGAGACAAGATAGAAGAGTTTGTTCATTAAAGACTCTGCTTTTGTGATACAAAACCGCCTCGTTATTTCCAGCTCTTCTACAATATACTATATACAGTATACTGTATATATATATATATATTGTAGCACATTGGGGGAGTCAGATTATTTAGCATCTCAGACAAGAGACATTGGATAAGCACAATGCTCAGGAGGTTCCTGGCGAGATAGCAGGAAGGAGTCAAGGACGTAGGGGGTTGAATGCAGTGTAATGCAAATGTCATGTTGTGTGTGGAGAAATGCCATGAAACTTGTGAAGAGAGATTTGGGAAAAAGCAGAGTGCCTGCTGAAATGTTTCATTCTGTTCTGTGCTTGAGAGATGTGAAGTGTGTAATAAACCGTCTACCATGAATCAGCCTCTTATTTCACACACTCCACACTGGTGACCCAAGACGTATTATGGAACATGAGGCAAGAACCCCGGAGCCGGCCCGGTCAGGAAGCTCCAGCGAGGCGGCAGCCATCCCACAGACAGCCCGGACTGGAACCCCCAGCCACGCGTGTGCGGTTTCAGTCAAGCTACCGGATTTCTGGCAGCACAACCCGTGCTCTTGGTTCCACCACACCGAGGTCCAGTTCGCCCTCCGAGGAGTAACGGCAGACAACACCAGATTCTACCATGTGGTCGCAGCGCTGGATGCCCGCACAGCTCAGCAGGTAGCGAGCCTGCTCGATCAGCCTCCAGCCAGCAACAAATACGAGGCGCTCAAGGCTGCGCTCACCCGGCGCTACATGCTCTCGGACTGTGAGAGAGCAGAGACGCTCCTGACGCAGGCCGAGTTAGGAGATGGTTCGGCCGTAGACCTGATTGAGAAGATGCTGGCGTTAATGGGCATGGATGACGGGCACTTTCTGTTTGGCCACCTCTTCCTCCGGAACCTTCCAACAGTGGCGAGAGCGGTTCTGGCCAATTCGCCATTGCTGGCCACGCGTGACTACCGTGCGCTAGCCCAGGAGGCAGACCGGATCATCCTCACCACCAGGGCGATCACAGTCAACGTGGCAGTGGCGGAGCCCAGCGAGACGACCAGAGGAGGCGAGGAGCCACCGACGGTAGCAGCAGCGGGGGCCAAGGAGCGCCAGAGAGACACGCTCTGTTTCTACCACCGCCGCTTCGGAGAGAACGCACGCAGATGTGCGTCACCGTGCCAATTCAAGCGCTCCGGAAAACGCCGAGGCCGGTGGTCGGTAGCGGCTGCGACCCTCGGTGAAGAGAACAAGCTGCTCTACCTGACGGACGCACGCTCGGGGAGGCGTTTCCTCGTGGACACTGGAGCCCAGAAGAGCTTCATCCTGCCGACCTACGCTGACCGGCTGGCAGGACCTAGCGGCCCCGAGATGTTGGCAGCAAACGGCTTGGATATTAAGACCTTTGGTGAGAGGACACTGATCTTATCTCTACATGGCCGTACATATGAGTGGACTTTTGTCGTAGCAGCACTGAATTACCATATCCTGGGGGCTGATTTTCTGTGTGTACATGGTTTACTGGTTGATGTTGCTAACAGGTGCTTGGTTAATGCACTGTCCTTTGACTCTCTCCCCTGTACAGCTCGAGTGACCCGGCCAACAGCACAAGCCAACGTCACAGCTACAGGCGGTGAGTTCCACACACTGCTCACTCAGTTTCCAGCACTTACGGTCCCGACGTTTTCGGTGTCCATCGCTAAACACGGGGTGGAGCACTTTATAACCACCACCGGGCCGCCCATTTTTGCAAGACCTCGGCACTTGGACGCAGCTTAACTGGCCATAGCGCATGAGGAGTTCGCCAACCTGGAAAGGTTGGGCATCATCAGGCGTTCGAACAGCCCATGGGCATCCCTGCTACACATGGTCCCTAAGGCTGAGGGATCGTGGCGACCATGTGGTGATTTCCGCAGGTTGAACAACGCCACAGCGCACGACCGCTACCCAATTCCCCACATGCAGGATTTTTCCGTTTACCTTGCCGGAGCACGCATTTTTTCCAAAATAGACCTGGTCCGCGGTTACCACCAGGTCCCAGTGCACGTGGAGGACGTACCCAAAACAGCGGTAATAACTCCGGTTTATTCGAGTTCCTGCGCATGCCATTCGGGTTAAAAGGAGTGGCACAGACATTCCAGCACATGATGGATGCAGTGCTACGCGATCTCCCGTTCGTGTTTGTCTACCTGGACGATATCCTGGTAGTCAGTGCATCCGAAGACGAACATGAAACCCACCTCACGATGGTTTTCCGGAGGTTGGAGGAGCATGGGTTAATAATCAACCCGGCGAAAAGCCAGTTCGGCGTGACGGAGATTGATTTTTTGGGGCACCGCGTCTCTCCGGAAGGAGCGATCCCGCTGCCCGACAAAGTGCACGCCTTGGTGGATTTTCCCCAGCCTCAGACGGTCAGGGCGCTGCAGGAATTTTTGGGGATGGTGAACTTTTATAGCCGTTTCCTTCCCCGCGCGGCGCAGCTCATGGAACGCCACGTTCAAGATACAGAAACCCGCGGATAGGGTCGAATGGACCCCGGAGTGAGAGCGGGCATTCTCAGAAGTTAAAGCAGCCCTGGCAAACGCCGCACTGCTGCCGCATCCGGACCCGGCGGCCCGGATAGCGCTCACCACCGACGCTTCAGACGTGGCCATAGGGGCTGTCGTGGAGCAGCGCTTTGCCGGGGCTTGGCAGACGCTCGCCTTTTTCAGCAGAACTTTGCGCAACAGCGAACGTAAATACAGCACATTCGACAGGGAGCTGCTGGCCCTCCACCTGGCCATACGCCACTTCCAATTCTGGCTGGAAGGGCGCAGCTTCACCGTGTTCGTGGACCACAAGCCGCTAACATTTGCGATGGCCAAGGTTTCAGAACCGTGGTCGGGCCGGCAGCAGAGACAGCTGGCCGCGATCTCAGAGTTTACTACCGATATTCAGCATGTGTCGGGTAAACTGAATGTGGTGATGGACTGCCTCTCGGGCGCCGTGGTGGCCCCCGTCTGCGTGGGGATAGATTACGCAGCCATGGCCACGGAGCAGATTAGCGATGCAGACTTGCGCGCGCTCCAGTCTGGACCAACAGGGTTAAGGCTGGAGAGCAGGGTGCTGCAAGATGGCGCCCCCCCAATCTGTGATGTCTCCATGGGACGCCCGCGTCCGGTGGTCCCGGTCCTGTGGCACCGCCTCGTGTTCGAGTTGGTTCACACTCTGGCGCACCCAGGAGTGCGCGCGTCAGTCAAAATGGTGGGAGAGAAGTTTGTGTGGCCGAGCCTACGCAAACAAGTAAAAGAGTGAGCTGCACCCTGTGTGGCGTGCCAACGAGCCAAGGTACACAGACACACGAAGGCTCCCTTGGAGCCGTTTCGGGTACCGGCTAAGAGGTTCGACCATGTTCACGTGGACCTCGTGGGCCCCCTCCCGCCATGACAAGGGTGCACGCACCTCCTGACAGTGGTGGACCGCACCACGCGCTGACCAGAAGCAGTCCCGCTGGCACCAACCACGTCCGCGGACATAGCACGCGCTTTTTTAACAGCATGAGTGGCGCGTTTTGGAGTCCCGTCGGACATTACGTCCAACAGGGGCCCTCAATTTGTTTCCGAACTCTGGTCCGCGATGGCCCGCAGCCTGGGTGTTACAATTCACCGCACAACCGCGTACAACCCACAGGCCAATGGTTTATGCGAGCGTTTTCATAGATCACTGAAAGCAGCACTCAGGGCTTCACTGAAGGATGCAAATTGAGTAGACAGGCTGTCGTGGGTTTTATTGGGGTTGCGCTCCGCACCAAAAGAGGATCTGGAGGCTTCCCCGGCAGAGGTGGTTTTTGCGCAGCCCTTACAGCTGCCCGGGGAATTTCTGCCAGATAATCCCGCACCTGACAGCTGCCCGTCTCAGCTTTTGCAGCATAGTGCAAACACAGGCACGCTGCCGGGCCCGGCCCACCACAGTTTTCCGCGTGTTTTCGTGCCTAAAACTTTGAAGAGCGCAGAGTTCGTGTTCGTCAGACACGACGCCCACCACCCCCCATTGCGCCCACCCTATGATGGACCGTTCAGAGTGTTGGAAACAGGGGATAAGCATTTTTTGCTAGACTTGGGGGGTAGGCGGGAAAAAATTGGCATAGACAGACTCAAACCCGCTTTCGTTGTGGCGGACGAGCAAGTGCTGTTGGCTAGGGCCCCTTGGCGTGGAAGACCCCAACGGAGAGCTCCCCAGGGAAACAATTCACCAGAGCAGCCACACAGACAGACCGAAGTGCCCCCCCCCCCCTCGTCACGGCCCACCCGCAGTCAGACACACTCCCAGCAGCCCCCCACCAGCACAGCAGCGCCTCAGAGGCAGTAAACCCCAGTTACAGCAGATATGGGAGGAGACGGAAGCCCAAACGGCGTGTGGACTGATGTTGTATTGTTCTATCTAAGATGCTGGGGGGCAGTGTAGCACCTTGGGGGAGTCAGATTATTTAGCATCTCAGACAAGAGACAGTGGATAAGCATGGGAGAACAATGCTCAGGAGGTTCCTGGCGAGATAGCAGGAAGGAGTCAAGAACGTAGGGGGTTGAATGCAGTGTAATGCAAATGTCATGTTGTGTGTGGAGAAATGCCATGAAACTTGTGAAGAGAGATTTGGGAAAAAGCAGAGTGCCTGCTGAAATGTTTCATTCTGTTCTGTGCTTGAGAGATGTGAAGTGTGTAATAAACCGTCTGCCATGAATCAGCCTCTTATTTCACACACTCCACACTCCACACACACACACACATATATATATATATATATATGCCATGAACTCGGGTTTGGTGGTCCCAAACCCAGTTCTGACACAGTGGCTATTTTGTCTCTTTGCATGGTTTATTTTCCACCAGGCACGTCAGGGATGCCTTTGGGTCTTTTCAGTCCCTGACAGCTTGGCCACGCCTCCTTCTCCCGTCAGTGTCACCAGCTGGTTCTCTGTGCTCTCCTGCACACATACACACACGTTTCTATTCAGCTTCATTCACACACTCAGACACTCACTCATGCACACCTGTTTCCATTCAGTCCAGCCTAAGCACTTCTCTGATTACTCTTCTCATTATTCACATCAGCAGTCTCTTTCCTCATTAGTCTTATCATTACTTAAGCTCTGTATTTGTGGAAAGAGATCGCCGGATCATTGCAAATCTACACATCTGTTACATAACATACACAGTCGCTGTTCCCGTCTGTGTATGTTATTCTTCACTCCCTGCATTATACATTCAGCCTGACTGTTTAGTCTTCTTCTGCCATACCTGACCCCTGTTTGTTGGCTATGTTAGCAGCTGTTCCTGATTACCTGCCCTTCGGACAACACGGATTGCCCCAAACCGCTCCAGCCCGTAAGTTTCATTTGCCTTTCTCCCCGTGCCATTTAATGGTACTAGGCATTCTCTCTCTTGGGCTGTTGAGTGTCTGAGAGGCGTCCCTGTTCTCCCGGAGCCTCCATGACTGTTCAGCTCATCACTCTGCTTATTCCTCATAGTTGTTGCTGGACTGAACTCTTTATTTTTGTTCGATAAATTGCACTCAACTATCTCTGCATGTGGGTTTTCCTCTCCTTTCCTCCATGCGCTGTGTAAGTGCATGGGGAAGTAACATGTTTATATATATATATATATATATATATATGTGTGTGTGTGTGTGTGTGTGTGTGTGTCTGTGTGTGTGTGTCTGTGTGTGTGTGTGTATATATATATATATATACATATACTTTGTAGCGAGTGCAATAAGGAAACCAGACTTGCATGGCAGACGAACTTTATTCACTTTCACTTCATTCATACACAGAAAAAGCATTTTCTCAATACACCAGGGTCTCTCCTATTATATCACCCGACTCACCCCCCTGCTGCCTGAGATCTTGCATCACAATACATTTAACACATCACCCTCCTACTGTCCCCGCAGCTGCTCCTTCCTGTTGCCTGGGGCTCTACATCACCATACCTTCTCCCATCACAATACCTATTGTCCTCATCTGTTTATTCCCCCACACTCTACCGGCAGAGGGACTATTTGCCTCCCCTCTGCTTCTACTCTGAGATGAATATCCCAGCGTGGGTGCCCCACAACACACACACACACACACACATATATATATATATATACTACTGTTCAAAAGTTTGGGGTCACCCAGACAATTATTTTGTGTTTTCCATGAAAAGTCACACTTATTTACCACCATGAGTTGTAAAATGAATAGAAAATATAGTCAAGACATTGACAAGGTTAGAAATAATGATTTGTATTTGAAATAATAATTTTTTCCTTCAAACTTTGCTTTCGTCAAAGAATCCTCCATTTGCAGCAATTACAGCATTGCAGAACTAACATTATTGCACAAGGGTTTTCTAATCATCCATTAGCCTTCTGACGCAATGAGCAAACACACTGTACCATTAGAACACTGGAGTGATAGTTGCTGGAAATGGGCCTCTATACACCTATCTAGATATTGCACCAAAAACCAGACATTTGCAGCTAGAATAATCATTTACCACATTAGCAATGTATAGAGTGTATTTCTGATTAGTTTAAAGTTATCTTCATTGAAAAAAAGTGCTTTTCTTTCAAAAATAAGGAAATTTCTAAGTGACCCCAAACTTTTGAAAGGTAGTGTATATATAAGATAAGATAAGATAAGATAAGCCTTTATTAGTCCCACAACGGGGAAATTCCAGGATTGCAACAGCACAGGGATAGCAACACTCAGAGCAACAATCAGAAGGCAAGAAAAAAAAAACAAGCAAGCAAGAGCAGCTAATATACATATGTACGTATTACTATAAAATATATATATATACACACACACACAGACACACAGTGCAGAGCATTGTAGCTGGATGGAATAAATATATGAATATATGAACACACAGTGCAGAGCATTGTAGCTAGATGGAATAAATATGTAAATATATAAACACCCACAGTACGGAGCATTGCAGCTAGGTGGAATAAATATGCAAGTATATAAACACACACAGTGCGGAGCAATGTAGCTAGATGGAATAATATGTAGATATATAAATATATAAACACACCCAGTGCTGAGCATTGTAGCTAGATGGAATAAATATGTAAATATATAAACACACACAGTGCAGAGCATTGTTGCTAGATGGAATGAAACAGCATAACCGTCTACTTAGTTATCCTACATGGTATGATTATGTGCCCATACATATTCTCACCCTCCATAGCGACCGGTAAGTTCCTAGTTGTATGCCGGAGGGGACCATTGTGTAAGTCTATTGCATCTTTTGCATTCAAAAAACTATTAGTTTGTTACGTCTTTTTGCTATCTCTGCGAGCAGCCCTGCTTAGGTTGTACAGTCTGACAGCCGTTGGTAGGAAGGACCTACGAAACCTCTCGGTTGTGCACCTGGGATGATGTAGTCTGCTGCTAAATGAGCTCCTCAGTGCATTCAGTATGTCCTGCATAGGGTGGAACTCGGACTCCAGCAGAGATGACAGTTTAGCCACCGTCCTTCTCTCTCCTATCTCCTCCATCGGATCAAGGCGCTGCCCCAGGACAGAGCTAGCTTTCTTAATCAGTTTGTTCAGTCTCTTCCTATCGGCTGCAGTAATGCCACTGCCCCAGCAGACCACTCCAAAAGTGATGGCTGATGCCACCACCGTGTCATAGAATGACTTCAGCAGCGCCCCTTGTACACCAAAAGACCTGAGTCTCCTCAGCAGGAACAGCCTGCGCTGTCCCTTCTTGTAGAGTGCATCAGTATTGTGTGACCAGTCTAGTTTATTGTTCAGATGAATACCCAGGTACTTATAGGATGTCACCATCTCGATGTCTGTTCCCTGTATATTTACTGGTACTGTGAGGGGCTGCCCATGCCTGCGGCAGTCCACCACCAGCTCCTTAGTTTTCCTCGCGTTGATCTGGAGGCAGTTCCGATGGCACCAGTCCACGAAGTCCTGGATAAGCCCTCTGTACTCAGCTTCATCTCCATTGGAGATGAGGCCAACGATCGCAGAGTCATCAGAGAACTTCTGTAGATGGCAGTGTGTTGTGTTGTGTGAGAAGTCCGCAGTATAAAGAGTGAACAGGAAGGGAGCCAGCACCGTTCCCTGGGGGGCCCCCGTGCTACTGATGATCGTGTCGGACACACAGTCCCGGGTTCTCACAAACTGTTCTCACAAACTGTATATATATATATATATATATATATATATATATACACAGTGGGGCAAAAAAGTATTTATTCAGCCTCCAATTGTGCAAGTTCTCCCACTTAAAAGATGAGAGAGGTCTCCAATTTTCATCATAGGTGTACCTCAACTATGAGAGACAAAATGAGAAATCACATTGAAGGATTTTTAATGAATTAATTGGTAAATTCCTCAGTAAAATAAGTATTTGGTCACCTACAAACAAGCAAGATTTCTGGCTCTCACAGACTAAACTTCTGCTTTAAGAGGCTCCTCTGTCCTCCACTTGTTACCTGTATTAATGGCACCTGTTTTAACTCACTATCATTATAAAAGACATCTGTCCACAACCTCAAACAATCAGACTCCAAACTCCACTATGGCAAAAACCAAAGAGCTGTCAAAGGACACCAGAAACAAAATTGTAGACCTGCACCAGGCTGGGAAGACTGAATCTGCAATAGGTAAGCAGCTTGGTGTGAAGAAATCAACTGTGGGAGCAATTATTAGAAAATGGAAGACTATAATCTCCCTCAATCTGGGGCTCCACGCAAGATCTCACCCCGTGGGGTCAAAATTATCACGAGAACGGTGAGCAAAAATCCCAGAACCACATGGGGGGACCTAGTGAATGACCTGCAGAGAGCTGGGTCCAAAGTAACAAAGGCTACCATCAGTAACACACTACGCCGCCAGGGACTCAAATCCTGCAGTGCCAGACGTGTCCCCCTGCTTAAGCCAGTACATGTCCAGGCCCGTCTAAAGTTTGCTAGAGAGCATTTGGATGATCCAGAAGAGGATTGGGAGAATGTCATATGGTCAGATGAAACCAAAACAGAACTTTTTGGTAAAAACTCAACTTGTCGTGTTTGGAGGAGAAAGAACACCATACCTACTGTGAAGCATGGGAGTGGAACCATCATACGTTGGGGCTGTTTTTCTGCAAAGGGACCAGGACGACTGATCCGTGTAAAGGAAAGAATGAATGGGGCCATATATCGTGAGATTCTGAGTGAAAACCTCCTTCCACCAGCAAGAGCATTGAAGATGAAACGTGGCTGGGTCTTTCAGCATGACAATGATCCCAAACACACCGCCCGGGCAACGAAGGAGTGGCTTTGTAAGAAGCATTTCAAGGTCCTGGAGTGGCCTAGCCAGTCTCCAGATCTCAACCCCATAGGAAATCTTTGGAGGGAGTTGAAAGTCTGTGTTGCCCAGCAACAGCCCCAAAACATCACTGCTCTAGAGGAGATCTGCATGGGGGAATGGGCCAAAATACCAGCAACAGTGTGTGAAAACCTTGTGAAGACTTACAGAAAACGTTTGACCTCTATCATTGCCAACAAAGGGTATATAACAAAGTATTGAGATGAACTTTTGTTATTGACCAAATACTTATTTTACCGAGGAATTTACCAATTAATTCATTAAAAATCCTTCAATGTGCTTTTCTGGATTTTTTTTTCTTATTTTGTCTCTCATAGTTGAGGTATACCTATGATGAAAATTGGAGACCTCTCTCATCTTTTAAGTGGGAGAACTTGCACAATTGGTGGCTGACTACATACTTTTTTACCCCACTGTGTATATACAGTATATATATATATATATACACACACACACACACATACATATACAATGTATATGTATACATACATATACATTGTGCAAGTTCATACCAATTGTGCAAGTTCAAGTACATATATATATATTGCGGTGAACACTCAATGGACCTGTTGGACCGGTTCTGTGACTCGCATTTTAGGGCAGAACAAAGGCAGGAATCTTAGTCTTGTTATGCAAGGCTGGAGACTGTGGGGGGTTGATTAAAGGATGCATGGGAGACAGTGGAAGTGATATAATGGAGTGAAATGCATTGTGACTGTCTTTATTATGCAAGGTGGTGAGATGCATTGTGACTGTCTTTATTATGCAAGGTGGTCTGTGTGACATGTGATATATGAGGTGTGAAGTCCCTGATATTTAAGGACGAGAGTTGACTGTTTCATTCTCTTTTTTCTGCTTTGAAATGATGAAGATGTGAATAAAGCTGACTCTGAGAAAGAACACTGCCTCGTCATTTTCACATCTTCCACACTGGTGACTCTAAGACGTAGCATGCAACAAGAAGAGAATTTCCTGGGGCCAGACTCATCGGGAGCCCCCAGCCAAGCATATGCCGCCACAGTCCAGCTACCGGACTTCTGGCAGGACAACTCACGCTCCTGGTTCCACTTGGTTGAGGCACAGTTCGCCCTCCGGAGGATAATGGTAGATGACACGAAGTTCTACCATGTGGTTGCAAAGCTCGATAACCGCACGGCTTGACATGTGGAGAGCCTACTGGAGCAGCCACCAGCCAGCAACAAATGCGATGCGTTGAAGGCTGCACTCATCCAGCGCTTCACTCTCTCAGTCGAGGAGAGAGCAGAGAGACTCTTTTTTTTTTCATACACACACATAACTCCACCCACCATCACACATACCCACCTACACAAACACACAACCCCACCTGCCCACTCAACACACACCCACTTCCACATCCGCTCATACACAAGCCTACACTTACACACCCCCTCCCCCACCCGCAGACCCCCGTGAACGGGGAGGGCAACCCAGGATGCGGGCACCAGCCCCTGGGTGGCACCCGGGCCCCAGGAAACACACGACCAATGCCGAATCACTTCCGCCCTCCCAAGAGAGCAGACGCTTTTTTCTTCTCTCCTGCTGACTTTTCCTCCCCTCCTACTACTGGATCCCAGCTTGCTGTTGTCTGTCTGCGTCTAACTGCGACCGCCGAAAAGAAATTATGGAGTTAATAAGCTGGGCTTTGAACACAATTGACACTATTTTTTCAACAAGGAAAAGTGCTCCGGGGGAAGCTGTCTGCCCCGCTGGAACGGCTCCAGTGGGCTATCTATGTGACACAGGTAATTGGAAAATGCTGTGTCTCTCTAATCTCTCTATCGAAGATATTGAAGATTTGTTTATCTTCGTAATCTTGGTGATTGGGATAATTCTGATTGGGACGGGAATTGTCTTGGTTTACCGCAAATTGCTGAAGATGGATTCAACCTATCAAAATGCTGGCCAGGCGAGGTGCATCCAACAAATTGAGAAACTGGAGAAGACCCTGATAGCGACTACTGGAGAACTGTCTCGTAAGGTGGATTACATCATGGGTTCGCTCAGGTCTTTCCACGACGAATTCAAAGCTGCGCAATGAAGGATTAATGTACTGAATCTACAGAAGAAATACAAGTCTTCTCTGTGATCAGTCCTATTTGGCATTATTATTTCCCCATGAAAATTCCTCCTGGCTGTCTGCAGACTGTGTTTTTCAAAATCATGAGCACAAGGCCTTGGACAGCCAGCTGCAGCGCCAGATAAGACTGGGCGCCAGACAGACAAAACATCTTCTGCCAAGGGTCCTTGGGTCTCTCTTATTATCATCAACACTGCTCAACACCGCACACACATTGATTCATGAACTGATTAAAGATATACTGTACACTGCTCTCTTGTGTCTTGTGAAATTCTGAGTTGTTGCTCTGTGCTATTGAGAGATTTTTTTTTCATTGTAATCATAATCTGCTTAAAAATAAGCTGTATTCTGATAACGAAGTTTTTTTTCTCCTCCCCCCTTGTGTCGTTCCCTCCCTTCCCCTCCCTTCTTATCTATCTCTGTTTGATGAGGCGCCTATTATGGCTGCCGTGTCGTTGTGTCGCGCGCATGCGCACCAATGTCAAGTCAAGTTCCTCGTGTGTTTTTTACATGCTTGGCAATAAAGTTTATTCTGATTCTGATTCTGATTCTGACCCCACCACGCAAGGATGCATCAGGGACAACCCCCACCGCCGGCACACACCCGACCCCGGTCCGGGGCGGGGGGACGCCCCCCCAGCACCAGGGGCCCAGGGCCAGACCCAGACCCCCCACGAGGGGCGAGACCAGCCGGCCAGGGGCCACAGCCCAACCCCCCCGGTCCACTCCACAGCCCCCCCCAGGGCCAGACAGACGGCCACCCCGGAGCAGGCCCCCCGGACACCTGCGGTTGGGGCGCAGCCAGCCGCCAGAGGTGCCAAGGAGAGTGAGTCACTGCCCGCCACCCCTCAGATTATAGAATTAATAAGCGGGGACCAGAGAGAATTGAATTCCGCCAATTGATTATTTGAGGAGGCTGACATTCTTTCCAGGCTAATATAATCCAATAGTAAGTTATTATAGTAAGTCATGCACAAGTTATTTCTTGTTTTCCAGTTCATGAGGATAGCTTTCTTTGCGATGCATAAGGCAGTGAGAACCATGTGTGACATCCTTGCATCTATATTTATTTCACTTAAATCACCTAATATGCAAAGTGTGGGTGAGGGTGGGACACTATACCCAAGCCATGCTGACAGGTCTTCACATGTCTTCTGCCAGAACTTTTGAACCGGTGCACAGGACCACATAGCATGCATATAACTATCCGGGACATTGCTAGTACAGTGAGGGCAGATATTTGTGTGACTCAGGCCCATTTTGAACAGAGCAGAGAGACTCCTGGCGCTGAACGACTTGGGAGATTGCACGGCCATTGACCTGATGGAGAACATGCTGAGGTTGAAGGGCTCAGACGATGACCACTTCATCTTCACCCACATTTTCCTCAGGACCCTACCATCAGCCACGAGAGCGGCCCTGGCCAGTTCGCCGTTGTTGGCCCAGTGGGACTTCGGCGCGCTGGCCCAGGAGGCGCATCGGATTCTCAACGCCAGCAAACAGCGCGCGACCACCGCGGCAGCGACGGAGTTCGGCGTGGCGACCGGAGATGGCAGGGAGCCAGAGACGGCAGTAGCAGAATCACCGACGACGGCGGCGGTGGGGGCCAAGGATCACGGAGGAGACACCCTCTGTTTCTACCATCGCCACTTTGCAGAGAAGGCATGCAGATGTATACCACCGTGCCAATTCAAGCGCTCGGGAAACGCCAGGACCGGGGGTCGGTTGCAGCTGCGACCCTCGGGGAGGAGAACAAGCTGCTCTACTTGAAGGACGCACGCTCCGGGAGCCATTTCCTCGTGGACACAGGCTCCCAGTTGAGTTTCATCACACCTTCCTACGCTGACCGGCTGGCAGGTTCCAGAGGTCCCGGGGTGGCAGCAGCGAACGGCTCGGAAATTAAGACTTTTGGTGAGAGGACTCTGCTTCTGTCTCTACTCGGCCGTACATTTGAGTGGACTTTTGTCATAGCAGCAGTGAATTTCAATATGTTGGGGGCTGATTTTCTGTGCTCACATGGTTTGTTGGTTGATCTCGCTAACAGGCGCCTGGTTAATGCACTGTCTTTTGATTCTATTCCCTGTACAGCCCGAGTGGCCCCGCCAACAGCACAAGCCAACGTCACAGCTGCAAGCGGTAAGTTCCACACACTGCTCACTCAGTTCCCAGCACTCACGGTCCCCACATTTTCAGCAACAGTCGCTAAACACGGGGTGGAGCATTTTATTACCACTACCGGACCGCCCGTTTTTGCAAAAGCTCGGCGCTTGGACGCAGCTAAACTAGCCACAGCGCACGAGGAGTTCGCCAACCTGGAGAGGTTGAGCATTATCCGACGTTCAAACAGTCCATGGGCTTCCCCCCTACATATGGTCCCGAAAGCTGATGGATCATGGCGCCCTTGCAGGGATTTCCGCAGGTTAAACAACGCTACAGCGCACGATCGCTACCCAATCCCACATATCCAAGATTTTTCGGTTCATTTGGCAGGGGCGCACATTTTTTTCTAAAATAGACTTGGTCCACGGTTACCACCAAGTCCCAGTGCGCACTGAGGATATACCCAAAACAACGGTAATAACTCTGTTTGGTTTATTCGAGTTTTTACGCATGCCATTTGGACTTAAAGGGGCTGCTCAAACGTTCCAACGCATGATGGACGTGGTGCTTCGTGATCTCCCTTTCGTGTTCGTCTACCTGGACGATATTTTAGTAGCCAGCGCGTCCGAAGACGAACACGAAAAACACCTGGCCAATAGGCTGCTGCCCACTCTTTGACCTGTTTGCGGAGGCTCGGCCACACAAATTTCTCTCCCACCATTTTGACCGACGCACATCGAACCCCGCTGCGGCCGCCTTACAACGGACCATTCAGAGTGCTAGAAACAGGGGACAAGCAGTTTTTGCTAGATTTGGGGGGTAGGAAAGAGAAAATTGGCATAAACAGACTTAAACCCGCTTTTGTGGTGGCAGATGAGGAAGTGCTGCTGGCAAAGGCCCCGCGGCGAGGTAGACCACCACGGAGGGTTTCACACAGTAATGGTTCCCAAAGTAATGTTTCCCCAGAACACCCGCAGAGACTGACAAAGGGTTTCCGCCCCCAGACGGCAAACCGCCAGCGTGACAGCACCGCAGAGACGGTGAACCCCAGCTACAGCAGATTCGGCAGGAGGCTGAAGCCTATCCAGCATGTGGACTGATGTGTATTGATGCTATCACGGCATGCATGTGGTTATCTTCTGGTTGTTCTGTGTTTCTAAAATGCTGGGGTGGGGGCTTGTGTTGTGAACACTCAATGGACCTGTTGGACCGGTTCTGTGACTCGCATTTTAGGTCAGAACAAAGGCAGGAATCTTAGCCTTGTTATGCAAGGCTGGAGACTGTGGGGGGTCGATTAAAGGATGCATGGGAGACAGTGGAAGTGATATAATGGAGTGAAATGCATTGTGACTGTCTTTATTATGCAAGGCGGTCTGTGTGACATGTGATCTATGAGGTGTGAAGTCCCTGATATTTAAAGACGAGAGTTGACTGTTTCATTCTCTTTTTTCTGCTTTGAAATGATGGAGATGTGAATAAAGCTGACTCTGAGAAAGAACACTGCCTCGTCATTTTCACATCTTCCACAATATATGTATATATATATATTTTTTTTAATTGCCTTTTTTATTGCCTTTTTTATTGCCTTTTTAGTGAGACTGGAGACAAATCAGGGCAGGTTGAAAAATCCAAGAAGATTGTCAGACAGAGACAAAACGACTTTAAAAAAATGTTTGAGAAGCACAAACAGCTCAACTCTCCATCTAATGAGGAAACGCATTTCAGTTGGTGTGGACACTGGCTGGTTTTTATTGGACATACATTTTTTTTTTAATTTTTTTTTTTGTTACTTATTTGTACCCGTAGGTAGACTTGGTTTGCAGTCTGGTGACAAGCCACCGGCTGCTGGTCGCTGCGTGCGCGAGCGCCCTAAACCTACATGTTTTTGGTATGCGGGAGGAAACCGGAGAAATCCCGGAGTAAACCCGCGCAACACGGGGAGAACATGCAAACTCCACACAGCTCACTGTTGGTCGGGGGCTGGGATCGAACCCATGATCTCATGATCCCCGCGATCCCCCGGCCGAGGGTAAAACTGTGCTGCCACAGTGCTAAACCACTGCGCCACCGTGCAGCCCGTGCATACATACTGTATATCCAATAAAAGTTCATGGAAGACATCCCAATACTTTTGGCAGTACGGTGTATCTCTGTTACTGGCCACTTTAGTCTCCCCATTCAAATGCTCAGATGTGAGTAATATGATTATTTCTGACTCGTAGGAAAAAATTTAAAACTATTTTTTTCATCAATCCACCTGATTCCTGAGTGCACTGTTGTAGAAACAATTATGGGCGCAACTTCCAGTTTCGGCTGAAGGAGTGTTAAATCAGTCAGCAAGAGGGGAGTAGTGGGGTATTTAAGATAGTGTTTTTAAAAGTGTTTTAAGTTTGTTTTAATGTATAGTCCACATACATGTTTTGCAGTCAAGTGGCAGATAATTTCTGCATTTGTAGTTTTTGTATTTCTCATGACTCCCTGTGCGCCATATGAAAAACCCATCTGCGCCAGTAGAAAGTGCCATTTTATTAAATAACCACAAAATTAACAATTCCGCTTAACCACACAAGTACAGGAAGTTGAAAATGATAAACTTGGGCCACCAGACGTACAGGTGCCCCCTTCTGGTCGTGGAGGATGAGTAGCAGCAATTTACCATTCCAAATTACGAGTTAATGTAAAGCAAAAAACATGTTATAATTCCTTTGAGGGCCTGGTCCTCAGTATTGGGCACTTTAGCAATTTTAGGTTAAACCCAATTTTATTTGCCATAGTTTATCGTCCCCCATCAACCTACTCAGAATTTTTATCCGAATTTGCTGATTTCTTAGCTGATTTAGTGCTGAAATCTGATGGAATAATTATAGTAGGAGACTTTAATATACATGTGGATGTAGATAGTGACTGCCTTAATGTGGCATTTAATTCAATATTAGACTTGATTGGGTTTTCTCAGAAAGTAGGAAATTCTACTCATTACCTCCACCATACATTGGACCTTGTTTTGACATATGGCATAGAAATAGAAAATCTTGTAGTGTCTCCTCATAACCCTGTACTGTCAGACCATTGTCTGTTAACCTTTGATTTTACTATTTCTGACTATTTGGCTCCTAAAGAAAAAGTAGATGCCTCTCAGATAATGCTGTTACCAAATTTATGCAGATTGTTTCCTCTATGCCATGTGTCAACACAACGGAAATAAGCTATAGACAGCTTGCTCCTTCTGTAATTGATAACATGGTGGATAGTGTTACAGCTTCTCTGCATCAGACTCTAGACTTGATGGCCCCCTTAAAAAAGAAAAAAGTCTAATCAGAGATTTCTAACTCCTTGGTTCAACACAGAAACTCGTAGCTTAAAACAGAAGACTCGTCAATTAGAAAGAAAATGGCGCTCCACTAATTTAGATGAAATCTATTTAGCTTGGAGAAATCATCTTTTAATTTATAAAAAATCTCTTAGAAAAGCTAGAACGAGTTATTATTCTGCATTAATAGAAGAGAACAAGAATAATCCCAGTGTGGGTGACCCCCACAACAGACTGGGACAAGCAGAGCGCTCAGCGGGAGCAATTGGCAGAACAATGAGATGTGTGTATTGATATCAATAGGCAGCCTCCCTTTGTCTAGCTTTTTCCTGCCAGTAACCTTCCTATTTTTATGGGTGACTCTCAAATGCAAATGTCTTCCTGTCAGTAATCCTCCTATTGATGTGGGTGACTCTCAAATGCAAATGCCCATGCCTACTGCTGTGAATGCATTGTCTGTAGTGGGGTATTTAAACTGCATCGCTCTGTAACTCTCTCTCTCTGACGACTGCTCACCTGACCACACGATTGCCTGAGAGCCTGAGAGCTCGCTCTGGTGCACCTGCACGGTGCTGGGGTGAGTTCTGTGATGGCGGTATGATTAATAAACTCCCTTAAAAACTCTCAGTTCGCCGCTTATTATTTTATACCGCCACACCAGGTTTCTTTTCAGCACTGTAGCCAGGTTGACAAAGAGTCAGGACTCTGTCAATCCTAGCATTCCCTTAGAGCTTACTAGTCAGGACTTTATGAACTTTTTCAATAATAAAATTTCATCCATCAGAGATAAAATCAATCAGATTCTTCCCACAGTTAACTTAAATACTGTAACTACTACAACTCCTTCAATTGATGTCTGTCTTGATGAGTTTACTCCAATCGACCTTTGTGAGTTAGACAAAATAGTTTCCTCATCCAAACCTTCAACTTGTCTTTTAGACCCTATTCCTACCAGGTTATTTAAAGAAGTCTTCCGACTTATTGGTAGCTTTATTGTTCATATAATCAATTCTTCATTAACTTTAGGCCATGTACCGCAGGCTTTTAAAACGGCTGTAATTAAACCCTTACTCAAAAAGCCAACGCTAGATCCAGGAGCTTTAGGTAACTATAGACCAATCTCTAATCTCCCTTTCATTTCAAAAATCTTAGAAAGAGTTGTTGCTACGCAATTATTTGACCACCTGCACGGAAATGGTTTACTTGAAGAGTTTCAATCTGGGTACTGAAACAGCCTTAGCAAAGGTCACTAACGACCTCCTCATCGCATCTGATAATGGACTGGTTTCTGTACTTGTCCGTTTAGACCTTACTAACTAACTAACCTGCACTTATATAGCGCTTTTCTAGTCACAAAGACCACTCAAAGCGCTTTCATTAATACTAACCCTCTATTCTAAGGGCCTATAGGAAACAGATATCTAGGGACAATTTAGAACAGCCAATTAACCTAACATGCATGTCTTTGGCATGTGGGAGGAAACCGGAGAAATCCCGGAGTAAACCCATGCAACACGGGGAGAACATGCAAACTCCACACAGATCACTGTTGGTCAGGGGCTGGGATCGAACCCACGATCCCCACAATCCCCCGGCCAAGGGTAAACTGTGCTGCCGCAGTGCTAACCACTGCGCCACCGTGCAGCCTTTGTGCAGCTTTTGATACTATCGATCATAATATTCTACTTGATAGATTAGAACACTATGTTGGACTTAATGGAACTTCATTGCAGTGGTTTAGATCTTATTTATCTGATAGGTTCCAGTTTGTTCATGTAAATAATGAGTTTTCTTTCAACTCAAAGCTTAGTCATGGAGTTCCACAGGGATCTGTGCTAGGCCCTACTCTTTTTAGTTTATATATGCTTCCGTTAGGCAACATTATTAGAAAGCACTGTATACATTTTCATTGTTATGCAGATGACACACAATTATACCTGTCAATGAAGCCAGATGATAGTAATCAATTAGCCAAGTTAGAAGCCTGTCTTAAGGAAATCAAAGCTTGGATGACTTGTAATTTCCTGCTATTAAATTCAGATAAGACTGAAGTCATTCTTGTTGGTCCAAAAAACCTTAGAAATATCTTTCCAAATCAAACTTTCAGTTTGGATGCGGTTACTCTTTCTCTTAATAGCTCTGTGAGGAACCTTGGAATTATTTTTGATCAAGATATGTCCTTCAATTCACATATTAAATTTGTTTCTAATACTGCCTTCTATCATTTGCGTAATATTGCCAAGATTAGGAGCATCTTGTCTCAGAGTGATGCTGAGAAACTGATCCACGTTTTTGTTAGCTCGAGATTAGATTATTGTAATTCTTTATTATCAGGCTGTCCTAAAACATCTTTAAAAAGTCTTCAGCTGATCCAAAATGCTGCAGCAAGAGTTTTAACAGGTACTAGAAACAGAGATCATATCTCTCCGGTTCTGGCCTCCCTTCATTGACTTCCCATAGAGTTTAGAATTAAGTTTAAAATCCTTCTTCTTACTTACAAAGCTCTAAACAATCAGGCTCCTTTTTATTTAAAAGATCTGATACTACCGTATTATCATAACAGAGCACTACGCTCCCAAAATGCAGGATTACTTGTAATATCTAGAATCTCCAAAAGTACAATGGAGGCAGAGCCTTCAGTTATCAAGCTCCTCTCCTGTGGAACCAGCTGCCAATCTGGATTCGGGAGTCAGACTCGATCTCTGTTTTTAAGAATAGGGCTAAAACCTACCTTTTTGATATAGTCTACAATTAGGGAGGGATCATGTGTTTCTGAACCCTCCCTTAGTTATGCTGCTAATAGGTTTAGTCAGCCGGGGGACCTCCAGTAATGCACTGGGCCTCACTCCTTTCTTCACTCTCAATGAAATATTTTTTTTTGCTAGTTATTAACATCTGTTTGTTCTCTCCCATAGATTGAGTCCCCATCGTGCTGTTTGCTCTCTACATGTCTGTTCTTTTCTTCTTCTCTATCCCCTCACCCCCCAGCCAGTCGCAGCAGATGACTGCCCCTCCCTGAGCCTGGTTCTGCTGGAGGTTTCTTCCTGTTAAAAGGGAGTTTTTCCTCTCCACCGTCGCCAAGTGCTTGCTCACAGGGGATCGCCTGATTGCTGGGGTCTTTCTGCAACTGTGGGGGTTCCCCCTACAGTTGATAGTGCTATGAGATGACTGTTGTTGTGAAATGGCACTATATAAATAAAGTTGAATTTAATTGAATTGAATTGGAAGCTCTACAGCCCAAACACGGAAATGCCTAGTGCCACAGAACAGCTGTAGACACGGGGAGAAAGACAAAGACAGCTTAAAGAACTGGAGCGATCCAGGGGCTAATCCGTGCAGTCTGGAGGATGAAGCAGAGAAGCAGGGCCAGCCAACACCAAGGGATTTACCAAACTTAAAGTGACAGGCTGGATTACAGATGGGGGTGAACACCAATATGTGAAGACTCCCAGCCACATATGGAGGTGATGCTCTGACAATCTCTTTCCACAAACGTAGCAAATAAATACTTCTGAGCTAATGAGGGAAGAGATTGCAGGTGCGAGAAAGCTTGGGCTGAACCTGATTGAAACCAGGTGTGTAAGAGTGCGTGTATGAGCATGTGAATGGGAGTGAATGGAGAGTGTGTGTGTGTGTGTGTGTGTGTGTGTGTGTGTGTGTGTGTGTGTGTGTGTGTGTGTGAACACCCATGATGTCAAACAGCTGATGGCACTGACAAGTGGGGGATGGCGTGCCCAAGCTGTCAGAGAGAGAGAAGGACCCAAACAGCTGCTCTGACGTGCCAGAAGGAAAATAGGGCAAAACACAACAATAAGTCAGAACTGGGTTTGAAACAGCCAAACCCAGATTCATGACAGGATTTTTGAATGTTTTTGCATAGTTCTGGTACTTGCTGCTGTTCGTGGTGTGAGACTCCTAAATCTTAGCGAAATCTGTGCTGGCTTCAACAGCAATGCATAGATCATGCACTGAAAACTAAAAAGGACTGTTGTTGTGATCGGTGGTACAGATGCAAGAGCACCAGGTATGTTTTCACTTGTATGAAGGTCGCAGATCTGATGTTTATATATGTCACCAGATGCAAGGCTGCATTAAGTAAAATAATAAATAAAAAATAGCACCAATTTGCTTCCTAAGGCTTAACGATTTAAGAAAGATATCAAATAGGTGTTTTTTTTTTCATTTGTTGCACTGCATTGGAACAATATGAACTTGATTTTAGCAGTTTCACCATGCATTAATTTTTAGATTATCACACAATATGGATCAATAAAATTTTGAACAATTGTCAGAAAAAATCTGTGCATGTTAAGTTAAATAACAATCATTCAGGACATGACAGCAGCATGAGCATTTTAATTTTGGGGTAAAATGTACAAAATGTACAAAATGTACAACTACACCTGCTGCAGCTACAGCCACACCTGTTGCAACTACAACTACACCTGCTGCAACTACAACCACAATGGCTGTAACTACAACTACACCTGCTGCAGCTACATCTACAGCTGCTCCAACTACAACTACACCTGCTGCAACTACAACCACAACTGCTCCAACTGCAACTACCCCTGGTGCAACTACAACCACACCTGCTGCTGTACCTCTAGTCATTTTAAATAGAGCCGATAGAAGGCCATTAGTCAAAACAGAGGCAATAGGCGCTCGGTACAGAAGTTTAACCCATTTCAAATAATTTGGTCCGAAATTGAATCTTCTCATCATTTCAAACATACAGTATATTCCCATTCACTTCTACCAAACGCCTTTTCAGTGTCCATTGAGACAATGGCTGCAGGAGTCTGATGAAAATTAAGATAGTGAATAATGTTGAAAAGCTGTCTTGTGTTATAGTATGAGTTCCGACCTTTGATAAAGCCTGTCTGATTGGAGCTCACAGTGGAAGGTAAAATCTGCTCTAGTCTAGTAGCCAGTATCTTAGACAGTATTTTGTTGTCCACGCCCAGGAGACTAATGGGTCTATAAGAAGAGCATAATTCTGGGTTGTTACCTTTTTTTCTATTAATATTATATTTCCTCTATACATAGACTCTGGAAGTTCGAATCCCTCAAATAATTTATTAAAAACCCTTAGTAAAATATTATTGATTTTCCCTTTCATCACTTTAAAGAACTCAACAGGAAAGCCGTCTGCTCCTAGACATTTCTCCGACCGAAGTGCTGAAATAGTCATATCTATCTCAAGTTGGGATATCGGTGATTCCAAAAATTTAACTTGGTCTCTGCTATCTGGGGGAAACTTAAATTATTTAAAAAGAAACCTGATGTGAGCCTCTCCTCATCAGCCTGTGATCTATATAAATTAGTATAAAATTCTTTGAAGCTCATCTTTTGACGATTACTAACTTGTTTTTGATTATTGTCATTTAATATAGCTAGGGTAAAAAAATTTCCCTGGCACATTCTTTGCCAGCCGTGCTAAAAGGCGATTGGGTTCATAACCCATTTCAAACACTTTATACTTAGCAAACAATATATCTTTTCCAGCTTTCCTAGTTATCAAGTCATGTACTGTTTTATGGAGCTTTATTATAAATACTATTTACAATACCCTCAGACGTTTGGCACTCTCTGACAAGCCAGGTGTCCCACGACGAAAGAGAGCTAGCCTTTTCCGCCTACATCCTTTATACCAGGAGTGGCGTCACCACCGGAAACCGGCAGCTAGTCACCCCTGTTCACTCCCCGTGCAACCCGGCCGCCATCTTACTAATACCCTCTATTTCCATACACTAATCTTAAGAGACATCAAAAGTAGGCTGCACTATAAATTGTGAGCTGCTAACTCTGACCAAAAAACACTTGTAGTAGACCAGTCTATGTCTTCAACAACCGTGTCAAAAAAACAAAGACATGTATTCCGAGCAAAACCAAAACCACAAGCTCGGAATCACTGAAAACTTAAAAGAAAATTAAAAAAAAAAAAGAAAATTAACTATGCATAGCTGTACTTAACTAGAAAAAGCACACCTATAGGGGATAACAAAAAGACAAAAAAGAAGCCAAGTCCCCCCTTACTGGAAAGCCTCTATTAAAATACCGGTGTATGAACTTAATACAAAGAGAAAAATACCAAAGAACAAAACCACCCCAAATTTCTAAATTACATCCACCTGGATTTAACAGTCATGCCTTAGTCAATCAAAATTTCTGTTCAATAAGTTACTTTGAGGCTGATAGTTTGTTCACATAGTCATTGATTTCTTCCATGTTTGTGAGTGAAGTGCTGGTGCCGTTAGGATGGAAAATTTTTATTACCGCCGGGTACAGAAAGGAGTACCGTATTCATGCATCTCTTAAAACTTTACGTGCATTTGCGGACTCCTTCCTTCTCCTTACAACTTCCACAGAAAAATCTTGATAGAAGGACACCTTCCCCACTTCAGTGCTAATTGTTCCTTTCTGCATACAGAATCCTCTGCTTGTCGGTGTAATTGTGCAGCCTTACCAGGACGGCCCGCGGTCCCTCATTTCCAGCCAGTCTCATTGGAGGTCCAGTGCGATGGGATCTGTTGATCATGATTCTGTCCTTTTGCATAGCCAGAACTTCTGGAATCCATTTTTCAAAGAAATCGGCTGGTGTTTGGCCCTCTGTTCCCTCCTTCAGCCCAACAATTCTCACATTCTAAAGTCAAAGTGCCTTTATTGTCGTTCCATTGTTAATAAACAATGCAACGAAATTGAGATGCTCCTCCCTCAAAACAAACTATGACACTCACAGTTCACTCATGCATTTAACATTCTTATAATTACAACAATAAAGAATGCTTGAAACAATATTACCTAAAAGTTGAATACAATAATTCTGCCGTCGACTTTGATTTTCAAAACTTTCCAAGCAGTCCTGCACTTTCTTCAGCTGGGCTTTCAGCGCCTCCACCCATGGCGTATTAGTAGCCGCAACATCCTCCAGGTCAGAGACCCGCTGCTCCACTGTTCCCAGCCTTTCAATTAAACTGTCAAATTTCTCAGACAGCTCAGTGACCGGCGTAATTACGTCGGACAACTTGCTGTCTAACATCTTCGCTATGTTTGCAGACACTCGCTCCCCTATCGAGTCGTCTCGCTGTGCGTTTAACTCTTCCTTGTCCACGGTGTTAGCATTAGCTACATCTGCTGTGTCTTCATCAGGGCTATGGCTAACACCTGTGTCACTAGCAATAGCACTGACTTTCCCTCCTCATTTCCTTCTTAGTTGGTCCAGGCTGCGCAAAAAAGTTATCCAATGACATTATGGATGTCTTCAAGATGAAATTTCACAGGTAAAATATGATTAAATTTATATTTCTGGCAATCCAGTGTGGATACAAGGAAATTCATGTCCTTCACTTCGACTCATCACGTGACCCCCCGGCGGTTTCAGAAGGCCATGTTTTTGATGCCAAAAGTCATTGCTTTTTAACAAGGAAAAGTGTCCCGTTTCTGTGACAACCCCACTTTCTAAACTAGTACAGGAAGTTGCGCCCATAATTCACGCAAGGCATCATGGGGGCTAGGAATAAGGTGGTTATAAGATTTTTTTGAAGACTATAACAACTTTTATTCTGTACCTTTCTAAACATTTTGTTGATGCATTACATAAAAAATATATATTTTTCATGAAAATACTGTGTAGTTTACCTTTAAAAGTTAATTTTATAAGAGTTAAGTTAGCATCTTTTGAATCCTGTTTGTCTGACCAAACCTAAATTAATAAAAAAAAAAAAAAGGTTTGGTTTGGTAAAAGCCAAGTTTTCACTTTATTTCCAACAGAAAATCATGTTTGTTAAAAATAATCCCAAAATATTGATATTTCAATGACCCCCCCACAAAAAAAAAAAAAAAAAAAAGAAAAAAGCTAGAACCAGCCCTAATTGTTCCCAGGACTTTAACGGAAGAACTTCAGGCATGTTATCACTTATCCATCTTACGCTGTTTAACTGCATTTTTTCAAGGAGGAAGTGTGACAAAACTGGAACGTGATACAAATGTTGGCCTGTAGATGGATTATTAAAGAGCCATAAACACCCACAGTCATGGAATAAAAATGTTGCACAGGTAGCGTAACAGCCCAGAATGGACAGGTGTGTTACAGTGACAATCAGAAGAAAAAAACCTCATCATCATCATCACACAAACCTGCAGTCATGACGATAATGGCCATCATAACTCCACCCGTTGCCCTCAGGGTGACAGCAGCTGCTTATAAAGACACTCAGAGACCAGACAGGAGACATTGTTTCACTGAGAGGAGAGGACAGCATCATCCACCCACGGATTAAATGTGAGTACACCTATTATATTAGTCTGATTATTTTACATGATTAGTAAACTAATTAAATAGGAACACACACAGTTCAGGTGGGAGGTTTAATATAATCCATTTGTGTCTCTAATTAGATTAAATAATGAGGGATTTGAAAGTAAATTTTCTGAAAAAAAAGAAGATTTTCGTTGATTATTTAATAATAATAATGCATCAGATTTATACAGCACTTTTCATAGACACTCACAGACACTTTACAATGGAAACATTATTCATTCACTCCATAGACAATGGTAGAGGTAAGCTACTACTGTAGCCACAGCTGCCCTGGGGCAGACTGACAGAAACATGGCTGCCAGTCCACACCAATGGCCTCTCCGACCACTACACAACGTTTATATACATTCATGCTCAGTGTCATGGACACTGGAGGCAAGGTGGGTAAAGTGTCTTGCCCAGGGACACAACAGCAGGATGTCTGGGGAGCGCGGGATTCAAACCGCCAACCCTCCAGTTATTAGACAACCTGCTCCACCTCCTGAGCCACAGCCGCCCACATTTCCCTCCTCCGTTCCATTTTTGCTGAGCGCCAAGCTGGATGGCAGAAGTTCCATTTTTATATGGTCTTTGACATGACCCGGCCGGGACTTGAACCCCGACCTCCTGGTTATGGGGTGGATGCTCTACCTCTAGGCCACCATTCTGGATGTATGAGTTTATTTTTCAGCCATTACATGTATTATAAATTAGATGCATTACCTTTATAATAAAGTGAAAAAATGTATTTTTTTACTCCTACTGAATTTTCTTTTAATTAGGTAGGACTACACAAGTGATCACAATTGAAAAAATATGAAAAGTATTAAATGATGCATTAAAAAATATTAATAGAGAGAATCAAAATCACAATATTTTGAAACATTATTGCACCTACCTCACATCTGCCACCATTTTACTGAGAATTTTAAATAGACAATGAGAATCAACGCCAGAACTATTTTTATAATGTAGATTTGAAAAGAAATTTACTAAAAACACTGATTTGACTTGTGTTGTTTTACATTTACATGAAATATGAATAAAGATATGAAAATAAGAGCAAGTTGTTTTCAATATGTTTTCCTTATGCGGCAATTTGTCTTCAGTAATTTAAATTAATGTCTAGTGGTTGTGATTTTAAATGTGACTAAAATTTGTTCCATTTATACAAAGTAATATATTAAATAATTAAACACTATGAGAACAAAAGTGGGCAGCACGGTGGTGCAGTGGTTAGCACAGTGGCAGCACAGCAAGAAGGTCATGGGATCGATTCCACCCTTGACCATCGTGGGTTCGATCCCACCCCCAGACCATCGGTGACCCTTCTGTGTGGAGTTTGCATGTTCTCCCCGTGTCTGCGTGGGTTTACTCCGGGCACTCCGGTTTCCTCCCACATGCCAAAAACATGCAAGTTAGGTTAATTGGCATCAAACTGGGGATTCTAAATTGTCCTGAGGTATGGATGTGAGAGTGAACGGTTGTCTGTGTTGGCCCTGCGATGGACTGGCGATCTGTCCAGGGTGTACCCTGCCTCTCGCCCAAAAATGCTGGGATAGGCTCCAGTCCCCCCGCGACCCGAAAGGATTAAGCGGTAGAAGATGGATGGATGGATGGAGAACAAAAGTTTCAAGTTTATCAGGAAAAAGTTACAAATTTAGGCTAATGTGCAAATGGTATTTTTATGATTAAAATTCAAATGGCTGATTGCATTTATTTAACAGTTAGAATTTATTGTATATTTTTATATTACATTTGGACACTTCAAATATGTACTGTAACTATTGTAGTCAAGACCAGACCGAGACCAGAGCATAGAAAGACCAAGACAGGGTCAAGACCAAGACCACTGTGTATGAAGGTCTTTGGTTTTGTCCCTTTGTCCTTGTTCTTGGTGGTGGGAGACTCTTGACGAGGTCTTCACTGCAACACCAGCTGTAACTGAAGTATTTCCAAATGTCAGCAGCAAATATACTGAATAAAGAAGGAAACACAGTGATGGCAGACTGGGATGTGATAGAAGTGGGTTGCCATATTTCACTTTAATGATGTTCATTTCGTGGGATTATAATTTCAGTATTTGAGATATAAGATATAACAATCACCATGATGAAGTATGAGTGGAATACTTCAAAGCTCATACCTTCATACCTCAAACATATTCAGAGAGGTTAACATTTAAAAAGATTTAATGTACACTTAAACTTATTGAGAGGAACTTTCTGAATTCAACCTGAAATCATATGTTGTGAAGGAAGTAAAAGTCAAACAGCTGCTGACAGGAACAAAAGATGACTGTGATTTCTGTTCTTGGAGAAACTGTGGAGATTTCTTTAATGCAAAAATGCAAATTAATATGGTTTATATAAAAAAAGCTCTAATGAATCCAGTTGTGTTGATTTTTTACTTTATAGGTGTGATTGATGGCAGGTATTATAATCCTTAAAACTGCTTTCAGATACGACAAGAAAAAGTAGGTGAAGATGCTGCTGAAGATCTGTGTCGTTCTCCTGCTCGTAGTTGGTGAGAAAAACTTGATTATTCACTGATGTTTGTTCATTTAAAAACAAGCAGAAAAACTAATGACAACAATTCTGAAAACAGCATCTGGCAACGCAACAACCACAACTGCTACAACCACAGCTGCTCCAACTACAACCACAGCTGCCCCAACTACAACCACATCTTCCCCAACTACAACCACAACTGCTCCAACTACAACCACACCTGCCCCAACTACAACCACAGCTGCCCCAACTACAACCACACCTGCCCCAACTACAACCACATCTTCCCCAACTACAACCACAGCTGCCCCAACTACAACCACAGCTGCCCCAACTACAACCACACCTGCTCCAACTACAACCACACCTGCCCCAACTACAACCACAGCTGCCCCAACTACAACCACACCTGCTCCAACTACAACCATACCTGCCCCAACTACAACCACAACTGCTCCAACTACATCCACAGCTGCTCCAACTACAACCACACTTGCCCCAGCTACAACCACAGCTGCCCCAACTACAACCACACCTGCCCCAACTACAACCACAGCTGCCCCAACTACAACCACACCTGCCCCAACTACAACCACATCTTCCCCAACTACAACCACAGCTGCCCCAACTACAACCACAGCTGCCCCAACTACAACCACACCTGCTCCAACTACAACCACAACTGCTCCAACTACAACCACAGCTGCCCCAACTACAACCACACCTGCTCCAACTACAACCATACCTGCCCCAACTACAACCACAACTGCTCCAACTACATCCACAGCTGCTCCAACTACAACCACACTTGCCCCAGCTACAACCACAGCTGCCCCAACTACAACCACACCTGCTCCAACTACAACCACACCTGCCCCAACTACAGCCACAGCTGCTCCAACTACAACCACACCTGCCCCAACTACAACCACAACTGCTCCAACTACAACCACAGCTGCTCCAACTGCCACAACTGCAGCTGCAGTCAGTACGACTTCATCATACTCAGCCACCCTCTGCTTTGTTTCAGCATTTGCGGCCGTGATAATGCATGCTGTCCACTAATAGTGTCAAACTTTTTCTCTGCAGTTCACATCTTCTAAATGAAGTGATGAAAGCTGAAGGTCATGTGACAGTTTTAAATTCTTCATATTTATTCTGTTGTGTTTGAGTGAGATGTTTTCTCAGGTAGACATAAGAAGTGATGCCTCCTGGAGAGGATTTCTAGTTAATCCAAACATCTGTGATGGGAGGACTGCATCAACTGCTTGACTTTATAGCACCACTGTGTATTAGAACTGTATCATTTTAAAACATTGCATATTAAAGTTTACAGTTTATTAAGTGTATTCTGACTCATTTAATACTATCATTTCTCTACTACATGCCGTACTATTGAGGTAATAATATGTAGTCATATTAAAACAGCATTATTAATTCATAGGTGGACGTTTGTGTTTGGTTCAAACAAGTACATCCAAAATCATTTTTCTTATTGACACGCTTATCCATGCTTTTATCATGGAGGTGGCTCAAGAATACAATAATGTGGGGAAAAAACAAACAAACAAAACAATAGATCCCGTTACATTACATATACGTCCCAAGAAAGAGTAAAATACCATCATGGTCACAGCTAGACAAAGCAGTCTGAAGGTGCCTGTACAGTTGTTTAACTAAAATTCGACAGCAGCTTCTTCACTGGTGTCCATATTCTGCATCTGGTGAGGCAAACAGGAATTTGCACAAAATTATTATTGGAGAACAACAAAAGTGTAAAAATAACACATTTCATGGACAGCCGAGAGGCGCAGTGGTTAGGACTGTGGCCTTCACAACAAGAAGGTGGTGGGTTCCTTCCCACCCCCTGGCCAATGGCCACTTTCTGTGCGGAATTTGCACGTTCTCCCCATGCCTGCATACATTTTAACCGGGTACTCCAGTTTCCTCCCACAGTCCAAAGACATGCATGTTAGGTTAACTGGAACCCACTGTGTATTGTAAATTGTTCGTTATGGCTGCAACTAACGATTATTTTGTTAGTTCACTTTTTTCAATTAGTTGACTAATCATGATTATTTCTGTCATGTCCACCATCTCTGTTTCCTGTTGGCAGGGCTCCTGTTCGGGGCTCCAGAGTATATTTAACCACACCTGTTTAACATCTTAAAATTCCAGTGTTCAACTGGTGGGATGTTTCAGATTTTCTACTGCCACTCAGTGAAGAAGGAATTTGATTTTCTTTGCATATGTTAAATTCAGGGAAATTGATTGGAGTGCTAAGGGGTTAAAAGAAAATTTTCAGATCTACAAGAAAAAAGCTGCAAATTTACAGGAAAAAAATGTTGAAAATTTTTGTGAAAAAAGTTGCAGATTTGAAACAAAAAAAATGCAAATTGAGGAGAGAAAAACTGCAAATTTAATGTCTTAAAATTCCAGTGTTCCAAGGGGGGGGACATTAAATTTTCTACCGCCATTCACTGAAGAAAGATTTTGATTTTCTTTGTGTATGCTAAATTTAGGGAAATTGTTGGAGGCAATGGCTGAACTGAACAATGGTTTACTGAAGCAACAACGGTAACAGCATGTGTTACATTATATAGCTAGCAGCTAGCTGTGCAGAGGTACAGGCTGACGTGTTGCTTAGAGACGGAGCGCCAAAGAGGCAGTCTCCCGCTGTCAGACCCCTAATATAGCCACGGCGCGATGATGTCACGACATGTGCACGTCCCCTCGTCCGTGACGTTCCTGGTGTTAATATGGCAATATATAACAGTCTGCATGCCTGAGAATATCAGCTTGTTTTCAGTGTCTGCCTTTAATATACAAACAGTGTTATGCTGGGAGAACGTCATTTTGTTTTTACGTGCAAGCGTGCATACTAAATGACAATAAAGAAATCTTGAATCTTAAATCTTGAATATGTTTTATAAATGCTCCCCATACCTGTTGTGTTGTAATGGGGACATATTATTGTGTGACACAGGTGGTGGCTCCACCTTTCCGGTTCTGCTGCCACCCTGGGTATAAAAGGGCTTTGAGGAGAGGGGCGGTTTCTTGGCCTCCTCTCCACCTTATGGTAGCGCTTGTATTGTGAGAGTGAGTCACAAATAAAGTTGTGTCCAGTTCAACGCTTGGTTTTGTCCTTGGCTCCTATTACCGACATAACAGTTGGCGATGAGGATAAAAGTATGGACGCGGGGTTACATCAATTCGGCCATTTTTGGAGCTTCCTGGTGAGCTGCCTGTCCCTTGGGCAAGGTGGTTCGCCGCCTTTCAAAATTATTTAGGGGCACTGGACCTTGAAAGAAGAAAAGTTGCGGGCACGGGCACTGTTGGTTCACAACCTAGGAATGGAAGGACAACGTATTCTTAGTACTTTAGGTGAGGGTGATAGCTTTGAAGAAGTGGTTGAGCTAATGGTACAACATTTTCACGCCCTGGAAAACGTCATTGTCCGGAGGATCCAATTTCGGCAGCGTCGCCTGTGGGGCATATCGGTGCAGCGGTATGTAGCAGAACTACATCAGCTGGCCAAGGACTGTCAGTTTGAAGAGTTGGAGGAAGAGCTGGTCCTTGACCAGTTGGCAGAACATACTGTTTGCCCGACAACGAGGTCGAAGCTCCTCACGTTCTCGGGTGAGCTGACGTTAGCCAAGTCCATCGAATTAGCTCAGCAGTTTGAGGCGGCAGACAAGCTATCAGTGGAGCTTAGTGAGAGAGTGTCACACCGCCATTTTTAACCACAGTCGACAGCACAGGCAGTGGACCCGGACAGTGACGATCGCGTGGAGGATGACCAAGGCTCCGCTAATACTGTTAAGATGAGGTCCACCCCAGGATTGGCCAGGTGTTTGAGTTGTGGATCCACAAAGCACCGTTATAAGGCTAGAGAGTGTCCAGCAAGAGGAAGACGCTGCGGCACGTTTGGACTCTTGTATCATTTCTCCAGGGCATATTAGAGGTTCGAGCGAGGGGATCTGAGAAACAAGGAGGATCTCCCCGTTTCACCTCCCATGGTTATTCACAGTGTATCCCCAAGTACCAGTGATCATTGTTACTGTATGATGGAAATGGACGGGGTAACAGTTCCGTTGCCGATGGACACGGGAGCAGTGAGATCCATGTTAAATTAGGCAACCGTGAGGAGTTTTTTCCCACACTATTGGGTTGGAGAAGAGTGGTCGGGCTGTGGTTTGTGGGACTAACTGGTTCCGCGAACGATGGACGGAGTTGTGTGGGACAAACCTTTGCCGAGTAATCTGGACAATGAGCAGGACCAATTCCACCCAGGGCCATCACAGGAGGGTACCGGTGCCAGCGCCCAAGTAACCTTAGTTGAGGGAACTGGGCGGCATGGTGGGACGTCCGTGACGTGAGGTGGCGCCGAGTGGAGGGCCCATTCTACTCCCGGAATTCGTCTGGAAGGGACCGGAGAGCAGGGGTTCACAATGGTGACACTGGCAGTGAAAATGAAAGAGAGTGGAACAGGACCGGCTGGCACGGTGAAACGATATGCCAAACAGGGACACTGGAAGCCGAGTAGGGCCCCTCTGGGGGTCACGGATATGGTCCAACCCAGAAAGGAGGCCCAGTCAAGAAGTGTTCAGGGCAAACGCCGATGAGAAGATGGCCAAGGGTGGCTGTAGGTGGTGGCTGTTGGGGGGGATGTGCCTACCTCCAGCTATCTCATGGCTCGTGGAGGCGTCCCAGTGAGCTGTGGTGTACTCGAGAGAAGAAGAAGGTGTTTGGACCTCGATGTGGGTCGTCCCTGGGAGCAAAGAAAAGAAGGTGCACTAGAATGGAGCCGTCCAATGGTTTCCCGGGGGGTGCTTCCTCTCCTGGGGCAGACTGATGGTGGGACAGTGCATGTGATACATGGTGATGGACATGAGGGACAACCGAAATGTATATTAGTTCTGTGAATGGGATTATTTTGTGTTTTATATCATTTTAGGAACACAACAGTATTTTAGTTTTATATGGACTGTATGTTTAGCTTAGACGGCAGAATAATCCGTCTTGCTGGGTGGGGGTGGGACGGTAGTCCACCTGTTCCCCCTAGTTTTAGTTATTTTGAGTGAATGTGATAGGACTTTATGTATTTCTGTTTATTTTTTGTGTGTGATTCGTGTTCCAAATTGGGGAGGGGTGGGGGGTTCCGATTGTATGCATGTGTTTTGGACCATTTTTTTTAAGGGGGAGAATGTTGTGTTGTAATGGGGACGTATTATTGTGTGACACAGGTGGTGGCTCCACCTTTCCAGTTCCGCTGCCACCCAGGGTATAAAAGGGCTGTGAGGGAGAGGGGCGGTCTCTTGGCCTCCTTTCTGCCTTACGATAGCACTTGTATTGTGAGAGTGAGTCACAAATAAAGTTGTGTCCAGTTCAATGCTCGGTCTCTTCCTTGGCTCCTATTACTGACATAACAATACCTACAGTAAATAAAAAAAATACCCATCCATCCATCTTCTACTGGTTTTCCAGAGGTCCAGATTGCGGAGGCAGCAGAGAAGCCTGTCAGGGTGTGGTGAAAGGATTGGACTCACTCACTGGGCATAAGTTCCAAACAATGATTTTATTCAGCGTTGGCCACACTGGCACAACGTGAGGGCTTTAAATAGAAAATAACAAAGCTGCTCGGAAGCGCAACTAAAGAGCAAAACTAAAACAGGACTGAACACGCCAGGAAACTAGACTTGGCTGAACAGGACAGGAAACAAAACTAGAAGCGTGTAATCACGCCAAAATGACAAAAGAACCCCAACTGAACAGAAGCAAACCCAGACCTTAAATACATAGAACACAATCAGAAAAACATGAGACAGGTGGAAACACTAATCACTTGACAGCTGAGGCAGCAGACAGTGACAGAGGGGCGGGGCTGCACACACACCCAGGAAACACCAGCAGAGAATTAGGGGAGACATGACGATGACAGACAAGAACTAAATCTAGACCATAACTAATCATAATAATGATACACATCAGAACTGAGGACAGAATAAAGAAACCAACAAACAATACAAAATGTGGAAAATACAAAACACAAGGTGAGAACGTGAACTGAGTCTATGTTTAAGAGAAATACAACCAATGAATGAAAATATAGACATGAGACTCAACCCACTCTCTGACAAAGCCCAGACTTCCCTCTCCCCAACCACCTGCTCCAGCTCTTCAGAGAGGATACCAAGGCAATCCAAGACCAGCTAGGAGACATATACTGTAGTCTCTCCCGCTAGTCTTGGGCAGTGTTGCCAGGTTTCAAAAGAGAAACAAGCAACCAGCTCTATGGAAACAAGCTCAAAACAAGCCTAAAAGGCAACCTACCACATTGTAAAAGAGAGGCTGCTTGATAACATATATCGATATATAGATTTATTTTTGTTTGCAGTGAACTGACTGTAAACACAGTCAGCAATGAATAACGGAATTTTGTAAACTTTAATTAAAGGAAAATATGTATGCATTCTGCATAAGCAACAACAAATTTATAGTAAACACAGTCAACATTAAAACTTTGAATAAATTAAATTTTTAAACTCTGATTAAAAAAGACGATTAAAAGACGAGCATTCTGCATAAGTAACAGCACTAAACATGACAACAGTTCAGTGGTGTGGGATGATGGGAGTTGTTGTCCGCTAGTCCTTTAAACAAAAAACTAAATATTACACGACAGCCGACAATTTTAATTATGTGGAAAATTATCTTTTAAATTGACAAACATATGTGTAACTCATGGCAAAATTTAATTGGGATTAAAAGATAATTTTACTTTGCCATTCATTTCAATAGAATTTTTTTTTTTTTTTTAATTTAAGGTCCCTTGTGCAATGGTCTGTATATATACTGTATATATGTGGAGTCAGGCGGGCCACTGATCTCTATAGAAAAACTGGATGGATCATTGGCCACCAGAAGTGACGCTCCTGGCCGGCCCCTTTTACTTCAGTAAGTTCGCCAAAAATTAACAGATTTTGAACTTCTTGGTATGGAGACACAACTTATAATCTTGCGCAACCGAGCTGGGAGAGCTGTCGCACAGACAGCAAAGCAAACCCAAATAAGCAACTACAGTGCATCTGGAAAGTGTTTACAGTGCTTCACTTTTTCCACATTTTGTTATGTACAATATTAAGTTATGTTCCCTATTATGTACCTGGCAGGTTAAAATGATCGAAATTCATGAAGTCAATAACGTTAATCTGTCAGCAGCCTTCAGATAAACTAAAAGTGCCAACATTTGGATTTCAAAATAAGGGAGGTTATTCCTGCTGTCTGGGTGGTGAGGACATTTCAGAAAAAAAAACAGAAAAAACAAACTATAAATATAAAGAAATATTATAACAGAAATAACGGCGTCCTTGGTCATTTAAGTTAATTTATTTCATTAAATACAATTTTATTAATATTTTTTTCTTTGTAACTAACTAACTAACCTGCACTTATATAGCGCTTTTTCTAGTCACAAAGGCCACTCAAAGCGCTTTCACTAATACTAACCCTCTATTCTAAGGGCCTATAGGAAACAGATATCTAGGGACAATTTAGAACAACCAATTAACCTAACATGCATGTCTTTGGACTGTGGGAGGAAACCGGAGCCCCCGGAGTAAACCCACGCAGCACAGGGAGAGCATGAAAACTCCACACAGAAAGGTTCCAACCCCTACCAGCCTGGGATTCGAACCAGGAACCTTCTAGCTGTAAGGCAACAGTGCTAACCACTGCACCACCCCAGTAATCTCTGTAATCAGAGTTGAATTATTGTTCTGTTCTGACTGCAAAATTATGGTCAAAAATGTAAATTGTTATAAGGAAAAAGTAAAAAAAAGTAAAAAAAAAATTAACATTGTTTCAAATGTATTTAAAACCCAGTACTTTTATTTAAAAAAAACAGACAAAAATAGTCATAAAATAATACACTGTGGGACACATATGCACATTGGTATATCACTTTATGCTTCATATGTATATCACTTTAGGCTTCACATCTCAGATTGAACAAAGGACTGAGTCTCCTTGGAGATAACAGGAGGATGTGAAAGGTTAGTCTTTGGTATACAAAGCGACGGCCTTGGGGGATTTTCTGGCTGCCAGAGACTTTAGGTGGAGGTGATAGGATCTAAGAGAGGATGCATTGTTACTTGGGATTAAATGCAATGTGACTGTGAGCTTTGAAGGTCCTGGGTATTTAAAGGACGAATGTCTGTTTTTTTTTTCCTCTTTCTGTTTTTGCTGATGTTGGAAGATGTGAATAAACCTGACTCGTGAGATAAACTCTGCCTCGTCATTTTCACATTTCCACACTGGTGACCCTAAGACGTATCATGGATGAAAGAAATTCCCCCGAGCCAGCCGGGTCAAGAGCTCCCAGCCAAGGGGATGCCGCTACCGTCCAGCTACCGGACTTTTGGCAAGACAACCCGCGCTCCTGGTTCCACTTGGTCGAAGCACAGTTCGCCCTCCGGGGGATAACGGTAGATGACACGAAGTTCTACCATGCGATTGCCAAGCTCGACAACCGCACGGCTCGGCATGTGGATAGCCTATTGGAGCAGCCACCGGCCAATGACAAATATGGCAGGTTGAAGGCTGCGCTCATCCAGCGCTTCACTCTCTCAGTCCAGGAGAGAGCAGAGAGGCTCCTGGCTCTGAATGATTTGGGAGATGGCATGCCCATTGACCTGATGGAGGACATGCTGAGGTTGAGGGGCTCAGGCAACAAAGACTTCATCTTCACCAACATTTTCCTCAGGACCCTACCGTTGGACACGAGAGCGACCCTGGCCAGTTCGCCGTTGTTGGCCCAGCGGGACTTCCGCGCGCTGGCCCAGGAGGCGCACCGGATTCTCAACGCCAGCAGACAGCGCGCGGCCACCGCAGCAGCAACGGAGTTCGGCGCGACGGCCAGAGACGGCGGGGGGCCAGAGATGGCAGTAGCAGAACCACCGACGACGGCGGCGGCGGGGGCCAAGGATCGCGGAGGAGACGCCCTCTGTTTCTACCATCGCCGCTTTGCAGAGAAGGCACGCAAATGTATACCACCGTGCCAGTTCAAGCGCTCGGGAAACGCCAAGACCGGGGGTCGGTAGCAGCTGCGGCCCTCGGGGAGGAGAACAAGCTGCTCTACTTGAAGGATGCACTCTCGGGGAGGCATTTCCTCGTGGACACAGGCTCCCAGTTGAGTTTCATCACACTATCCTCCGCTGACCGGCTGGCAGTTTCCAGTGGTCCAGGGGTGTCAGCAGCGAACGGCTCGGCGATTAAGACCTTTGGTGAGAGGACTCTGCTTCTGTCCCTACATGGCCGTACATTTGAGTGGACTTTTGTCATAGCTGCAGTTAATTTCAATATGTTGGGGGCTGATTTTCTGTGCTCACATGGTTTGTTGGTTGATCTTGCTAACAGGCGCCTGGTTAATGCACTTTCTTTTTATTCTATTCCCTGTACAGCCCAAGTGGCCCCACCAACAGCACAAGCCAACGTCACAGCTGCAAGTGGTAAGTTCCACACACTGCTCACTCAGTTCCCAGCACTCACGGTTCCCATATTTTCGGCGACCGTGGCTAAACACGGGGTGGAACATTTTATTACTACCACTGGACCGCCCATTTTTGCAAAAGCTCGGTGCTTGGATTCAGCTAAACTGACCATAGCGCGCGAGGAGTTCGCCAACATGGAAAAGTTGGGCATCATCAGGCGTTCGAACAGCCCATGGGCTTCCCCGCTTCACATGGTCCCGAAAGCTGATGGCTCGTGGCGACCTTGCGGCGATTTCCGCAGGTTGAACAATGCCACAGCGCACGACCGCTATCCAATCCTGCATATCCAAGATTTTTCCATTCATTTGGCGGGGGCACGCGTTTTTTCTAAGATAGACTTGGTCCGCGGTTACCATCAAGTCCCAGTGCGCGCTGAGGACATACCCAAAACAGCGGTAATAACTCCGTTTGGTCTATTCGAGTTTTGCGCATGCCATTTGGGCTTAAAGGCGCTGCGCAGACGTTCCAACGCATGATGGATGCAGTGTTGCACGATCTCCCCTTCGTATTCGTCTAACTGGACGACATCTTAGTAGCCAGCGTGTCCGAAGACGAACACGAAAATCACCTCACGACAGTTTTGCGGAGGTTGGGAGAGCACGGGTTAATAATCAACCCAGCGAAGTATCAGTTCGGGGTGACGCAGATTGATTTTTTTGGGCATCGCGTCTCCCCAGAAGGAGCGGTTCCGCTGCCCGACAAAGTGTGCGCGGTAACAAATTTTCCCCAGCCGCAAATGGTCAAGGCATTACAGGAGTTTTTGGGAATGGTGAATTTTTATAACTGTTTCCTCCCTCGCGCAGCCCAGCTCATGTAACCACTGTATGCCGCACTAAAAAAACAAAAACCCACAAATAAGATCGAATGTTCTCCGGAGCGAGAGCGAGCATTCTCGGAGGTCAAAACAGCCCTGGTAAACGCTGCATTGTTAGCACATCCAGACCCAACGGCCCGCATAGCGCTCACTACTGACGCGTCAGATGTGGCCATAAGGGCGGCCGTGGAGCAGCATGTAGCCGGGGCTTGGCAGCTGCTCGCCTTTTTCAGCAGGACTTTGCGCGATAGTGAACGAAAATACAACGCATTCGACAGGGAGTTGTTAGCTCTCCACTTGGCCATTCGCCACTTCCAGTTCTGGCTGGAGGGACGCAGTTTCACCACGTTCGTTGACCACAAGGCGCTGACATTCACGATGGCCAAGGTTTCAGAACCGTGGTCAGGTCGGCAGCAGAGGCAGCTGGCCGCCATCTCAGAGTTTACTACCGATATTCAGCATGTGGCGGGTAAACTGAATGTAGTGGCAGACTGTCTCTCGCACGCCGTGGCGGCCCCAGTCTGCGTAGGGATAGATTATGCAGCCATGGCCGCGGATCAGTGTAGTGACGCGGACGTGCGCGCGCTCCAGTCTGGACCAACAGGGTTAAGCCTGGAGAACAGGGTTCTGCAAGACTGTATGCCCCCCCAATCTGTGATGTCTCCACTGGGCGACCGTGTCCTGTGGTACCGGCCGCGTGGCGCCGCCGCGTTTTTGATTCGATTCATTCTCTGGCGCACCCGGGAGTGCGCACGTCGGTCAAAATGGTGGGAGAGAAATTTGTATGGCCGAGCCTGCGCAAACAAGTTAGGGAGTGGGCAGCAGCCTGCATGGCTTGTCAACGAGCCAAGGTACACAGACACACGAGAGCTCCCTTGGAGCCGTTTCACATCCCGGCTAAGAGGTTCGATTATGTTCACGTGGACATCGTAGGCCCCCTCCCGCCGTCACAGGGGTGCACACACCTTCTGACAATGGTAGACCGCACCACGCGCTGGCCGGAAGTGGTCCCACTGGCGTCAACCACAGCCGAGGAGGTGGCGCGCACATTTTTAACAGCATGGGTAGCGCGCTTTGGAGTCCCGTCGGACATTACGTCCGACAGAGGCCCTCAATTTGTTTCCGAACTTTGGTCAGCAATGGCCCGCAGTCTGGGGATAACGATCCACCGCACAACTGTGTACAATCCGCAGGCTAATGGGCTGTGCAAACGTTTTCATAGGTCATTGAAAGCGGCTCTCAGAGCATCGCTTACGGATGCAAATTGGGTAGACAGGCTACCGTGGGTTTTATTGGGGTTGCGTTCTGCACCTAAAGAGGATTTAGAAGCCTCCCCGGCTGAGCTAGTTTTTGCGCAGCCACTTCGGCTGCCCAGGGAATTTCTCCCAGATAATCCTGTGCCAGAATGCTCCCCGGCTCAGCGGTTGCAGCGTGACACGGAATCGGGCACGCTGCCTGGCCCCTTCAAGACTGAAGTCATTATTCAAGTTTTTAAGTGGGTGCTCTTTGTACCCTTAACTCAACTAGAAATTTTTGTTTGTCTACTTTTAATTATTAATTTCAGAGCACTGCTTTTACATGAGTAGAATTTCTGGTCAATATGCCCACCTGATCATATAATTTAAGTATGCATGATTACATTACTATTATGAATGTTTCTTTCCCTTCCCTACTCTCTCAATGGAAAAAAAAAAGAAACACTAGAATCAAAATACAAAAAAATACACATATTTTTGTCATTTATGTAAACCATGACAAAAAAATCCTGCAGGACAAAACATGACACTTGATATTTTCTAACCTGTTTGTATACCACCATAGACAGAAAGAGAACCTGAATTAGACAGAGCTCAGAGAGGGCAAGATGAGACAGAAGAGAGGAGCCAAGGAGAAGGAAGTGTTCAGGCAGAGGGTCCAGGAGAGGTGTGAGCAGAGGAAGGAGAGAAAGTTGACACCATTAAAAAGTCTAAACACAGGACGTCTGGGTGGGACCCCAACTGGCCCAATATTCCAACATTCAAGCCTCAGTTGTACAATACTTCAAATGGTAAGTTCCATATGCAACAATACTGTGTAAAATTTAAAAAAAAATAGTATAAAATTAACATATTCCAGTATGTTTAAAAATATGTTGCCACCGCACCAAGGTCTTTAAACCAGAGGAAACACTGATTTAAGTGATTTCTTGATTGAGAACAGGCGTGGCAGTAATCAGGCCTGGGTGTTGCTAAAGAACTTGAACTCAGCTTTCCAAAGATGTGATAAACCACAGTTAATGTTTTAAGGGGGGGCAATCACTTTTTCACACAGACCCATGTAGGTTTCAAGTTTTTTCCCCTTAATAACACTGGTCTACACCAAATTTATTGTCTAAATTTTTTAGCTGATTTAGGACAATTTTGATGTGCTGAATCCAAAAATCACATTGGTTTTGCTCAATCAGGTCAACTTTTTGAATTATGGCCACATGTTGTTTTATACGTTTTTGTTTACATGTAAGGGTATTTTGGCTTTATACGATGCAAAATTATTTTTTATGTCTTGAAATTTTCTGAATTTTGAACAATGACTATGTAACATTCAACTTACATGCACTTTCCTTTATATAAAGGTAAGTACATGCACAGTACTAAGTACTAAGTAAGTACAAGTTTTTACTTGGCACCTGATCAAGAGAAACAGATGCCATTTTCGGATTCAGTGGTGCAAAGTTGTCTTAAATCAGTTGAAAAAACACAGACAACTTCCAAAAAAATTATTTTTGTAACCTTGTGTAATAAACGCCTTCATTTAAAACTGCACTTTGTGTTTACTTGTGTTATCTTTGTCTAATATTTAAATTTGTTTGATGATCTGAAACATTTAAGTGTAACAAACATGCAAAAAAAAAAAGAGAAATCAGGAAGGGGGCAAACACTTTGTCACACCACTGTACATCTGTTTGTTGTTCAAATTTGTACAAAAACTGCCAAACTTCAACTACAAACATTCAAATTTGTGATATAAAATTTTTAGTGTCAAATTTGTGAGGGAAGAAATTCTCATTATGCAAGAAAAAGGGTTCAAACTTATGAGGACAAAGTCACAAATTTGCTAGAACAAAACTGGGGGAAAAGCATTAAATCAATGTGGGAAGATGGCCTTTTTTTAATTAAAATGTGACGTTTGCAAGAAAAAAATGCTACAATTTGTGGGGAAAAAACTGGGTAAAAATTGAGAGAAAAAAAAAATTAAATTTTCAAGAAAAAGCGCCAAAGTTAGAAGAAAAAAGCTTTAAAATAATGGGGGTAAAAATTCATGTTAGAAAAAATGTTAATTTTCTTTCAAATAATCTGTCAAATCTGTGAGGAAAAACGTTAAAATTATGAGAGTTCTCACATTTTCCTGTTCAGCTCACTGACTGGAAAAATTAACAGAAAGCCACAGCGACACCTGCTGGAATCACCTGAACGTGTCAGATGGCCGAAACCTGCCTGGTCCTTGTGATTCAGTCAAATTAGAGCTTGGTGTTAGATGCAGCAAAGGGCAGACATGTGCAACTCTGCAGCGGCAGCGTCTTCATTCATCTCAGATCAACCCGTGGCAGGCAGGGCCAGTTCTAGCTCTTTGCCCGCTCTAGATTGTCCTACTTCTCCGGCTTGTCTAGATTGTCCTACTTTAGGTAGGAGGAACACTTTAAACTCTGTTAAATGAAGGAACAAAAGTCTCTCCACAGCCAGCAAGAACAAACAAAAAAAAATTTTACAAATTGTCTAGATCAACCTCTACTATGCAAAGAGTAATTTTGACAGACATTTGACCAGCAAAATGCACAGGGGGCCACAGAAATATCTGAGCCTGACAGCTAAGCTAAAACAGCAGTTTTACCAGTACAAACAGGTCTGAGGCCATCGATATTAAGAGATTTTTCCTCATAAAACTGTAACCTTTTTTTCCAAAATGTGAGCTTTTTCAGCATCAATTTTCTGGTTTTCTAATAAATTTGTCATATTTTTCGCTTAAATTTTGTTGCATTTTTCAGGTAAAATTGCAGCCTCTTTTCACATAAATTGTTTACATTTTTTCTCTTAAAAAAGGAATGCTTCACTTAAACCCCTAAATTGGTCATATTTCTTGAATAATTTTTCTTCTTTTCTAATAAATTTGTTATATCCTCTGATGTAAATTTGTTACCTTTTTATTACCTCCGCCAAGGGAGGGAGGAGGTAATGTTTTTGCCAGCGTTGGTTGGTTTGTCTCTTGGTTTGTCTGTCTGTCTGTTAGCAGTATTACTCCAAAAGTTATTAACAGATTTTGACAAAATTTTCAGGAAATGTGTTTAATGGCATGGGGAACAGATAATTAGATTTTGGTGGTGATCCGGATCACGAACTGGATCCAGGAATTTTTTGAAAATTAGATAGATAGATAGATAGATAGATAGATAGATAGATAGATAGATAGACTGTATTGATTGCAAACTGGGAAATTATAGTGTAACAGCAGCTTGACAGTAGACAACCACACAACAGAAACACACACCGCATAATAGACAAAGGGATTATACATGGAAAGTAAAACTGCTAAAAAAAAAAAGCACATATAATAGATGAATAGATGGTGACCAGTATAGATACATGACTCACACCTGCTGTACAATGCAGGACTATCAGGTGCAGAGTGACATGTGAGGTACCAATTAGACTGTAAGGTGCAGTATAGCAGCATAGTTATGACCAGAATTCAGCATCAGAGTGAGTTATTGTACAGTGAAATGGCATGTGGCAGGAAAGATTTCCTGTACCTAACCGTTCGGCAGCGAAGCTGTAGCAGTCTACTGGAGAAAGTGCTCCTCTGTCTGTCCAGTGTGTGGTGGAGGGGATGATCAGGATTGTCCATGATGGATCACAGTTTATTGTCCTCCTCTCCGCCACAGTCTCAAAGGTCTCTGGCCTGAGACCAATTACAGAGCCAGCCCTCTTGATAATCTTGTCAAGTCTGTTGGTGTCGCTGGCTTTGATACTGCTACCCCAACAGACAGCAGCAAAGAAGATGGCGCTGCCGACAACGACCTGGTAGAAAAGCTCCAGCATCCTATTGTACACGTTGAAGGATCTCAACTTCCTCAGGAAGTAGAGTCTGCTCATCCCCTTCTTGTGTACAGCATCGGTGTTGGATCTCCAGTCCAGTCCATTGCTGATCATGACACCCAGATATTTGTAGTCCTCAACTACCTCCACATCCTCCCTCCTAATCTGCAATGGCTGTGAACACGTCTTCTTCTTTCTGAAGTCAATCACCATCTCTCTGGTCTTGCTGATGTTCAGCCTCAGGTGATTCTGCTCTATCCATTCCAGAAATCTGTGTACCAGTGCCCTGTACTCCCCCTCCTATCCCCCTCTTTTACACCCAACAACAGATGAGTCGTCAGAGAATTTCTGCAGGTGGCATGACGGTGTTGTACTGAAAGTCAGTGGCGTTTAAGGTGGAGAGGAAAGGAGAGAGCACAGTCCCCTGTGGAGCTCTCGTATCACTAACCACCACGTCAGACAAGACAGTGCCCAGCCAGACAAACTGTGGCCTTCCTGTCAGGTAGTCAGTAATCCAAGAGATCACAGAGCTGTTGACCCCCATCACCTGCAGATTCTCACCCAGCAGCAGTGGCTGGATGGTGTTAAAGGCACTGGAGAAAATTATTTTTTATATTAATATTACGCTTTTCATGTGCTGCTGTTTTAAGATGTGTTCACAGAATTACATGCATGGCAACGCCATAGGGTCATGCACCACCACAACCCAGAAGCCAAACACTGCATTACAAGTAAAAGGGATTGGAATGAAAACGAATGTGGTCTTCATCCACATAGTATACGGTGGTTGGCATTATTTCATCTGGTCACAACAACAAGGTCATGAAAAGGATCTTAGCCGAATCCTCCCTATATTTCTCCTCCACCTGCTGGAAATACAGCCGGCAGTGCAGCAGGAACCCTTATGGAAATGTTCCTGCAGATGGCATGTACTGCGGTGGCAGCAGGTGCAAGAGGTGGCATCGCACCGGGAAGCCGACACAGGTGCTCGGTAATGTCGCCAACTGCTGGGTGATGGTTTGTAACTGTTTGGAAAGAAACACGACCTGGTGCTCCGTGGCATCCAAGCGCGAGAGTGCTGACTGTTCGCCTGGCTGAGCACTCACTGAGCCTCGATCCTGGCTGGATCGTTCTGTCATGATTCAGGGCAAGAGAGGCTCAAACGCAGAGCTGCCAGAACGAACACTCAGACACTGGCCCTTTCATACTCTGTAGCAGAATATTGTGCCCCTGTCTGGTCCAGGTCATCTTACACACACCATGTAGACACCCAGCTCAACTCAACCATGAGAACTATAACTGGAACAATCCGCTCAACACCACTCCCCTGGCTCTCTGTACTGTCAAACATAGCCCCTCCACACATCCGGCGAGCAGCATTAACTCAAAGGATGCTCCAAAAAGTTAAAGATTTTCCTCACTTACCAATCCATGCAGATATTTACACCCCACCCACTGCCCGACTTTCATCCAGACGGCCGATTTGGAAAAACCCTCCCCCACTTGACTTTACCATCCAGACAGCTTGGCAAGAGGAATGGGAGACCAAGGAGGTCCCAAACAAACAGCTGGTGATAAACCCCAACCAACAGGTCCCGGGCACCAACCTCCCAAGGAGACAGTGGTCTACACTCAATCGCTTCAGGACTGGACATGGCCCCTGCTTGGCCAGCCTTCACAGATGGGGCAGTAGCCCTAGCCCACTGTGCGCATGTGGAGAGGAGCAAACTATGGAACACATCATAGAGGCTTGCCCGCTCCAAAGACTGGAAGGAGGATTACACACCCTCCATACAGCAAACCAGGAGGCAACTGCTTGGCTTAAGGACTTTGCATTCGCTAAATAAATAAATAAACTCAGACACAGATGTAAAAATTCACCAGTTTATTATAAAACAAAAACAAACACACAACTCTAAATAAAGGTGCAGAACTGAGGAAAAGCGCAACACAAAAACACACACTTAAATTGGTACAAAAACCGGTGCCTGCTGGAGCGCACATAGCCTAGGGGAGAAGAGCAGAAAGAGGTTATTAGGGACTGGTTCTCCCAAAGAGGAGAATAGTACTGGGAAAGCACTCTTACTCAACGAGCAGAGGAGCCCGGCAGGGAACTCCTGCGTGGTCCAGGGGAACAGGGGGAAGACGGTGAACTGTATGGACGTCCAGTGTCTTCTTGGTCAGGTGAGCATGATCAGCCCTGGAGTACACACCGCAAAGGTGGCAGCAAACCAGAAGAGACAGGAGGACAAGGGAGTGAGAACACAGGTCAAACAGAGAAATAATGAGGTAAAAAGGCTTAGTATCTCAGGTGGCAAAACTATCGATCCAGCGATGAGTTCTCCACACACTGGCTCTTAAATGTGCTGAATAATTAGGAAGCAGCAGGTGTGTAATCACGCAGGTGTAGTTGATACTCTGGAGCCAGGAAGACAGGAACAGGAGGGGAGGGGGAGCACGCTCGCCTGATCATCACATGGGGTATGGGTGGAGCTAATTTGAATATTCATAGATTCGCACATACTTAAGCAGGTGCAAGACGTAAAAAACTCTTTCCATGCAATTCTAAGGCAATCAAAGTTTGTTTGTTTTTTTGTGGATAAAAGCCACAATATACTAATTTGGCCAATACATATTTGTTTTTGAGGTGGTTTTAGAGCTGCCGGAGTGCACCTTTAAAAAAAAATGAAAATTTACAGAGAGAAAAGTCATAAATTTAGAAGAAAAAAAATTGCTAATGTATGAGAAAAAGTTGGAAACTTATGATAAAAATGTAGCAAACCATATGAAGTTTCAAATTTACCAGGAAATGTTTTAAATTAAAGCAAGAAATAAAAGTTGAAGCTAATTTTAATCTTCTTCAAAGCTTTTTCTGCCTATAGATAAACTCAGGGTTGGAGTCAGGGTTGTTTCAGGATTTTTCTGGGCCCTCTGCAAGTGTTCTTTGTGGGCCTTATTTTTGGAAGAGGGAAAAGTTCAAAACAAAACAAAACATTCTCCCAACCAACAAAAACATTAAAAAATAACTGTTTCTATAAAAACAATATTACACTCGAGGTCGTTCTGGTATCATGAATATACGAACTCCAGCAAAGTGGAGGGCACAAGCCAAATAATGCCCTGCTGGAGTTTGTATATTCATGATACCAAACTCCCTCTCATGTAATATTGCTTAAATATTGAGCTGGTTTAATATCTTTAATTAGAAACACCTTTACAGTTGTTACCTTTACTCTGTCATTCCATAAGCAACAGAAATACAGGTTCCTTCAGCAAAGGGAACAACTCTTCAATCTTTTTGACATAATTACTGGCCCAGGGAACACGCACGCAGGCTCAGGTGTGATTCAAAGGCTTTATTCAACAACAATGGATGTATGGATGCGTGTATGCGGAATGTAAGTGGTCTGTGGATGAACGAGGAGCGCCAGGGGCAGAATGGCATGCCGTGCAGCCAGGCAACCCTATGGATAGAGCAGAGACAGGGGTATGAGTTATCCTTCACCATGCGGGGTAAATATATTGAATGTTGCTTACTTGCAGATGTAACGGTGGCTGGCGTCGGCAAAGGAACTCTAGCCATGGAGACAGTGCCCTGCTGCGCGCCCGACGAAGAGTAGATGAGGAGGAAGAGGAGGAGGCGAGGACAGGAGGAATCCGCCGCCAGGGAATCCACCTGTGCACAGGGGAGAGACTGGAAGACAGGTGAGTGAGAATACAGCTTACTTGCTGGTAGGTGACGTTTCAGGTCGGGAAGGAATGATCCTGCGGAGGGATTGAGAGCGTTGAAGAACAGACGGCTCCAGACCGATGCTCTGGGCCGAGTGGGTTAAATAGCCTGTGATTGACGAGGCGCAGGTGTGCGCGCAGCTGAGGCAGATGACAGAGGACGGCGAGTTGTAACAGTACTCCCCCCCCCTCGAGCAGCGCCTCCTGGTGCTGGTTTATCCGGGTGCACCCGGTGGAACTCCGTGATAAGATCCCTATCCAGCACAAAGGAAGAGCACACCCAGGATCTCCACTCCGGGCCATACCCCTCCCAATCCACCAGGTACTGCAGCCCACGACCTCGGCGCCGGGAATCCAGGATGGAGGCGACCCCCCAAGCCGGGTGGCCGTCGATCATCACGGGAGGGGGAGGAACCCTAGGAGGAGGACAGAGAGGGTCGGAGATCACGGGTTTGATCTTGGAAACGTGAAATGCAGGGCAAACACGGAGGGAGGGGGGGAGGGCCAAACGCACAGCCACCGGGTTGATTACCTTAGAGATGGTGAAGGGACCGATAAAGCGTGGCACCAGCTTCCTCTTCTCGGCCTTGAGATTGACGTCCTGGGCCGATAGCCAGACCTGTTGGCCCACCTTGTAACCGGGAGCAGGCTTCCTATGGTGATTAGCCGTCGTGCTGTTGCGCGCCGCCGTGCGTAAAAGCGCCTCATGCGTCCTGGTCCACAGGCTCTGGCAGCACCTCAGGTGGGCCTGGATGGATGGAACCGCTACCTCGCTCTCCTGCTTGGGGAACAAAGGGGGGTCATAGCCTAACGACGCCCGGAAGGGGGACATCCCGATAGCTGAAGACCGTGTTGAATTGTGGGCATATTCCACCCAGGCCAGGTAAGAGCTCCAGGAGGATGGGTTGGAGGAGGTGACGCAGCGCAGGGCAGCTTCCAGCTCCTGATTAGCGCGCTCACACTGCCAGTTAGATTGGGGGTGGTGACCGGAGGAGAGGCTCCCTGTGGCCCCCAGGGCGTTGCAAAAACACTTCCACACTTGGGACACGAACTGGGGCCCCCGATCAGATACAACGTCAGTTGGGATCCCGTGCAGTCTGACCACATGTTGGATTAGGAGATCGGCCGTCACCTGTGCCGTGGGGAGACCATGGAGGGGCACAAAGTGAGCGGCCTTGGAGAATTGGTCCACAATAATCAGGACGGTGTCGTAAGAATTAGAAACGGGGAGGCCAGTAACGAAGTCCAGGGCTATATGTGACCAGGGTCTGCTCGGGACCGGCAGGGGATGGAGCAGCCCTGCAGGAGGTGAGTTCGAGGTCTTCCTCGTAGCGCACTGGGGGCAGGCGCGGACGTAATTGGCGACGTCCTTCTGAAGTTCGGGCCACCAGAAAGAGTGCTGAAGGAGGTCCACCAGCCGGGAGATGCCAGGATGACAGGCGAGCTTGGAAGTGTGGGCCCAGTGGATGACATCCCCCCGAACCGTCGATGGCACGAAAAGCCTCCCAGCCGGGCCACCGCCAGGGTCCAGTTCGGTCTCCTGTGCCCTCCGGATCTTGTCCCTGATGGACCAGGAAGCTGTCCCCACAACACACGAGTCGGGCAGGATGGTGTGGTCCCGCTCCTCCGGGGTCTCAGGGGCAAACTGTCTGGACAGTACGTCGGGTACCTCATTCTTGGAGCCTGGAGGGTAGGTGATCGTGAACCTGAAGCGTGCAAAAAACAGAGACCAGCACGCCTGGCGGGCATTCAGGCACTTGGCGACCTCAGATACTCCAGGCTCTTGTGGTCCGTCCAGACCACAAAAGGCTGCGCTGCCCCCTCCAGCCAGTGACACCACTCCTGCAGCGCGAGCTTTACTGCCAGAAGCTCCCTGTCTCCGATGTCATAATTGCGCTCAGCCGCAGACAGGCGCCGGGAGAAGAAGGCGCAGGGGCTCTTCACCCCATCCACCGGAGAACGTTGGGACAGAACTGCCCCCACCCCCGTATCAGATGCATCCACTTCAACCAAGCACTGCAGCACGGGGTCAACCTGGGTCAGGACCCGGGAGGAGGAGAACTCCATCTTCAAGGTCTCAAATGCTGCTGCTGCCTCCTCGGTCCACTGGAAGGGCACCTTGGGAGAGGTGAGGCGGGTCAGGGGGCCGACGATGGTGCCGAAGTTGGGCACAAAACGGCGGTAAAAATTAGCAAAGCCGATGAACTGTTGTACCTGTTTCCTGGAAGATGGTGTGGGCCACTCAACCACCGCTTTGACCTTGGCGGGGTCGGGGAGGATCTGGTCGTGGGAGATGATAAAACCCAGGAAAGAGGTCGTCTTGGCGAAGAACTCGCATTTCTCTACCTTTACATACAGTCTGTTCTCCTGGAGCCGCTGCAGAACCCGCCTCCTGTGGGATTGGTGCTCCTCCCGAGACCTGGAGAAGATCAGGATGTCATCTAAGTATACAAATACGAAGACCCCCAGGAAGTCTCGCAGGACGTCGTTGATGAGCCGTTGGAAGACGGCAGGGGCGTTGGTGAGCCCAAACGGCATGACCAGGTATTCGAAGTGGCCACTGGGCGTCCGAAAAGCCGTCTTCCACTCATCACCCTCCCGGATCCGAACGAGATGGTATGCGCTGCGAAGGTCCAGCTTGGTGAACCAGGTGGCCCCCTGGAGGGAGTGGAAGGCAGAGTCCATGAGTGGAAGGGTGTATCTGCCCTTCACCGTGATGTCGTCCAGGGCCCGAAAGTCGATGCATGGCCACAGGGACCCATCCTTCTTGGAGACGAAGAAAAACCCAGCTCCGAGTGGAGACAAGGAGGGGCGGATGATGCCGGAGCTGAGCGACTCCCTGATGTATGTGTTCATGGCCTCCCGCTACGGGACAGGCAGGCTATAGAGGCGACTGGATGGTAACGGCGCCCCCCGGGCGGAGGTTTATGGCGCAGTCATACGGGCGGTGGGGGGGAAGAGACATCGCCTTGGATTTGCTAAAGATGATCCCCAGATTGTGGAACTCCAAAGGCACCAGGGTAAGGTCCGGGGGAGATGAGTCAGGAGTAGGAAGAGGAGAGGATGGGGCACAAGCCGCAGACTGGAGGCAGGTACCCATGCAAAACGAGCTCCACGAGAGGACGCTGCCAGACTGCCAATCAAGCACGGGGTTGTGGAGGCGCAGCCACGGGTAGCCCAAGATGACGGGGGACGCCGAGGTGGACAGGACGAACAGGCTGAGGTCCTCCCGATGGTTGCCCGAGACAATGACTGACACCGGCTTAGTACAATGCGTCACTACTTCCAGGGGAGAGCGAGAGAGAGTGATGAGGTTAAGGAGAGCTGGTAATGCTTGACAAGGGATGCCCAAATGGGTTGCCAGGCTCTTGGAAATGAAGTTTTGTTCTGCCCCCGAGTCCACCAGTGTCTGCTGGGCCGCTTAGCTGGAGCCATACTGACATAATTACTGGCCCAGGGAACACGCCCGCAGGCTCAGGTGTGATTCAAAGGCTTTATTCAACAACAATGGATGTATGGATGCGTGTATGCGGAATGTAAATGGTCTGTGGATGAACGAGGAGCGCCAGGGGCAGAATGGCACGCCATGCAGCCAGGCAACCCTATGGATAGAGCAGAGACAGGGGTATGAGTTATCCTTCACCATGCGGGGTAAATATATTGAATGTTGCTTACTTGCAGATGTAACGATGGCTGGCGTTGGCAAAGGAACTCTAGCCATGGAGACAGTGCCCTGCTGCGCGCCCGATGAGGAGTGGATGAGGAGGAAGAGGAGGAGGTGAGGATGGGAGGAATCCACCGCCAGGGAATCCACCTGTGCACAGGGGAGAGACTGGAAGACAGGTGAGTGAGAATATAGCTTACTTGCTGGTAGGTGACGTTGCAGGTCGGGAAGGAACGATCCTGTGGAGGGATTGAGAGCATTGAAGAACATACGGCTCCAGACCGATGCTCTGGGCCGAGTGGGTTAAATAGCCTGTGATTGACGAGGCGCAGGTGTGCGTGCAGCTGAAGCAGATGACAGAGGACGGCGAGTTGTGACACTTTTCAATACTCATTGTCTGTTTTATTGTGATGACTCTCTCTGGGTCATTATCATTGGGCTACAGACCAGTAGCCTTGACGTCCCACACAATGAAGACCCTGGAGAGACTGCTCCTTGCTCACCTCCGCCCCCTGGTGGGACCAGTGATGGATCCACTCCAGTTCACCTACCAGCATGGCATTGGGGTGGAGGATGCGGTGATCTTCCTCCTTCACCGTTCTCTGTCCCACCTGGAGAAGCCCGGTAATGCGGTGAGGATCATGTTCTTTGACTTCTCCAGTGCTTTCAACACCATCCAACCGATGATCCTGAAGGACAAGCTGCTGTGCGCAGGGGTGGACCAGCACCTGTCATCATGGATCCTGGACTACCTCACAAACCGGCCTCAGTTTGTGAGAACCCGGGACTGTGTGTCCGACACGATCATCTGTAGCACGGGGGCCCCACAGGGAATGGTTTTGGCTCCCTTCCTGTTCACCCTTTATACTGCGGACTTCTCACACAACACAACACACTGCCATCTACAGAAGTTCTCTGATGACTCTGCGATCGTTGGCCTCATCTCCAACGGAGATGAAGCTGAGTACAGAGGGCTTATCCAGGACTTCGTGGACTGGTGCTATCGGAACTGCCTCCAGATCAACGCGAGGAAAACTAAGGAGCTGGTGGTGGACTGCCGCAGGCAAGGACAACCCCTCACAGCAACAGTAAATATACAGGGAACAGACATCGAGATGGTGACATCCTATAAGTACCTGGGTGTTCATCTGAACAATAAACTATAGACTGGTCACACAATACTGACTCACTCTACAAGAAGGGACAGCGCAGGCTGTTCCTACTGAGGAGACTCAGGTCTTTTGGTGTACAAGGGGCACTGCTGAAGACATTCTATGACACGGTGGTGGCATCAGCCATCACTTTTGGAGTGGTCTGCTGGGGCAGTGGCATTACAGCAGTCGATAGGAAGAGACTGAACAAACTGATCAAGAAAGCTAGCTCTGTCCTGGGGCAGCGCCTTGACCCAGTGGAGGAGATAGGAGAGAGAAGGATGGTGGCTAAACTGTCATCTCTGCTGGAGTCCGAGTTCCACCCTATGCAGGACATACAGAATGCACTGAGGAGCTCATTTAGCAGCAGACTACAGGCTGCTGGAGGGCGGACTTCACTTCCGCCCTCCAAAGAGAGCAGACACTTTTCTTCCCAGCTCCCTATCCTGCCTTCCTGACCTATTCCCAGCTTTGCAATGTTGCGTTTTTGTCTGTGTTTAGTTGCACTTCTTCTGCTGAGTCTTAATCTAATCGGAAATTATGGATTTGGAAGTGGCTTAAATGTGCTATTGTCACTATTTTTCAACAAGAATCGGGCCAAGGGGGAGCCCAAGAATTGGAACCTGCGAGGAGACTCATGGACATTGGAATTCATGGAAACATTATTGGTTATGATCTTAGGACTTCTATTTTTGGCTGTGAAGTTCCCTGATGCATCAGAAATTGAAGGAAGGTGAGAGAGCTGATCAAAGCGGACCCGGCAAGCTCCTTCATCAAATTCGACCAGTTGGGGAAGGCACGAGTAGCGGCAAACGGTGAACTGAATGACAGTGATTCAGTGGAGGAATACATCTGGAGCCCTGTGCTTTCCATGGAAAAACAGTTTAAGCCTGCATATATGAAAGCACAGAATTTGCACGGGTGAGGACAAATTCTATTCTCTGAGTGCACTGTGCTGATTTGATTTGACCTTGTTTGGTGCCCCGTGTTTACATTCCTCCTGACTGAGATAAGCGGAAGGACCGGCTCTTAACCCAAACAATCGACAATCAGTTGTTGTCGTATCAGCGGATTTGGACCCTCAAGGACAGGGCCCATGTGCCTTCTGCAAGCAAGAGAGATAGACTCTGGACTTGTTTATAAGTCACATGATTAGAACATCTATCCACTGCCAGGAGGCGCCCTCTGCTGCTCACTAACAACTGTCACATCTACACTACACAATGCACCCAACTCACGCATACTGATTCACTTATACTGACTGAAGATATTCACTCACTGCTCTCTTTGTGTCATTGTGTGGATTCTATTGTTTGCTAATTGTGCATTGAGAGTTTTTTTCTTGTAATCATAATATCGGTCATATATGAACTTTATTCTGATAAACAATGCTTTTTTCTCTCTCCTACTGTGTCCACCCTCCCCCTCTCCCTACTGTTCCCCTCCTGCTGACAGGCGCCTCCACGGCTCGCCGCGTCATTGAGAATGTCATTTATGACGTTTTCAGTGTCAAGTCAAATTCCTCGTATATTTACCTCTTATTTACTTGTAAATGTGCTTGGCAATAAACTTATTCTGATTCTGATTCTGATCCTAGGTGCACAACCGAGAGGTTTCGCAGGTCCTTCTTACCTACGGCTGTCAGACTGTACAACCTAAGCAGGGCTGCTCGCAGAGGTAGCAAAAAGACGTGACAACCTAATAGTTTTGAATGCAAAAGACGCAATACATTTACACAATGGTGCCCTCCGGCATACAACTAGGAAAATACCGGTCGCTATGGAGGGTGAGAATATGTATGGGTACATAATCATATCATGTGGGATAACTAAGTAGACAGTTGTGCTGTTTCATTCCATCTAGCTACAATGCTCCGCACTGTGTGTGTTTATATATATATATTTATATATATATATATATATATATATATATATATATATTTATATATTTACTCTATCTACCAACAATGCTCCACACTGTGTGTGTTTATATATTTACATATTTATTCCATCTAGCTACAATGCTCTGCACTGTGTGTTTATATATCTACATATTATTCCATCTAGCTACAATGCTCCGCACTGTGTGTGTTTATATATTTACATATTTATTCCATCTAGCTACAATGCTCCGTACTGTGTGTGTTTATATATCAACATATTTATTCCATCTAGCTACAATGCTCCGCACTGTGTGTTTATATACTCATATATTTATTCCATCCAGCTACAATGCTCCACACGGTGTTTATATATTTATATATCTATCCCATCTAGCTACAATGCTCAGCACTGTGTGTCTATATACTGTATATATATATATACTGTATATATATATATATATTGGTCTATAGTTAGCTAAAGCTCCTGGATCCAGCATTGGCTTTTTGAGTAAGGGTTTAATTACAGCCGTTTTAAAAGCCTGCGGTACATGGCCTAAAGTTAATGAAGAATTGATTATATGAAGAATAAAGCTACCAATTAGTAGTATGCATGTACTGTGGAAGTGAGGACCACGAGGACTACGAGTTAGAAGCCTGCCCCGTGCGGCCAAAAGTGGCTGTCCGTGCGTCGCAGTAGGGGGATTCATGGACCAACCTCAGCCAAATCCCCTCTCCAAATGTACATTACCCATTAGATTCCTACACAACAGTACTGAATTTTGCACACACGCCCTGGTTGACTCGGGAGCGGAGCAGAGCTTCATCTCAGGGGAACTGGCAACCCGATTGGGGCTTCCCTGCCGTCCTCTGAAGACCCCCCCTTTGGCTCATTGCTCTGTCCAGGGCGCCATTGGCGATAGTGACTAAACAAACGGCCCCTGTCTCAGTTATCATCTCCAGTAATCATCGAGAGGATCTCAGACTGTTCGTCCTGCCAGTTGCCTCCTCCCCAGTCATCTTGGGTTATCCCTGGCACCAGCTCCATAACCCTTCTTTTGACTGGTGCGCAGGAAGCGTGGTGTCCTGGAGCTCCTTCTGCCTCAGCGCTTGCCTCCAGTCCGCCGCATGTGCTCCCTCCACACCATTGGTCTCCCCCATCTCCCCTCCTCCCGATCTGTCCAGGGTGCCCACTGAGTACCACAATCTAGGGGCAGTTTTCAGCAAGGCCAAGGTGTTGTCGCTTTCCCCCCACGGCCCTACGACTGTGCCATTAACCTCCGGGCTGGGGCCCCACTGCCTTTGAGCCGCCTGTCGGCACCGGAGCGGGAGGCTATGGAGGCTTATATTAAGGACTCCCTGAGCTCGGGCATTATCCGTCCATCATCCTCGGTGGTGGGGGCCGGGTTCTTTTTCGTAGGGAAGAAGGATGGCTCCCTTAGGCCGTGCATAGACTTCCATGCACTCAACGAGATCACCATCAAAGACAAGTACATGCTGCCCCTGATGGACACGGCTTTTGATTCCCTCCAGGGGGCCTCGATCTTTACCAAGCTGGACCTCTGGAACACTCACCATCTGGTGCGCATCAGGGAGGGGGATGAATGGAAGACTGGTTTCTGGACCCCAAGTGGCCACTTTGAGTACCTGGTGATGCCGTTTGGGCTAACCAACGCTCCGGCAGTCTTCCAGAGATTGATCAACGATGTCCTCCGTGACTTCCTGGGTTCATTCATCTCCGTCTACCTCGATGACATCTTGACCTTCTCCCGATCCCTGGATGAGCACTGCGTTCATGTGAGACGGATCTTGCAGTGCCTCCTGGAGAACGAGCTGTACGTTAAGGCTGAGAAGTGTGAGTTTCACACCTCCAAAACCTCATTTCTTGGCTTCACCATCGCCCATAATCAGATCATCACGGACCCCGACAAGATGAAGGCAGTTGTGGACTGGCCTCCTCCTTCCTCTAGGAAGCAGCTGCAGTAATTCCTGGGTTTCGCCAACTTTTACCGGCACTTTATCAACAACTACAGTATCATCGCTCTTCCCCTCACCCGCCTCACCTCTCTGAAGATGCCTTTCCAGCGGACGGAGGAGGCTGCAGCCGCATTCGCCTAGCTCAAGACCCGGTTTTTGTCCTCCCCCATCTTGACTCAGGTGGATCCTGCGCTACAGTGCTTGGTGGAGGTGGATGCCTCGGACTCCGGGGTGGGGGCCGTGTTGACCCAGTGTTCTCCAGTGGATGGGGAGGTCTGGCCCTGTGTATTTTTCTCCCGCCGTCTGTCCCCAGCGGAGAGGAATTACGACATCGGGGATAGGGAGCTACTGGCAGTTAAGCTCGCACTGGAGGAGTGGTGTCACTGGTTGGAGGGGGCCACCCAACCCTTCGTTATGTGGACAGATCATAAGAACCTGGAGTACTTAAGGACGGCCAAGCATCTGAATGCCCGCCAGGCCTGCTGGTCCTTATTCTTCGGCCGTTTCAACTTCACCATAACCTACTGCCCTGGGTCTAAGAATACTAAGCCTGATGCGCTGTCCAGGCAGTTCTCCCCTGACACAGCGGAGGCGCCCGTTCTCCCCATCCTCCCGTCTTCTTGTATCGTGGGCGCCCTCTTGTGGGAGTTCAAGGAGAGGGTCCTGAAGGCACAGGAGGCGGAACCGGACCCGGGCGGGGGGGGGGGGGGGGTCAGCGGGCAAGTGGTTTGTTCCATCTACAGTCCGGGGCGAGGTGATCCACTGAGCCCACTCCTCCAGGCTGTCATGCCATCCGAGGGGTTCTCGCATGGTCAGGATTCTCCAGAGGTCGTTTTGGTGGCCATCGCTCCGGAAGGATGTTGCCAATTACATCCGTGCCTCCCCTCAGTGCGCCACCGGCAAGACGCCTTCCTCTCCTCCGGCGGGGCTGCTTCACCCCCTTCCTGTTCCTGGCAGACCTTGGTCACACATCGCCTTGGATTTCGTTACCAGCCTCCCTCCGTCAGATCAACACACCGTCATGCTCACTATCGTGGATCGCTTCTCTAAGGCCCCCCATTTCATCCCCCTACTGGGACTGACCACGGTGAAGGAGATGGCAGATCTGCTGGTGCGGCACGTCATCAGGCTTCATGGCATACAGGTGGATATCATCTCTGATCAAGGGCTACAGTTCATGTCTCAGGTTTGGAAGTCATTCTGTAACGCTCTGGGGGCTACGGTGAGCCTGTCCTCCAGCTACCACCACCAGAGGAACGGTCAATGTGAGAGAGCTAACCAGGAGCTGGAGGCTGCGCTGCGGTGTGTGGTCTCGTCTAACCCGGCCTCATGGAGCACCCAGCTTCCATGGGTCGAGTATGCCCACAACTCCATGGTGTCGTCAGCTATCGGCATGTCCCCTTTTGAGGTCTGCCTGGGCTACAACCCCCCCTCTCTTTCCCTAAGAGGAGGGGGACATCGCCGTGCCTTCTGTCCAGGCTCATCTGAGATGCTGTCGGCGGGTTTGGAGGTTGGTCCAGACGGCGCGCCAACGCACGGCTGAACGTAATTCCAGAGTCGCTAATCACCGCAGGAGGCCGGCTCCAGCCTACCAGGTGGGTCAGCAGGTTTGGCTCTCGACACAACACATTAACCTGAAGGGTGAGAGAAGGAAATTATCGCAGCAATTCATTGGCCCATTTCCCACCACTCGGATTATTAATCCTATAGCTGTGCGCCTGTCTCCCCCCCCCCTCCCTCCGCATCTGTCCCACTTTCCATGTGTCCCAGATCAAGCCCTTCTTTTCCAGTCCTCTCTGTCCTCCTCCCAGGTCTCCACCTCCACCAGTTGTGATCGATGGTGACCCAGTGTGGAAGGTCACCTCCATCCTGGACGTCTGCCGCTGGGGTCGTGGCATGCAGTACCTGGTGGACTGGGAGGGGTATAGCCCTGAGTGACGCCTCTAGGTGCATCCATCCTTCTTGTTGGACAAACAACTCATCAGGGACTTCCACCGGACACACCCAGGTAGGCTGGATCGGGTGCCAGGAGGCATCACAGTACTCCGGGGGAGGGGGAATTACTGTGATGACTCGCTATGGGCCATTATCATCCACAGCTGCGTGCACACCGGCTCCTTGTCAGGACAGGACTATATAACCCCACTCGGCCTGCTGGCCTGTACGGAGCTGTCTGTCTCCCTGGCTTTATGAAGTGCATCACCCGACTTCCTAGCCATCATCATCACGACCTTCCACCTCACCATCAACTCCCGGAGGATCTCCTCTCATACCCAAGTGAGCCAGCTCTTTACTCACCTGTTCTCCGTTACTCCCCTGTGCACAGGTGGAATCTCCTGGCAGCGGAATCGTCTCCCTCGGCGGCGGTCTCCACTCTCTCCTCTCCACCCTCTGCACGACTGCAAACAACGCTGGGACAGTGGGCGCTGTCTACCTGGCCAATGGGTGCTCACCATCTGCCTGGAACAAGTAAGCCACAGTTACTCCTGAGTGTGAGCCCAGCTAGCTCCTTGCTAATTGTGTGTCTTGCTCCGTCCATAGGGTTGCCAGGCTGCACCTGCTCCCTCCCAGCTGCTCGAAGTCTCCAGCCCGCACTCCCATACACAAATAACACATTCACGCATTCACATACAATACACTGGGTCAATAAAGATAATTCAATCCACTTCTGAGTCTGTGTCTGTTCCCTGGGTCAGCCATTATGTCATTTATGGTTTATTTTTAAGTTATTTTAAAAGCTTTTTAGGACATGAACATCGTGGTGAAAGACATACAGGAAAATCTTATGGCCCATTTAATTTTATTAATGCCTAATTTAGTCCTTAACAGAACAAACAGGGTAGAAGGATCATTTTACTTTTTCATATACAGTGGTGAAAATAAGTATTGAACACCAACTTTTTTCTCATTAAACATGTTTCTGATGGAGCCATTGACCTGAGGTTTTCACCAGATATCAGTCACAACCCAAGTAATCCATACACACCAAGAAATCAAGGCAACTGTGTTGACAAAGCAAGTTATATTTAATAAAGTGGAATAACACAGGGAATGAATATTGAACATATAAAGAAAAAGAGGTGCAAAAAGGCATAGAAAACCAAGAAACCAACTGAAATCCATCAGAATTTAAGAAGCCATCCCATCCCCCATCAACGTAAATTAATTTCAGCTGGTTAAGTGCTGACTGATGGCCTTTAGAAAGGTCTGTGAATATCAGATTGTCACACCACAAAGAACTCATGATGGGTAGAAGCAAAGAGCTCTTTTTAGACGCTCACAACTTTATTGCTGCAAAACATAATGATCACATTGGTTACAGTCGCATTTCTAAACTGCTGAATGTTCCAGTGAGCACTGTTGGAGCCATCATTCAGAAGTGAAAAGAACATCATTTTACCATAAACTGGCCATGACCAGGAGCTTCTCGCAAGATTTCTGACAGAGTCAAAAGAATTATCAGAAGAGTTATCCAAGATTCCAAGACCACTCGTGGAAAGATCCAGAAAGACCTGGCGTTAGCAGGTACTGCTGTTTCAAAGAAACCAATATGTAATGCACTCAACCGACATGGGCTCTATGCCCGTTCACCTCGCAAGACTCCATTGCTGAAGAAAAAGAATGTTGAAGCTCATTTAAAGTTTGCTGCACAACATTTGGGCAAGCCAGTAAAATACTGGGAGAATATAGTCTGGTCAGATGAGACCAAAATTAAACTTTTTGTATTTTTTTGTATTTTGTACACTTTAATTAATCCCAGAGGGAAAATTAGGGCATCCATGTGGATGGATGAGGCAGCCACGGTGCAGCGCCGATCCCTTCACCATTCACACACAGCATGTTTGGAGGAGAAATGTCACTGCACATCCCATCACGGTGTGGGGGTGTTTTTCAGCACATGGTACAGGCAGACTTCCTTGTTAAGAACCTGCTGCCATCTGCCAAAATGCTGGAGATGAAATGAGGATGGACATTTCAGCAAGACAATGATCCCAAACACACAGCCAAGGAAACTCTCAACTGGCTCCAGAGGAGGAAAATAAATCTACAAGAATGGCCCAGTCAGTCACCTGACCTGAATCCAGTTGAAAATCTATGGAACAAACTGAAGATCAGAGTTCATAGAAGACATTCATGGAACCTTCAAGATTTGAAGACAGTTTGTGTGGAAGAATGGGCTAAAATCACTCCTGAGCAATGCCTGTGCCTAGTTTCTCCATACAGGAGGCATCTGAAAGCTGTTATTACAAACAAAGGCTTTTCTACTAAATATTAAATAAATTTCAACAAGCGTGTTCAAAACTTATTCCCTGTGTCATTCCACTTTATTAATATAACTGTTACGACCAGAGCGCTGGGTTCTGTCCACGCTCGGGCTAAGCACAGCTCGCTGCCGGCCTTGACAGCTGTAGGTTGTATTCTGGCCTCACCGGGCTCTTATTGTGAAGGCACTCGGTGGGGCTTCCGCCTGTCAAGGTTGGTCAGCTGTTTGTCATTACTGCTCGTTTGTGTTTGCCTTTATAAGGCGGGCACTAGCAGCAGTTAAATCGCAGGAGTATCGTCAAACTATCCTCGTCAAAACGTCGTCAGACATCATCAGGTATCGTTTAAACCTTGTTAGACCTTCATGTCAGGTTCGTGTTCCATGTCATGTCATAGTTTAGCTCGTAGTGGATGGGGTTAGCCCTACGAGCCCTTGTATTGCTTAATGTGTGTTTTTGCCCTGAGCGGCTCATAGTCTTGTCTTGTCTCGTTGTATTAATAAATTACCATCATTGCAAAACTCACTGGTGGACTCTTGGCATCTTATGGTGATCCGTGAGGGTCACCGCATGACAGTATACTCCTGCCAGAGGTCTAAACGGAGACGCCACACTGAGACGCCTTTTTCACCATGAGTTTTTGCTTTTTTTGTACGTTTGTTCTTTTTCCGTCTGGGTACGGTGTGCTGAAGGAATGCTGTCTCGGAGGGGCCGCGCTCGGAGTCCGAGCCACGAGCTGGCAGACGTCCTAGAATACGTGGATGAAACACTCATCTCTGCTTCCCTCCTCGACTACGACAGCGAGGTACGCTGGTACCTGGACTGCACTGAGGATGTGCTGAATCATCTTTCTCCCCGCTACGCTAACCACCCTGAAGTTGGCACGAGGAGGGCTGACATCGCCGCACAGCACGAGATACTCCGTATGGTGGAGGAGGACTACGGCAAGAAGCAGCGGAGGAGGAATCCTCGCTCCCCGTGCTGGGATCCTGCTCCTGCCCTTGACCCGGTCCAGGAGTTCGTACTATCTGGGGGCCGCCGCCAATGTTGGCACCATGGCCCAGGCAATCCTCAGCAGAATCCCTGGCTGGACTCGCTGCCGGCGAAGCCCGTCAGCGAACTTCGGAGAGTGGCTCCACCTCATCCTTCCAGGGGGCCCTCTGTCGCCATCCAGCGGGGAGAAGGAGGAACAATTCCCCCTACAGCAGGAACCATCTCTTCTCTGGGAGAAAGGCAAGTGCATGTTAATTTATTACATCATAATTGTAGCCTGCCTTGTCTGACTCCTGGGGGCGGAGTTCTGGGTTTGCAGCCCCCTGAGCTCCCTCCACCTGCTGTGGAGACAACGATTAAACCTGCTGCCTCTGTGTCCCCCCCCCCGTTGAGCGGTCCGCGACGCCAGGCCAACGTCGTCAGATGAAGAGGGGGCCTGCAGTGCTGGAAAGCCTGGATCCAGCCCTGCAGCCACGTCGTGGATGGAGGAGAAGAGCGGACTGCAGCCCGGAGCCTGAGCCGACGATGAAGCGTCCCCGGGTCTCCTCGCTGGAGCGGTCCGAGCCAGTGGGTCGAGTGTCCCTGCCCCCACACCACACGGGTCATCGGCATGGACAGCAGCTCGGGAGGAACCTCAGGCTGCAGACGACATCTTGCCAGCTGCAGAGCCCGATGCAGCTGAGTTGGAGCCTGCTGACGAGAGTCGTCGCCCTGAACCTGGATCGTCGAAGTCCTGGGTGGCAACAGAACCCGAGTGCAGGCAAGTGCTCCCTCTTGTGTCTCTGTCCCCTGTTTTGAAGCATTGTTGCCTGCCTCTCGGGGAGGCGAGTGAGGAGCAGCCATCTGCTGCGCCCGAGCTCGTCTCGCTGGGTTCTGTTGCTACCGGTGATTCTGATCCTGGTTTCCTTCTTGTTTGTGGGCCTCGTTGCAATGTCGCCGGCATGGAACAAGTCGGAGTCACTGGGTTGGAGGTCCAGGTTTGGGGGTGGAGATCATCAGCAGAGCTGCACCGACCCAGTCGGGGTCCGTCGTGGAGGCTGCTGTGGCCCAATCGGGGTCCGACGTGGGTGCACCAGAGGCCCAATCGGGGTCCACCGCAGGTGTGGTTCTGGCCCAATCGGGGTCCGACGTGGGTGCGCCAGAGGCTCAATCGGGGTCCACTGCAGGTGCGGTTCTGGCCCAATCGGGGCCCGACGTGGGTGCAGCTGGGACCCAATTGGGGTCCAGCGGAGGTGCAGCTCCGGTATGGTCCGCGGACGGGGGAGGAGCTGCAGACCTTTCGCCGTCAGACGGATTACGGGCTCATCCTTGCCTTCTTTCCTCTCCACTGAGTGACCGCCCCTGCGCATCATCGCCGGGGGCCGTGGGGGTTCCTGTTCGCTCGCCCCAGCTCTCCCGAGTTTTGTCTTTGTCAGGGAGGCCGCCGCGGGCTGTTTTTCCCCGGGACCGGTGGCTGAGGGACACGGGTCGGCCACCTGAGGAACTGCTTCGCCGGTTTGGCGCCCCGGGTCGGCCACCCGATGTGTTGTGTGTTTCATTGGGCGACCTGGTTCGACCACCAGAGTAGCTGTCGTGCTGGGTGTTGGACTGTGGTGAGCCGCCTGGTCATGTTCCACCTCCCATGACCTCCTGCCGGCTGTTGGACGCGAGGAGACCACCTCAACTGTTCCTGTGGCGCTTGGTCTCCGCTGGTCGGCATAAACTGTCGGGGGGGGGGGGGTAGTGGTCGTTTTCTGGTATTGATCTGTCCCAGTGATTGTTCTGTTTTTTTTTCCTTGCTATCCTGTGTGCTTTGTGTTATGGTTATGTCTTGCAGTTGCCTTAGTTTGTATTGTGTGTAGTCAGGTATGAGCCAGTAAGTGCTCTGTTTTTCTGTATTTGGTTTTTTGAAAACTCTCATGTGAACTCACACAGGTGGGAAGTCATTTTCTTGTGTAACATGTGGGCCAAGATTTAATTTTCTCATGCTGTCCTGTGTTTTCTGTGGCTGTTGTTTGGGGATCCTTGGCAATTTGTGTTATGTCCTACTGTGCCTTATTTTTCTTCATGTGTATTTTTGTTTTGATTTAATCTGAGTACAGTGGTACCTCTACTTACGAATTTAATTCGTTCCGGAAGAATTCTCGTAACGTGAAAAATTCGTAAGTAGAGGCGCGTTTTACATGTAAATGCCGTAATCCGTTCCAAGCCCCCAAAATTCGGGCATACATTTTTTATAAATCATAAAAACGCATCAAAACATGTAACAAATACATGTTACAATTAGATTACTGCACAATAAACATAAAATGAGAGTTTAAAATGAGAGAAAGAATAATAAAAGAGAATAATAAAAGAGAAAGAATAATAAAAATTATGTTCATTTACCCTTTAACTGCTATCGTCGTCGACGTCGTCACCTTTTGCCTTCTTTGGTTCATGTTCTGATCCAAGGACGTTTGCTTTTGTCGGCTTGTAAGTGCTTCGTTTTGTTTTAATACCGTGCTGATCGTTGATGTATTACGGCCATATTCTTTGGCGAGATCAACCAAACGCATAAAGTTTTGGAAAAAAAAAAAAAACTTCGTGGCCAATGGGATACCAGGAAGATGCTAGGCGATAGCCAATGGCAGAGCAGCTACAGGTATGTTTACGTTCGGTAAACTACGGAAGCTGCGAGGAGCGCGTACTTTTTTGCCTTTCGTATCCTGAAATTTCGTTCATAACTAGAGGCAATATTTTCCCGTTGAGGCGTCTCGTAACCTGAAAATTCCGTATGTAGAGACGTTCGTAAGTAGAGGTACCACTGTAGTTGGTATTCTTGTCATTGTCCGGTATTTAGTTGTTCTTGCCGGATTTTGATTGTTTCTGGGTTTGGTCTCTCTCCCTCCGCACCTACCCCCAGCCACCCACCCTGGGGGGTGGGGGGGGGGCAGGGTGGTCCTTGGGCGTTCTGAGCCCGCCCTTGGAGGGAGGGTACTGTTACAACCCAAGCGCTGGGTTCTGTCCGCGCTCAGGCTAAGCACAGCTCGCTGCCGGCCTTGATAGCTGTAGGTTGTATTCTGACCTCACCGGGCTCTTATTGTGAAGGCGCTCAGTGGGGCTTCCGCCTGTCAAGGTTGGTCAGCTGTTTGTCATTACTGCTCGTTTGTGTTTGCCTTTATAAGGCGGGCACTAGCGGCTGTTAAATCACAGGAGTATCGTCAAACTATCCTCGTCAAAACGTCGTCAGACATCGTCAGGTATCGTCTAAACCTTGTTAGACCTTCATGTCAGGTTCGTGTTCCATGTCATGTCATAGTTTAGCTCGTAGTGGATGGGGTTAGCCCTACGAGCCCTTGTATTGCTTAATGTGTGTTTTTGCCCTGAGTGGCTCATAGTTTTGTCTTGTCTCGTTGTATTAATAAATTACCATCATTGCAAAACTCACTGGTGGACTCTTGGCATCTTATGGTGATCCGCGGGGGTCACCGCATGACAATAACTTGTTTTGTGAACACAGTTGCCTTGATTTCTTTGTGTGTATGGATTACTTGGGTTGTTACTGATATCTGGTGAAAATCTCAGGTCAGTAGCTCCATCAGAAATATGTTTAATGAGAAAAATGTTGGCCTGTTCAGTGCTTATTTTCCCTGCTGTAGTGCTGATGAAGATCAGCTCTGAAGAGATTCTCCCACCAGTGTGTGTTATCTGCTTTTCCCTTATCTGCAATTGCTCTTTGACAGGCATTGGTTATAGTTTTAATATAGATGCTGGCTACACAGAATGGATGGAATGCTGAAGAAGAAACCATCTACTGAAGTTTTATAGTCTAGTAGACTGCAGGACCTTCCAGCGCCAGAAGACCTTCCTGATCAGCTCTCCCTGTTGTCGGTGACCCTCAGCAAGCTTTCTGAAGAGGACGAGGAATGCTTGAGACAACTGTCTACATTTTAGATTAAAAAATTTGGCCACCCCACATTTTTTTAATTGAAAAGATGTTAATACTGTTTTTGTAGATTATGTGAAAAATTACATCACCAGTAAACATTAATGCATTGTTACTTTTTATAACAAACTGAAAAACTGTAAATGTGCAAAAAGCTAGGCACCGTACTCACTGAAACACATAATAATAATTAAAAAAAAATCACCAAATATATTATTTGTCAGGGATGGTCAAATTTTCATTTGTACCACTGTCAGGCTTTTTGATCACTGCTCAGTTTGAGATCCATATCATTAACCAAGTCACCACAGTAATTAACATGAAGTCACAGTGTATAGAACATAGTTATGGCTTAAAATGGAAACATGTAACAGTAAATTTCTGAACATTTTTACTTGATTCTTCAATTCCATTATCAATGTACCAACATGAATATATCACTACAATAAACAAGAGCATGTAAATTTTATGGCTTTTATTTTCTATTAATTGAAACAGAAAATCAAAACCAATGAATAAATTATGTTAATAAAGAGCATAAAAATGCCTTTTAAACTATAAATGTGTTCCAGGATGAAATAGAAAGGGTTGGTTCTTCTGTGTCAAACATAAACTGTGTAAGCTTCACAAAGTGGTCCTGACTGTCTTTGAGCGGCTGTGTGGTCAGCTCCCCCAGGATCATGATGACAGTTGGCCTCTGAAGAAATAAAACACAAGGAAAAGGCTTTGCAAATTACATGAAATCATACTGGTAAGGCCACTGAACATCAGGATTTAGAGGTTCTGCAGCTTTTAAAAACATGACAAATTATTATTACAATTACATATATTAAGAAAATTTTACAACTGATGCTGTTTCAATAAAGTAATTATATTTATACAATGATTCAGTAGCATTACTGCAGTTTTTCTGACACTAACTTGATAAATTTCAATAACACAGATACAATAGCACTGCTGCATGTAGACCACAGAGTGGCTGTGTAAGTATCACCGTTTTTAGAGTACGTTTTGTTAATATCAACCAGCTCATTATTGACACGTTATCTACAAAACTCCATCATTTATCAGCTTCTCTCTGGAGATCCACCAACCCTGCCTCACCTCTCCCATGGCCTCAACTGGGAGGAAAAACCAAGTGACCTGATAAAGCAATCCTAACTTTTATTTATTGCTAGTGTTATTTGTTATTGTATACACTCGGCCGGATTATCCAGAGGGCTTACTGGGGCAAGAGCCTAGGGGGCCCGCCTCTTTTGGGGCCACAAATTTTTTAAAATTTTATTTTATTTTAGTTTTGATAATTTTGCCGTGCCCAGTGTTTATTGGAGGGTTTGTTTTGGCATCTCAGCTTTTTATTTGTTGAGGTGTATGTTGTGTCCATAACTCGGTATATTACAAATGTTGAGAAAATTATTGGTACCCCTCTGTTAATAAAAGAAAAAACCACAATGGTCACAGAAATAACTTGATTCTGACAAAAGTGGTAATAAATAAAAATTCTATGAAAATTAACCAATGAAAATCAGGCAAGGCTTTTGAATTGTGGTTCAACAGAATTATTTTAAAAAACAAACTCATGAAACAGGCCTGGACAAAAATGATGGTACCCTTAACTTAATATTTTGTTGCACAACCTTTTGAGGCAATCACTGCAATCAAACGATTTCTATAACTGTCAATGAGACTTCTGCACCTCTCAGCAGGTATTTTGGCCCACTCCTCATGAGCAAACTGCTCCAGTTGTCTGAGGTTTGAAGGGTGCCTTCTCCAGACGGCATGTTTCAGCTCCTTCCACAGATGTTCAATAGGATTTAGATCAGGGCTCATAGAAGGCCACTTTAGAATAGTCCAATGTTTCGCTCTTAGCCATTCTTGGGTGTTTTTAGCTGTGTGTTTTGGGTCATTATACTGTTGCAAGACCCATGACCTGCGACTGAGACCAAGCTGTTTGACACCGGGCAGCACATTTTTCTCTAGAATACCTTGATAGTCTTGAGATTTCATTGTACCCTGCACAGATTCAAGACACCCTGTGCCAGATGCAGCAAAGCAGTCCCAGAACATAACAGAACCTCCTCCATGTTTCACAGTAGGGACAGTGTTCTTTTCTTGGTATGCTTCATTTTTGCGTCTGTGAACACAGAGCTGATGTGCCTTGTCAAAAAGTTCCAGTTTTGTCTTGTCTGTTCATAGGACATTCTCCCAGAAGCTTTGTGGCTTGTCAACATGCAGTTTGGCAAATTCCAGTCTGGCTTTTTATCTCCGCCAAGGAGGTTATGTTTCCATTGGCGTTGGTTTGTCTGTCTGTTTGTTTGTCTGTCTGTTTGTTAGCAAGATAACTCAAAAAGTTATGGACGGATTTTCATAAAATTTTCACAGATTGTCAGAAATGGGGTATCCTACAGATGATTACATTTTGGTGGTGATCCGGATCACCTTCCAGAAGAAAACCGCCATTACGGAAAATGCCATTTTCCTCAATAACTACTGAACCACTAATCCTATCATTATGAATCCATTTGCTAGTCATATGTTTTCATGGTCAAGGAATCTAAAAAAAGGAACACACAAATACTGTATGGGGGGAACTGTGGCGCTTGGCGGAGGTCTGCGCTCTCCGAGTGCTTTTCTAGTTTATGATTTGTTTTCAACAGTGGTGTCCTCCTTGGTCATCTCCCATGAAGTCCACTTTGGCTCAAACAACGACGGATGGTGCGATCTGACACTGATGTACCTTGACCTTGGAGTTCACCATGAATGTGTTTAGAGGTTGTTCTGGGCTCTTTTGTTACCATTCGAATTATCCTTCTCCTCCTGCGGCCACGTCCAGGGAGGTTGGCTACAGTCCCATGGATCTTAAATTTCTGAATAATATGTGCAACTGTAGTCACAGGAACATCAAGCTGCTTGGAGATGGTCTTATAGCCTTTACCTTTAACATGCTTGTCTATAATTTTCTTTCTAATCGCCTAAGACAATTCTCTCCTTTGCTTCCTCTGGTTCATGTTTAGTGTGGTACACACCATGTCGCCAAACAGCACAGTGACTACATGTCACCCTTTAAATAGGCCATCTGACTGATTACAAGTTTGTAGACACCTGTGATGTTAATTAGAGGACACATCTTGGTTGAACATGTCCCTATGGTCACATTATTTTCAATCTTTTCTAGGGGTACCATCATTTTTGTCCAGGCCTGTTTCATGAGTTTGTTTTTTAAAATAATTCTGTTGAACCACAATTCAAATGCATTGTCTGATTTTCATTGATTAATTTTCATAGAATTTTTATTTATTACCACTTTTGTCAGATTCAAGTTATTTCTGTGACCATTGTGTTTTTTTCTTTCATTAACAGAGGGGTACCAACAATTTTATCCACGTCTGTAAATAACCAGGCTGGAGGTGCAGTGAACGTAGCTTTATTTATAACAACAACAAACTCACAGCGCTCCGTACAGGCCAAAGGGTCTACGAAAGAGAAAGAGACCAGGTCCCTTCCGCCTAAGCCCTTTATGCCCCGGGTGACGCCACCACCGGAAAGGCGGGCCATCACCAGCCACTACACCCAGGGTGCCTAGCCGCCATATTACCACCCCCCCACCCCCATAGAAAAATGCCAGACACTCCCCAAAATTTGTAACCCAACTCACACACTAAGCACCAAAATACACTATATATACGTATATATATATATATATATATATATATATATATATATATATATATATATATATATATATATATATATATATATATATAATCCTATCCATGGACACAACATAACAAACTAGAGGGGCCAGGTGGACTGCTGGCTCACCCCTTCACAGCCAGGCGGATTATTCTGCCACCTTAATCATACCAGTCAAAAATAAAAATAGCCGTGTTCCTAAACTCAAAATAATCCCATAACAAACTGTATATAAGATAAGCCTTTATTAGTCCCACAATGGGGGAATTCCAGGATTGCAACAGCACAGGGATAGGGATATATATATATATATATATATATATATATATATATATATAGACACACTGTGCGGAGCATTATGGTTGGTGAATGTGCAGCAGAAAGTCCAAGCTCTCTTTCCGCGGATGCGGCGGGCCAGCTGGAAGTCTTTGGGCATGATGGTGACCCCCTTAGCGAAGAAGAGACCACCAGGTAGGCCTCGCCGGCCTCCTGCAGAGCCACGACGGCGAAGCTCAGGAAGCGCAGGTCGGTCTTGGAAGTCCTGAGCGATCTCCCTCACCAGGCGCTGGATGGGCAGCTAACGGATGAGCAGCTCCGTGGATTTCTGGCAGCAACGGATCTCTCTCGGAGCCACGGGCCTGTAACGGTGAGGCTTCTTCACTCCGCTGGTGGCCGGAGCGCTTCTCCGAGCAGCTTTGGTGGCCAGCTGCCTTCCGGGGGGCCCCCTCCTCCAGCAGATTTTACGGGCGGTCTGCCTGGTTCTTGCCATCGCACTTTATCATTCCGTCTTATATTTCCCGCACGCCGCCCAAACTCCAGCCCGGCACCCACGTCGTTTTCGCTACAGTTCCCAGTATATCGAGTCTCTCCGCTAGCATCGGGTGGCGGCCGAGTGCTAGCTAGCACTAGCTCTTCCCTGCTGTAACGTCTCCTGCTGTAAACAGAGGCTCCGTCCGCCGACTCGGGAGACCTTTGGGGCGATCTGTGTGTCCGTGATATATATATATAGAGAGTGAAAGGTGTAGAAAGAAGAAGGAAGATTAAAAAAAAGGCTGTTGCAATGGGCAGCCAACTCGTGTGGCGCCGCCGTTCCGGCGGAACCGGAACCGGAAAAAAGAATATGCACAATCAAATTAGCTATAACATGTCAAACGGCAACAAATAACATTCACATTCCTATTGGTGGCCCACACCCCCAACACACCCACCCTATAACCCGGGTACATCGCAACAATTAACATTAACAGTGTTGGACACATGAAATTACTCTCTCCTTTTTTCTTTTTTTTTTCAAAACAAAACACACGAGGCACGCACACAATAAATCCATGTGAAACCTATTTACACTATGACTTGGGGACTTAAGACTACAATAAACACACTAAAAAAACACCTCAGTCACTTCACAGACCCGGTGGAGGGGCCACCCCTTGGATTACCATCCAGTGGATCCCGCCCAAAACGCCTTTGCCTCTGGAGATGAGCTACACTGCTGCCTCTTCTTCTCCACACATCGCAGGTCGTTGGGGGGGCTCCACAAGTCATCAGACAACCTCAGATAGCCGTCACTCCGGGCAGCCTTCACCCGCAGCTGCCCCTGGTCATCTCACTGTTCACGTATTTTGTGGACGCCCCTCAGCCAAGCTTCTACCCTTGGGCAGACTTCGTCACCACTACGCAGGAGAACTTTGGTTTGCTTCTGCAGACCACCATGTCGTGAACAGGCCTCCTTCCCGGATCTGACCGGTTTGCCAGCCCAGTCCAAAGCCCTCCTTGAAGGCTGATATTCAGCATGTCGTAAGATCGCGCCAGCTGGTCTTGCCCCACTCTCCTTCTCCTTCAGCGCCGGCACAGCCCCTGTAGCTCCTCGCTCACCGGTATCGTCAGGACAAACTGTGGAAGTCGAGGGCACTGACACCTTGGCTCCAGCCACCGTCCCGGGGGTCCCGTTGTGCCATCCAGTTCCCACATCCAGGGCAGCTTGAACACTGGCCTCGGACCCATCCCGAAGCAGCACTTTGTGATGCTGAACCTGCACCCCTCCCATAATACCAGTCCAATCACTGTCCCACACTGCATCGTCCTCCACATATGGAGCAGGTCGGTCCCACAGCCCGACCACCCCTCTCCAGTGCTGCTGGCGACTGAAAACCCCAGGCCAGAAAACATATCACCCCATGATATTTGAACCGGTAGCAGTCACTATGAAATGAACTCTCACCATCATCGCTGACTTGTATCTCGCCGTCAGCTCCACAGACCCCACAATAGCCAGCCTCATCCCTCCATAGCCAAAGTAGGGCGTAGACAGTTCACTGATGCAGTAGTGGGGAAACAGACTCCTTACCATGGACCAATTCAATACCGAAGCCACCGCTGCTGTGTCCGCCATCAATAGCACTTCAACACCATCCAAAAAAACATTGCAATAAATACGTCCATCCGTGCTCGGAGAGACTGTATGAATAACCATAGGAGTCTTCGCAGAGGAGCCCATTTCTTGTCGTTGGTCTCCTCGCTCAAGATTCTTGCAGGCCCTGGCAAAATGATGTAGCAGGCCACATTTGCCACAGCGCTTGCCCTTCGCCGGACACTCTCTGGACTTATATCGATGTCTGGCGGACCCGAAGCCATAACATCTCTGCGTACCCGGGGCGGACCTAATCTTCACAGCAGAAAGGTATTCCTCTTCATCCTGTCTTCGTTCTCGGGGTCCACAGTCAGCGCCTTTAAACGTGCTTCATCCTGAGTTGGTGTGGACCTCCCACCGAGGTTCCTCGCTATGGCTTCAGCTGCCTCAAACTGTTTTGCTACCTCAATAGCCGTGGCTAGTGTCAGTTCACCCGGGTAAGTCAGGCGCCTCGACTGTGCGGCAGAACAACACACATGCTCCACTAAATGATCATCTTCCAGGGCTCCAAACTGGCACTCCCCCACCAGATGACGTAGGTCCACAACATAGTGCTGCACTGACTCTCCCGTCCGCTGGTGGCGCTGCCGAAACTGAATATGCCAGACTATGACACTGTCAGGGGCGCGGAAATAGCACATCATTAGCTTCACCACCTCCTCAACGCTATCAGCTCCTCCTAAAGTACCGAGGATTCTCTGGCCCTCCATGCCAAGGTTATGGACCAATATCGCCCATGCACGCAGCTTCTCGAGCTCACCGAGATTAAGGGCCACCAGGTAGTTTCTGAAAGCTGCAAACAACCTAGTCTAGGGCACTTACGGCTCACATGGGTCCTTCAAAAATGGCAGAAAGTTGGTGACAGCTCACTCCATAACGGTGTTCTCCTCGTCGCCAATTGTTTTGTCCATAACTTGGTATATAAATAACCAGGCTGGAGGTGCAGCAAACGTAGCTTTATTAATAACAACAACAAACTCACAGCGCTCCGTACAGACCAAAGGGTCGACAGTGAAAGAGACCAGGTCCCTTCCGCCTTAGCCCTTTATACCCCGGGTGATGCCACCACCGGAAAGGCGGGCCGTCACCTCCCACTACACCCAGGGTGCCTAGCCGCCATATTACTACACACAACAGTGTACATCTGTCCTACCTACTTAATTTAATTGGTTAAGAATTGACATTTGACCTGATTGATGTTAGATGTGGGTTGGTAGAATCATATGGTGGACGTTTGAAAATACAATAGCTACTCCCAAACAAGAGAAAAGAAAAAAGAGAAAAGACGGACATGAAAAGGAAGTTTTGAAAAAGACTCCTAAATTGACTGGGGTTTTCTGGGGGGCAGCTCGGTGGCGCAGTGGTTAGCACTGTGGCAGCACAGTAAGAAGGTCATTAGATTGAGTCCACCCCTGACCAATGTGGGTTTGATCCCACTCCCTGACCATCAGTGACCCTTCTGCGTGGAGTTTGAATGTTCTCCCCATGTCTGCATGGGTTTACCCTGGTACTCCAGTTTTCTCCCACAGGCCCAAAACACACAGGTTAGGTTAATTGGAGACTCTAAAGTGGCCCTAGGTGTGAATGTGTGTGTGATCGGTGAAGTGATTGACGATGTACTGTGGCTGCCTCATCCATCCAGCTGGATGCCCTGAATTTCTCTCTGGGATTAATAAAGTATACAAAATACAAAAAAAATACAAATACAAAATAGCAATACAGCCAGACAGACATCAACTGTATAGTCAAAGCTAGATGTCTGTCAAACTGTTAGCACTGGAAATGCTAACACGGACGTACTGGCGGAGGTGGAGCCACTGTCTGATAATCCATCAGAAGGCATCACTTTACCGGCCACAGAAGCTCCGGGTCATAAAAGTTGCAAAACACCCGTTGGAAGGGTTAATGGTTCCTACAGCAATGATCCTGCTCTCTAGGGAAATATCACTGGTGCTGTCTGGGAATACTGGGACAAAAAATGGCCAGAGAGCTGACAGAATAAGGATGCAGATTTAGGAGCATCTGAACATTCATACAAACAACAGAAAAGGTTTTTCTCAAAGTGTCACTTTGATCGCAAACTTGCAAATGGTGAGTCTGTGTCAAGACAATGGCTTCTCTATTCTCCTTCCACTGGCTGTTGTTTTCCCTGCTGCTTATACAGCGATGGCAAGTCTGGCAACTGTCAGTCATGCTTTGAAACCGGATTTAGTGACTGGAAACATGCAACAGAGCACATTTGAGACAACGAGAACAGTGAGCATCATAAAAAGGCAATTTTGACCTATCCATCCAGGAGAGGAAGACTAGACACTGAGTTGCAAAAACTGAGTCTGAATGTGGTTACTGGAACAAAGTTCTGACAAAAGTGGTGACTGTTGTCAAATTTTTGGCAGTTCGTGGCGCCAGTAATATTTTTGGCAGGAGTGATAATGGTAACTACATGGGCATTCTGGAAGTGATAAGTGAGTTTGATCCGTTTCTGAAATCTCACATGGAGAAATATGGAAATGCAGGAAGGGGGATTCCTTCATATCGCTCCACAAAAACATGTGAAGAGTTTATTCAGCTGATGGGGGACCATGTTTTGTCAGAGATTGTCAGTGAAGTAAAAATGGCCAAATACTTTTCAATCAGTGTTGATTCAACACCAGATGTCTCACATGTGGATCAGATGACATTCATTTTACGTTATGTCTCACCTGATGGACACATTCAGGAACACTCTAAAATTTCTGCCTATTGAGAGCCACACAGAAGAAGCTTTATAGGAGTCTGTGCTGCAGGGTTTGGAAGAGTTGAATATTGACATCAACAGCTGCAGGGGACAGTGCTATGACAATGCTGCTAACATGTCTGGGGCATATAAAGGCTTACAGGCCTGTATAAAAGAGATCAATCCACTGGTTGAGTGGGTTCCATGTGCTGCACATACACTGAATCTAGTTGGAGTCAACAGTGTGAACTGCTGTTTTGAGACTGCAGATTTTTCCAGTTTGTGCAAAATATCTTCAACTTCTGCTCTAAGTCAACTACAAGGTGTAGAGTAGTGACTGCAGGACTCCAACCCAATGCAAACAAGCGTACTGAAACTTTAAAGTCCCTCCAACACAAGATGGGCAGCACATGCAGAGGCCACACAGGCGTTATGCATGAATTATACTAATATTCAAGATCACTGAAAAGCATTGCTGATGATACTAATCATAATGTTTAAAGTAAAAATGAATCAAGGTCTCTCTTTTAAAAAATGGACAAACTTGAAATTGCTTTCCTGTGCAAAATGTTGCACTGCATATTCCAGCGCTTTGAAAAGGCAAATGTTGCACTGCAGGCTGTGGATCTGAACCTGTACAATGTTGTGGATGTTGTTAGATCCTTGAGGGAATACACTACGAACATGCGGGACAAGTTTGACACATCTGAGGCCCAAGCTAAGATGATGTCTCCAACAGTTTCACACGTCTACAAAGAGACCAGCCAAAGCCAAAGAAAGCACAAAACATTACCAGGAGAACCTGCAGCTCTCGAGGCTGTATTTGTCATGTGTCTGAGCTCATTTTCTCATTGAGCTCAGACCCTCACTTTATTTCTAAGTTTGTCTGTTGTCATGATTATGTGGTCATTTTTTGTATATTTGTTTGGTTTGTGACAAAGCCCTTCCTCTCTCTCTCCAGACTCTCCCCACCAGCTGCCACTGCCTGATTCTCTGCCAGCTCAGCTGTAGCAGCTTGGAAATTAGGTCACGGCTCACCTGTGATTCACACCTGCAGCTCATTTACATTTGTGTATTTAAGGACTGGCTTTCCACTGTGTCAGTGCGGCTAAATTGGTGTTCAAGACTGATTTCTTCAGGTATTATTCTCCTCCTGATCATCACGCTGATCAGCTTCCTGTGTCCTCCTGAGTCAAGCTGGCTCAGGAGTGCCTCAGTCTGTAAGTGTTTCTTGTTTGCATTTTTGTGTGAACGAGACTATTTTTTGTGTGAACGAGACTATTTTTGGACACTTTATGTTCTTTGTTAATAAACTGCACAAAACACCATTTAGCGCCTGGGTTTGTCCTATCTGCCCCAAAGGGGCAAACATGATAGAATTTAGCTGCCAGTGAAAAACCTAGCTGTGGTGATTGTCAGCATTTTTTCACTTTTTTGTGTTTTTGACCCACCTGTGTGTTGGAGCTCGCCATGTCTGCTCTTAACGAGGTGCAGCGGCAGGCGGTGCGCTTCCTGGAGGGAAGTTGGTTGCAGACGCAGGCCTCCCATTCCCCCAAGTCAATCCAAGGGAGTCGGGATAGAGCAGCACGAGTGATGAAGGCATTCCTCTGCCTGTGGAATCATGCGGAGGCAACAGATATACTCCGATCCATATTCTCCCTTCCAGGCACGAGTGAGGAGCCGGGGGAAGCAGCCACAGCTCTAATACAACCACATCATCCCTCAATTAATCGTTGGAGGAAAGCTTCCTCCTCTTTGGCAGCCATCTACTCAACGTCCAGCCCGTCAGTTCCTGCGGCAGAGCCTCTCTCTTCTCTTTCCTCACAGGCTGTTCTGCCAGCCTGTACTCTTTCTGCTGCTGCCGCAACTCTGGTCGCTTCGACGTTCCCTCCTGCTGCCGAGAGGTCCTCCAGGGTTTCCCTGGTAATGCCCACTTCTGTGTCATCTGAGCCGGCTCCTCCACACTCCATTGAGGGGGCCAGGATAGCCATTGACATGGAGAGGGATTACTGCCCATCACCTGTAGAAGAGAATACTAAGATCCGGGATGTGCTTTTTCATTCTATTCCATCTATTAATGATAGGCCCTGTATGTCTCCCGGGAGAGAGACTCAGGTAAAGCAGTCATCTGAGTTTTCTTCTCCTGCTGCAAATGTTAAACCTTCTCCTATCCTCTCCGTGTCTCCCCCATCAACCCCTGAGAAGATGGAGGACAACCTACAACTTAGTGACATCAGCGGGGTCTAGAGAAGCCTCAAAACCATCTGTGGGCTCCAGAATACCTCCTCCCAGGCCACGGGGGGCAGGGAGTGGGAGTGGGTGAAGAAGAAGGGACAGTGCAGGCTGTTCCTCCTGAGGAGACTCAGGTCTTTTGGTATACAAGGGGCGCTCCTAAAGATCTTCTACGATTCAGTGGCGGCATCAGCCATCACATTTGGAGTGGTCTGCTGGGGCAATGGCATCACGGCAGCCGACAGGAAGAGACTGAATAGACTAATCAAAAAAGCTAGCTTCTTCCACCGAAGATGTCTCAACATGAGTCTGGTATCCACACCTGTTAAAGGAGAGACGTCTGTGCGTGTGTGTCCGTGTGTGTATATATGAGATTGTGCGCAAAATAAGTGTGTGCATGTGAGTGGTTTGTCAGGAAACATACGAAGAGGGGGGCCGGTCGCAGCACCCCTACCCCCCCAAAATCCCGAGCAGGCAAGGCAGTGCCGCCAACCCCCACAGGGCACAAATGCCCGAGGTCAGCAAGCCCCATGAAAGCCAGGCATCCGCCTCCAGAGGGACAATTGAGGGAGGCCAGGTGGCCGGCACATCGTGCCCACACCCCCAGACCCACCAACCCCCCATCCCCCCCAGTGGGCCTACACCAGTCCCCGGGCCCCATGCACCAGGAGGCCACTTCCCCCCCGCCCCCGGGCTGGAGACCAGACACCCCCCACAGTGGGTCCCCCCCCCACACCGCACCACCACACACCCCAGGGATCCCCATGCCCAAAGAAGTCTCCCCCCTTCCCCGCCCAGGGGAGCCCACATAGCTGAGAGTTGTGGTTCTTTATGGCTCTGACTAGATTCTACGTCTGCTCTGAGGTAAATTTGATTTTGTCCAACATATTTTAACAAAATGCAACCAACTTTATTGCGGTGGAAACATTGATATATCTCAGAGCTTTTATTTGTTTACAGCGTTAGCATTTTAGCAGCGGAGCTAACTAACGTAGCTACTGTCTGTCAGGCCACTTTTTAGGGTCACCTTCTCATCCCTCAATAGTCGTGGGAAGTGGTGTGATTATATTACGGTTTTTGAGGCACAAAAGGCCATGTTGTTGTTTTTTTTTAATTTTAAACTTTATACAAAAAAAAAATCACAAAACAATACAAGACCGGTCAGAAACATTCACAGCAGCATAAGGACAAAAAAAAAAAAAAAGAGCCACCAAACAGACGTTTTTTGTACGTGGATTTTTGCTTACATATCCACCTACAGTCCACTTGATTCCAAACCACCGATCAATCCTAGTGCTACCAACGGCTTCGTCCATTTTTGTAGATAAACTCTAGCTTTTCCATCAATATGATATCCCAGTCTCATTAAAGTCAGGGTTTCCAGGAGCAGCGATTTCCATATAGTGATGGAGGGAAGTTCATCTCCAACCCACTTCGACATAATGGCTTTTCTAGCCAACATTGGAAGTGTTTGAATAACATCCTCACATTGCATCAAAGAGTCAGGAACATTTCCAAGTAAACATAGTAGAGGATTGATTGGTACCTGTTTACTTACTGCTTTAGTAATGTTTGTGCATACTGCCCTCCAGAATGTCTGAATGATATTACATTCCCACAGACAATGAAATCTTGTACCAACTTGACTTTTGCATTTGGGACAATTTGATGAAATTCCTGTTTTATATTTACTGTAAATATATGGTGAAATATAAACATTGTGTAATATATTATACTGTAGCTCTTTAAATCTGTTACATACTGAATTTCTGGGAGACAGCAACAGCATTTTATCCCAGACATCATTTCCTATGGCACATGTGAGTAGAGTACACCAGGATTTCCTTAACCATGCAAGTTTATCTAAACTCAAACTATATATTTCACAGTAAAATTTTGCTATTGAGTGTTTGTGCTCTCTATTGTTAATAAAAAAACTTTTCCATTTGGTGAGAGTCATCCATGAAGTCCAAAGAATTAGCTTTCTTATATACGAAATGTCTAATTTGTAAATATTTATAGAAATCTTCATTTTCAAGATGATATTGAGTTTTCAAAGAATCAAATGTTTTAAATCTTCAATTTTCAAGGAGATCATAAAGTCTCTTTATACCTGCTCTTTTCCAGCTTGTAAAATTTAATCCTGCACTTTGAAATGAGAGTTCTGGGTTATCTAATGTTATAAGGGTATTAAGTGAGTTACTTTTAAATAATTTCCTCATTTTTTCCATGTCCATAAAACATTTCCTATCTGAAAATCGATGGTAACTCATTTAGACGTCTTCCCAACAAATTCACAGGGGAAAAAGGTTTACACATTACTGACTCCATGTCAAACCAGGGACAATGATGTGATTGTTCATAAACCCAGGAAGTGTCATGATTCTGACTTATTGTTATGTTTTGCCCTAGTTTCCTCCTGACAGCTCTGGCCCGCCCCCTCCTCCTGTCAAGTGCCATCAGCTGTGCTGTCATGGGTGTTCATTCACATCCACCCACACACACACACACACACATGCACACGCTCCATTCATCCCCATTCACGCGCTCATACACGCTTTCTCACACACCTGGTGCCAATCAGTTCTGCCCACGCTTTCTCGCACCGGCAATCTCTTTCCTCATTAGCTTCTGGAGTATTTATTCGCTGCTTTGGGGGAAAGAGATTGATGGGGCATTCACCTCCATACACGGTAGCAAGCTCTCCACGTATGAGCTCTCATCCCCAGCTAAGTTTTCAGCCTGCATTTGAAGTTGGTAAATCCCTTGGTGTATCGGCTGACCCTGCTTACGCTCTTCATCCTCCAGACTGCACGGTTCACCTCAGATTTGCTCCAGCCCTTTAAGTGTCAGTTTTTCGCCTTTCTTTTTCATGCTGTTTGCAGCCCTGCAGTGCTAGGTTGATCACCTTTCCTTTTAGTGCTAAACGGTCCTGCAGCACTAGGATCCTTTTTGACCAGGCTCTAGTGCATCCGGTAGGCGCCATGTATGTCTGGTGGCCTTAACTCCATCATTGCACCTCTCTGTATTTTTGTGGTTGAACTGAACTGTTTACTTTGTGGTTGAGATGAAAAAACATGGCACTTTCTACTCCCGTGATTGGGTTTTTCATTCTCTCTGTGATTTTAAATGTTACTTAAATTTATTTCATTTATACAAAGTAATATATTAAATAATTAAACACTATGAGAACAAGAGTTTCAAGTTTATCAGGAAAAAGTTGCAAATTTATGCTAATGTGCAAATGGTATTTTTATGATTAAAATTCAAATGGCTGATTGCATTTATTTATCAGTTAGAATTGATTGTATATTTTTATATTACATTTGGACACTTCAAGTATGTACTGTAACTACTATAGTCAAGACCAGACCGAGACCAGAGCGTAGAAAGACCAAGACAGGGTCAAGACCAAGACCAAGACCACTGTGTATGAAGGTCTTTGGTTTTGTCCCTTTGTCCTTGTTCTTGGTGGTGGGAGACTCTTGACGAGGTCTTCACTGCAACACCAGCTGTAACTGAAGTATTTCCAAATGTCAGCAGCAAATATAATGAATAAAGAAGGAAACACAGTGATGGCAGACTGGTATGTGATAGAAGTGGGTTGCCATATTTCACTTGAATGATGTTCATTTCTTGGGATTATAATTTCAGTATTTGAGATATAAGATATTACAATCACCATGATGAAGTATGAGTGGAATACTTCAAAGCTCATACCTTCATACCTCAAACATATTCACAGAGGTAAACATTTAAAAAGATTTAATGTACACTTAAACTTATTGTGAGGCGCCTTCTGAATTCAACCTGAAATCATATGTTGTGAAGGAAGTAAATGTCAAACAGCTGCTGACAGGAATAAAAGATGACTGTGATTTCTGTTCTTGGAGAAATTGTGGAGATTTCTTTAATGCAAAAATGCAAATTAATATGGTTTATACAAAAAAAGCTCTAAAGAATCTAGTTGTGTTTGATCTTTTACTTTATAGGTGTGATTAATAGCAGGTATTATAATCCTTAAAACTGCTTTCAGATATGACAAGAAAAAGTAGGTGAAGATGCTGCTGAAGATCTGTGTCGTTCTCCTGCTCGTAGTTGGTGAGAAAAACTTGATTATTTAGTGATGGTTGTTCATTAAAAAACAAGCAGAAAAACTAATGAGAACAATTCTGAAAACAGCATCTGGCAACGCAACAACCACAACTGCTCCAAATACAACTACACCTGCTGAAACTACAACCACACCGGCTGCAGCTACAACGACACCTGCTGTAACTACAACTACACCTGCGGCAACTACAACCACACCTGCTGCAGCTACATCTACAGCTGCTCCAACTACAACAACACCTGGTGCAACTACAACCACACCTGCTGCTGTACCTCTAGTCATTTTAAATAGAGCCGATAGAAGGCCATTAGTCCAAACAGAGGCAATAGGCGCTCAGTACAGAAATTTAACCCATTTCAAACAACTTGGTCCGAAAAAGAATTTTCTCATCATTTCAAACATATATTCCCATTCAGTTCTATCAAACGCCTTTTCAGTGTCCATTGCGACAATGGCTGCAGGAGTCTGATGAAAATTAAGATAGTGAATAATGTTGAAAATCTGTCTTGTGTTATAGTATGAGTTCCGACCTTTGATAAAGCCTGTCTGATTGGAGCTCACAGTGGAAGGTAAAATCTGCTCTAGTCTAGTAGCCAGTATCTTAGACAGTATTTTGTTGTCCACGCCCAGGAGACTAATGGGTCTATAAGAAGAGCATAATTCTGGGTTCTTACCTTTTTTTCTATTAATATTATATTTCCTCTATACATAGACTCTGGAAGTGCGAATCCCTCAAATAATTTAATAAAAAGCTTTATTAAAATATTATTGATTTTCCATTTCATCACTTTAAAGAACTCAACAGAAAAGCCGTCTGCTCCTGGATATTTCACCGACTGAAGTGCTGAAATAGTCATATCTATCTCATGCTGGGATATCGGTGATTCCAAAAATTTAACTTGGTCTCTGCTATCTGTGGGAAACTTAAATTATTAAAAAAGAAATCACACCTGCTGCCACCACAACCACAATGCTCCAACTACAACCACATCTACTGTAACTACAACCACAGCTGCTCCAACAACAACCACACCTGTTGCCACCACAACCACAGCTGCTCCAACTACAACCACACCTGCTGTTACTACAACCAAAGTCGCTCCAACTACAACCACACCTGCTGAAGCTACAACCACAGCTTCTCCAACTACAGCCACACCTGCTGCGGCTAAATCTACACCTGCTGTAACTACAACCACAGCTGCCGCAACTACAACTTCAGCTGCTCCAACTTCAGCTTATCCAACTCCAACCACAGCTGCTCCAACCACAAACACAGGTGTTCCAACTACAACCACAGCTTCTGGAACTACAACCACAGCTGCTCCAACTACAACAACACCTGCTGTTACTACAACCACAGATGCTGCAACTAAAACTTCAGCTTCTCCAACTACAACCACAGATGCTCCAACTACAAACACAGGTGCTCCAACTACAACCACAGCTGCTCCAACTACAACCACACCTGCTGCAACTACAATTACAGCTGCTGTAACTAACACTACAGCTGCTCCAACTACAACCACAGCTTCCCCAACTATGACTTGCGACTACATTTACACCTGCTGTAACTACAACCAAAGCTGCTGCAACTACAAATTCAGCTGCTCCAACTTCAGCTTATCCAACTACAACCACAGCTACTTCAAATACAACCACAGCTTCTGTAACTACAACCACCGCTGCTCCAACTACAACCACACCTGCTGTAACAACAACAGCTACTCCAAATAAAACCACACCTGCTGTAACTACAACCAAAGCTGCTGCACTTACAACCACACCTGTTGTAACTACAACCACAGATGCTCCAACTAAAACCACACCTGCTGTAACTACAACCACAGCTGCTCCAACTTCAAGCACACTTGCTGTAACTACAACTACTCCTGGTGAAACTACAACTGCACCTGTTACAACTACAACCACAGCTAATCCAACTACAACCACAACTGCTCAAACTACAACCAAAGCTGCTCCAACTACAACCACACCTGCTGTAACTAGAACTACACCTGCTGCAACTACAACCACAGCTGCTCAAACTACAACTACAGCTGCTCCAATTACAACCACAGCTGATCAAACTACAACCACACCTGCTTTAACTACAACTACAACTGCTGAAACTACAACTGCGCCTGTTACAACTACAACCACAGCTTATCCAACTACAAAGACAGCTGCTAAAACTACAACCAAAGCTGCTCCAACTACAACCACACCTGCTGTAACTACCACTACACTTGCTGCCACTACGACCACAGCTGCTCCAACTACAACCACAGCTGCTCCAATTACAACTACACCAGCTTTAACTACAACTACACCTTCTGCAACTACAACACCTGCTCTAACTACAACCACACCTGCTGTAACTACAACCACAGCTGCTCCATCTACAACTACAGCTGCTCCAACTACAACTACACAAGCTGCAACTACAACCACACCGGACGAAAGTCTGCTCTAGTCTAGTAGCCAGTATCTTAGACAGTATTTTGTTGTCCATGCCCAGGAGACTAATGGGTCTAAAAGAAGAGCATAATTCTGGGTTCTTAGCTTTATTTCTATTAATATTATATTTGCTCTATACATAGACTCTGGAAGTTCAGCTGCTCCAACTTCAGTTCTCCAACTACAACCACAGCTGCTTCAAATACAACCACAACTTCTGTAACAACAACAGCTACTCAAAATAAAACCACACCTGGGAAAACCACACCATCTTGCAGCACCCTGTTCTCCAGCCTTAACCCTGTTGGTCCAGACTGGAGTGTGCGCACATCCGCATCACTAACCTGCTCCGCGGCCATGGCTGCGTAATCTATTCCTACGCTGACTGGGGCCGCTACAGCGCACGAGAGGCAATCTGCCACTACATTGAGTTTGCCCGCCACATGCTGGATATCAGTGGTAAACTCTGATATCGCAGCCAGCTGTCTCTGCTGCCGGCCTTACCACGGTTCGGAAACCTTGGCCATCGCGAATGTTAGTGGTTTGTGGTCAACGAACGCGGTGAAAGAGCATCCTTCTAGCCAGAACTGAAAGTGGCGAATGGCCAAATGGAGAGCGAGCAGCTCCCTGTCGAACGCGCTGTATTTACGTTCGCTATCACGCAAGGTCCTGCTGAAAAAGGCGAGGGGCTGCCAAACCCCGGCTACATGTTGCTCCACGACCGCCCCTATGGCCACCTCTGAAGCGTCAGTGGTGAGCGCTATGCGGGCAGTTGGGTCTGGGTGTGCCAACAATGCAGCCTTTGCCAAGGCTGCTTTCACCTCCGAGAACGCTTGGTCCCGCTCCGGGGACCACTCGACCTTATCCGCGGGTTTCTTTTTTTTGAGCGCAGCATACAGCGGCTACATGAGCTGCGCCGCGTGGGGGAGAAAACCGTTATAAAAATTCACCATTCCCAAAAACTCCTGCAACGCCCTGATTCTGCAGCCGGGGGAAATCTGCCACCATGCGCACTTTGTCAGGAAGCGGAACCGCTCCTTCGGGGGAGACGCGATGTCCTAAAAAATCGATCTGCGCCACCCCGAACTGACACTTCGCTGGGTTGATTATTAACCCGTGATCTCCCAACCTTCGGAAAACTGTGGGCAGGTGTTTTTCGTGTTCGTCTTCAGACGCGCTGGCTACTAAAATATCGTCCAAGTAGAAGAACACGAAAGGGAGATCGTGAAGCACCGCGTCCATCATACATTGGAACATCTGAGCAGCCCCTTTAAGTCCGAATGGCATGTGTAAAAACTCGAATAGGCCAAACGGAGTTATTACCGCTGTTTTGGGTATGTCCTCAGCGCACACTGGGACTTGGTGGTAACCGCGGATTAAGTCTATTTTAGAAAAAAACTCGCGCGCCCCCTGCCAAAATGAACGGAAAAAATCTTGGATATGCGGGATTGGGTAGTGGTCGTGCGCTGTAGCGTTGTTTAACCTGCGGAATCCTCGCAAGGTCGCCATGATCCGTTGGCTTTCGGGACCATGTGCAGCGGGGGAAGCCCATTGACTGTTTGAACGTCTGATAATGCCCAACCTCTCCAGGCTGGCAAACTCCTCGCATGCTATGGCCAGCTTAACTGCATCCAAGTGCCGAGCTTTTGCAAAAACGGGCGGTCCGGTAGTGGTAATAAAATGCTCCACCCCGTGCTTAGCGACTGTTGCCGAAAATGTGGGGACCGTGAGTGCTGGGAACTGAGTGAGCAGTGTGTGGAACTTACCGCTTGCAGCTGTGACGTTGGCTTGTGCTGTTGGCGGGGCCACTCACGCTGTACAGGGGATAGAATCAAAAGAAAGTGCATTAACCAGGCACCTGTTAGCGAGATCAACCAACAAACCATGTGAGCACAGAAAATCAGCCCCCAACATATTGAAATTACTGCTGCTACAACAAAAGTCCACTCAATGTACGGCCGTGTAGAGACAGGAGCAGAGTCTTCTCACCAAAGGTCTTAATCTCCGAGCCGTTCGCTGCTGTCACCCGGGGACCTCCGGAACCAGCTAGTCTGTCTGCATAGGAAGGTGTGATGAAACTCAACTGGGAGCCTGTGTCGACGAGGAACTGCCTCCCCGAGCGTGCGTCCGACAAGTAGAGCAGCTTGTTCTCCTCCCCGAGGGCCGCGGCTGCTACCGACCCCCGGGTCTTCGCGTTTCCCCGAACGCCCGAACTGGCACGGTGGTACACATTTGCGTGCCCTCTCTGCGAAGCGGCGATGACAGAAACAAAGGACGTCCGATCCGCGTTCCCTGGCCCTTGCCACCGCTGTCGTCGGTGAGTCTGGTACCGCTGCCTCTGGCCTCCTGTCGTCTCCGGTCGCCGCAATGAGTTCTGCTGCAGCAGCGCGGCTGCGCGCCGCTTGGTGCCGTGACAATCCGTTGCGCTTCTCGGCCCAGCGCACGGTAGTCCCGTTGGGCCAACAGTGGCGAACTGGCTAGGGTCGCTCTCGCTGCTGACGGTATAGTCCTGAGGAAAAGGTGGGTGAAAATGAAGTGATCGTTGTCAGAGTCTTTCAACCTCAACAACTTCTCCATCAGGTTCGCGGGCATGTCATTTTCCAACTCCGTTAGCACCAGGAGCCTCTCTGCTCGCTCCTCCACCGAGGGAGTGAATTGCTGGATGAGTGCAGCCTTCAAGCGTGTCATATTTGTCGCTGTCCGGCGGCTGGTCGATCAGTAACTTTATTCTTGTAAATTTGCTCAAAAATTTGCAACTTCTTCTTTGTAAATTTTTTACTTTTTTCCTCAAATATTTGCAACATTTTCATATAAAATTGCAACCTTTTTCTAAAAAAGCTGCTGCAACATTTTTCTTTTAACTTTATTCTTGTAAATTTGCAACTTTTTCCTCAAAAATTTGCAACTTCTTTCTTGTAATTTTTTTTTTTTACTTTTTCTCAAATATTTGCAGCTTTTGCCTATAAATCTGCAACCTTTTCTAAAAAATTAGCAACTTTTTCATGTAAATTTGCAACTTTTTTCTCAAAAATTTTCAACTACTGTTCTCAAAATCAATCAAACTTTATTTGTATAGCACTTTTAAAACATTAGATGCTACGCAAAGTGCTTTACATAGATAAAAACAGTAGACGCATTTAGTTACATATTTTACATGATACATCCCCACCCCTTCCAACCCTCCCATAAACATACCCACAAACAAAACACACACAGACATGTACATCACCCCCCTACTTCTCTTACACACATATAAAGTCAAACAGACATTGCTCGGCACCGAGGCACCACCGTGAAGGAGCAACCATCCTGTGGAGCCCCCCACGCCGGGATACCACACAGCCAGTAACCACAGAAGGCACCACAAGGGTCAGCCCAACAAGGACAGGCCAGGGCCCACATTACAGCTGTAGGCAGTGGTATAAAGCCCCCACCCACCCAAGCCAGAGTGACCCATGAGACCAACACCCCTGCAGATGGGCCAGGCAGCAACCGGCATGAGGGGCCCCACTGAGGAAACACTGGAGCTAAAACACATAAATACAAAATAAAACTAAAAACACAGAGCAAAGGGAACTAAATACCCATACTTAGAAACTGAGCTAAGAAACACATCAAAATAAGAAAATCTAAAAGCAAATGGAGCTAAGAAGAATGTAAAACAATGGAACATAAATGAATACTTTAATAATAGTTAAATGGTGTGTTAAAAACCAAAATTTAAAAAGGTACAAAAAGAACTAAGAACACATGAAAACAGGAACGAAAAGCCCATACTTAAAACCTGAACTAAACACATCAATAAGAAGATGAGAAAATCTAAGAACAAATGGCGCCAAGAAGAACATAACACAATGGAACACAAATGACTACTGCCAGCCACGAAATAAATATAAAACAAAAGCAGACTAAGGAGAAACTACAAAAGATAATAAAAAAATCCATAGTCAGACAAATAACAGGCATGAACAAACAACAAGGCATGGTAAAACAAGCTAGGCAACAACAATGCAGAAATGAGACAAAATAAGGAACTCAAAAGCAACATAAAATACAGATAAAAAAGAAACCGGAAAGAGCCACGAAACCGGGCTTGGGCTTCACGACAGAGCCCTGCTTTCAAGGGGTGGATACCAGACACCCAGAGAACCATCAAAAAAACAGGAAGGAACACCCTGCCCCCCCCCCCCGCCCCAGCAGAAACTGCCACAAACTACCCACGGAAACAGGCTGGGAGGGAACAAGGAATAACACCACTCATGGCCCACACCAGAAAGACACAAAATAACCCCCACCAAACCCACAAAAACAGAGAACAACCCCCCACCCACAAAACACACAACAGCAGAGAACCCCCCCCCCCCCACCACCAAACACCGAATTAGGCCCCCAGACCAAAGAGTTCAAGAGTTCAGGGTGTTGACCAAACTCCCAGCCCCAGTGGGCGGTTGAGATGAAAACCGGTCGGGTGGCCTGCCAAAGTCCCAAGCCAGCTGCATTGCCAGGTGAAATGAGTCGGATGACCCGCCAGTGAAAACCGGCCACCCAACCCAGCAGCTCAGTCTATCGGGTGGCAGGCATGAGTTCTTCAGCCACCACAACTGGAGGAGAAACCCAGGAGGTGGTTCCCCCACCGGAACACCCAAAGGCAAAGAGTAGGGGCCGGAGGGGGGACCACAATGGTGACCAGAGTCAAAGAAGGGGAACCATGACAGTGTCTGGAAGAGGAGGAGGGAGAACCATGACGGCATCAGGATGATGATGAGAGGGTACCACGGCATCAGGCTGAGGAGGCAAGGGGACCATAACAGTGTTGAGCTGAATAGATGAGGGGACCACGACAGTGTCCATGGTGGCCTCGGGGTAGAGCTCAGCTGCACCCACGGTGGGTCCCGGCTGGGCCAAGGTTGCACCCATGGTGGTCCCAGCCTGGGACACAATTGCTACCGTGGTGGACCTGGCCTGGGACCTCATTGCACCTGCGGTGGGCCCCGGCTGTGCCAGTGTTGCACCCACGGTGGACCCGGACTGGGCTGTGGCTGCACCTGCAGTGGACCCCAACTGGGCCATGGCTGTACCTGTGGTGGGCCCCGGTTGGGGCACAGTTGCATCCTTGGGAGGACTCGGCCTTGGTCACAGCTGCAGCTACGGAGGTCCCAAGCTGAGACAAAGCACCCATGACCTTCTCTGTGAACACTGGCACCCCAGCTGCCCTGAGTGGAGAATCTGGACCCATGGAGACCTCTGGAATGACTGAAACATCTCCGGTTACCCTGGGAATGAGCTCAGAAACAGAAGGAGAAGAGGGGTCAGGGTCACTGGCAGGTGGGGCAAGCTCAGATGGAGCGGATGGCTGCACCTGGCTCTCCTCACCAAGAGTCAGGCAAGATTGCTCTAAAATTGAAAAGAGGAAGACAAAAAAAAAAAAGCACTTGATTGAGCTCAAGCTCTACCGCCGTCCAGGACTGCGACGAACCGGGCGAAGATGGAGGGCCGGGCTCAGACTCTGACTCTGCTGCGGCAGCCTCCACAGCAGGCATAATGGTGGTAGCAGTCTCATTAACCCTGGCTGCTGCGACCCATGCCGGTGATTGTTCCGAGGTGGAAACTGGGGGTTGGCTCCATGTCGGCTCAGGGTCCTGATCCTCCAGGACCCTCGACTCCTCCACCATCCAACGGCTCAGATCAGGGGCAGGCAGGCACTCAGGGGAAGATGAAGGAGACATGGAGAGGATAAGTGAGTTATTCACAATTGAAGCAGGGGGGAGAGCTTTCAGGTGGCTGCTTAGCCTGAGCCTCTCTCCTGGGGGACAGACAAGGTTTATCATCATTAGAAGAAATAGAATGAAAAAACACTTGTCTGACCTCCTGGGTCCGGATGTTGGCTGCTGCAGGTGGCAGGCTGCCATCCCCCTACATGTCAGTGACAGGTCTGACCCCCTCCATGGAAAATGGAGAAGCCAGCTCAGATGACGCGGAGGCTGGCATAGCCGTGGGAACCCTGGAAGATCTCTCGTCTGCAGACATGATGATGGCTGACGTGGAGAGCCTCCTCTGCCGTCCTAGCACAGGATGATGCTTTCGCCGTGGAGTAGGTTCCTCCAGGACCTCTGGCTCCTCCTGCATCCAGCGATTCCCTCCCAGGGCAAGCGGAGAGTTAGGGGAGACAGAGGAAAAAGGCTGAGGAGCGGTGACAGCAGCTGACTGGGGACCCCCAGTAGATTGTAAAATCTGGAGCTCCTCCAGAGGAATCAGGCTAACCACATCAGGTGAGAAAGCGAGAGATTGGAGTAGGACTTGCTTGAATTCCTCACAATTGATGACGTCAGCTGCCGCCTCAGTGTCATGCTCGGTCTCCCTGGGAGTAGGACGGGACGTCTGGCAGGGGAAAGAGTACACCGGCTTGGGGGGAGAGTGGCACACTCTTGGCTTCCAGGTGCACCTTTTCAGCTGCTGGGGTTCCACTGGGAATGGCATCTCCACAGACTAGGACATGTCTGGATCACCCCGACAGCATTATCTAATAAGTGAAAAAGAGCCTCCGAAGAGTGGGTGGCGCGAGCCCTGGAGGTGAAGTCCACTGCCAGCTCGGCTGCTGCGCATTCATCCGGGTTCAGTCCAAAAGCCATGAAGTCCATGGCAAACTGCTGACAAATGACAAATAGGTAGGGGAAAAACACAAAAAGGAAAAAAAAAAAAACAACCCACACACACACACTTCTCCGCTGGGTTCCAATTTGGTCAGTTCATTCTGTCATGATTCGCTGTCTCGACAAGGCAGCAGAGATGAGAGAAACCCAAATACAGGAGAATGTGGCATTTATTAATATAAATGTCCAAACAATGAAACAGACCAACAACCTGGTGAGCGTGTTTAGTTACAGGAGGTTGTTGCAAAACGAAATGGCACGGACAAAATATCCAAATGTCCCCACACACTCCCATGCATAAATGGTGAGCAGGGAAAAAGAGAAAAAGAGAACCAGGACGCTCCTGAAAAAAAAATGCAGATCGGAGCCGAACAACCCCAGGCTCTTAAAGGCTGCACAGAGGAAGTGCTGATCAAACACAGCATGGCATGGATCTGAGAGCTGTGTGTTATTTGCTAGCATTTGTATCCAAAAAAACATCCAGGTGAAATTTATTTTCTTCAAGTTCAGTATGTTTAGATGACTGTTACTCAGTGGCTGGAGCACTTAGAGAGATTATGACTGTTTTGCCAAAAAATTCAAAGTGTTTTCTTTTAAATGAGACCAACTCAATGAAGATGCTGCAAAGGGTTGAAGAACAGCTTTTGATTTACTTTGGGTACGTTATTTTTTGGCGTTTTTAGGGAATTTAACCAGAGTGCAAGGGGTTAAAGAAAATAAGAATAGAATAGAATAGAATAGAATAGAATAGAATAGAATAGAATAGGCTTTATTTTCCTTGTGCAGTTGTACATTACAACAAAAGTGTGGGTGCTCCACCAGGCTACTGAGCAACAAAGAAAGAGAGAAGGATTTGGTAAAACACAATTACATAATACACTATTAAACACACAGTCATGTGAAAAAAATAGGACATCCCATTAAATATTGAGTTCTTTATTGAAAAATGTTGACATATCTCCCCTGCAAGGACTAACTGTAGCACTCCCATGTCAGATGTTCGTCTGTGAGTTGTTGTTCTTTATGCAGAACAAGATGGATAATGTCAAGATGGACTATCTCGTGAAATGTGTTGGCAACTTCCACAATGAGACTCAGATTGAAGGAGCAAAGAAGTTGCTGTTCGAGCAGTGTTCAGAGGGAGCATCGTGGATGAAGAAGAGGCAAGGCCCCAACCGGAAGAGGGATAACATCGCTGACATCTACCACAAGCTGAATGAGGTTGGTCAGCAGGCGCCACAATACGTTGTCCAGAACCTCATGAATTTGCCACCCGCTACGTTGGAGTCATTTGACCTTGCCAGGCTGTCTAATGATTTGTGCCGTGTGATGACTCTTGGAGAGAGCGATACTACTGTGTTCAATACGATAACTGCTATCCAGGACGATGTGGCAGCAATAAAGACCAAACTCAGCAACACACCTCCTCCAGCTGACGTCGTGGCCAGGGATGATGTGGATGACAGTATCCAGAGTGAGGACGGCATCATCAGCGATGAGGAGATCGTGGTAGCAGCTGACGACCATGCCTCGGTTACCAATGCTGCCCGCGGTCCTCCACTTGCTGCCACGGCTGATGGTGAGAATGCGGACGAGGCCACCAACGCTGCAGAGGCCCGTGCTGATGACGCTGATGACAGCAGCCCTGCCAGAGATGCCCCTGCCGCTGAAGTTGCTGAAGTTGCTGAAGTTGCCGAAGAACGCGAGTTCGAGAATGTCGAGAGTCGTTGTACCAAGAAGAAGAAGAGGTCCTACGCCAATGCGCTCCAATCGACTGCCAACCAATCAACTGCCAAGTAGGCCGCGAACCAGCTACGGGTTGTCAACAATGTGCGCCCCCACTCACAGCTACACGTTGTACCGAAGACTGGTAGGATGTCTGGTGGTCATCATGGTTAAGGTCAAGGTCATCAGAAGAACCAAGTCTTCATCAGTCGGCTCGACCCCACCACCAGACCCCATCATGTACGTTCCTATCTCAAAACTCATTTTAAAATTAGTGACAATCTCAAGATTGAGCAATTAGAAACCAAGCATGATGGTTATGCCTCTTTCAAAATTACATGTCCTGCCAGTTGTAGCAAGAAGTTGCTTGGAAAAAATGTGTGGCCATCTGGTTTGTACTATAGACAGTTTTTTGAGAAGAAATGAATTATTTGTGATTGTCATTATTGTGTTTGTCAACATATCCATTCAGTAGTAGGACCAACCTAAGAATATGTTCATTCATCTGTCAGAATGTAAAAACTTCAACTAATGAGCTCTCCAGTTTATGTGATAACCATGACATTGTGTTGTTGCAGGAACACTGGTTGTTTGAACATGAATTGTCTATTTTGAGCAGAATACATGGTGATTTTATAGGTCAAGGTGTTTCTTTTATGGATACAGAAGAACGTGTTATCTTAGGTCGCCCCTATGGCGGCGTTGGTATCCTATGGCGGAAGTCACTTGCTGACCGTTGTGTTGTGAAAACTTATGAGTGTGAAAGAGTTACAGGTATTGAAGTCAACCTGGGTGACTTTCACTGTCTTATATTGTGTGTATATTTCCCCTGTGATAGTGTTGAAAACTTGGATGAATATTTGCATTGCATGAGTCTTGTTAACTCCCTCATGGATCGTCACCTTATCGTGGTGGGGGGGGGTTGCGTGCCCCAGTGATCCCAGGAGCTATGTTGTCCGGGGCAATTTGCCTCTGATAGGGTCTCCCAAGACAAACTGGTCCTGGGTGAAGGGCCAGACTAAGAACGATCCAACAGACTCTCATGATAAATTGTATATCAAGGATTCAGTGTACCCCGCCCGGTATGGGGTTACCGGGGCCCCACCCTGGAGCCAGGCCTGGGGGAGGGGCTCGAAGGCTAGCGTCTGGTGGCCGGGTTTCCACCCATGGGACCCGGCCGGGCTCAGCCCGAAGGAGTTACATGGGTCCGCCCTCCAGTGGGTTCACCACCTGCAGGAGGGATCATGGGGGTCCGGTGCTATGTGGATTAGGTGGCGGTCAAAGGCGGAGACCTTGGCGGACTGATCCCAAGCTTTCTAAACTGGCTTTTGGTACGTGGAATGTCACCTCTCTGGTGGGGAAGGAGCCTGAGCTGGTGCACGAGGTTGAGCGATACCGGCTAGATATAGTCGGCCTCACCTCAACACACAGCTCCGGTTCCGGAACCAGTCTCCTGGAGAGGGGCTGGAGCTTGGCCTTTTCTGGAGTTGCCCCGGGCGAGAGGCGACGAGCAGGGGTGGGTATTCTTGTATCGCCCCACCTTGCTGCCTCTATATTGGAGTTTTCCCCGGTGGACGAAAGGGTTGCTTCCCTGCGCCTTCGGGTTGGGAAACGGGTCCTGACCATCATTTGTGCCTATGCACCAAATGATGTTTCAGAGTACCCACCCTTTTTGGAGTCTGTGACTGGGGTGCTGGAGGGTGCTCCTCCTGGAGACTCCATTGTCCTACTGGGGGACTTCAATGCGCACGTGGGCAACGACAGTGAAACCTGGAGGGGGGGTGATTGGGAGGAACGGCCTGCCCGATCTGAACCCGAGTGGTGTTCAGTTATTGGACTTCTGTGCTAACCACAGTCTGTCCATAACGAACACCATGTTCAAGCATAAGGGTGTCCATATGTGCACCTGGCACCAGGACACCCTAGGTCGCAGGTCGATGATCGATTTTGTTATCGTATCATCAGACCTGCGACCGTATGTCTTGGACACCCGAGTAAAGAGAGGTGCAGAGCTGTCAACTGATCACCACCTGGTGGGAGAGTTGGATCCGATGGCAGGGGAGGAAGCCATTCAGACCTGGTAGACCCAAACGTATAGTGAGGGTGTGCTGGGAGCGTCTGGCTGAGGCCCCTGTCCGGGAGGTCTTCAACTCCTACCTCCGGAAGAACTTCAACCACATTCCGAGGGAGTCTGGAGACATGGAGTCTGAATGGGCCATGTTCTCCACCTCTGTTGTTGAAGCGGCGGCCCAGAGCTGCAGCCGCAAGGTGGTCGGTGCATCTCGTGGTGGCAACTCCCGAACCAAGTGGTGGACACCAGTGGTGAGGGGGGCCATTAAGCTGAAGAAGGAGTCCTATCAAGCTTGGTTGGCTTGTGGGACTTCCGAAGCAGCTGAGGTGTACCGGCAGGCCAAGCGGAGTGCAGCTCGGGTGGTTGCTGAAGCAAAAACCCGGGGTATGGGAGGAGTTCGGTGAGGCCATGGAACAAGACTTTCGGTCGGCTTCAAAGAGATTCTGGCAAACTGTTCAGCGGCTCAGGAGGGGAAAGCAGCTCCCCCGTCCACACTGTGTATGGTGCAGATGGGACACTGTTGACTTCAACTGGGGATATCGTCGGGCGGTGGAAGGAATACTTCGAGGATCTCCTCAATCCCACTGATACGCCTTCCACAGGGAAGCAGGGTTTGGGGACGAGGGGGATGACTCGCCTATCACAGGGGCTGAGGTCGCCAAGGTGGTTAAAAATCTCCTTGGTGGCCGGGCCCCGGGGGGGTGGACGAGATTCGCCCTGAGTACCTCAAGGCCCTGGATGTTGTTGGGTTGTCATGGTTGACACGCCTCTGCAACATTGCGTGGAGGTCGGGGGGCAGTGCCTTTGTCATGGCAAACCGGGGTGGTGGTTCCTCTCTTCAAAAAAGGGGACCGGAGGGTGTGCTCCAACTTTAGAGGGATCACACTCCTCAGCCTCCCTGGGAAGGTCTATGCCAAGGTACTGGAGAGGAGAGTCCGGCCGTTGGTCGAACCTCGGATTCAGGAGGAGCAATGTGGTTTTCGTCCTGGCCGTGGCACATCGGACCAGCTCTTTACCCTCTCAAGAATTCTTGAGGGTTCGTGGGAGTTTGCCCAACCAGTTTACGTGTGTTTTGTGGACTTGGAGAAGGCATTTGACCGTGTCCCTCGTGGATTTTTGTGGGGGGTGCTTCGGGAGTATGGGGTATCGGGCTTGTTGTTACGAGCTATTCGGTCTCTGTACGACCGTTGTGAGAGTTTGGTTCGTATTGCCAACACTCGGTCGGAGTCATTCCCAGTGAGAGTTGGACTCCGCCAGGGCTGCCCTTTGTCACTGATCCTGTTCATAATTTTTATGGACAGGATTTCTAGGCGCAGCCAGGGAATGGAGGGTGTCATGCTTGGTGACCACAGGATCTCATCTGTGTTGTTTGCAGATGATGTTGTCCTGTTGGCTTCATCCAGCAATGACCTACAGCTCTTGCTGGGACGGTTTGCCACTGAGTGTGAAGCGGCTGGGATGAGAATCAGCACCTCCAAGTCCGAGTCCATGGTCCTCAGCCGGAAAAAGGTGGATTGTCCTCTCCGGGTTGGGGACAGGCTCCTGCCCCAAGTGGAGGAGTTTAAGTATCTTGGGGTTTTGTTCACGAGTGAGGGGAAAATGGAGCGAGAGATCGACAGATGGATTGGAGCAGCATCTGCAGTGATGCGGACATTGTACCGGTCTGTTGTGGTGAAGAGGGAGCTTAGTTCTAAGGCAAAGCTGTCGATTTACCAGTCAATCTACGTTCCTACTCTCACCTATGGTCACGAGCTTTGGGTAATGACCGAAAGAACGAGATCGCGGATACAAGCGGCTGAAATGAGCTTTCTCCGTAGGATTGCTGGACTCACCCTCAGAGATAGGGTGAGGAGCTCAGTCATCCGGGAGAGGCTCAGAGTAGAACCGCTGCTCCCCTACATTGAAAGGAGTCAGTTGAGGTGGTATGGGCATCTGATTAGGATGCCTCCTGGACGCCTTCCACTTGAGGTGTTTCAGGCATGTCCCACTGGGAGGAGACCCCGGGGCAGACCCAGGACTCGGTGGAGAGACTATGTCTCCCAGCTGGTCTGGGAACGCCTTGGTATCCCCTCTGAAGAGCTGGAGCAGGTGGCTGGGGGGGAGGGAAGTCTGGGCTTCTCTGCTTGAACTGCTGCCTCCGCGACCCGGACCTCCGGAAAAGCGGTAGAAGATGGATGGAGTCTTGTTAAACAAATCACTGAGGATTTTCCAACTCCATATGTGTATATACTTGGTGACTTCAATGCTAATATATCACGTTCAAGTTGTTTTGGAAATGAACTGTTGTCTTTTTGTGAGAGATACTCTTTACATATCTCGGACAAGATTTTCTTACCAGGTGATACTTTTACTCATGTTAGCATGGCCCATGGCTCTACATCATGGCTTGATCACTGTGTGACTACATCCTCATGTCATGATAATGTGTCCAATATCAGAGTTCTGTATGGTTATGTGAGTTCCGATCATTTACCTTTATCTGTGGATATTGAGGTATCAAGTGTTGTAAGTGGCTCCCGGGAGCTCCCTCGGCCACAGCAGGTAATAGGACATACAAATGGTGTGATGCCACAGCGTCAGACTTGTTCAGGTATAAGGAACTTACTCATAGGAAACTCTGTAATATCCGTGCTCCTACGGACGCCATTAGGTGTCAGGACCGTAATTGTGTGGCCCACAAGGATGATATCGATAGGTTTTATAGTGATATTATTGATGTTTTAAATTTTTGTGTGAGTGAATGCATTCCTAGTCATAGTGTATCCACCCAATATAATGTCCCAGGCTGAAATGATGTTGTTAGCGAGACTCACACAGCTGCTCGGGATGCTTTCTTGTGGTGGAGGAGTAATAGCAAACCACGTTACAGTCCAATATTGATAACATGAAAAGTTTGTAGGGCTCAGTTCAAATATGCTCTGCGTGTATGTAGGCGCAATGAAGAAAGTATCAAATGTGACTAGTTAGCTAGTCATATGAGTGAACTGAACATGGTAGAATTCTGGAAACAAATGAAGGTTATGAGTCTTACCAGTCTGTTAGATCAAACACTATTGATGGTGTGACTGGTGATGTTAATATTGCTGAAAAGTGGGAAATGTCAATATGAAGCTATTTTCAACTCAGTCAAGAATGTTTCTATGAAGGATTCTGTTATGCGTGATGTTCACCTGTATAATGAATGTTTGATACCTCTGATATTTCTGTTGTTACTCCTGTTGAAGTTGTTTCACTGATCAAAGATCTCAAGAAAGGCAAAATCAGCTGGCCCTGATTGTCTCACTAGTGAATGCCTTATCAGTGCTGATTTCAATTTGTGTATTCTGTTGTCATTGTGTTTTAACTGTATGTTTGTTCATGGTCTACATGCCAGATATGTTGATGGATTCTGTTATTATTCCCTTGGTGAAAAACAAGTGTTCCATCCTGTCTGATATGAACAATTACAGACCTATAGCTGTTGCAAATGTTATATCTAAATGTTAGAGGGTTTAATTCTGAACAGAATTGAGGATTATCTGTGGACAATGACAATCAGTTTGGTTTCAAGTCAGCGCATCAACTAATAAGGCTGTTTATCTACTCCATGAATTTGTTGACTACTTCAGAAGTCAATCCACTAGTGTTTATGTTACATTTTTAGATGCTAGCAAAGCTTTTGATAGGATTAACCACTGGTGTTTGTTTAGAAAATGAGCGATCAGGTATTCCTATTATATTGTTAGCATCCTGTTATACTGGAACAGAAGGCAGTCTATGGTTGTTAGGTGGGGCAATGTTACCTCATCTAAATTTTGTGTGACCAGTGGTGTTAAACAAGGTGGTATACTGTCACCCTTGTTGCTTAATGTCTATGTTGATGATCTCAGTGTACTGTTGAACAATACTAATGTTTGTGGCTCCATTGATGGTGCACTGTTAAATCACATTTTCTATGCTGATGATCTTTGTTTGTGAAGTTTGTCAACTGCAGCTATGCAACATCTCCTCTCGGTCAGTGAGAAATTTGGTGAAAAAAATGATATCTTGTTCAACTGTACTAAATCTATATGTATGGCATTCAAACCGAAGGGTGTCAAAATGTCGGATCCTGTTATGCCACTTTTGCGGTAATAGTTGAACTTTGTTGAAAAAGCCAAATACCTAGGTGTGTGGATTGAGTGTGATAAGACCATTGTTGACTGTAATAGGCAACTCAGGAAACTCTATACTCAAAACAAATTACTGTTGCAAAATTTCCATAGGTTTCTCCTGATGTTAAATGTATGTTGTTCAAGACTTTCTGTACCTCAATGTATTGCTCGCCTCTATAATTTAATAGCAATGTTGCTGTTAGGAACAAAATCCGGCAGGCTGCAGACAGAACACCCAGGTTCAGGTTCAGGTTCAGGTTCAGGTTACTTTATTTGTACCCGTAGGTAGATTTGTTTTACAGTTGGTGACATCCATATTTACAAGCCACAATTACATTCAACATAGACACAAACCCAGTCACACATCTTACAAAATAGGTAAATATAAAATATGTACAATGTAATTTTTATAGCTTGTTCAACTCTTTGACAGCAGCAGGGACAAAGCTGTTTTTGTAGTGCTGGGTTCTACTTTTTGGGACAGCAAACCTCCGTCTGGAGGGAAGAAGCTGAAAGTTGCAGTGCAAAGGTTGGGGAGTCATCATTTAAAATCGAGTCGGCCATCCTCTGTACTTGTCTGGTGTACAGGGATGTCAGGCTCAGCTGTGACTCACCAAGCAAACGACTGGACCATCTAACTACCTGATCCAAGGATTTCCTCTGTTTCAGTTTTATCTGACCAAACCATGACACTAAAGAAAAGGATAAAACAGATTCAATAAAGGCCCGATAGAACATAGTCATTATGGTTCGGTCAATTTGGAAGCGTGCAAGTTTTCTCAAACAATGCAAATTTTGCTGACCCTTTTTGCACACCCTTTCACAGTTCACCTCAAAGTTCAATCCACTATCAATAATCGTCCCAAGATATTTGTACGACTGTACACATCGGTGGGTCTGGCCTTTTAGTATGGTGACTTTTGTGCCTGGGAGTTTTCCTCCTAAAGTCAATAATCATATCTTCGTTTTGTTGTATTCAGCTGCAGGTAGGAATCCTCACACCAGTGAACAAAGTCATCAACTACTGGGCCGTGGCCACTCTCACCATCCTGGAGGAGACTGACAATGACTGAGTCATCAGCATACTTTATAATGTGTCTGTTGTCATGTCTGCTCCGACACATGTTTGTGTACAGGATGAAGAGTAGTGGTGACAACACACACCCCTGAGGAGAGCCAGTAGAAGAGCACTTTAGGTCAGACAATGTGCCATTGACCCTTACTCTCTGCGTCCTGTTGGTTAAGAAATCCAGAATCCAACCCACCAGATTATTGCTCAAATCAAATTGTTGCAGGAGCCTTTCAACTAAAATATGAGGTTGGATTGTATTAAAGGCAGAAGAAAAGTCCACAAATAAAAGCCTGGCGGGTGGTCCCATTAAAATCCAGATGTTTAAAAAGCATGTCAAACAGAGTGACAGTGGCATCCTCCACTCCTCTGTGAGGCCTATAGGCAAACTGCAGAGGATCCAATGCATGTTCAGTCTGCCTTAGGACCTCACATCTGACCAGTTTTTTCAAAATTTTCATTAAAATTGAAGTCAAAGCAACTGGTCTAAAGTCAATTTACCGTTTTAGGACAGCTGGATTTTGCGAACGGGAACAACCACGGCATCTTTCCAGATCTTAGGCACATGGTTGTGTCTGTAAGGACTTATTGAAATGTAATGAAATATAGGACTCCGGTCATGTGCACAGGAACTTTACCAGGCGTCCACATATATTATCAGGGGCCCTGACTTTTGTTCACTTTTACAAGCGCGGAACTCACCCTTTTAACATCCTGCATCTCAATATTAAAGTGCTGATTGTCTTTGAGTTTCTGTTTCAAATCTTGGACTTTCTGTGCTAAAATCAAAGGAGTCAAAACGACCATAAAAACAGTTAAGAGCATTAGCCAGCTCTGTGTCTGAACTAAAACCATCTAAAAAACACACGATTACTGCGCTCTTGTCTCTGAAGGCCTGCAATAGTTTTCATACTGGCCCAGGCCGAGCCAAGTTTATTGCTGCCATCTTGCTTTCCAACTCTGATTTATAATTCTGTTTTGCTCTTAAAATTTCGGCCTTCAGCTCCAGAATGCTCTTCTCCTCATCTCAGGCGATTTCAACCAGGTTTCACTGTTCCTCCCATTCTACCCCACGTTCACGCCAGTATGTCCCATGCCACACTAGAGACAATAAAACACTGGACTTATTCTACGCAAACACTAAGGTAGGCATACACCTCATCACAACTCCCTCCACTTGGGAGATCGGATCACAACTTGGTTCATCTCCGGCCCGGTGTACAAACCCCTAGTGCACAGACAACCTCCGGCCATGCGCACAGGGGAGTTATGGTCTTGAGGAGACAATGGACACTCTAAAGGGCTTGTTGTGAAGCCCACGCCTGGAAGCAGCTCTGTGATCCACCATGAGAGAGGACATCGGATGGCCTCACTCACACCTTCACGGACTACCTTAGCTTCTGTGTGGACAAATCCGTTCCCACCAAGACCATACGGTGTTGCTCAAACAACAAACCCCTGGATCAACCCTGAGATAAAAACACTTCCTGAGAGAGAAGAAGAGGATCTTCAGGTCGGGGAATAGGGAGATGCTGAAGTCGTACAGAGGGAGCTGAGGAGAAAGATCAGAGAAGGCAAGGACAGCTTCAGGAGAAGATGGAGGACAACGCTGCAACAGAGTGACGTCAGCGGGGTCTAGAGAAAACCTCAAACCATCTCTGGGCTCCAGAATACCTCCCCCCAGGCCACGGGGGGGGCAGGGAGTGGAGCGAAACAAACCTGAATCTGCTTTTTCAATATGAGTTTGACCAACCTCCGCCCCTCCCCCCCTGACTGCACAACCACCACTGCTGCCTCCTAAGAAATCAAGTCCTGCTGCCCACCTCCCCACTCCACCAACACCCCCCCACATCCCAACACACAGCCCCCCCATCCTGACCACTGCCCAGGACCCAGGTGACGGACTGGACGCTGAGGAAGATCAAGGAGAGGAATGCGTCGGACCCGACTGGCATCAGAGCAATGCTCCTCAAAGTCCTGTGCAGACCAGCTGTGTGGGATTTGAGACGTACATCATCAACCTGAGCCTGAAGCTGGGGAGGTACCACAGCTGTGGAAAACAATCTTAGTGTGGACCATGTACCAAAAACCCTTCCCACCCCAAGAGACCTGAACAGCTACAAGACCGGTGGCCTTGACGTCCCACTTGATGGCTACAGCCTGGAGAGACTGCTACCTTGCTCACCTCTGCCCCCTGGTGGAACCAGTGATGGATCCACTCCAGTTCGCCTACCAGCATGGCATTGGGGTGGAGGATGCGGTGATCTTCCTCCTTCACCGTTCTCTGTCCCACCTGGAGAAGCCCAGGAATATGGTGAGGATCATGTTCTTTGACTTCTCCAGTGCTTTCAACACCATCCAACCGATGATCCTGAAGGACAAGCTGCTGCGCGCAGGGGTGGACCAGCACCTGTCATCATGGATCCTGGACTACCTCACGAACCGGCCTCAGTTTGTGAGAACCCGGGACTGTGTGTCCGACACGATCATCGGTAGCACGGGGGCCCCCCAGGGAACGGTGCTGGCTCCCTTCCTGTTCACTCTTTATACTGTGGACTTCTCACACAACACAACACACTGCCATCTACAGAAGTTCTCTGATGACTCTGCGATCGTTGGCCTCATCTCCAATGGAGATGAAGCTGAGTACAGAGGGCTTATCCAGGACTTCGTGGACTGGTGCCATCGGAACTGCCTCCAGATCAACGCGAGGAAAACTAAGGAGCTGGTGGTGGACTGCCGCAGGCATTGGCAACCCCTCACAGCACCAGTAAATATACAGGGAACAGACATCGAGATGGTGACATCCTATAAGTACCTGGGTGTTCATCTGAACAATAAACTAGACTGGTCACACAATACTGACGCACTCTACAAGAAGGGACAGCGCAGGCTGTTCCTGCTGAGGAGACTCAGGTCTTTTGGTGTACAAGGGGCGCTGCTGAAGACATTCTATGACACGGTGGTGGCATCAGCCATCACTTTTGGAGTGGTCTGCTGGGGCAGTGGCATTACTGCAGCCGATAGGAAGAGACTGAACAAACTGATCAAGAAAGCTAGCTCTGTCCTGGGGCAGCGCCTTGATCCGGTGGAGGAGATAGGAGAGAGAAGGACGGTGGCTAAACTGTCATCTCTGCTGGAGTCCGAGTTCCACCCTATGCAGGACATACTGAATGCACTGAGGAGCTCATTTAGCAGCAGACTACATCATCCCAGGTGCACAACCGAGAGGTTTCGCAGGTCCTTCCTACCAACGGCTGTCAGACTGTACAACCTAAGCAGGGCTGCTCGCAGAGATAGCAAAAAGACGTAACAAACTAATAGTTTTTTGAATGCAAAAGATGCAATAGACTTACACAATGGTCCCCTCCGGCATACAACTAGGAAAATACCGGTCGCTATGGAGGGTGAGAATATGTATGGGCACATAATCATACCATGTAGGATAACTCCACTAGCCCAGCACACCTTGGTACGGCTCGATTCACTTCAGTACGGCTCGGAATGCTTCTGTCTCCATTGGTGTTGTGCTTGTGCTGTGATGGTTTGTTAGGTTTTAGAAGCGGGGCAGCAGCAGATTCTTAGCGAGGCGGGGCCACACTCCCGTGACGTTACGCACCCGACTGAGTCCTTATTTACACGAGACAAAAAAGGATTCAAGGATTATTGCCTTGCTCGCTCTGTGGATTTATCTCACAATTAATTTTATCTCATAATTAAGCTGCAACAACACAAGTCACTTTTGTTTTGAATTAACTGCCAAATGACCTAGAAATAAAGAGCTGAAACTTGTTTTTATTCGTATTAAATAATGAGATGGTGGCACACTGGCCTACACCAAATTATTATTTTTTACATCCTAGGGCATTTTGGATGTACTGAATTAAAAAAATTCATGTTTTTCACCTTCAGGTCAACGTTTGGAACAACAGTATTATTATTTTCCGTTTAGATGATGCTACACTCCTTCTAAAGTTTTGTAATTCTCTGAATTTGGAATGCCGATAGAACATTCAATTTACATATACTTACTTTTTTACATACTTTGACTTGTAAGCTTGATCAGTCTCTCCTGCTGCATTTTAAAGTCCAACTGTGCAACTTCTTATAAGTTAACATAAAAAATGTACCCAAAGTTTACAACTGGATCATGTGGGGCTAATTTTTTATGATATTTCAATAAAAAGAACAGAAAGCTTACAAAAACATTTGTTTTTTGGTCTAGTTAAAAATTACATTACCTTTACAATGGTTGACCCTGACAGGAAGATCAGTATCATTTTGATCAGATTAGGCAATGGAATTTCTATGTAATTATACTGTTTTATAATTCAGTGTTATAACAGACAAACCACACTTTCCAAAACAATTCCATTTTATTATATACAAAATATTAAAAGAAAAAAAAAACTTTGCAACACAACATGAAGGTTAATCGACATTTTATACACGCCGACCACTGAGTGTCTACACCAGCTTCCCAAACTGGGTCACGACTCGGATGAATGAAGGCGTCTCTGCCAGCTGTGGGTCAGGATGGCTCGGTTGAATAATCCGGACGGGCTGTCGCGGCGGACGCGTGGGATGATTCTACAAGGAAAATGCACACAATAAAATACAGCACAATAGTTTTTAACAAGAATACATAAGCTTATTTCAGCGTATTGTTCACATGAATAATTAAAATAAAAGCTTGAGTCCGCAGTGTGCTGCAATTAAGCAGCGATCCATCCACAAATGAACAGCTTTTTTATTGCATAAATAAACTGAGTGTCTTACCGAATATATTTGCGAAAAAACGCACAATAAAAAAAAATTAAAACTCACCGTTAAAGGACTCCGATGTCGAGACCTCCCGGTATATTTTTTCATTCCGGGCAGCTCCGTCTAACTCGCGCTGCATACGTTCGTCTGACAATGCAGTGAGCAGACACTGCAGCTCCTTACTGGTCCATGGAACACCCTTATTACGCGAAGCCATTTTTGATAGAGAATAAATGAAAATAGCACAGCAATACACTGAAAGGAACCGCCAACAGTGGTGCTTGCTGAGTAAAGGCGGTCGTGAAGATTCTTTTCTTTTTTTTTTTTCAAAAACTATTGAGAAGGTCGTGAAGATTTGGTAGATGAGGAGGAGAAGAGGGGCGGTTACAACCTGACCAATCAGCGCCGGTTACGACCTGACCAATCAGCGGCGACCAGTCTGTTAACGTCACAACACGGCACAGCTCAGCACTGCTGTACCCTGCCCTTCAGCGGGGCTGAGAATCGCAGCTGTTAAACCGTGTTGGGGCTTGTGGAAAAGGGTACAAAGCGTGCTGAGCCGTCCGTGTCTCGCTAAAGCGTGCTAGTGGAAAAGGCCCTTAAGTAGACGGTTGTGCTGTTTCAACCCATCTAGCAACAATGTCTCAGCACTGTGTGGGTTTATATATTTACATAATTATTCCATCTAGCTACAATGGCTCCGCCCTGTGTGTTTATATATCTACATATTATTCCATCTAGCTACATTGCTCCGCACTGTGTGTTTATATATTTACATATTTATTCCACCTAGCTGCAATGCTCCGTACTGTGGGTGTTTATATATTTACATATTTATTCCATCTAGCTACAATGCTCCGCACTGTGTGTTTATACAGTATATTCATATATTTATTCCATCCAGCTACAATGCTCTGCACTGTGTGTCTGTGTGTGTGTATATATATATATATTTTATAGTAATATGTACATATGTATATTAGCTGCTCTTGCTTGCTTGCTTTTTATTTTTTCTTGCCTTCTGATTGTTGCTCTGAGTGTTGCTATCCCTGTGCTGTTGCAATCCTGGAATTTCCCCGTTGTGGGCTTATCTTATCTTAAAATCCACATTGCATATAATAATTCCCTAAGAAGGTTGTTAGCTATACCTCGTAGGTCGAGTGCAAGCGAGATGTTTGTGTCCTTGAATATTCAGTCTTTTGGTGAGTTGTTGCAAAAGAATGTCTATAGTTTTATGAGAAGGCTGTTGGCATGTAACAACCATTTTATATCCGCAATTGTTAAATCATCACTCACACTTCACTCCAGCATTTGGAAGTGGTGGTGTTCTATTTTATACTGAGTTCATTATTGTATTTTATTGTTGTTATATGAGCACCGTGTGATTGCTGAATTTTATACACTTTTATTTTTACACGTTTTATACACTTTTATTTTTTACATGTTTTGTATATGCTATGAACCTTGAGTTCGAAATAAACATTTGAATTGAAATTGAATTGAATATCTATGTCTAACCTTGCTTTTGTTTTTGTTTGCATTTTTTAACATTTATTTTAGCCATTTTAAGTGGGAATAAATGTGGGGGGTGTCCTAAAAAAGATGGGGGTGCCCTAATTTATTCCTCACTATTTGTTTAGAATTACATTTTACAGAAAATTTGAAAAAAAGTCTTTAATTAGTTTTTAAGTGTTAAGTTGTATTACATGAGATAAAAACACTTCTGAGAGAGAAGTATTTTTAACATTGATATTAAATATCCAATTGTACAAATATGTTTAATAAACGCACACAGGCTTATGGCAGGGTGTCCTAATTTTTTCACAACTGTACGTCTGAAATAAAAATTAAAAAAGTCCACAGATGCAGTATATGCACACGTACGGTAGTAGCTTCACAGATGGAACTAGGTACATAAGAGTGTGGAGTGTAGAACATCTGATTTAATAAAATGGTCCAAGGATTATGGAAAATATACACAGGAATGGTAATGGTTTCACGAATGGGTCAATGTAAATGATAGTGCGGGGTGCAAAGACAGGTGTGTTATTATGATAATTAAAAAAAGGCCCTCAGTTCTGTGCATGTGAGCGTTCAGAGGGAGGGATGGGGCCTCTGACTGTTTGCAATCCAGATGGCCCAGGGGAAGAAACTGTGTCAGTCTGGAGGTGTGGGACCTCATCGATCTAAACCATAGTCCAGAGGGGAGCAGGTCAAACAGGTGGTGGGCAGGATGTGAGGGGTCTCCTGTGATGGCCTTGATCTTTCTGAGGCAGGCGGATCTGGAGATGTCCTCCAGGGAAGGCAAGGGACAGCTGATGATTTTTTGGGTGGTATTGATGTCTATTTCTGTCAAATCTATTATTTCTCTAAAAGGGAAGACTGGCATGATCAGGACATTGGCTGTGCCAGGTCCTCGCTTTGAATTATGTTTTGGGGGTTTTGTTTTGGTTGGGACATGAGCACAGCCCATGGTCTCACCTTTTGTTGTTGACTGTCTTCATTATTTTTAAGGTTATTGAAAGAATAATTCCATATTTGCCTTCTATATTTTCATATTTGATTATACATGTGCATTTTTATTGTTCATGTTGACTTCACTATGCCCCAGAGTCAACGTGTGTGTGAGACTAGGTCAGCAGAAAGATGATGATGATGCAGCTGTCCATTCTTTTGTTTTGGGCTCATCATGTATGGTTCCTGTGTGACTAAGAGATGTGTTGGCTCCTGGATCTTGGGAGATTAGGATACCTAGACCCAGCTGTACTGTCAAGGACGTTCCCTCCAGCTCCTCTCCGACAAGGGGACCTTTAAAAGACTGGATAGAATGATACATAGGTGGACTCTGAAGGGCTACTTCCTGTATCTTTCTCCTGGCCAGAGAATAAATTTACTTAAACTGATGATCCTGCCTGGTTTCTGAATGAGCTTTATCATAAATTTTTCCAATATTTTGGGGTACCTAACAAGGGACCCATAGATTCTTGTCTTTACTTCCGGCGCCTTCGGGTCATGCTGTGCACGGCAGAAGGGAAGAAAGCCCTGCTCCCGTCAGAACCAACGTTCCGATTTTGTGGAAGGAGGCATTGTCCCACACAGTACGAGGGCGCTGGGGGAGGGACGAGTGACGGGTTAACCCTTAACCCTCCAGGCGGATCATTGTAAGTAAATTTATGTGTTGTTTGATGCTTATGGACACTGGGTTCCAGTCCCGGTGGGTTTGAATACGTGTATGTGTGTGTAACACTGAGCATTTGAAACCGCACAGCCTGAACGGATTCGGTTCGGACCAGAGATGCCCAAACAGATTCGGTTCGGGGGGGTACAGGCTAAGGAAGGTCCCGGTACAGGCCACAACGGGTGTGCACATTTTCCCACGTGTAAGTGGACCATGGTAAAGAACACGCGGACAGTCAAAGTGCTCGTGACTGGACCATCAATGTGAGCTCTTATCTGTCAGTACGAGTGAGCAATGATGAGGGTTAACCTTAAAATACAGATAAAATAGTGCTGATGTCAAGTGCCTTAAGGTATACTTTAAAGCAGGCCTAAAATAAGATTAAAATAATCCTTTGTGGCAACCTGGGGAGTGCATAATGGTTTACCACCTTAGACAGGAACAAAGGACGCAAAGTTAACCTTTTGTGTGTGAGAAGTTTCTAGATGCCCTAGTAAGATAACAGGGAGGTGTCAAGGATGAATGGACTGACTGCAGTCGGACGGGGAGATTATCTTTTGTGTGTGAGAAGAGTCTAGACGGGGATTATCTTTTGTGTGTGAGAGGAAGAGGGCCAACCAGGTCCATCTGAACATGATCAAAACATCGCTCTGGAATCCAAAAAGGCCCCAATTGAGCCTTTATGTGGCGCTGCACCTTAGCACGCTGGCACGCCACAGAGGTTGTCGTCCAAGTCTTCACATCCTTTCTAAGACCCGGCCATACAAACTTGGCGCTCACCAACTTAACCGAAGCCTTAACCCCAGGATGCGACAAAGAGTGAACAGCGTCAAAAACACGATGACGCCAAGCCGCAGGCACCAAAGGTCGTGGTTTTCCCAATGTAGTGTCACACAGAAGAGTGGCGCCACTGTCTTGAAAACAGACATCCTCCAACTGCAAACTGGACTCAGTGGAATGAAGCACCTGCACCTCCGGGTCCAACAACTGATCGGCAGCCATCTCAGCATAGTCCATGCCCAAATGAACAGCAGCAACTGGGGCACGAGAAAGGCAGTCCGCCACCAAGTTGGTCTTACCAGCCACATGCTGAATGTCAGTAGTGAACTCGGAAATAGCCGAAAGCTGCCGTTGTTGCCGAGCTGACCAAGGTTCAGTGGACTTGGCCATGGCAAACGTGAGGGGGTTATGGTCCACAAAAGCGGTGAATTTACGGCCCTCCAAGAGAAACCTGAAATGCCTTGTTGCCAAGAAAAGGGCCAACAGCTCCCTGTCAAAAGTGCTGTACTTCCTTTCTGACTCGCGTAACTGTCTACTGAAAAAGGCTAGAGGTTCCCAGGAATTGCCCACCCACTGCTCACAAACTGCTCCGACAGCATAATCAGATGCATCGGTGGTAAGAGCAATGGCGGCCGTGGGGTCTGGATGAGCCAACAAGGCAGCATCAGCCAGCGCAGCTTTAGCCCCGTCAAAAGCACATAACCTCTCATGGGTCCACTCGATGTCCTGATTACCCCTCTTACCCTTCAAGGCCTCATACAGTGGGCGCATAATATGGGCAGCATGAGGTATAAAACGGTTGTAAAAATTGACCATGCCCAAAAACTCCTGCAGGGGCTTGACAGAGGAGGGGCACGGAAAAGCTAAAACCGCTTCGACTTTAGCCTGGAGGAGTATGGCACCCTGCTGGGATACCTTGTGCCCCAAGAACTCAAGTTCTGAGAGCCCAAACTGACACGTCGCGGGATTCACTATCAGTCCATGGTCACAGAGGCGCCTGAAGAGCTGACGAAGGTGTGACACATGTTCCTCCACCGAACCACTCGCCACCAGTATATCATCTAGGTATACAAACAGGAAAGGTATGTCCCATAACACAGAGTCCATAAGCCATTGAAACGGCTGTGCAGCACCCTTAAGGCCGAATGGCATTCTCAAGAACTCGAACAGTCCAAATGGAGTGATCACCGCTGTCTTGGGGACGTCCTAGTGATGGACAGGCACCTGATGATAACCACGTACTAAATCCACTTTAGAAAAAATGACCGTCCCTGCCAGACGTGAAGAAAAATCTTGGATATGGGGGACTGGGTACCTGTTGTTGGTAGTAGCGTTGTTAAGGCGCCTAAAATCTCCACAAGGGCACCAACCCCCATCTGACTTAGGGACCATGTGGAGGGGAGAGGCCCACGGACTGTCGGAACGGCACACAATACCCAACCGCTCCATATTGGCAAACTCATCTCTAGCGATGGCTAACTTAGCAGCATCCAGACGGCATGCGCGGGCAAAAACAGGTGGACCGACAGTAGTAATATAATGCTCTACCCCATGTTTGGCTACTGCTGCAGAAAACGTAGACACAGTGAGCGCAGAAAACTCAGAGAGAAGGCGCTGGTACCTGTCTCCTGAGGCAAGCATGTTAGCAAGCAGTGGACCAGCCTCACCCAGTGTACATGGATAGGAATCAAAAGACACAGCATCAATCAAACATCTGTTAGCTACATCAACCAACAGTTTGTAAGCACACAAAAAATCTGCACCGATGATAGGGACTGCTACAGATGCTACCACAAAGTCCCAACTAAATTCACCACCGTTAAAACAAACAGTAATGAACCTGGTGCCAAAGGTGCGAATAGGAGTACCATTAGCAGCGTCCAGTGGAGTTCCGTGTCCATATCCCATGATGTCAGCTGAAGAGGTGGGAACGATGCTCCGTTGCGCTCCTGAATCCACCAAAAAGCGACGTCCAGCAGCGCAGTCCTCAATAAAAAGCAGCTTATTGTTGGTGCCGGTGCACGCAGCTGCTAGCGAGCACCAGCCTTCTCGTTTCCCTGTGGCTGGAAAGAGCACGGTGGAATACAGCGCCGAGCCTTCGGTCCAAAAAGGCGGTGGTAGAAACACAGGCCACTCTCTTTCTTACGGCGATCCGAAACTGCGGCCACATCCACCGAGACTTCTCCATCAGACTGCCCAGGCAGCCATGCATGCACCGATAAATGACGAGAAGCCAGCAAAAGCCTATCCACTTCTTCAGCTAAACCCCGGTAATCCTTAGTACGAATGAGGGGCGAGCTGGCCGGGACAGTGCGCACTGGAGGCGGAAGCTGACGCAGAAACAGGTGGGTGAACAGAAATGAGCTGTCTCCTGAACCAAGAAGTGCCAACATATTCTCCATCAGCTCAGAAGGTTTGCTGTCCCACAAACCAGTCATAGACAGAAGACAATCAGCACGCTCTATATCAGAGAGCTGGTACAGCTGCAGAAGAGCCCTCTTCAGAGTGATGTGCCTGTCAGCATGAGGCGGGTCCCGGAGCAGTCCCATCAAACGTCGAGTAGTGGCAGAATCCAAAGCTGCGACAACATGAAAATACTTCGTGTCATCTGTGGCTGCTCCGCGCAGATGGAACTGAGCCTCGACATGCTGAAACCAGGGCTCCGGGTCGTGCTGCCAAAACTCCGGTAATTTAATGGTAGCCACGAAAACAGCCGGTGCGGGAGCCGCGGCGGATACAAACGCCGTGGCAGCGATATCAGAAGAGGTCACTTGAACAAACGTTCTTCAAACGTCGGGGTCACCAATGTGGAAGTTGCAGAAAAACAGACGGAACACACGTAAGTCTGTCTGGTAAAACTTTATTTATATTTTTCCACTTCCTCCTTTTATTCCTTCCCTCTCCGTCCAAAACGGAAAAACTCCGCCTTCACATTAAAAGATCAAATTTGTGTGTGAGACCAACGATAAATGTCACCACACATAGTTAATTAAAAAGCCAGGCTAAAAAGGTGGGTCTTTAGTTGCTTTAGTTGCTTCTTAAAAACACCAATGGAAGGTGCAGATCTAAGTTCAAAAGGTAAGGAGTTCCACAGTCTGGGAGTAACAGCAGCAAAGGCTCTATCGCCTTTGGTTCTGAGCCTAGTGCTAGGGACTACCAATAGATTCTGATGAGAAGACCTGAGAGACCTGATGGGCTGGTGTAGAAAGAGCAGTGTCAGTGATTTTTTTTTTTTTTTAATAGCTTACAGTTGCATCATCTCTCTAACTGAGGGACAACAGTGACTTCAGATGGAAAAGGGGGAAAAAGGGCCACAGAATGACTGAGACTGGACGGTAAGATTAAAACTTGATGATAAATCTGAGAGATTAGCCATAGGAACAGAACAGACTAATATGTGCATCTTGCCTTCCCTGCATGATGAGTCTGGCATGAGAGCAGGGGGCCGCGCGTCAGTCCCTCCTCCTCCTCCTCCGCTCTCTTCTGCTGCTCAGGCCCATCCCACCCCACAGGACGCCAGCAGCTGACTTCACCTCGCCTCCACCCCTCTACCCGCAGTGGCCACACCGCGGCGTCCAAAGCATTAAGTAAAAATACACACATATCCATCTCTGCAATCATCATCAATATGACGAATTAAACTGACTATTATGGAATAATGTTGCCACTAAATAATACTCAATGATTAAAGTTAAATACAGCCTATATGGGACTATTCAAACCACAAACGAGGTAATAATGAAAATGTTTCTTATACATACAATTTAACTGAGGCTGCTAATGATCAAACAGATGTTTTTTGAATGCTTCTTTGCCATATTATCATTCTCTTTTAAATAGAAGAGTCACTCTTAATGAATGATTATGTGAATTTAAAACCTTTTTTTTTATCTTTGTGCTGTTCATGACAAAACAGCAAAGTTCTAAAAGATTGAGAAACGAAAAAAAAAAAAAAACAGAAAAGAGTTCCAATGTTGGACTCTCTGAATGCCTTTGATTCTGTTTGCATTAAAATGATAACTTGGTTGGCTTATTGTCCTGTAAATTTAAATAAATGCAAATCTGTTTGAAAATTGAGATTGTAACAGAGAGTGTATGGGTAAGGGACTTTATGAGGACAGGCAACTATGCAAATCACTACTGGAATGCTATAAAATCATCACTTTTTCTGTTTTACTATTTATATGAGTGTGCCTGAGTAAAATGAACCATTCTATTTATTCTCTAACCTACTGAAAACAACTCACCAAAATTCCAAGTAAAAACATCATTTAAAGTATTATTTCCATGTCCGTTCTTAAATAGTGTATTACTTAAATTTTAACTTAGAAAAGGAACTCAGAAAGTTCAAGTCTGAGTTTCCTATTTAAACAATTTATATTCTGTCAAATTTTCTTTAAAAAGGAAATGGAATAGGCTTGATGGCTCGATACAAGGGATAACGGTCATTGCACTGCAACCTTTTTCTAGTATAACTTAGTGCATGAGAAGCACCTTGTGGAATTTAAGCCCTTGATTTCCATCCATCCATTCTTTACCGCTTATCCGGTCACAGGTCCAACAGTCTAAGCAGTGAAGACAGACTGCTGCCTGGTTAAAATAGACCATGTGACTATGATCTCTTCTGCAGATAATTGAGAAGAGTTCAAACCCTTTACAATGGGGAGAGAAAAGATCTCTCCCATTCCAGCAAAAACATTAACAAATATGTTTGGGTCATTTTCTAGGTGTACAGAAAAAAAAAACATGACCAGCTTTCAAATGAGCACTGCTATGACACAAAGGGGGGAGGCAAGAGCTTCTCCCAATTCTATTTTTTCAGGGTGGCACCGAAAGTGGACCCCTGCGGTGGAGGGGGGGTGGAGGGAGGGGTGGGACGTGCTGGCTGAAGCAAGGGGAATGTGACATTTGTCCTCAATCTGGACAACAAGGCCATTGGCGGAGGCAATGTTCTGGATGCCGGCAGTGGTGGAGAGGGGGGAGGAGGACCTCAAGGGCTGACCATGACATGTGACAAATCGACCACCATTGAAGCTAAATAGAACAAATGACGCTAGGTCTGACATAACAAATATCCATTTACCGGACTTAGACTTGAGTTAGCAATGCAGTGTTTACCTGGAGTGACATTGCAGGTTCAAGACATCTCAATAAGGTTTTCCAAAGGAGAATGGTATGAAAGCATCACATTTCATTACATGTGACAGGAATAAGGAATAAATGTGTTGTATGATTTCGATGTGCTAAGGCAGTACTGCTCGCAGCATTTGGTTTTCAGCCAAGCCAGACGCGGCGACTGCCTGCCTGCACAGGAAGGCTATACATTATTATAAATCCAATATCTCCACTACACAGTAGGCCACAGACCAATATTGTTTTAGTATGTATGACAGACATCTGAGTGGCCCAGATTGAAATTTAGGAGAAAAAAAATATATAGGCATTCCTTGTACAGAATGAAGTCCACATCCCAATTAATCAATATGATTACTTCTTCCATTAACAGGAGTGGAATATGCACTTTCACAAATTTAAAATTCTCTGTGGTCAACAGGAAAGGCAGATGTAGGCCTGATGAAAATTGCAGAATTGGTTACAATAAATGCTAAATCACATTACTCTGGACAGGCAGCTGAGTTAATTGTGCTAACTGAAATATTCAAATTAGGCCAAGGGAAAACACTCACAATGTAGACAGATAGCCAGTTCCATCCATCACTTTACACAACTGGAGAAGAAAATTGGCATGATTACAAAGACATCATTTTAAAGGTGTTACACTGTATAAAAGTTTCATCTAAATTAGCCATATGCAAATGTGCCACACACATTAATGGCAAAGATTGAATCTCTAAGGAAAAACACTCGCTGACCAAAAGTGGCTGCACAAGGTAACATAGGAACTTACACAGCATCTCTTTTTCTAACACAGAGAGGAAAAAAGGAATTAGAATTATTAAAGAATTATCACATGGCATACTTCAGAAATATATAAAAAGAGAAGCAGCTTGGTAATAATGTCACATCATTCACCAGAAAAAGTCAAATTTACATCAATAAATTTGCAAATATTTAAGAAAAATTATGTGACAAAAATTGCAGATTATTGTGGAAAAAGTCTTAAAATTTTATAAGACAAATAGAAAAGTTAAGAAAAACAAAAAACATGTAAGGAAAAATATCATGTTCATAATCAAAAAATAAAGTAAGCTAAAAAGGGAAAAAAGCTGCAAATTTGTGAAGGAAAAAAAAGGTTCCAACTTTCTAAGAAAAATCCAATTTATGCTGATGCTGTTATGACCCGAGCATCAATGTTATTTGCGCTCAGGCTATTCCTGTCAGGTCTTGACAGTGGCGTTATTATTCCGGCTCTCCGAGCTTTTATTGTGACAGTGCTCGGGGAGGCTTCCGCTCAGCTGTCAAGACCTGAACAGCTGTTCTGCATTTGCGGTCGTTAGCGGACAGCTTCTTAAGCTGATGCTAGCAGCTGCATCCTTGCAGCAGTGTCCGTCGCTGATCGTCGGAGCGATCATACTAGACTTAGACTTAGACTTAGACTTAACTTTATTAATCCCTTTGGGATGACTCCCTCTGGGAAATTTAAAATTTCCAGCAGCACATAAAAGGAGCACACAGATCAGAAAAGCAAAAAAGAAAAAAATAAACACTTAATAAACACTTAATAAACACTTAACATAATATACACAGTATAAATATAGGGCTAAATATGGCTTGTACAAGTATGGTTAAGTTAAGGTTATATCACTATGAATGCCCTACTGTCCTCTGTACTCTATGCCCCCCCCCCCAAGTGAGGAGTTATAGAGTGTGATGGCATGGTGGACTAAAGAGTTCTTGAGCCTGTTGGTCCAACACTTGGGAAGGAGCAGTCTTTCACTGAACAGGCTCCTCTGGCCACTGATGACTATATGGATTATACTACATTGCCCGTCTGTGGTGTGACCGTCTTATCCTGTGGACCTGTGAGTGAGCTTGTTAGCCTTACGCCTCCCTGTGTGTAGACTTGCTTAAGTCATAGCCTCAGCAGTTTGTATTATTGTGATTTCACCGTGAACAAAGACACTAACACAACTCTGGTGACGGTGTGGCGTCTTATGGTGGCTCGAGAGGGCCACCGCATGACAGTACACTGCTGCCAAAAACAGTGTTTTTACGGTGACGCCAACCCGAGATGCCTTTCGCCAGGGAGGCTGTGTTAATTGGCCATTGCTCTTTTCTTGTCTGGGTACGGTGTGCTGGAGGAATGCCGTCATGGAGGGGCCGCGCTTGGAGTCCGAGCCACGTGCTGGCGGATGTCCTGGAATATGTGAATGAGACGCTCATCTCTGCTTCCCTCCTCGACTACGACCGCAGCGTACTCTGGTAGCTGGACTGTGCTGAGGACTCGCTCAATCGTCTTTCTCCCCACTACGCTGACCACCCAGAAGTCGCCGCGAGGAAGGATGACGTCGCCGCGCAACGCGAGATACTCCGTATGGTGGAGGAGGAATACGGCAAGAAACAGAGGAGGAGGTGTTCACGCTCCTCGCTTTGGGATCCCGTTCCTGTCCTTGATCCATTCCAGGAGTTCGCACCATCCAAGGGTCGTCAAAGACATCGGCGCCACGGCCAAGGGCAGCCCCAGCAAGCTCCTGCTCCGGATCCAGTTCTGGGCCGCCGGAGTGACCCAATCAACCAGCCAGCTGGTGTGTGTGACAAGAGTCCTGCTTCGGCGAGCCCCGTCCATGGGTCCTTGAGAGCGGCTCCCCTTGGTCCTCCTGGGGGCTCCTCTGTTACCATCCAGCGGGCGAAGGAAGGCGCAATGCCCACTACAGCTGGCACCACCCTTCCACTGGGAGACAGGCAAGTTCAAGTTCACTCTGCTACTGATAATAGTGATCTGTCTTGTCTGACTCCTGGGGGTTGAGTTCAGGGTTTGCAGCTCCCCGAGCTCCCACCACCAGCTGTAGTCATCTTTACTGAACCTGCTGCCTGTGTGTTTTCCTCCACTGAGCGGTCCTCGGCGTTAGGTCTACGTCGTCGAACGAGGAGGAGGCCTGCGGCTCCGGGAATAATCCTGGCCCCGCAGCCACATTTTGGACAGCAGAGAAGAGCGGACTGCGGTGTGGAGCCTGAACCGACGAGGAAGCGTCCCGGGGTCTCCACGGAGGAGCAGCCCGAGCCAGCAGGTCGAGGGTCCCCTGCCGCCACACCGTGCGGGTTATCGGTGTGGACATCGGTGCGAGAGGATCCAGCTGCAGAGACCATCGTGCCGGCTGCGGAGCCCGACGCAGCTGAGTGGGAGCCCGACGACGAGCTTCTACCCAGACCTGGATCGACGGAGTCCTGGACGGCTCCAGAGCCCGAGTGCAGGCAAGTGCTCTTCTTTGTTTTCCTTTGTGGTGTGTTAGAGCATTTTTGCCTGCCTTGCGGGGAGGCGAGCGAGGGGCAGCCGTCTGCTGCACCCAAACTCGTCTCGCTGGGCTCTGGCACTGCTGGAGATACTGATCCTGTTCCTCTGAGCCTCTTCACAGTGTTGCTGGCTTGGAATCTGTCGAGGTTGCGGTGCAGGAGGTCCCAAGTTCGGGGGTGGAGGTTGTCGCCGATGCAGTGCCAACCCAGTTGGGGTCTGACGAGGCCCAGTCGGGGTCCAATGTGGGAGCAGCTGTGACCCAGTGGGGGTCCGACGCAGGTGCTGCTGTGACCCAATCGGGGTCCGATGAGGTCCAATCGGGGTCTGACGCAGGTGCTGTTGTGACCCAATCGGGGTCTGACGTGGGTGCAGCTGTGACTCAATCAGGGTCCGACGAGGTCCAGTGGGGGTCCGACGCGGGTGCTGTTGTGACCCAATCAGGGTCCGACGCGGGTGCAGCGGTGACACAATCGGGGTCTGACGAGACCCAGCGGGGTTCCGACGCAGGTGCGGCTATGACCTAATCGGGGTCCGACGAGGTCGAGTGGGGGTCCGACGCGGGTGCTGCTGTGACCTAATTGGGGTCCGATGCAGGTGCAGCTGTGACCCAATCGGGATCTGATGCAGGTGGAGCTTCAATGGTCGCATCGGTGTGGATCGAGGTCGGTGGAGGAGCCACAGACCCTTCACCGCCTGATGTGATGTTGGCTCATCATCACGATTATTCCCCTCTCAGGAGCCACCAGCTGGGGTCGTCAGCGCTGGGAGCCGTTGGAGGTTTTCTTTCTGCAGGCTGGCGCTCCCATGTAGTTTCTTCATCGTGGAGGCCGCCGCATGCTGTTTCTCCATGGTTTTGGTGGCTGAGGGATGTGGGTCGGCCACCCGAGGAGCTGTTTTGCCTGTTCGGCGCCTTGGGCCAGCCACCCGATGAACTGTGTTTGTTACTGGGTGGCCTGGTACGGCCGCTGGAGGACTTGACTCTCGGGGCCTGGGACTGGGTCAGGCCGCTTGACCATGTACTGTTTTCTGTGACCACCCGTTGGCCATCGGATGCAGGGAGACTGCCGGAACTGTGCCTGGGGCATTTGGTCTCTGCCTGCCATCATCTTTTTGGACTGTATGGTGTGAGGGTCATATGGAACAATAAGACTGCCGCATGTGTATGTTGATGTGGTATGTTTTTTTTTTCCCCTATCAGAGGGGTTATTGCATGTTACTTTGTGGTTTTTCATAGGCACTCTGGTGTTCGAGGATGGTGGGGTTTTTTGTTTTTTTTTGGGGGGGGGGGGGTGGTTAAACTGTACTTTTGTGAAGAATGCGGCAGAGGTTTCATGCACTTGGGTACTTAGAAGCATAAACTGATCCATTGTGGCATTTAGGGGTTTGTGTATGAACTGCGTGGAAGGACCTTCACTCAGATGAGTTCCTTAAGACCACATGAAGTCATGTATACTGGAGTTAAACAGTTTGTCTGTGGTCACTGTGGGAAAACCTGTGTCTGGTAAATTATGCTCTGTATTGTTTGTGCCCGTGTATTGTAACTCTTGCCCTATTTGTTTCGTTGTTTTCTGTGGGAATGTGATGGGTATGTCAGGGGATGTGTTTTTTTTTCTTTTTCTGGGGCCTTGTTGGTGTTTGTTTCACTCCCTCCTTGCCTGTTCCTCCATTCACTTACACTGTGGGTGGGTGGGGGCTAGTTGTTACAGGGCGTTCGGAGCCCTCCTTTGAGGGAGGGGTACTGTTATGACCCGAGCATCAATGTTATTTGCGCTCGGGCTATTCCTGTCAGGTCTTGACAGTGGCGTTATTATTCCGGCTCTCCGAGTTCTTATTGTGACAGCGCTCGGGGAGGCTTCCGCTCAGCTGTCAAGACCTGAACAGCTGTTCTGCATTTGCGATCGTTAGCGGCCGGCTTCTTAAGCCGACGCTAGTGGCTGCATCCTTGCAGCAGTGTCCGTCGCTGATCATCGGAGCGATTGTACTATATGGATTATACTACATTGCCCATTTGTGGTGTGACCGTCTTATCCTGTGGACCCGTGAGTGAGCTTGTTAGCCTTACGCCTCCCTGTGTGTAGACTTGCTTGGGTCATAGCCTCAGCGGCTTGTATTATTGTGATTTCACTGTGAATAAAGACACTAACACAACTCTCTGGTGATGGTGTGGCGTCTTATGGTGGCTCGCGAGGGCCACCACATGACAGATGCAGTTTACTGAGGGACTCAATCTAAAATTTGCTACAAAAACAAAATAATTTTAACTCACTTCTGTAGGAAGAAAACAATGCTTAAGGGAACTTAAGGCAAAAATTAATTTGACCTTCCCTGCATCAACTTATCCTTTTCCACACCTTTGCATGGATTCCATTGAACTAAATAAATGTGAAGGGAAGACATATTGTTTAGTGATTATTGACACATTTACTGGACAGAGACCTTCCCTTGCACTAATCCAAATGCTGCTATGGTAGCAAAGAAACCCTTAACTGAAATAACATCAAAATTTGGAATAACTGAAATGATTTACTCAAATAATAGAACATGTTTTGTAAATTAAATTATATCACACTTAGGTACAGCACTCAACATTAACCTAAAGGATCGTTCAGCTTACCATCCACAATCTTTAGGATTAGCATAACACACAAATAGGATTATTAAAGAAAGCTTAGGAAAATAGTGACAAAAATAGGAAAATAATGAATGGCAAATCCTACTTACTCCCACCATTAAGGCCATTTAACTTGGGTGCTGAGGAAGGGTGTTTAGTTGATTACATGCAAAGAATCGTAACTGACAAAGATATTATTCATGCTGCCCTTCCCAGGAGGGACCATGTGATGGAGGGACCACGGGGATGCACCCATCTTTGCCAAACCAGGGGATCTGGTCCTTATCAAAGCTATCAAGAAGAAAAACTGAGCCGATGCTCCATGGCAAGGACCACACAAAGTCATCCTGGCAACACCAACAGCTGTGAAAGTTGAAGAACGTGACTCTTGGGTGCATTTGACTCATTGCAAACTTAACCCTGTGCAAAACCCCCAACAACAAAGTGATTAATCCCTATTCCATTGGCGAGACCGCTTATCCTTATGTCCGCAGTGACGCTGTTTCTATCTTAATCATTATTCCAAATCCTGACTCACCAGTGGTACCCACTGAAGAACTGTTTTGCTGATCACCTGGTGGGGGATTGAAGAAGAGGGCACGAAGGGACTTTGAGAAAACACACACACACACACACACACACACACACACACACACGGGATCCTCAACAAGTGACCGCTTAACTGGTTGACTTCATTATTATCATCATTTTTGTTCATTCTGTTTAACTTTTGTTTGTTTATTTGTTTGTATATCACAGAGAGACAAAATGCAGAAGAAAGAAGGGTGGCAACTGAAGGATGCAAATGGTATGGCTGCTTTTTCATCATCATCATTCTTGTGGTTACACTTTTATTTTGGTTATTCTTGAACATACCACTATCCATTCATCACAGAGCAAGATATGTTACATACACTCACCATGAATGGCTGGAAGGCTCAGGTCATCATGATCATGTTTATGCTGGCAATGTCTTGTGGAGATATGCTAATTACACGGCTAAATCAGCAAATTGTTCTAACTGTTATCTTTGCTCCTTAATGCCACTATCAGCTGGTCAAATATCTGTTATGGCTAAAATAATGGAATTACCACAAGTGGTCTGTATCCTACAAGAGGCTATGTACAGAAGTAATACAGCAAACATTACTTTAAATCACACCTGTCACACAACTTATCACTCCACTGATCGGAAACATGATGACACTCCTTACTCTGTGAAGGCAAAGTTAATTTCACCAGGGAATTTCTCCTTTTGTCTAAGGGGAAGTGGTGATGTCTCTCTGGGCAGCTTACCACTCTCTAAGTGTGCAACGGTGCACAGCGCGTCTCGCCCCGTACTGCTACCTGCTTGACCAATGAAGTGGGCAAGTGTTGTCCTGAAGATCCTCTTTGTCATTCTGGAAATGTCATCTTGCAAGAGCTACAATCATTTGTAAATTTTTCTTTATCTGGTTTTTCTGGTATGAAGGAGGAAATGACTGCTTTTAGACTTATGATAACACAAAGTAGAGTAGCACACATAATAGCACACACGCCGGTGGCAGCGTGTGTGCTGTTGTACGTAAGTATTGTTTTCATTTTACTTTGTAGGTGATCTTAACACGAAAGCACGCACCCACATTAGTCAGGGTGTCTCACAGTGTTAGCTTGCAGAAGTCAAAAGCAGAGACACAAACACACACAGTGGTTTCAAGTTGATTTTAACATTTGCTGTGGCAGTGTAGAGTTTCAGAGCACATCAGTCAGAGTGTCTCTATAACATTTTTAAAAGCACAGACACACACATGCGAAGGAAGGGATCTTACAGCAGAGATTCAACTCTGTGTTTCATCCACATTCAGAATACTTGCTTTCTACAGACATGGCCTCCACAAATTACAGAAGCAGTAGTCCAAACTCACGCAGGATCGACAGAGTCCTGACTCTTTGTCAGCCTGGATACAGTGCTGAAAAAAAAAAAAACTGGGGTTACCCCTCCCCCCCCACACACACCCATACACACAGACAAACACACATCAGTCACAGTGGCCATTCACATTACAAAGTCTCCCCCACACAAACACATACCACACACACTGTCCCTCGAAACAGCTGTGTCAGGGGTGAAATGTATCAAGGTTAAATAGAAACATGCCATCAGACACCCAAGTGGGTGAGCCCAGAAAGGATTTCAGTGTATTAAAACATAGGTAAAGGTCCCAATATCTACAAGTAATCACACAAAAGATCCAGATTATATTTACCTGTGAATCAACAAATATCTTGTCAACCTTTTTTTTTTGTACTTATAACTCACTGTATGAATATTTAAGATAAGATAAGATAAGATAAGATAAACTTTATTGTCCTTCAAGGAGAAATTTGTCTTGGGCTTGTCACCCGTGCTGCAACCACACAATCCACACATACACAAAGGATGTAGTACATAATAAATGAAATAAAACCCAATAAATAATACAAGTACATACATACTGTAGCAAACTCAATATGAGCACCCTACTTGGCTTGCCAAGTGGGTTGACCCTATTGGCGACACAGGTAGAGTGCGGGACTCCGGAGCATGAGGCGTGAGTTCGAACCTCCCGGTCGGACGTCGTCAGTTGGGCGCGCACGTTACATTGGTGTCAGAAGTGGGATTTACTGGTTCCCAAGCTGTGGTGCGGCGCTGACATCGGGACGATGTCGAGAACCAGAGGGGAGTAGTGTAGCGAACTCAATATGAGCACCCTACTTGGCTTGCCAAGTGGGTTGACCCTATTGGCGACACAGGTAGAGTGCGGGACTCCGGAGCAGGAGGCGTGAGTTCGAACCTCCCGGTGGGACGTCGTCAGTTGGGCGCGCACGTTACAATACATTAATATATAACAGCAGTCATTAAGAACAGGAGTTATAAGTGTCCCTGACCTTAAATATTTGTTTAAAATCTGAACAGAGGTCCGAGGCTAAATCATGGTAGGAAAAAATAAGCCTTTGAATCATTAAATATAGTTTTGATGGCTATCCCAGAGATTTTCGTGTAATGAAATGATGCAAGTGGATAATTTTACAAAGTTGAAAATTTCAGGACTTTTTACAGGGTATACAGGAGGGAAGATGTCATCATTTTTTTTGCCACCATTGCAGAGCCTTGAAAAGAGGAACCTCTTGTTAAATTTGCTTTTCGATAAGACAAAACAGAACTTCATCTACAACAGATTTTTCAGTTAGAGCATGGATGCTCAACATCGGCCCCAGACAGCCAAGACTCCGTGTTATACCTACACAACCATACAAACCAATAAATAAATAAATAATTTTTTGTATGGTCTTATTTATTTATTTATTTTTATTATTCTGTCTGTATTACAAGGAGCATGAACAAATAAAATGGAATGATATTAAATTCTCAACAGCACGCGGTTCAATTAAGTTGCCCGCACAGACAACGTGAATTTTTTGCTAAGCCACCAAGCTCCACAGTAGTTGCTGGTTAATATTTTGAAACAACCTTCATTCTCACGAAAAAAAACAAAACAAAAAAAAAAACCAAACAACAATGTCACAGTATTTTGCCGACAGGCATATTGCAGTCAAAACCTCAAGTATACAGAAAAAAGCATCTGCATGATAGTTTGTTTGTTTTTTTGTTTTTAAATAAAACAACAAGATGTGTTAAATTTTGCTTTTAGATTGGATCTTGTGTTTATAGTTTATTGTTTTTTTCTACAGAAATAAATATTGCACGACCAATTGCATTCCATTTATTCAGGCAAACCTGATTTAGGAATGTATTTCTAGTACTTCCAATCATGAAGTTGGCATTTTCAACTCCTGAAGCTGCAAACTTTTTTCTCTGCCAGCAACTCAAATGCCACAAGATTTGCTTTCAAAGACTTCTCGTTCATTCAGAGAAATCTGAGGTCAGAACACCAGTGTTTATTCCTTCCTGCTTTTTGGGAGAAAAGTTTAGCGGGCCATGTCTACCAGATCCTAAGAATCAACACAACTCTACAGTTAAAAAACAATGATAGAGAACTAAAGCTAACGTGCAGCATCATGTCTCAGTTACTATGGACTTTTTAAAAGAATTAACTCGGGTCTTTGGCTGGTCCTTGAAGGCGCCAAACACTTTGCACCATACTGTATCACCGGCATTAGGGCTACTAGATTCTGAAAAAATTAATTTGAAATAACAGTGTACTTACTTCTTTGAATAAGAATAGTTTTTTATCTTTCGTTATAACAAATGACACGTTGCACAGTGTTGACACAAACTCTGAGTTTTTAAAACTAGTATATTCACACAAAGTTGCATCACTATGATTAATGTGGTTAAAAAAACATTCACTAGTTTCAAAAAAGAAAACATTGAAACAAGTATTTGTTTGGAAGAATTAAAAAAAAATATTTAGCTGTACAGAAGCATTTAAGGATAAACTAATTCACATTATCGTCCCTTAAACATTTATCATTGAAAGGCAGTAGTAACTCCACCAGTTGTATACATGTTTCTCTGCATAACATCTATTATAGACCTCTTTTTTTAAATCACACAAGTACATATGTGAAGTACATTTACATGTTTGAAGAAACAATTTTTAACTCCCTTATTTTTTGTAACAACGTATGCCTCTTGTACTAAACATTTGTTTATTTAACACCTGATACAAGTTTGTAAAAGGTCGACATCACCCTGTTTTTATTGTGGTTGCAGTTTTTTAAGGTGTTTTCGTACAAACTAAACACCCTCTGGTACATTTGTGTTCATGTATATTTGCGTTCATTTGCGTTCATGATTAATTTAACATAAACACCGTCCATGTTGTGTCATTCACATTTTTTTGCTTTTCTGTTGACAAAAACTGTTTTTTAAACACTACATGAAGATAAATCTGAATCAAATGAAACTATGTTAAACAAAGTTACTTCAACCTGATTAACATGTAATGTGTAATGTGAAAAAGCACAAGTACCCCAGAGTCTTACTCGATGACTAACTTTTCATTTAGTTTATTCTTTTTGCACACAACATTTTTTGTTGTAGTATCACTAAAATATTTCACTAACCTTTTTTTGGATAACAGATTTGTTGTAGACAAGTGATTTTTCTTTTCCTTTCGGCGGACTTGACAGACAAATATTCACGATTCTCAGTTTGGTTTCATAATACATAAAAAATATAAGAAAGGGCATCCGGACCATAAAACATCGTACACAATATTTACCAATGGGTAAATTATTTTATTTAATTTATTTAAAAACTTTATCATATACAAATCTATTTGTCATGACCTGGCTCTCACGAGCCAGAAAGGAGATGCGAGGGCGACCAGTGAGTTTGCGTAATTTATTAATATTCACACACAAAGAACGAACACAAAGTAAAGAGCCTCGTGGGGCTATAACACACATAACACTAGACAACAAACTGAAAGGAAAAGAGCCGCGTGGGGCTAAAACACACACAGAACACAAGACAATGTACAACCCGGAAAGAATGGCTAGAGAGGCGGCGAGAGGAAAACACACGCCGAGTCGCAGCACTTACTTTGGGGGTAGCGCCAAAGTAATGGCGGACTGAAGCTAGGCATAGGAGCTACAGCCGAGGAAACACAGGGCACGTCTTTCCATAGTGAGGTCGCAGCGACGAGTAACTCTCGGCTGCTCGCTTAAGTGGGGGAGATGATTGATAATGGGAGACAGCTGTCCCAGCGCAGCTGAACTAGACAGCTGGAAATCAGCTGGGCGCTGTCAAAGTACGGGCCTTGGAAGACCCGGCACGGACTACCACAGAGCAGGAGCGGCACTGGACAACCTGAACGCGGGGAAGGATAGCGTTCAGGTTGTGACAGTACTCCTCCCCCGAGCCGCGCCTCCTGGCGCAGGCTACCCCCCCCCCCAAGGGAAGACCAGGGAGGGCGGTGGGGGCCAGGTCTGGGGGAAAGTGAGGGACAAGGAAAGGGAGGCAGGGAAGGGGAAAAAAAAAACCCCAGGTAACAGCATAGGATCAGATACCATAATAACAGTTCCAAAACAGGGAAAAAAAAAAAACATCACCTCCTCCTCTGCAGAGGCCAGACGGTCTATGCAGGAGACCACAGGAGGTGGGGAGACCAAACTGTAGAAATATAGCGACATAGTCATGGAAAAAAAAAAGGCTCACAATAACTTAGGGCGAGGACAATGCAAAACTCATGTCCCGAAGACCAAAAAAAACTACAAAACTCTGTGAACATAAGGTTGCAGAAGACTTACACATAAAACCCTGGCCAAAAACAGAATATATAAAGGAAACAATCCGGGCATAAGACCTAAAAATAAAGCCTGAGGCCGCTAACTGGCATAAAGATACAAAAAAAAAATCAACTCCTCAAACACGAATTAGCACAACACAGAAAATCAAACAGTCTGGAGGAGGATATAAATGCAGATGAACAAAAACTACTCTGAATAAGGCCAGGCAATGTGAGGCAAAAGCTACTTAAAGGGCTAACAGAAATAGGAGATCATACTGGGAACATAAACATAGAAAATGGTCTAAGGAATCTTAGTTATAATGACACCACCATAAGAACTCTAGGGCAGAAAGTTCCTCGATGTCCTGAATGGAATTAAATAATGAAGGGCAAACAAACAAGGCTATGAACAGTCAGTCAATCTTTCAGGAACGTCAGCAGGTGGAGCGAGGCAGGCGGTGACAGCTTGTCCGGCGGCCGACCCGAACTCCACCAGGCCAGGAACCACAATACCAGTTCGGGCGGCCTACCAGAGCCCCGGGCTAGGAGACACAGTTTCTCCGGAGGCCGACCCAGATCACCGAACCAGCCAGATGGCTCCCCAGGCGGTCGTCCCGTGACCTCAGACCATGGAGAGCTGAGGGAGAAGTCTTGGTACAGCTTCCTCCATGAGGGAAAAGGCAGGAGGAAACTGACCCAGGTGAGAAAAACCCCAACAGCAGTAGGGGGAGAGGAGATGGAGGCAAGGGGCAAAGTCAGCCTGACATCTAATCAGAACAAGGGCAGGGGGAAACTGGCCCGGATGAGAGGAATCCCAACAGCGGCAGGAGGAGAAATGATGGAGGCAAGGGGCGAAGTCAGCCTGATGTCAGGCGAACACAATCCTCCAGCTCCCTCACTGACCTTTACCCGGACCGGCGCAGCACCCCCGGTGGACCCCGATCGGGCCAGCGAAACACTCCCGGTGGACCCCGATCGGGCCGGAACAGCACTCCCAGTGGACCCCAACTGGACCGGAACAGCACTCCCGGTGGACCCCGATTGGGCCAGAACAGCACTCCCGGTGGACCCCAACTGGACCAGCGAAGCACTCCCGGTGGACCCCAACTGGACCGGAACAGCACTCCCGGTGGATCCCGACTGGGCCAGAACAGCACTCCCAGTGGACCCCGACTGGGCCGGCGAAGCACTCCCGGTGGACCTCACCTGGACCGGAACAGCACCCCCGGTGGACCCCAGCTGGACTGGAACAGCACTCCCGGTGGACCCCAGCTGGACCGGAACAGCACTCCCGCACGCAGCATCTGAGGCGAACACCGTGGAGAGAACCGGAACCTCCGAGGTGGCACCCAGAGCAGGTTCGTCTCCAGTGATCCTGGGGAGAGGCTCAGAGGGACAAAAGGAACCGGGATTAGGATCACCGGCAGCGGCAGAGCCCGGCAAAACAGGCTCGAGCGCAGCAGAAGGCTGCACCCAGCCCGCCCCCCCCCCCCCCCCCCCCCCGAGAGACAGGCGATAATGCTCCAGAAAATGAATGAAAGAAGGAAAATAGAGCACTCGCCTGATCTCGGGTTCTACCGCCATCCAGGACTTCGATGCTCTGGGTTCAGCGTGCAGGACTCCGTCCTCCGGCTCCAACTCGACTGCGAATGGCTCTGCAGCCGGCATGATGGTTTCCACAGTCAAACGACCTCCAAACGCCAAAGACCACATCGACAGCCTGCATGGCGTGGAGGCAGGAGATCTGGGCTCTGCTGGGCCGAACCATTCCTCCGTGGAGACCTGGGGACGCTTAATCGTCGGCGCTGGCTCCAACAGGTAGTTCAACCTTCTCCTCTGCCCATGACGTGGCTGCGGGGCTGAGGCAAAACCTTCCAGGGCCGCAGGCCTCCTCCTCGCACGGCGGTGCACACCTGGCACCGGGGCACACTCAGGGGGAAGAGACACAGAGGACGCAGGTTCATATTCAACTTTTGCAGCGGTAGGAGAGAGCTCAGGGGACTTTGAACCCTGAACTCCTCCCCCTGGAATCAAACAAGGCAATTCACTCATAATGGGAGGAGAATGAAAGGACACTTGCCTGATTCCCGGAGGGCCGGTGGAATCCGCTGCAACGAACTTGAGTCTTTCCTCTCCCAGCTGGATAGAAGTTGAGGACCCCCCGGACAGACGAGGTGGTGCCACTCGCACTGGATCGGGACCGGGAACACCTGGAGGCGAATTCTCGCCGTTCTCAGCAGCCGGAGTGAATGACGAAGATGGGGGAGAAACAGCTGAGGAGAACCGGGGGCCCAAAGCTGATGGGACAGCGGGGAGAGCGGGCCCAGGAGCGGGAGCAGCTGATTCGCTTCTTCGGCAAGACACGGGAGCTACAGCAGGCTGGGAGGCGGAATTCATGTGGTTTCCTGGAGCGGGATCCGGACGGGGCTCGCGCTGAGATGAACGGGGAATTTGGGAGCGGCGTCTTCTTAACGTAAAGTCGGGAAAACGCCGCTCCTGTACGGAGACCGAAGCCAACAGGTCAGCATATCCCGGATAATCGTTCAGCTCTGGGTTCTCTACCAGCCTGACTGCCGCGATCACGTGCTTCATGGCTATGGGGGGATAGGCGGTGGAACAAGCGGCTGCCACTCGGTCTGCAATGCGAATCGCTGTTAACCTCATCTTCTCCGGGGGAACCCCGGTTGACGTCACTCTATCTTGGGGATTACCCCTGGGTGAGGCGAACACCTGGACTGGATCGGCGGCAGGAGCGGGATTCCGAAGCGAGGAGCGATGGTGTCCTGTCTTCGGCTTCCTGCCGGGGTTCTCCTCCAGCCTACGGAGTCTCTCCCAGGCCACAGAGATGTCTGCCCTCCTCGCCTTGACCTCGGGGAGATGGAAGTAGCGAGGGAAGTTGTTAATCATATTCTCGGCGAGCTCCAGGCGCGAGCGTATCTCGCTGGGAGAATCGTAGAGGTCCGTGGTGAACAGCGTTCCGTCCACAAGGTCCAGAGCCTCCGAGAGATCGTGGCCTGGGTGCCGCATACGCCTCCTGGAGGGAACATGATACAAGCCTGCCTGCACCCAGAGGAAGGAAAAAATGACGAGTCCCACAGCAAACTCACGGTCGCGGACGTCTCAGTCTGGCTGCGACCTACTGTCATGACCTGGCTCTCACGAGCCAGAAAGGAGATGCGAGGGCGACCAGTGAGTTTGCATAATTTATTAATATTCACACACAAAGAACGAACACAAAGTAAAGAGCCTCGTGGGGCTATAACACACATAACACTAGACAACAAACTGAAAGGAAAAGAGCCGCGTGGGGCTAAAACACACACAGAACACAAGACAATGTACAACCCGGAAAGAATGGCTAGAGAGGTGGCGAGAGGAAAACACACGCCGAGTCGCAGCACTTACTTTGGGGGTAGCGCCGAGGTAACGGCGGACTGAAGCTAGGCATAGGAGCTACAGCCGAGGAAACACAGGGCACGTCTTTCCATAGTGAGGTCGCAGCGACGAGTAACTCTCGGCTGCTCGCTTAAGTGGGGGAGATGATTGATAATGGGAGACAGCTGTCCCAGCGCAGCTGAACTAGACAGCTGGGAATCAGCTGGGCACTGTCAAAGTACGGGCCTTGGAAGACCCGGCACGGACTACCACAGAGCAGGAGCGGCACTGGACAACCTGAACGCGGGGAAGGATAGCGTTCAGGTCGTGACACTATTTACCGCAGCAAATTCTAATTTAAAAAAAAATCTTTAAAAAAAAAAGGCGATGGCTTTTACCTTCTTTTCCGAGTTTCTAACTCAGTCTTTTACAAAAGCATCTCATGCTTTAGATTGTTCCATTTTACCATCTACATTAGAAAAATGCAGTATAAAAACCCACCCATCTACTCAACAAATGTGGGGTCGTTCTATCCAATGAATGGAGAGGGAGAGTCCTCCCCCTATAACGGTCTACAGGCGGGCCCCTGCTGTCGACCAATGAAACTACAAGGGTGGAGCATGGGAAAATTGTATAAATAAGTAGCCCGAAATCGAAAAAATTAAACAAACTTCGGGAAAAAGACAGGAAAAAAACTCCACCATGACTAATAGGCCGAGCAATCTTCATCTGATCAGCGAGACACCCGTCACCACCTTGCTATAGAGGTGCCATTCCTCCTCTTCAGGAGAAATGGAAGTTAGAAGTCGGAGGTAAATGGGGTTATTTGTTAAACTACACAAGTAGTGAACTGTGTTTTTACCAGTTGGATGAAGGAGAAACTTTTGACCCGCTCTCCAGAAAAGCCACACTTTTGGTCGTGGACTGGAGCGTACTGCAAAATGTGATTTATCCCGATCTGAAAACAAGCGATGTTCATAGCCAACAGACAGGAGTGGAAGACAAACCTGCTACAAAAGACCAACAGACACAGACACCTGTGCGTGTGAAACGAGAGCAACCGACGGTATTCGTTACCGGAAGAGTGTTGGCTAGTAGTGTTTGGGAGACGAAGGCGCCCCCCTCTGCCAGGTGGTACTTTTGAGCCACGAGTCAGGTATCAACAGGTGATGACCCATCTGAGGACGAATTTATTTTGCAGTATTTCTATTCTGAATGTGATGTGTTCCAGACAGCGTTGCGCTTACCTACAATGGCGTGGGTCAAAATGGTTAACGAGAAAGGCGAAAAGCTCAAGGCCCTTTTCATTTCCAGCCGTACCATGAGAGATATGATCATGGTGAAAAAAACCCTAGCTTTTCCAGATGATGCCACTCCCATGACCTCCCGCACCTAACCCCGCCCCTTCTAACGATTTTAAAAGAAGACAGCCGACCACCCATCTAACCCCAAACCAAAATGGAGGCAAACCCATGTGTGACTCTCCAAGGGTGTTTTGAAAAAGGCCCTTGGGAAGAATTATCGTCTTTGAAAATATCAAGCGGGGATGACCACCCACCTTCACAAACACGCTCCCTGGATACCGAGTGTCCTCCTCAACCGTCATCACCCACCGTCCCTTCTGCAACGGAGCGGATCCGTTCTATGGATGCTGAAGAATATGCCGCTAACCCTCCACACAGTTCTTCCTCTACAGGCCTCGACGTGGTTTTTGAGGAAGGTGACCCAATACACACTGTGGATCATCTACCTCCTGTGTTTCTGTATATAGTAAAATTTGGGTTGATAAAATTTCTGGATGTTACCATCAGCAAATACGAAGAAGAAATATGCGGTTGTCGGATCAACCACTTGATTATAACATCTATCCACTGCCAGGAGGCGCCCTCTGCTGCTCACTAACAACTGTTACATTTACACTACACAATGACATGCAAATATACACACACTGCTCTCCCTCCCTCTGCTGTGTGATTGTATCTATTGTCTGCTAATGTGCATAGAGGGTTTTTTTCTGTGTAATCAAAATTTGGCTCATTGAGCTTATAAGAGCTTATACGAGCGTTATTCTGATAACTATGTTTTTTCTCTCTGCCTATTGTGTTCCCCCCCCCTTCCCCTCTTTACCCTCACTGCATGACAGGCGTCTTCATGGCTGCCGTGTCATTGGATGCGCCTAACGTGCGCGCCCAATGTCAAGTCAAATTCCTTGTGTGTTTACTTGTAAATATACTTGGCAATAAAGCTGATTATGATTCTGATTCTGATTCTGGATCACCACGATTGCCCGGTGGAGTCAGAATATTTCTTTCTGACCCACTTTGAAGAGATCACAAAAAGACTGCGGAACAGGTGCTTCATCCCGGAGCTCCAGAGACTGACCAAATTAAACTGCATGAATACTTGTATACAGGTGTACGTTGGAATTGCAGAGGCTTTCTTTCATGAACTTAGACATACACCACGCATCATCCCCAAGATTTCTGAGATTTCAGAAATGCTGTTTGCGGGCGATGAGAGAATGGCTCATCATTTGCAGAGAGCTGAGGACTGTTGGCAAGGTCGTCTGGATGGTGAGAACTTTTGGGACAAGGCTTTTGTGGGCGATCCTGACAATGAAAAGAGTTGTGATATGGACGGTGATACAGACTCCGATATCGATTCTGATGCAGAGTCGGAAAACACTGATGCTGAAATGTAATAAATGCTTTTTTATTTAAATCTGCATGCTTTTACTTAAACTATCTTTGTTCCACAACCAATTGACTGCCGGGATGAAATCATTGCAGTGTGTATCGCTGTATAATTTGTTTTTAGGTAGTGTTTTTTTTTCACTCGAATGCATGGAGAATGTAGATGTTGTGGAGCATGTAAATGAAGAGGCAGATTCATTTCAAACGATTTATTACACACTCACACTTCATTCAACCCCCTTCATCCTTGACTCCTTCCTGCTATCTCACCAGGAACCTCCTGCTCGTTGTTCTCCCATGCTTATCCACTGTCTCCTGTCTGAGATGCTAGATAATCTGGCTCCTCCAAGGTGCTACACTACCCCCCCCCACCCCCCAGCATCTTAGATAGGACAATAGAATAACAGTCCACATGCTGTGATAGGACAATAGAACATCAGTCCACATGCTGCTTGGGCTTCCGTCTCCTCCCGTATCTGCTGTAACTGGGGTTTACCGCCTCCGCGGCGCTGCTGTGCGTGTGGGAGGCTGCTGGGAGTGTGTCTGACTGCGGGTGGGCTGTGGCTGGGGTGGAGGCGGGCACTTCGGTCTGACTGTGTGGCTGCTCTGGTGAATCGTTTCCCTGGGGAGCTCTCCGTGGGGGTCTTCCACGGCGAGGGGCCCTAGCCAACAGCACTTGCTTGTCCACCACAACGAAAGCGGGTTTGAGTCTGTCTATGCCAATTTTTTCCCTCCTCCCCCCACCCCCCCAAGTCTAGCAAAAAATGCTTATCCCCTGTTTCCAGCACTCTGAACGGTCCATCATAGGGCGGGCACAATGGAGGGCGGTGGGCGTTGTGTCTGACAAACACGAACTCCGTGCTCTTCAAAGTTTTAGGCACGAAAACACGCGGAAAACTGTGGTGGGCAGGGCCCGGCAGCGTGCCTGTGTTTGTGCTACGCTGCAAAAGCTGAGACGGGGAGCTGCCCAGCGCGGGATTATCTGGCAGAAATTCCCCGGGCAGCTGTAATGGCTGCACAAAAACGAGCTCTGCTGGGAAAGCTTCCAGATCCTCTTTCGGCGCGGAGCGCAACCCCAATAAAGCCCACGGCAGCCTGTCTACCCAATTTGCATCCGTCAATGAAGCCCTGAGTGCTGCTTTCAGTGATCTATGAAAACACTCGCATAACCCATTGGCCTGTGGATTGTAGCATCATCGTCCTCCTCAAAACCAAGACAAGATCACTTCTCTCCAGTTTACAGGAATTTCAATTTATTCATTACACAGGAATATCACCTTTCTGCCTTCTCAGGAATATCACTGGCTTTTTGCTGACTCATGCAGGCTTCTTCCAGACCTGACCAAAGATGCTTGCTTTCCCAGGACCCCAATGTAAACAATTGCCGCTTGCAGAGATTGTAAGGATCAGAGTTTGCTTTTAAAGGCTCAAAGGAACATAAAACTCAGGAGACCAGACCTCTCAACATGAACACTGCATTTGATAACGTACCTTTTCACAGGAAACCAATGTTTTTAAAAGAGTCATAAACCACTTAATCTGACGGTTTTATAGCCTATGCTGTCCAGGCCTTCGCCAGATACTAAGGAAATCATCTACAGCTCAACAGTACCTCCTAGCGGATACCTACGGAATGTGTTTTCAGTACGTAGGATGACTTTTAATTTGTTCTAAATATTAAGTTTCTTTCAGCTTATCCTGGATCCTAAGGACACTGAAAATCATCCCCCTTATCACCAACCATGGTTTGCTGCATGTTCTGCTGTTCTAATCTTGATCTAAATGTGAATGCATGTATTATAATTATGTATAAGAAATGTTATATTCATGAGTGTTATTGGAGTAATGGTATAAATGCATGATCACCATATATTAGCCAAGTCATTTAATTTAGTTAGATTTTATATTGAGCATTTATCTTATAAGAACTGACTGTTGATTTTTCCCTCTGAAAATTCATGGGATGGTGTCTCCATTTGGTTGGCTGCTCTCAAACAAAGAAATGTTTTCACATTGGATAACAGCCATTTCAAACTGATTCTGAAAGAGTAGATTGGTCGTTTGACGACTGACCTCATCAGTTTTACGACCCGGCGAGGTAACTTTAAAAGACAGAAGTTAGATTTGAGTACATAGGGAAAACAGGGTTAACAGTTGAGTCACAGCACAGTTAAGAGTTTTTAAAAAAGTCAGAGATCAGACAAAGAACAGGCAGGAAGATTAGCTAGAAATAGAATTAAGAATTAGAAACACAGAAAGAAGAAAGAGATTTTGAGAAAGATTAGGAACTAAATTCAGATTAAAGAAGCAGAATAGTAATCTAGACCTCAGAAGAAGATCTTATTCCACCGTTTCAAGGCCCTGTGAAGTTTTATTTTATTCTCTGTGTGTTTGTCAAATCTTTTCTTATATTCTGGAAACTGAGGAGAAACCATTTTTCTTTAGAGCTCGTCCCTTTTTAGAGAATCAAATTCTCAAACTTTTTCCTTCACCTCAGAAGCCATTCTTATCCTAGTAAATGTTTTTCTAACACTTTTTTTAATGACTTTTCACGCCATTAAAGTGGACCTTTAATTTGCCTAGTTAAAGAGAACAGAGACTGAGAAGATTTTTCTTCAGTTTTCGGGTCGATCCCACTACAAGAGACCCCAAATTTGGACTCTTTTTCAAAGGACTTTTCACGTCGCTCTGTGACAGACCACCCACTGCTGCCATTGTCTGGAGAGCCCCCAGCTGAGTTATCACCTCCAAGGCTGTGAGGAGGCATCTTGCAGCAGCTTCCTCCGACGTCCTAACTTCAAAACCCAGCGGTACCGACCCGCGGAACTTGGACCAATGGCCGTGTGTGAGTGAGACTCTTATTTCTCCTATTTCCTGGGTTAAAACGTGATGTCCTAACAATTAAATTACAATTGAATATGGCCCGTATTTCAGGGCTCAATTAGTCTCTCAGCCGCAGGATAGAGCTGTAAACTGAAGCAAAAACTCTTAGTCATTTTAAGTAACTGCCCTTAAATTTTGTAGATTAATTCAGGAGTCATTTTTAGATAATTAGCTTATGAATTTTCCCCATAAAATTGCGATGTTTTGTTAAAACATTCCAGCCTCACTTACTGTTGAAACATAAGCCTATTTCTCCTTGGTTCTGCAGAGGTGTAATGCTGGATTTTATGTTCAGGAACTCAATATCAGTTGATGTGATATTTTACGCTGTCATCATCTGAATCTGTTTATTCATCATTTGAACGCCATGTCATGTAACCTGAAAGATTTTAATAAACGAGTGAATAAGAGCAGTTGAAGAGTTTTCCTTTCGCATATACAGGTTTCCTAATCACGGCAGGACAAAAACTCACTGAAACTTTGAGACTGATTCATTAAGTAATTTAAGGTACAAAATTAATTAAAATTAAAGTTAATCTTATTGTCCGTTAGGACTGGTGCCCCTTTTACGAGTGCTTTTATTTAATTTAGCGGGTGTAGAAGTGACGGTTCAACTCCGCCCCTTTCACACCCACTATTAAATAAAATAAATAATTCCTGTACCTTATGACAAATAATTTTATAGGCTCTTCATCCTACATTATTAATGGTGACCCGTTTGTGAGGCCTCTGTAATTGGGAAACGTATATGCAAAAGGAAAATTCATTGAAATCATAATTTGTTCCTGCAAATATTGATCCACTATTTGGCGAGTCTGTGTGTTTGTTTGAGACTGAGGCCTGCATCTCTCCTCCTGCCTGTGTGTATCTGCTGTGTTTGTTTACCTAACCCCCGCTGGTGGCTGATAGCTGCAAAGGGGGGGTGAGTGATTCGCCCACTAAAAAGTCAACAGTTTTTGATGCATGCAAAGAAGTTTAAACAGTATTATTATATGCTGGATTAAGAAACAAAGGCCTAGAGCGACAGAAACGCGAAGAAAACCTTCCTGTCTCTCGCCAGTTTAACCTTTCGGCAATTATCCCGAAAGGAGTAATTAAACTGGCCAGTTCTGTAATTTAATTACCCAAGCGTGGTGACGTCAGATTAAGCTGGACGCGGTTTGATCTGGTCACTGAATAAACCGCTGGGGAAGGTAGCGCTAAGCTATACCCGAAATTAAAGGGGTTACATTATTTGTGAAAGTTGGAGATTAAACTCTCATTTTGGAAAGCAAGGCGTGGCGTTGTCGCTGAGACTCGCGCCCGCGTCGTGTCACGTGAACACGCACAGTCGCGCGCGTGACCGAAAGGCGTGCACGAAAAACTGCGCATGAGCAGAGTAAGCGTGCAGACGCCATCTTGAAGGCGCTAAGAGGGAGTCACC